>CAXKVI010000004.1:71030411-71630411 GCA_964058755.1 Campiglossa producta | reverse complement strand
ATATTTGAGTTTCAACATTTTTCCCCGAGCTCTTTTTTAAAAAACTCATTTAAAATACCAATTTTAGTCAAATCTTGAGGTTTTTTGAGTTTTTCTTGAAAACTTTTAGTTTTCTCTAAAAAAACCTGAGATAAGTTGTAGAAAATTCTCTACAAAAATGGTCCGAACAGTTTTTCTCTAGGAGTCGCCAGTTCTGAGATATCGCGATTGCAAAACTAATACATTGACTTTTCCGGATTTTTCTCATAAAAGGGTTATATGTATCGAAAAATTTTCTTTTACCGTTTGTTCGTCACGAAGTTCCTCATCGATAATGAAAATGGTTTATTTTGTAAACCCTATAGTTCTCTAGATAGAGCCAAATTTACTCCATTCATGATATCAAAACCCTGAGATAAGTTGTAGAAAATTCTCTACAAAAATGGTCCGAACAGTTTTTCTCTAGGAGTCGCCAGTTCTGAGATATCGCGATTGCAAAACTAATACATTGACTTTTCCGAATTTTTCTCATAAAAGGGTTATATGTATCGAAAAATTTTCTTTTACCGTTTGTTCGTCACGAAGTTCCTCATCGATAATGAAAATGGTTTATTTTGTAAACCCTATAGTTCTCTAGATAGAGCCAAATTTACTCCATTGATGATATCAAAACCCTATAGTGGTTTAAGTTTAGATGTCTTCTTCGATACAGCTAAATTTTTGTGAAGAGCTTAGGTTCACCCCCCGAAAGAAAACTGCAAAAGTACCCATCGATCCCACATGTGCTAAAAAAGTTATTCAGTGTCAAAAGCCGAGAAAAATAAAAAAAAACCTAAAATATGGATATTTGACCCCGAATACCTTTTTTTGCACAAGTGGGATCGAAGGGTACTTTTGCAGTTTTCTTTCTGGGGGCGAACCTAAGCTCTCCACAAAAATTTAGCTCTATCGAAAGATATATACAAGATATCTATACTTAAACCACTATAGGTTTTTGATATCATGAATGGAGTAAATTTGGCTCGAGCTAGAGAACTATAGGGTTTACAAATATAACTATTTTCATTGTCGATGAGGAACTTCGTGACGAACAACCGGTAAAAAATTTTTTTGATACATATAATCGTTTTCGAGAAAAATGCGGAAAAGTCTATACATACGTGGGATTTATGTGAATACATATACCTAATGTTTTCAAGAAAAATGCAAAAAACCTCAAAATTTGACTAAAATTGGTATTTTAAATGAGTTTTTTAAAAATATGGTTTAAAAAAACTAAAACTCACGCTTTTAGAGAGTATTGCACTAAAAAGTTGAAAATAAATTTAAAAACCCTACACAGTAGTATTGTGGAAAAGCGTGGTCCGCTTTGTTCCATAATTTTCGTTTTTACCACGCTTTTATTAGGTTCACTTGTATGTTTGCTTGTTTGTTTGTTTGTTTGTTTGTTTGCCTGCTTGTATGTATGTGACTCGTTCGGTCTAAGCCCCAGTGGCCTAAAAACCGCAAAATGTCCCTAAAATATGGGTATCAAACGAAAGGTGAAGGCCCCAGGTTTCATTTGGACAACGACATATTTCGATAAATTTATCGATAACTAAGTTATCGGTCAAAATGTGGTTGCCCGAAAACCTTAAAATTTCCCTACAATATGGGTATCAAACGAAAGGGGAAGGCCCCAGGTTTCATTTGGACTTCGATATATTTCGATAAATTTATCGATAACTGAGTTATCGGTCAAAATATGATTGCCCAAAAACCTAAAAAATTCCCTACAATATGGGTATCAAACGAAGGGCGAAGGCCCCAGGTTTCACTTGGACATCGACATATTTCGATAAATTTATCGATAATTGAGTTATCGCTCAAAATGTGGTTGCCCGAAAACTTTAAAATTTCCCTACAATATGGGTATCAAATGAAAGGTGAAGGCCCCAGGTTTCATTTGGACATCGACATATTTCGATAAATTTATCGATAGCTCAGTTATCGGTCAAAATGTGGTTGCCCGAAAACCTTAAAATTTCCCTACAATATGGGTATCAAACGAAAGGTGAAGGCCCCAGGTCTCATTTGGACATCGATATATTTCGATGAATTTATCGATAACTGGTGAAGGCCCCAGGTCTCATTTGGACTTCGATATATTTCGATAAATTGATCGATAACTGAGTTATTGGTCAAACTATGATTACCCAAAAACCTAAAAAGTTCCCTACAATATGGGTATCAAAAGAAAGGAGAAGGCCCCAGGTCTTATTTGGACTTCGATATATTTCGATAAATTTATCGATAACTGAGTTATCGGTCAAAATATGATTGCCGAAAAACCTAAAAAATTCCTTACAATATGGGTATCAAACGAAAGGTGAAGGCCCCAGGTTTCACTTGGACATCGACATATTTCGATAAATTTATCGAAAACTGGGTTATCGGTCAAAATATTATTGCCCAAAAACCTAAAAAATTCCCTACGATATGGGTATCAAACGAAAGGGGAAGGCCCCAGGTTTCATTTGGACTTTGATATATTTCGATAAATTTATCGATAACTGAGTTATCGGTCAAAATATTATTGCCCAAAAACCTAAAAAATTCCCTACGATATGGGTATCAAACGAAAGGTGAAGGCCCCAGGTTTCGTTTGGACATCGACATATTTCGATAAATTTATCGATAACTGAGTTATCGGTCAAAATATGATTGCCCAAAAACCTAAAAAATTCCCTACAATATGGGTATCAAACGAAAGGCGAATGCCCCAGGTTTCTTTTGGACATCGATATATTTCGATAAATTTATCGATAACTGAGTTATCGGTCAAAATATGATTGCCCAAAAACGTAAAAAAATTCCCTACAATATGGGTATCAAACGAAAGGTGAAGGCTCCAGGATTCATTTGGACATCGATATATTTCGATAAATTGATCGATAACTGAGTTATCGGTCAAACTATGATTACCCAAAAACCTAAAAAGTTCCCTACAATATGGGTATCAAAAGAAAGGTGAAGGCCACAGGTCTTATTTGGACTTCGATATATTTCGATAAATTTATCGATAACTGAGTTATCGGTCAAAATATGATTGCCGAAAAACCTAAAAAATTCCTTACAATATGGGTATCAAACGAAAGGTGAAGACCCCAGGTTTCACTTGGACATCGACATATTTCGATAAATTTATCGAAAACTGGGTTATCGGTCAAAATATTATTGCCCAAAAACCTAAAAAATTCCCTACGATATGGGTATCAAACGAAAGGGGAAGGCCCCAGGTTTCATTTGGACTTTGATATATTTCGATAAATTTATCGATAACTGAGTTATCGGTCAAAATATGATTGCCCAAAAACCTAAAAAATTCCCTACAATATGGGTATCAAACGAAAGGCGAATGCCCCAGGTTTCATTTGGACATCGATATATTTCGATAAATTTATCGATAACTGAGTTATCGGTCAAAATATGATTGCCCAAAAACGTAAAAAAATTCCCTACAATATGGGTATCAAACGAAAGGTGAAGGCTCCAGGATTCATTTGGACATCGACATATTTCGATCAATTTATCGATAACTGAGTTATCGGGCAAACTATGATTACCCAAAAAACTAAAAAGTTCCCTACAATATGGGTATCAAAAGAAAGGTGAAGGTCCCAGGTCTTATTTGGACATCGATATATTTCGATAAATTTATCGATAACTGAGTTATCGGTCAAAATATGATTGCCCAAAAACGTAAAAGAATTCCCTACAATATGGGTATCAAACGAAAGGTGAAGGCTCCAGGATTCATTTGGACATCGACATATTTCGATCAATTTATCGATAACTGAGTTATCGGGCAAAATGTGGTTGCCCGAAAACCTTAAAATTTCTCTATAATATGTGTACCAAACGAAAGGGGAAGGCCCCAGGTTTCATTGGGACTTCGATATATTTCGATAAATTTATCGTTAACTGAGTTATCGGTCAAAATATGATTGCCCAAAAACCTAAAAAATTCCCTACAATATGGGTATCAAACGAAAGGTGAAGGCTCCATGTCTCATTTGGACTTCGATATATTTCGATAAATTTATCGATAACTGAGTTATCGGTCAAAATATGATTGCCCAAAAACGTAAAAAAATTCCCTACAATATGGGTATCAAACGTATTATCATATTTGTGAGTAAGTACATATACATAATTTTTTTATCAAATTATTATTTATAATATACATACCTACATAAACAGTATTTCTTTAAATTCATTGATAAAATATACATATCGTTTATCTATCGTCATCTCCTCTTTGTGCCACATTCGCAAATATGCGAGCTGCATCTCTCTCGCGTCATGTACCTAAATAGCTGTAGTTGTGGTAGTGACGCTAGTGGTGGAATTATGCTACAGTTGGGAGATGAGCGGTTCTTGAGAACATTCGCCACACTGGCCTCCTCCTAAGTCTGATCGTCCCGATCAGACACATTTCCCGATCCAAACGCTGCTAGCCTCTCCAGATGAACCACCTTCATTTTGTTTCGTAGTCTTCCAACAGTTTGTATGCGGTAGACAACATTATTTATCCGCTTTATGACTTTATATGGGCCTTCCCAGTTACATTGCAGTTTTGGGGACAAACCTTTCTTTCGTTGTGACTTCGATATATTTCGATAAATTTATCGATAACTGAGTTATCGGTCAAAATATGATTGCCCAAAAACGTAAAAAAATTCCCTACAATATGGGTATCAAACGTATTATCATATTTGTGAGTAAGTACATATACATAATTTTTTTATCAAATTATTATTTATAATATACATACCTACATAAACAGTATTTCTTTAAATTCATTGATAAAATATACATATCGTTTATCTATCGTCATCTCCTCTTTGTGCCACATTCGCAAATATGCGAGCTGCATCTCTCTCGCGTCATGTACCTAAATAGCTGTAGTTGTGGTAGTGACGCTAGTGGTGGAATTATGCTACAGTTGGGAGATGAGCGGTTCTTGAGAACATTCGCCACACTGCCCTCCTCCTAAGTCTGATCGTCCCGATCAGACACATTTCCCGATCCAAACGCTGCTAGCCTCTCCAGATGAACCACCTTCATTTTGTTTCGTAGTCTTCCAACAGTTTGTATGCGGTAGACAACATTATTTATCCGCTTTATGACTTTATATGGGCCTTCCCAGTTACATTGCAGTTTTGGGGACAAACCTTTCTTTCGTTGTGGGTTGTATAACAGCACTAAATCTCCTTCTTTAAAACCTTCCGAGTTGATTGCTTTGTCGTATCTGGCTTTCATCTTATCACTCATGATCTTCGTCCGTTGTCTTACAAGGTCGTGTATTTATCTCATTTCTTCTTCCAAGATGTTTCATGTATTGCCGAGCGATATGCCATCAGGAACAAGGAGATGTGCGTGTCCCAATCTTTCTGGAACTTATCCACTACTTTCCTCATGTGCTCTTCTAAGGTTCGATTAAAACGTTTCACCATGCCATCTGACTGAGGATGCAGTGCAGTGGTTCGAGTTTTCCGAATACCCAATGTCTTGCACACTTCTTGAAATACGACTGATTCGAAATTCCTGCCTCGGTCAGAATGTAACTCCATCGGTACACCAAACCTCGCTATCCAATTGTTAGTGAATACCTCTGCAATGGTTTCTGCCTCTTGATTTGGAATCGGGTAAACTTCTGGCCATTTGCTGAAATAGTCCATAACAACTAATACGTACTTGTTCCCGATTTTGCTAGTAGGAAATGGATCCTCTCAAACGGTGCACCTGTGTTGTACTGCTTCATCTGTCCATGGCTTCTCGACTTCGGACCCTTTGCTTTACTGCACACCTAACAGTTGGCAATCCACTCCGCGATCGACGGCCGGCAACCAACCCTCTCTGCTTGACTTTCTCCAACGTTTTCGTGACTCCGAGGTGACCTCCACTTGGACCATTTTGTAGCTCATTCAAAACATCAGAGATTTTCTTCCTTGGCGCATTGACCATCTTCGCTTTCTCATATTCTATGTAAGCAAACGGATACCAATTTTAGACTGTTCCACTGTGCCCAATATGACTTGGCAACAGGACTCTCTGCTGACATCTCCTCTCTTGTTGGTCGTTCGTTTTGCTCGATTCCTTACATCACACGTACCAGATCTGGGTCCTCTAGCTTATGATTTCTTAGTTGATCCATATTCCATTCGTCCGTAGATGTTATAGTCATCAGCCGCACATCTATAACATCTTCCTTGGCCTCAGCTTTCGAACAATGCTTGCATTCTAGGTTACATGGTCGCCGGGACATTGCATCAGCATTGCCGTGGTTTCTGCCTTTGCGATGCTCTATGGAAAAGTCATAATTTTGTAGTAGCTCTATCCACCGTGCCAATTGACCTTCCGGATTACGGAACTGCAAAAACCATTTCAACGCTGCATGGTCTGTCCTGACGTGGAATCGCTGTCCATAGAGATACTTGTGGAAATGTTTGATGCACTCCACCAATGCCAGTAGTTCTCTTCGTGTTACACAATACTTCCTTTCGGGCTTTCCAATTGTGCGGTTATAGTACGCCACTACCTTCTCCTGCCCATTGACAATCTGTGACAAAACGTCCAACTTGTTTTGTCATAGCCAGTGTTTTTCCTACTAGTATATCCGTCTTTGATTTGTTTGCTGCCTCTACCACCCACAATTTGTTTGTCCGGTAATCTCCATCAATCCTTGCCCAAACGATCGCCTCCGACTTCGGCGGAATTTGTTGGCTTTCTTCCACGAGGACCCGCTTACTGATGTACTTGTTCTCGTAACCAAAATTGAGTGCACATACAACAGTAACATTACTCGACTTCCTTCCGATCTGTGAGACAGAGATTATGGGGCATCCAATTGCGGGAGCCAGCCTACGCCCCTTGCGGCTGACTCTCTTTAGTTTAACGGTTGGTTAGATTGGGAGACTTGCTCATCTCCTTCAGCCTTGCGCTTACGTCCGCCTGCATTACTGGATTTTCCGCACTTGAAGCATTTAATGGCAGCTTCATTTTTCTGTTGCTTTCCGTTCAATGCATCTAGGACTGCGTCCACCCAGTCTGGTCGTTCTACTTCCACACGATGAGGTTTGTACGCTGGCCTGCACAAAAGAGATGCTGTTTCTTGAGTTAGAGCATGTGATACCGTCTCCGCAAATGATCTCTTTGGATTTGCATAGGTGGCCCGCTTCGTCTCCACATCGCGTATGCCATTTATGAAACTTTGTATCTTTACCCTCTCCGAGTACTCTACAGGTGCATCCGCGTTTGCTAGATGTGCTAACCTCTCGATGTCCGATGCAAAGGAACAGAACCGTCAAAAGATGGAGTTTTTACCTTGGGCGTTGTTTATGCGCTGACTCGCAAAGAAAATTAAACCAAAACGTTTGTGTGCTAATCCGCAAATAAATAAAAACAACAACTAGTGTAAAGTCCGATGGTTAATTTATTTGATTGACTTTGATACAAAGGTATTTATTTGCCTACTGTAGAATGACAACTGAATTTAATTGTTTCTCAAATCATCTCCACTAACGAAGCAAAATGAACTTCTGCTTATTTAACGAAGGTGTGTACACACACACATAGCATGTTGTTAAGAGAGGTGCATTTATCTTCGATGAAAAAACTCTATCCCACACTCCGTACTGCATGTTGTTGGTGGGTGGCGCTCAAGCTGACTTTGGTAAATTTGGCAAGTTAGGGTGCGCTCACACATGCCGGCCCCCTATGCCATATACGTGGCATACGAATCTTCTAATGTGCTTGATCTCCGACTCTACGAACATGTGTGACAAGCTTGTGATCTAATTGGATGATGTTGTATTTGGTGTGGTCTGCTAAGGAAAGAAGGAAAAGTATTATGAGTGTGTGCTAATTTGAGTGCTCATAGGGTGTATCAATGGGCAAGCGGCAAATTTTTGAGACGCAACGTTTGTAACTTCCATTTTTTGTGCGGACGGTGACGACGCGCACTAAGCCGTCGTTTCCCGGATGCGTGTCGACAATTCTTCCAAGTATCCATTGATTGGGTGGTAAGCGATCATCCTTAATGATGACGAGATCGTTGCTGTAATTTAATATATCGACGAATAGGTGATATTTCTAAATTAGCTGGTTCGGGTGGAGCAAGTAATGAGTCACCGATCAAAAAATGACCGGGAGTCAACACGAGCAAGTCGTCACTATCGGATGTTAACTCACACAGTGGCCGAGAATTCAAACACGACTCAATGTTGTTGTTGTTGTAACGATGTGTAGTCCTGCCCAACGCGTATTTTTCCTTAACCTAATTGTCATCAATATCTTCTAACGGGAGTCCAAGGAAACTAGCAGTTTCAATAGGATTGGACCAAAGAGAGATGGGTGTTAGAAGAGTGGGCTCAAATGAGCAAGAAAATAAGTGATTGGTATTGTGGGGGGATGAGCCGCATGCCGGACATACATTCGGCACATCAGGGTTCAGTCTAGATATGTAGGAGTTTAACCTACTACAATATCCAGAGCGTAATTGAGCCAGAGTGACCCTTGTCTCTCGAGGAAGATGACGCTCCTCTTCTGAAATGCCAGGTGTTGCGGCATGTAAGACATTGTTTAGCGGACAGAGCGCAGAGTAATGGCCAACAGACGTTGTATGGATATGCCCCAAAGCCTGTTTGTGCACCTGTAGATCAAACGGCGTTGTTATATAGTGACGGATCTCATCAAAATGTTTACGTAGATGCGACCTTATGGTCCTAGGAGGCGGAATGAGTTCAAGCAGTTGTCTACCGGGATGCTGTGGTTTACAGCAGTTCAGTAGGTACTGCTTGTTTAGCATTTCATTATGCTCCCTAACTGGAAGCATTTCCACCTCATTATGTATATGAGATATAGGTGACATAAGGACGCACCCCGTAGCGGTTCTGAGCGCGGTGTTTTGACAGGCCTGAAGCTGATTCCAGTGAACGTCTGCAAGCCCCGGCGACCATATCGGCGACGCATAGTTCAGGATCGGCCGACCAATTGCCTTGTACGTTACCAACAACGTTTCTTTGTCTTTACCCCAAGTACTGCCGGCTAGTGACTTGAGGATTTTGTTGCGGCTCTGTAATTTTGAGACAATTGCGGCTGAATGGGCAGCGAAAGTGTGCATGGTGTCAAAAGTCACTCCTAAAATTTTTGGGTGAGCGACAGTAGGTATTTTATGATCACCTACATAGATTTCTAATTCCATGCCAACCTGCGCCGTCCACGTCGTGAATAAGGTCGCCGAAGACTTTGTTGGCGACAATGTCAAGGTTCGGGCAGTAAAGAACTCGACTAGAGAGGGGAGATAACCATTTATTTTCGAGCACAGCTCATCAACGGAAGTACCAGTTGCCAATATCGTGCAATCGTCTGCGTAAGAAACAATCGTAACTTCTTCTGGTGGAGGAGGAAGCTTCGAAATATAGAAGTTAAACAATAACGGGGAGAGGACACCACCCTGTGGTACCCCTTGTTTTATCTTCCTGGCTTTAGATTTTTTGTTTCTAAATACAACAGACGACCGACGACCACTGAGATAATTGGCGGTCCAACGCTTTAGACAGGGGGGGAGTGACGAGTCTTCCAAATCAGCTACAAGTTGCCCATGATTTACTGTGTCAAAAGCTTGACTCAAATCAAGTGCAACTAGAACCGTCCTGTCATTAGGCCTATTTTGATTAAGACCGTCAGTTATCTGAGTGTTTATGACATTTAGAGCAGATGTTGTGCTCCTACCCTTCCTGAAGCCATGTTGGTGCTCGGCTAACATCAAGTGTGATGTGTAGAGCGGGAGTAGGACCGCCTCAAGTGTCTTTACTACTGGCGAGAGGAGTGATATCGGGCGATATGACTCCCCAACGTTAGCTGGCTTGCCAGGCTTTAGTAGTGGGATCACAGTTGCCTGCTTCCATTTGTCGGGTATGACAGCTGTGATCAGAGACAAATTGAAGACGGCCGTTAAATATTTGACTCCCACAAGGCCGATGTGTTTTAGATGCACCATGGCTATGCCATCAGGGCCGATGGCTTTGGAGTTTTTGGCCTTCCGGATGGCCTCTTGAACCTCTGTAGCGGTGATGGGAACGGGGGCATAGTTTTTGTGTTTATGCGCACGCCTGAAGATTCCACGTCTAGCCCTGTCTTGCGCAGGGTGTGGGACATATTGTCGACAAAAAGCCTGTGCACATTTCCTGGGGTCATTTATTGTCTTGTCACCAAAGGTAATGTCGACATTTTTTGGTGGACCCGAAGGATTCGACAAGGACTTGACGGTGGACCATAATTTCCCAACACCGGTAGAGAGGTTACAAGACCTGAGGTGCTCCTCCCATTTGGTTTGTTTGTGTTCGTTAACCAGCCTTCTGATTTCCACGTTGAGATCACCGATCTGTGGGTCAGATGGATCGATGTTGCGTATGAGGTCACGTTCGTTGGCCAAGGCTGCGGCCTCAGCTGGGAAGTTAGGCCTGATATCTTTTATCCTACCAGCTGGTATGAAACGGGCTGTAGCCTTTTTAATGACCTCACGTATGTTGCGCTCGCCAACGTGTACGTCAGTGGGAATGGGAAGATCACCAAAGGAGCTCTCCGTGAATTCCAAAAAGCCGACCCAATTGGCCTTTTTGAAATTCACGTAAGTACGTTTCTCCGACGTGATAAAATCCGTGGCACGATCGACAGACAGGATGATAGGCAGGTGGTCGGATGACAGGGCCACCATAGGTTGCCAGTTGATGCTGTTAATTAACCCCGGGCTAACAATAGTTAGGTCCGGGGAGCTACTGCAGTTAACAGCCATCCTAGTTGAGGAGTCTCCGTTCACAGTACAGAAAGAGGAGTTATCAATTTGCTCGGCTAATTCCCGTCCTCTGCCGTCCACCGAAAGGTGTGAATGCCACATATCATGATGGGCATTAAAATCGCCCATGATGATACGGTTATCGCCACAAAGAAACGCCCTAAGGTCAGGACGATAACTTCTGGGGCAGCAGGTGACGGGAGGAATGTATATATTGATTAGCTCGAGATCAACGCCACCAGCTTGTATAACTATACCTTGACACTCTAAAGGTAAGTCACTTTGGTCAGTGTTGATATCAAATTCCCTATACTGCACCGTATGGTGTACAAGGAACGCGAGACCACCTCCGCCGTCTGTACGATCATGCCGGAGTACGTGGTAGCCTCCACTCGCTCGGAGATTCGAGTGGGGGCCAAGTTTTGTCTCCTGGATTGCAGCAATTTTGATTTTATGTAGCTGCATAAATGTGGTTATCTCCGCTATCTTGCCGGTCAAGCCGTTGCAGTTAAATTGCAACAATTTAAATTGCGAAGGAGAGGCAATGGCCACTCTGGGAGTTAAAGACTGATGTGTTCGCCTAGATGGTGGTAGGTTATGTCGCGATATTGATCTCCGTTGCAGTCCTGAAGCCGGCGGAATTCGTTCACTATTAGATGAGTGTACTTCCGTCGGCGTTGAGGGCTGCACAACTCGACAGCAAGGCGCGACAAACACTCAATCCTCGCTAGCACTGTTGATAGCTCTTCGAACGTGAGTGGCGTACCATTGCAAATGCGTTTCAGATGATGTTTTAGGGACCTTACATTCGCCTCCCACAGTCCGCCAAAGTTTGGCGAGTGTGGTGGATTGAAATGCCATTGTATGCCCTTGTCAGCCAAAAATGGCACGATATCACTTTGCAGGGATTCGCGAAATTTTTGTGCTTGTAATTTGAGTACCCGTTCGGCACCTATGAAATTTGTTCCACAGTCACTATACATATCGTGACAAAGACCACGGCGACCAATAAAGCGTTGTAGAACGCACAGAAAATCATGAGTCGACATACCTGAAACGGCTTCGAGATGGATGGCCTTAGTTGCTAAACAAATGAAAATGGCAATGTAGCCTTTGTATGTAGTGTGTCCGCGATACCGTGATGCTTTGAGGTCGATAGCGCCTGTGTAATCGACGCCGGTGGCTAAAAATGGACGAACGTTGATAGCAACTCTGGCTTGTGGTAAATCACCCATTAACTGTGTCGAAGATTGCGGTCTCTGACGAAAACAAACAATGCATTTTTTGATGAAGGCGGCTATAGTTCGGCGAGAATGAATGATCCAAAAACGTTTGCGAAGAAATGCTGAGGTTAGTTGGATGCCTCCATGAAGTGTTGATTTATGAGCAAATTCGATGAGCAGCTGTGTAAATCGATGATTTTTCGGAAGAATAATTGGATGCCTTTCCTGGTAAGGCATTTGTGAGTGCCTTAAACGCCCTCTCACACGAATAATTTTATTATCGTCCAGGAACGGTGTAAGGCTGCAAAGATCACTTTTATTTTGCACCATTTCATGCTTGGCTAGAGCCTTAATTTCGCTATAATAGGATTGGTTTTGAACTATTTGTACCAGACGGATGAGACTATTTTGTAACTCCGCAGCTGTTAAGGGGCCTCGTAAACGATTTTCCTTAGGATTTTTGAGATTGTGTTTAACGCGCAATAGCATGGCTGTGATTCGTACCAAACGAGTATACGACGAGTACCGCTCAAACAAGGGCAGTTACTCACTGGCTCCGATGACCACGTTGATTATATGTTCGACGTCTTCTTCTTCCTCCAAAAAGGTTAATCTGAAACAGGCCAGGTGTCCTTCGATTTGCTCAGGCAACTGGGCCCGTGCCAATATAGATCACAATTTAAAAGCTGTGTTGCCTTCAAGCCTCTTGATGAATGGTCGGAAGGGTTTTCATGAGTCGAAACGTGATGCCATTGTTTGAAATGCGATTCGGTGTGAATGAGTCCTACCCGATTTGCTACGAATACAGGCCAGCGGTTTATGTCCCCCCTTATCCAAGACAAAACAATGGTGGCATCAGTCCAATAGTATACCTTAATTCGATTCGCATTTATAGCAATTTGCTTTAAAACCCATTTGACAAGTTTTATACTTAAAACTGCTGCACAGAGTTCGATACGAGGAATACATATAGGCGGTTTTGGAGTTACCTTAGTTTTGCCTGAAATAGTGTTAGTATGATAGTTACCTTGATGATCTTGAACGCGTAGGTATACATTAGAAGCATATGCTTGTGTGGAACCATCACTGAATGCGTGCAGTTCGATTAGTTTGGTTGCAGAAGGTGAATAATTTAGCCATCGTGGAAATTGGATTTCATTTATCGCTTGGAGATCGTAGACCATTTGTTTCCACTCAAGGATCAAACTCTCTGGGAGTTGTTCGTCCCACTCCAAATTGAACGACCAAAGATGCTTCAAAAATATCTTGGCTGTGACGATGATTGGATTAATCAACCCCCAGGGATCAAAAAGCCTTGATATCGCCGAAAGTACAGAACGTTTTGTAATAGATGTATGATGGAAATTTGTATCGAACTTGAGGTTATAACTGAAGCTGTCCTCTCTTGGTTGCCAACGCATGCCTAATGTCTTCAGTGTTTCCTCGCTGTTTAGCTCGAGAGCAGACGCACTATATTGCTGTTCCGGCGGTATTGATTTGAGTAGCTCTGCTGAATTGCTGGCCCACTTGTGAAGTTTCATGCCAGCTGATCCTAGGGCGGCTTGTGTTTGATTACGAATATCGATTGCCTTTTCTATAGTTTCACTGCCAGTATAAACATCATCCACGTATGTCTCCTTCATAAGTACTGCTTCAGCCAAAGGGTAACGCTCTCGTTCGTCCCGTGCTATTTGGTGTAGGGTTTCGTTTGCCAGATATGGTGCTGAAGCGGTACCGAAAGTTACCGTTGTTAGCTTATATTCGGTAATTTCGCCATCTGCATTGCGCCGAAATATTCGTTGGTATTCAGAATCTTCTTCATGCATATCTATACAACGAAACATTTTTTCAATATCGGCCGTAATGACATAAACGTGTAGACGCCAGTTTAATAAAACTGCTGGTAAATCGTTCAAAAGTCTGGGCCCACTACACAGAATGTTGTTTAAAGATTTCCCACTGGAAGATCTGGCTGAGGCATCAAAAACAACTCTACACTTTGTTGTCAGACTATCTTCCTTTATCACAGCGTGATGGGGCATTGTGCTACACGAGTAAGATGGTTGATTGTTGTGAAATTGCAAATGTTGAGCTTCGTTGGTCCGAACAGGCCTTATGTGATTGAGATCGAAATATTCTTTAATTGTTTCAGTGTATTGGTATCGGACATTGCTGTTATTGCTGAGCTTACGCTCGAGTAAATAAAAACGATTGAGTGCATTTTGGCGAGTTTTACCTAACGCCGAATTCGAGTCGAAATGCGTTTTCAAAGGTAAGCGTACTAAGTATTTTCCGTTTGCCTGGCGAATCGTAGTCCGGCGGTAGTATTCTTGACACCATATGTCTTCTGGAGCATGTTGCTCTTCAGTTGGAATACTTTCAAGGGCATAGAACTTCTTTACGAGAGCATCCAAATCTTCCAAACAAATGTGCGAACAGTTGGTTGTAATGCTAGACTGATACGGGTTTGACCTTGATATCGCTTTTCCCGATACAATCCAACCAAAGGCTGTTTGTTGGGCGATGGGCTCGTCACAGCGTCCCTTTCGTAGTCCTTCCATTATTAAATCTGAAAAAAGGTCTGAACCAATAAGTAAATCAATAGGTAATGATCGATAAAATTCTGGGTCTGCCAATTCGAGATCACGTAAGTGAGGCCAATCATAATATGATATGGTTGCAACTGGTAAATTATCCGTAACGTTTTTAACGATTGAAGCTGTGACGCCTAGCTGGAAGTTTTCAGCGATTCGTGATTGTATTGTAAATTGCGTGATATACCTTCCAGATGTTTGCTGACCATTTGTTAATTTTATGCTAGTTTTGGTTGGCCAACGTTCCAATTTAAGGGTGTCTGCAGCTCGCTCACTGACTAGAGCTCCGGTGGAGCCTTGATCAATTGAGGTGCGCAATAAAACTGTTGAGCCGTCTTGACGGTTAACTGCGGCCGTAGGTAAAAGTACATTTGCTTTCGAGGTGAACTTGATTGCGTTAGACAGTAGTGAGCCGATATCGGTGATAATATTATTGGTACTAATAGTACGCCCATGTGCTGGCGTTGTGGACGACGTTGCTGTACTATGTGAAAAAGATGATGAATTGTTTACGGGTTGAGGAAAATGCAATAATGTGTGGTGTCGTTTGCCACATTGTTGGCAGTTCCGAGTGCTTGGACATGTGGAAACCAAATGTGTAGAACAAAGACAATTGACGCAAGGCCTGTTGGTGTCAACGATAGTTTTGCGCGCGAAACAATCCATTGCGAGAAATTTGGGACAACGTCGAGTGATATGACTCTCTTTACATAAGATGCAACTAATACCCTTACTATCAATGGAGCTAGCGATGTGGTTTACCCTTGATTCACGACGAAATTTGGATCTCTGGGCTGACTGTGAAGGTAAACTCACTCTTTGCTGTACAGCCGATTTTGAATCGCTATTATTTGATTTTAGCTCAATGGATTCGAGGGTCCGATAGCGAACCTCAATAAAATCGCAAAACCGTTGGAATTTTGGAATCTCTTTCGAATTCCCCAATTCTTGTTCCCAAAACTGGTGGGTTTCCCTAGGTAGTTTACTAGTAAGAAAATGTAAAAAGATTTGATCGCAAGAATCGACGTCGATCTTTAAATTGCGTAGTGTACTGAAACACGATCGGGACGTGTCGATTAAATGCTTCAACTTTGCCGAATCTTCTTTGGCAACGATCGGCTGGGAATAAAACAATTGCATACAATGCGTAAACAAAACTCGCGGATTGTTGTAACGACCCAGCAGAGTTTCCCATGTAAGGTTGTAGTTATCATTGGTCAACGGCAACTTCATAATGTCGTCATCGAAACCAATAGGCCAAGCAAGACGAAGATAATTGAACTTTTCTATACTTGAGATTTGAATATTATTATGAATTAAGCGGAGGTACGCATCGTGAAATGCAGGCCAGTCCGTGTAGGAGCCACTAAAGTGTGGGACTGTTAACTTTGGTAGTCGAACAGCCGGTGCTATGGTTTCGTTGCGTGCAATCTGTTGGTTATTCGATTTGTTTTGGTCCGCAGTAGGCATCGCTGTTGTGGGGTATTTAATTCTAAATGCTTCAACTATGTCACTTCGAGCCGATACATACAACTCCTCAAAATTAGTAGCAAATTCCTTAGAATAATACTCATGCTCAGTATCGAGCTCCGAACGAAGCAATGCCACGTGATTTTTCTCAAATTTGTGATAGCTAAGGTTGCAATTCTTAATTCAAAGTAGGTAATGGTTTTCCGCAATTCGGAATCCTTTTTAAAGTTTTTAAGGGCATTTTCGACTTGACGCTGCAGGTCCAGCTGCATAGTGTAAAGTTCTTCAGGTGACATTTCGCTACCCATTTTCAGAAAATAAGAAACCAAAGCACTCAAACAACAATAAGCACACACTTACCTCACTTTCCTACTCCTTCGTCTTCGACCAACAACTTAAAGCGATGAATGTGTAGAAATAACAGCGGTCACTTGAAAGTCACACGTAAAACGTCATCTCCTCTTTGTGCCACATTCGCAAATATGCGAGCTGCCTCTCTCTCGCGTCATGTACCTAAATAGCTTTAGTTGTGGTAGGACGCTAGTGGTGGAATTATGCTAGAGTTGGGATATGAGCGATTCTTGAGAACATTCGCCACAGAATGATCTTAAGATCTATGGCGCACCGACCTATGCCTTAAAATTTCCTAACAATATGGGTATCAAACGAAAGTGGAAGGCCAGAGGTTTCGTTTGGACTGTATTTTCGACATATTTATCGATAATTTCATAGGACATTTGACTAAAAAGTAAAAAATATATATAGTTTAAAAAAACTAAAACTCACGCTTTTAGAGAGTATTGAACTAAAAAGTTGAAAATAATTTTAAAATCTACACAGTAGTATTGTGGAAAAAGCAGGTTTGGGTCAAAATTCTGCTTTTTTTTGGAAATTCTGCATTCATAATTCCGGAAGTCGAAACACCGGAAATCAAAATTATGGAAGTCAACATTCAGGAATCCAAAATTCTGGATAACGAAATTCTAAATTGCAAAATTCTGGAAACCAAAATTCTGAAATTCACTTTTTTTTGTTATCAAAACGCATTTTTAATCATTAATTACAGAATTTTGCCTTTAATATTTAACATCAAGAAATGCCCTTAAGTTAAAAATTAGAAGAAAACGGAACAGTTTAAAATGTTTTAAAGAGCCAACTTGTACACTCAGGAAAAAACACCGTTCGAAACCTCTGGGCCTCCATTTCGTTTGATACCCATATTGTAGGCAATTTTGAATATTATTGGACAACCTCATTTTGACCGATAACTCAGTTATTAATAAATATGTATATTGAAGTATTTCAAAGTCCAATAGAAACCTGTAGAGCTTCCCTTTTGTTTGATACCCAGATTATTGGCATTATGACCGATAACTTATTTATCGATAAATATATCGAAGTCCAAATGCAACCTCCTATCGTTTGACACCCATATTGAAGGCACATTTCAAGGTTTTTGTGACAGTCATATGCCACTATCGGGTAGACTGAAGTAGAGTTACATATAAACAAGCAAACATGAATGTATGTACAAGAAAAGCTAATGAAAGCGTAGTAAAGAAACTAGCATATACGAAAATTACTCTCTAAAAGCGTGAGCTTTAGTTTTTTTAAACTATACCTATTTATTTTTTACTTTTTAGTCAAATGTCCTATGAAATTATCGATAAATATATCGAAAAATACAGCAGTCCAAACGAAACCTCTGGCCTTCCACTTTCGTTTGATATTGTTAGAAAATTTTAAGGTATTTGGCCTCACATTTTGGCAATAACTCTGTTATCGATAAATTTATCGAAATATGTCGATGTCCAAATGAGACCTGGGGCCTTCATCTTTCGTTTAATACCCATTATGTAGGGAAATTATAAGGTTTTCGGGCAACCACATTTTGACCGATAACTCAGTTATCGATAAATTTACCGAAATATATTGAAGTCCAAATGAAACCTGAGGCCTTCCCCTTTCGTTTGATACCCATATTGTAGGGAAATTTTAAGGTTTTCGGGCAACCACATTTTGAACGATAACTCAGTTATCGATAAATTTATCGAAATATGTCGATGTCCTAATGAAACCTGGGGAATTCGCCTTTCATTTGATACTCATATTGTAGGGAAGTTTAAGGTTTTTGGGCATTTACATTTTGACCGATAACTCAGTTATCGATAAATTTATCGAAATATGTCGATGTCCAAAAGCAACCTGGGCCTTCACCTTTCGTTTGATACCCATATTGTAGGGAATTTTTTAAGTATTTGGGCATTCTTATTTTGATCGATAACTCAGTTATCGATAAATTTATCGAAATATATCGATGTCCAAATTAATCCTGGGGCTTTCATTTGATACCCATATTGTAGGGAAGTTTTAAGGTTTTTGGGCATTTATATTTTGACCGATAACTCAGTTATCGATAAATTTATCGAAATATGTCGATGTCCAACTGAGACCTGGGGCCTTCATCTTTCGTTTGATACCCATATTGTAGGGAAATTTTAAGGGTTTCCCTCGTGAAGGGTGGATACCTTGCCGCGGTACGAGAGCAGTCTAGCCTCTCTGGCGCGACGACAAAGATCTTCCCCCTCCCAATCCAGGGTGTTATGCGTAACCGTGCCCATTGGACGTTTGCAGCCGGGAGGCAAATCGTGGCTGTATTTGAACGGAGCCTCTCTGATACCGGGTCGCCTCAGAGAGTAAGCATGGCCTTACCGCGGTACGGGGCTCTGCCGCAGCGGACGACACATTTTCCCCTACTCTTCCCTTGACCCTAAGCTGGCCTTGTCCGGCGATGGGTCGTACGAACAAGATGAACTCAAATAACCTAAATAAAAACGAAAAACCTAAAAAACAAACAACGCCAAATTTCACTCCTCAGCAAAGGAGAGCTGTGGAGGAGCAGGCGAGAAAGCAACCAACGCCGGAGGACAACCTCCGTTCCACTCTATCGAGTAAGATTGACTTGATGGGAGCTAGCACCAGTGCGGTTGCCAACGCAGCTAAGCGGACAACGGCGGATGCTAAACTCCCATCAACCGCTGATATGAAAACCAGTATCTTTACGTCTGTGGCAGCGGTCTCACGACCTGGCCTCGGAGTTTCGAAGGAGAAGGAAGCTGCAACTGAGATTTCGGCAAGGAGAGCGACCGCGATGGCAACTACGGGTCCGCACTCCCGGGAGACATCTCCGCGCCGCTTGACATACCACGAGAAAATATTGGCTGCAAAGATCCTGAAGAGGTATGAAAGGGTACCACAGGAATCGCTGTCGCCGAATTCCAGTAAATCGGTAGAGCTAGCGAAATCTGTGATACCGGATTTCCAAAATTCTTACATGCCAAAGAGGTTAAAAGTTAACCCTTTAAAGAGCCAGAGATCGGACCTGGAGGTAAATCCCCCTCCCAAGCGGCATCAGAATACCCCTGGAGCGGGCAAACTAAGCTTTGCTGAGGTAACCAAGGACAGGATCCTTATAGGCGTCCTTGGCCGAGGCAATGACCGTCTGGCCATCCCCAAGGACCGGTGGCGTTACGTGCGAAATGAACTCGGCAACATTCTTCTCAACGTTGCTCCGGAGTTTCCGGGTAGTTCGGCGAGAGTAACGGATGCGGGTTGGCACCAGGGTCAGATTAAATTACTCGCATGCGAGGATGCAAAAACCGTAGCACTGTACAAGGCAGGAGCTGCTAAACTGGGTGAAGTCTACAAGGGCGCAAAGATAGAGGTCGTCGACTGGAAGGACATTCCAGCTCGTCCAAGGGCAAGGGCGTGGATTCCGGCCATCCCTGACGAACCCGAGAGAATTCTCGGGATGCTACGGCTAATGAATCCGTCCCTCCCAACGCATGACCGGAGTGTCAATCTGGTCGGGGATGCGGTAGGGCCCGACAGACAGGTGGTGTTCACCATGAATAAAGAGTCAATCGAGCCCCTCAAAAGGTGCAATGGCCTAGTACTCTACAGCGTAGGCCAGATCGTTATCCTCGTATATCGTGGTGATGCTCAGCGCGCTGCCTTCTCGGCTGCTCCGGGGGAACCGGTTATCCGCCACGTCCCTTGGCGATAGTGCTGTGAACAACTCGGAGATGGAGGACAGCCTACAGGACGAGGAAGTCCTCGACGTCACGGTGGTAGCAGCCAACGCTGAGCGATTAACATCTAACGCTACAGGCAGCAGGACTCCTGCAACGCCATATCGAGCAGTTAATCGGAACAGCTCGTCGTTGATAGGCAACCTCCGGGATGGGGCAAACCTCGACGACATGGGGACGGCAGGGAAGTTTGTGCGCTCTCATGTTGGTGGTGCTTCAGATTAGTCTGCACAAATATATACTGGCTTCGGCTGCTTTAAGTAGTCGTCTTTCTAAAGGCGACGTGGTCCTCATCTAAGAACCCTGGGTCAATAGCTCGAGAATCTGCGGATTGGGGACTAAGGGCTTCAAGCTCATTCGAGCCAGCGAGGAAAGCAAAGTAAGAACGTATATTTTGGCCAAGTCTGAGTTGAACTCCTTTCTCCTACCTAACTACAACAATGGTGAAATTACCGCTATCAGTCTAACGGTCGACAGCACCCGCCTGACGGTGGCGTCGGTCTATATGCCCTACGACGCCGAAGAACCCCCACCACAAACGGAGGTGAAAGACCTGGTGTCAAATTTCTGCACGGGTAATCTTATTATTGGAACGGACGCTAATGCTCACCATGTCCAATGGGGGAGCTCCGATATCAATGCCAGGGGCGAGTCTCTGTTTGAACACCTCTTAACAACCAACCTGGTAAGTTGCAACGTGGGTGGCTCATTACCCACTTTTATCACTAAGAGCCGCAGGGAGGTCATAGACCGCACTATCTGTAGTGAAGGCGCTTATGAGTGGGTCAGAAAATGGCGGGTTCTGGCAGAACATTCATTCTCCGACCCCCGTTACATAGAAATGGTTCTAGACTTTATTGTAGAACAACCAATCATGAAGCGCAATCCACGTAACACTAATTGGCAGTTACACAATGAAATATTAGACAGAGACCTGCCAGTACCGCCCTCACAAGCCCCCTCATCAGTAGAGGAGCTGGAGGAACTTGTTACTACATTTACATCGGCGCTCTCAAATGCTCTGGGACAGGCTTGTCCAGTGCCAAAACCACGCAGTAAACACAGGCCACATTGGTGGTGCTGCGATTTGGACTCGCTCCGCAAATCATGCCGGAAACAATTTAACAAGGCCAAGAGCCTCGGCTCTTAGCCTCATTGGCATGAATATAAAGTTAAACTAAGGGCCTACAAAAAAGCTCTGAGACAGGCGAAGAGAACCTCGTGGAGAAATTTCTGCACTGGCGTCGGAAAGGTCGACGACACAGCGAGACTTAGACGAGTCCTCTCGAAAAGTCAAACAGCCATCAGCTATTTGCGAAAACCTGACGGATCCTGGACCAGCACGGAAGAGGAAACCCTTGAGCTGCTCTTGAATACACATTTTCCGGGGAATCTGCATGACGCACCACTAGTACCTGCAACAAACCTGGCAGTAAAAATACCCATCACTGAGGAAAGGGTAAGGTGGGCAGTTAAGAGTTTTGAACCGTATAAGGCTGCCGGGCCGGACGGGATTATCCCCGCGCAACTTATAAACACGTTGGAGACATCAGCTAAATGGCTGGTATTTCTCTGCACAGCCTGCCTGGCTCTCAACCACATTCCGGGCTCCTGGAGAAGCGCCACGGTAGTGTTTATCCCTAAGGCTGGGAAGGCATCCCACTACGAGCCAAAAGACTACAGACCGATCAGTCTCTCGTCCTTTGTACTAAAAACCTTTGAGAGGATACTAAGCGACTACCTCTCAACGACTATTGATAGCAACCTTATCTCTAGTTATCAGCATGCATCCACCAAGGGTAAATCAACAAAACCCGCTCTGCACAGCCTAGCGTCTGTCATTGAGAAATCGTTGTGTGAAAAGGACTACTGTCTCGTGGCCCTCCTAGACATTGAGGGGGCTTTCAACAATATAAGCCCGGAGGCTATCAACTCCGCTCTAACTAATCTGGGCGTAGATAGACCTCTAACTGGTTTAATTGACCAACTTTTATGGGGAAAGAAAATAGCTTCTTCACTTGGTACGGTTGAGTTATCACGTTATGTCACAAGGGGAACACCCCAGGGTGGTGTTCTTTCCCCGCTTTTATGGAACCTCACAGTCAACTCGTTGCTACGTGACACAGGCTGGGTGTCGGGAAGATAGTGGCATACGCAGACGATTTAGCTATTGCATTTAGAGGCAAGTTCCCACAAACTCCGTGTGACCTGATGCAAGTAGCACTGCGAGAAGTTTCGACGTGGTCCTCTCGCTGCGGACTTAGTATCAACCCGGGGAAGGTGGAACTTGTCCTCTTCACCAACCGGTACAAAATGCCGCCTACCAGAACTAGATGGCACGCGCCTGGGCTTGTCGGATAAGGCCAAGTTTCTAGGCATAGTTCTGGACAGGAAATTGAATTGGAAGGAGAATGTTCTTCAGCGCCAGAAGAAAGCTTGCATCGCTCTTTACACATGGAAAAGAGCCATTGGCGAAAAATGGGGGCTCAGCCCTAGAGTATGCAGTTGGATCTACACGGCCATCATTCGCCCAATCATGCTGTATGGAGTCGTCGTATGGTGGCCTGCGCTGAGCAAGGTAACATGCCTGAATCTGTTGCGGAAAGTCCATAGATCCAATATGATCTGTATAAGCGGTGCGCTAAGGACAACGCCCAACGAAGCCCTCCAGGTCATTCTGGGCATTTTGCCACTCGATCTGGAAGGGCACCGGGTAGCAGCAGCATCGGCTCTGCGTTTAAGGGAAATGTCCGGCTGGGGCGCAAGCACTACTGGACACGCCAGTATTTTGGGATCCTAAAGCTTTCTTCCACTGAGCACAGATCGTTGTGTTACCACAACAGTCGGAGATATCGGTTTTAATATAAACGTTCCCAGCAGGGAAGAATGGGAGAGCACGGATCGGAGTCCCGCCACTCATGGGGGCACTTCCATTTATACTGATGGCTCGAAGTCAGACGGCAGAGTTGGAGGAGGGGTTTATTCAAAGGATCTGAACCTTGAGCTCTCCTTCAGACTACCTGATCATTGTAGCGTCTTCCAGGCGGAAGTTTCGGCAATCCTGGACGCCGCGGCCTGGTTAAGCAAACGTGTTATCGGAGAAGATATCGCTATTTTCAGCGATAGCCAAGCGGCAATCAAATCCCTTGGCTCATACACGTTCAACTCTGAACTGACGCTCAGCTGTCGTCGATCTCTTCAGGAGACGGCCCAACAGAACCGCGTAAACCTCATATGGGTCCCGGGACATAGGGACATTGAGGGAAACTGTAAGGCAGACGAGCTTGCCAGGCAGGGCACGACCAAGCAGGTTCTTCAGGATAAAGAGCGCTTAGGTATGCCGTTTGCCACATGCAAACTAATGCTGAAGGAGCACACACTCCTTCAAGCCAACGAAAGATGGCTGCAATCCCCAGGGTGTCGGATATCGAAACAAACCTGGCCAAAATGTGATCTTAAAAGGTCTAGACGCATTTATGCCCTAACTAGGAGGGAAATCGGCATATTGATAGGGGTATTAACCGGTCACTGCCTCATTGGTAGGCATGCAGAAAGGCTAGGTGTGCCCTACCGACGATGCTGCAGGAGTTGCAAAGAAGATGAGGAGGAGGAAACAGTGGAGCACCTCATCTGCAACTGTCCGGCTTTAAGCAGGGATGGCAGGAATCCATGCTCTTGCCCTTGGCCGAGCCGCGATGTCCTTCCAGTCGACAACCTCGATTCTTGCCCCTTGGTAGATCTCACCCAGTCTTGCAGCTGCTGCCTTGTACAGTGCAACAGTTTTTGCATCCTCGCAAGCGAATACCTTGATTCGGCCCTGGTGTCATCCCGCATCAGAACCCATGGGCGTGGCACCCGGAGACTCATCCATAACGTCAAGAAGGGCATTACCGATCGCGTTCCGAACGTACCGCCACTGGTCCCTAGGGATGGCCAGCTTTCGTTACCGCGGTCAATGACGCCTATGAGGATCCTATCCTTGGTCACTTCAGCAAAGCTGAGTTTACCCACTACGGGGGCGTTCTGCTGCCGCTTCGGGTGGGGTTTAAATCCACGTCCGATCTCTGGCGTTTGAAGGGATTTCCATTAACCTTCTTTGGCGCGTAATTGCCTTGGAATTTCGGTAAGTTAGCTTCAGCCATCTCCACCGTCTTTCTGGCATTCGGCGATAGCGTCTCTTGTGAAATACCTTCGTATTTCTTCAGGATCCTTGCGGCCGCTCTTTTGTCCAAGTACTCAGAGCGACTGGGAGATGTCTTTTGGGGTGAATTTCGACCCGTAGTTGCCATCGCGGTCGTTCCCTTATTTGGATCTCTGGGACCAGGTCGTGAGACCACTGCCACAGGCGTTAAAGACTTGGTTTCGGTACCGGCACTTACTAGGGCTTTAGCCTCAGCCGTTGTTGACTTCACTGTGTTTGTACCGGTACTTACTTTGGGGATTGCCCCCTTATTATCTAACATATGTATTAGAACACCCACAGAATGTGTGAGATTTGCAAAAGTATGAAACTATTTCGCTCCACACGCATTTTCTGAAAGAATGGGGATACAAAATAAGATTTGTAAAAAAATCTGGCCATCTGTAGTGAAAAAATTCCATGGAAGTTTGACCTAAAAGCTAAAAATGCACTAAAAAGTTGTGTATGTCTTTTTTGGCTAATATCTCCTAAACCAGTAATTTTAGGAGAAATAATGACATAACGGCATTTATTTAGATTGGAGTCAGGAGTAAATTGCCTATACAAATATTATACCTGCGAGTGTCCTTTCAAGGACTTTTAATTATTCGAAGTTAATTTTTTATTATTAAAACCTTTATATTAAGTCGCTTTCTTGTTTGCACCACCTTTTTCATACGAAATTACGGAACCTTGCCAATTCTTTTTAGGTAGCTTCCCGTTGAGCTAGACACTTGAAACTTGGAACATAGTTCGGAGCTCAGTGACAATGCAATGTGAAAGAAAAAAGTATCCGCTAGGTGGCGCACGGATCAAGAAATACGGTAAATTTTGGGAGGCATATTTGAGGAAATTCCCGGTAAGCTAGATTATTGAAAATTTGCATACTTGAACACTTGAAGACAATACAAACTGTTATACAAGAAATTCCTCTAGATGTCACACTGGCCGAGATAATTACAAAAAATATTAAAAGACTCCTGGACTTTTGCGATCGATTTTTAGTAAGTTCCAGATAAGTTAGATACTTGAAACTTTACACATTTGTCACAACCCGATGACAATGCAATCCCTCATCAAAACAATTCCGGTAGGTGGCGCACAGATAGAGATATTTCGAAAACTAATTTGAAGTTGAGAATTTTGTGATCGACTTTTGACCAACTTCCAGGTAACCTAGGAACTTGAAACTTGGCATTAAATTGAGGCAACAGTGACACTACAAATAGTAAAAATCAAAATTCCGATAGATGGCACTCTGGTCTATATAATTGCAAACCTTAAAAAAAAATTAGAAGAATCCTGGACTTTTGCGATCGATTTTTAGTAACTTCCAGATTAGTTAGAGACTTGAAACTTTACACATTTGTCACAACCCGATGACAATGCAATCCCTCATCAAAACAATTCCGGTAGGTGGCGCACGGATAGAGATATTTCGAAAACTAATTTGAAGTTGAGAATTTTGTGATCGACTGTTGACCAACTTCCAGATAACCTAGAACTTGAAACTTGGCATTAAATTGAGGCAACAGAGACACTACAAATAGTAAAAATCAAAATTCCGATAGATGGCACGCTGGTCTATATTATTGCAAATCTTTAAAAAAAAATTAGAAGACTCCTGGCCTTTTGCGATCGAAACTTGTCAAAACCCGATGGCAAAGCAATCCCTCATCAAAACAATTCCGGTAGGTGGCGCATGGATCGAGATATTTCGAAAACTAATTTGAAGTTGGCAATTTTGCGATCGACTTTTGACCAACTTCCAGGTAACCTAGGAACTTGAAACTTAGCATTAATTGTGGAAACGGTGACAATACAATTTGTTGAAATCAGAATTCCAACTTTTGCCCTCAATGCGCACTCAGTATCCTGCAGATTTTGTGGCTCTTCTCTTGTGCAGCTTAAAAAAATACAAAAACAAATGGATCAGAAAATGATTTCTAAAGATTAAAACAATATTTATAATACCTATGTAAAAAAATATGAAAAAATTAATTTAAAATGGATTAAAAAAAGCCATACATAAATTATTATAAATCGTTTTTAATTATCTGGAGAGTGATACTTGAATCTTTGTTCAAAATTTTCAAAATATGCTGGCTGGGTAAGTACATACTTGTATATCAGCTGTTTGATAAATAAATAATAAACAAATCAAACGCCAGAAGAAATAAAAAAAACTAAAATTTTGAAAAATTCTTAACCTTTATGTGTACACCCGTGGTACCCGGGTAACCAAATGGGTTTATTTTACGCGTTTCAGATATAAAACACTGGAAGACAAACTTTATATTCATAATATGCCTTAAGCTAGGGTTTTTGGATAGAAAACAACAAGAAAAAGAAATTATTTTTTTTCCTTCCTAGCTTTTTTCTACACTTTTGATTTTTCACCGCTAAGTGTACACCCGTGGTACCCGGGTACCTCTATATATATTATGACAACTTAAAGTAAAATGTGGGTTGTTTTTGTGAAAAGTAATTAAAGAATGTTATTTTAAGTAAGAATATTTAGTAAATATTATATGTTTATTTATTTATTAAGTTTTAAATACATTTTGATTGTTAATTGGCACAATTGTTACAATTTGAAACGGTTACAGTATGGGCATTGCAAATCGATTACTCGACTAGTCGATTAGTCCAACTTTTGTGCTGTTTGAAAATCGAATAGCAGATATTCGATTTCAGCTAGGCGACTAGTTGTCAATAATCGAATACTAACGATTAAATCGGGTTCCCAGTTTTTACCCGGGTTAGGTTAGGTTAGGTTCAAGTGGCTGCCGCAGAGGCACACCTAGGCCAGTATTAAAAGGCCCGTTGTGATACCACCAACACTAGGAAAGTGAGTTCCGGGACCCTACCATATGGAAAATCCCGATATTATCGGAATTCTACACATAGCAGAATCCCGGGACTGACGTTCCTTTACCGACACCGTTACTCCTCCTCGAACCATTTAGATGACTTGATGAAGGCCATCAGGTCCTTTATGTCCAGCTCCGTGACCTGGCGTAGGCTAACCTGGAACGGAACTCCCAAAAAGCGCATTCTCGCGCCACTTAAAGCCGGGCAGTTGCAGATGAGGTGCTCCACCGTTTCCTCCTCCTCATCATCCTTACAACTCCTACAGCATCGTCGGTAGGGCACACCTAGTCTTTCTGCGTGCCTACCAATGAGGCAGTGCCCAGTTAATACGCCTATTAATATGGAGATTTCTCTTCTCCTTGGGCATAAATTTGCCTTGATCTTTTATGATCCCATTTCGGCCAGGTTTCTTTGGATATCCGGCATCCTGGAGATTGCAGCCATCTTTCTTTGGCTTGGTGGAGTATGTACTCCTTCAGCATAAGCTTGCATGTGGCAAACGGCATACCTAAGCGCTCTTTATCCCGAAGAACCTGCTTGGTCGTGCCCTGCCTCGCAAGTTCGTCTGCCCTACAATTTCCCTCAATGTCCCTATGCCCCGGGACCCATGTGAGGTTCACGCGATTCTGTTGGGCCATCTCTTGTAGAGATCGACGACAGCTGAGCGTCAGTTCAGAGTTGAACGAGTAAGAGCCAAGGGATTTGATGGCCGCCAGCCTGTCTCTGAATATAAAAATGTCCTGTCTGATAGTGTGTTGGCCTATCCAAGCCGCGGCGTCCATGATTGCTGAAACTTCAGCCTGGAAGACACTGCAGTGATCAAGTAGTCTGGAGGAGAGCTCAAGGTTCAGATCCTTTGAATAAACCCCTCCTCCAACTCTGCCGTCTAACTTCGAGCTATCAGTATAAATGGAAGTGCCGCCATGAGTGGCGGGACTCCGATCCGTGCTCTCCTATTCTTCCCTGCTGGGAATGTTGATTTTAAAACCGCTATCTCCGACTGTTGTGGTCGCACAACGATCTGTGCTCAGCGGAAGAAAGCTATAGAATCCCAAAATACTGGCGTGTCCAGTAGTGCTTGCGCCCCAGCCGGACGTTTCCCTTAGACGCAGAGCCGATGCTGCTGCTACCCAGTGCCCTTCCAGATCGAGTGGCACAATGCCAAGATTGGCCTGGAGTGCTTCATTGGGCGTTGTTCATAACGCACCGCTTATACACTATATATGTTGTTTAATTCAAGTCGATATGTACCGAGGTACCCGGGTACCACGGGTGTACACTAGTGTAAGTTTTTTTCTGTGAACACACAACGGTTAAGCAAAATTCTTTCTACAATCTACACCAAGAACATCGGCCCAGCTTATTAACCTAAGAACCCTCTCTGGGTGTTATGCGGGACATGTAGTCAACGTGTTCACCTAAGAAAGCTAGATCTGCCACACACTCCCAAATTCCAACACAATTTAAAAACTTTTCGTGAGATTTTCTAAATTTTTCAATTATTTTATTTGAAATTTCAATTTAATTTATGAGATGTCAATCATTCATTTTGACTTCGTATATTTAGCACGTCGTTTACGAGCCAAATTTCATGCTTAAATTTACGATGAATGTGCTAAACATTTTGCATACAAATTTTGACACATGATATACGATGTCGTTTATATAGCATAAATACGATGCAAATAAGAAAATACACGAATACCCTTAATGTTTCATTCGTGAAAAGATGCAAAAAAAAAAAAATAATGTAATCGTCTTACTTTACCAAATAGGAAAACTTTAGTGGACGTCATTAATTGCTTCACTAATATAAAACGCCTTTCTCCACACTCAGACGTTTTAAAATTCTGGGAAGCATATTCAGAGAAAGAATTAAAAATAATTGCTTAGATTGTACTAGCTGTTCCTGCCACACAAGTGTCGGTAGAAAGAGCATTTTCAACTTTAAAATTTATTTTATCGGACTTAAGGGCAAGTATAGACAAATACTTGTTAGAAGACATTCTTTTGATAAACTTAAATACTAAATAACCATATGTTGTTGTTGTTGTTGTTGTTGTTGTTAACAATGCATTGCCCTGTCTAGAGTGTATGATCATTCCGAAGATCTTCATCAAGCTCTTCTAAGGGGAGTCCAAGGAAACGTGCAGTTTCAAAAGGGTTTGTCCAGAGGGACAGAGGGGTTAGAAGAGTAGGTGAAGTTAAAATTATAAAAATGTTGCTCTACGAAATAGCAACGTTTTCGTCGAGAAAAGAAAACGCTATGAATGCCATAACACTGTCTAGCAGGGAAGTAATTATTATTCTGTAAGTCTGTTATTTTTTTCAATGGGAGAAACAAGAATATTTTCATACAAAACAAATGGGCTGTTAAAACAATGTTTCTCGAATGAAAAAACAACGTTGGAAATTGGAAAACGGATTTGATCTCGAATAAGATTCAAATGTATTCAAAACAAACGTTTATTGAGGAACCTCGACACGACTTAACCGTTTCAAAATTTCTGCATGATAACTTCGGCTATAGTAGGCACTATCAATGCAGGGGTTGAGCCTTAGAAAATGTTATGTTCAAATAGACTCAGCACAAATAAGGACCACCCTAATATACACACGTTTATATGTATTTACATTGAATGATTAAAAAAATTAATTTTTAGGTCTTACTTAAAAGTTAAGAGCTTTGTTTTTTGAAATCTCCAGCAAAGAACTGTCAGCAGAAGAGAGTCTTGTAAAAAGCTGTCAAAATCTCATTTCTGCTAATTTTTCGTTTAACAATTTGAATTTACATTTTTTGTTGTTGTATTGCTATGCCACAGATCAGCTGTTCCTGCTTGCTGATTTTTGCTGGACGAAAAATCTCCAGCAATTACTTGCAGCGAATTAGCGCTCTCTCTCTCAATTAAATGTCAAAAAGCTGCTGAATTCGCTAATAATTATTCATAATTAGCAGGAAAGAAACAAAGCTAAGGCCAAAACAGAAACAACTTTAGTGCGCGTGACATTTAATTTTTGACAGCTACCTATTTAAGATAAAATATACGTAGTTCAAAGCAACCTGTTTTAACGCGAGTTAACGCAGAGACTTGAACAAGTTCTATCTTTTTACGTGCGATGACATAATCAGCTGATTTACTTTCACAATACTCAAATGGGCAGCCAACGTGTTCATTGTGGGACACTTTTTCGGGCTTGCTCGTTTTTTCTAAAGTTATAAAATCACGCAACGCCACAAAAAATTAGCGCTGTAGCTTAACCCTAAAGGCTTGGTTTCCTCGAAAAGCGTTGCCGTCACGTAGCGGCCGCTACATTCCCAACGCTATGCTCACCGTCATTAGCGGTACTGCTTTCTTGTAAAGTCAGACAAACGCTTCGATTTATTTTGTCAATTTATGTTCACTGTCAATAATAATAATATTAAATGCCAAATTCTCTAATTTTTTCTTTATTTCAACTAAATAGCAATTACTGACCGTTATGGTAGGGCTCCAAGTCAGTTAAATACAAACAGGAAGGATCACGGCAAAGAGGTGCTCTAGAGGGATACGAACTCATTTGGTAGAAGCTTGATTTTGGTTTGTTTTTGATAGCACAAAGGACCATTCTCAGACATTTTTATTAAAGCTACATATTTAATCCGAGAACTGCATTCGGGCGAAATTGAATCCGTGAAATTTATTGTAGCGTTTGCATTTTCGACCAACTGTTAATGTTTAGGACCTATTCGGGTTTGTACCAGCACACTACTGTTTTGAGGGCAGGGCGACATTTTTTAAGGACTTCCTTCCAGTTCGGAATCACTAAAAGGCCATTTTGGGCTCTTACGGATCTCTAAGACAATCCCGAAACGAACAAAAATAATCTGAAATTTCGACGGTCATCCCGAAATCGACCTTGAACCACCTAACAGGGTGGTATCCACGAAGTTGCATTCTGATATGCAGTGCCTGCACAGTAGTTACTCCACCGCTTCTTATGGACCCTAAATACTACATTCCGTACCGCCACAAATCTGAATATATCTTCTATTTATCTTAAACATAGCTGAAGACCATACTTCTTACTACATGCATACAAATGTCACATACTCCTACAAAGCCTGCAGGAAAGCAACCGCTTCCACCTGCAAAGCAGCTCCAGGCTAGATCCCGATGTCACTTCCGCCATAAGACGCCTTCACAGAGCCAAAAATGCCTAATAAAATTAATAAGATTGTCTTCATGATTCGTTTTTGGGCAAAGGGGTAGTCGCAACGGTGGAAACGAAGAAAAAACGATAAGGAAATCTTTTTGGTTCTAAGAAGAAATTCTTATTAAAAAACTATACATTTAGTACAAAGGTGTAGTTAGACGCTGGCAATTATTAGTATACGATGGCCGGATGGTTAGCAGCTGGGTTTAGCAATCGAAAAATTGTAAGTTCGATTCTCTCTCTCTTTTTTTCCTAATTAGAAATGTTAAAAAGAAATCTTCTTAAATATATTTATAAGATTTTCCTTTGAAACATTAACAGCTCTACACATATCGGTAATTAGAAGCTGGCAATCAAAAGTGAGCGATGGCCTGATGGTTATCAGCTGGGTTTATCATTCCGAAAATTGTAAGTTCGATTCTCGGTGAGGGCGATATCATTTTATTTTTCATTTAAAATATTAAAGAGAAAATCTTCTTAATAAAATTAAAAAGACGGTCTCTACAATAATAAGAAGCACATCTTCTTGAAGAAAATCTATAGAGATATCTTATGACTTTTGTTCTATTTTATTAGGCATTGTTGGCTCTGTGTTGACCTTATAAAGCAGCCCACAGCCAGCTGAGACTATATGCGCTTGCCGCATCAATGATGTGCAGTTCTTGCTTTGACCTGTCTCGCTTGCGTAAATGCTCAGAACTTGCAGAAACAAACAGTGGTGGTTATATTTCCGAGCTGCCCAGCCTACAGCAACGGCGGGGACGAGCCCGCCTTCAGATGACAGAGCCTGTCGCACACTATACCTCGACGTTGCCCGCGTCCTATCCTGCCTCTACCCAGGCTTACGTATCACTCCTTCACCCCCACTTTGACTATTTCTCCTCAGGCACACCTCTAAACTCTACTACTCAATTACTCAATTAGTCAACTACTACATTTTGGCATGTGGGATTTAGCCATATCATCCAAATATCCCAAAGGTGCCCGCGGTTTCGGCCAACCAACCTGACCATAAGGAACAAATTAATCCCAGCGATCCAAATTTAAATTAAATATAAAATTGAAAGTAAACAATTTATATTTAAATTGAAAGATGTCAAAAAAGTTTCAAAACTCGCCGCTACAAAAAAGTACGGTGGAAAAAAAGGTTGACGAATAAAATGGTACCGTCATGACGGACGCTATATTTGTATGCCTGCCGCTATATTACATTACGGTGAACTTCACCGTCTTCTTACTTTACACTCAATTACTTTTACTTGGCAGTATTTTTAACAACGTAATTCCGCTATGTAACGGACGCTATATAGCGTCACCGCTTTCGACGAAACGAGCCCTTAAGAGGTCGCTAAAATTTTGGTTGAAAATCAAAATTTATGTACATATATGTATATAAAGCTCCAACTTTAAGAATATGTAATGGTTTTTGAAAAAATTTAAAAAATTCTGGAAAAGTTCATTTAAAAATAATCAGGGCAATTCTAAATAAATTTTCACTTTGCGAATTTTCTCACTCTCATATAATTTGTGATCAAAAATATATGAAACGGTACGCAGTGAAAAATTATTTTATTGGGCTCTAGAGTCTATTTTCTTATGAATTGTTCAATTTTGATGAAGCAAGACCTAGGAAATTTTTTTTTCGAATCACCCTAAATAAACATCGTGGGGTTATTCTCATTTGACTTACTTTTTTGACTCTCGTTCCAGCCTATTTTCACTTCCGATTCTCGGTTTTTCGCTTTCAGCCAATCAAACAATGGCTCGTAATATTCGAGTAAGGCGCTTCCACTTAAACTGGAGTTGCTCCCTAATACCCTCGTCAGAGTCTCTTGCCATGGCTTGGAAGACCCCAAGTACATCATTAACCTTGAATAAAAACAAGGAGCAAATGTATACATATGCATATATGTATGTATGTATGGTTATTTTATAGATTTTTAGTATATTATTCTTACTTTAGCGAATCGCCGATTGCGTGGTTCCCATAAAAGTCGCAGTTGTGCAAATGCCCTTGATGATGGCTCTTCTGACAAAAAGAGCGATAAATTTGATATCCAAGGACTTCAGACACAAACTTTCTGCGTGTAAAAAAAAAGAATAAAAAAATAGAATACAAAATATTTATAATTTAAAATGTTTTTAAAATGAACTAAAAACTGCAAAATAATTTCCCCTCTGCCTACAAAGATTCTTCACCACGTAGGCTTATCCTGAACATTTGTGAGTGTGAATTGTTTTCCTAAAAAAATCATCTTTTCACGATCACGGCTGCCGTTTGCCTAAAATTTTGCGTACCAAAATTCGTACCAAACCGAAAAACATTTCTCACCCTAAAAATTCGTACCAAACCGAAAAACATTTCGCACCCTAAATCAAAAACCGTCACAACTCCAAATTTTTTCAGGCCACTTTCGTAGCAAGTTTTTGAAAATCAAGTTACTTTTGTGCGATCCAAAAGCGCTTAACTTGAACATCCTACGATTTTGAGTTGTGTCTCTTTTTGATTTAGTTGCGATTTATTAAAACAATTTTGAGCAGTGCGTTTGCTGTCATAATTTAACACATAGGTTCCCTATGTACAGTCACTTCTCAGAGCAGAAAACCCAGGACATCGCCATGGATCTCTGCGCAGTGGAACCACCCGGGGTTTTACCTCGGCCAAGGACTGTCACTTTCAATGTAACCCTGTTTAGTATGTTTTGTCCCATTCCGAAACTATCATCCTCCCCCCTTGCAGCAGGGCTGCAAGATATTCTTTTGTTACGGGCGGGCGTTGAGCCGAACCCCGGACCAAAAGAATGGATATGCAGTGTCTGTTGCAAAAAAATATATATTAAACGGTCGCATTCTGTGCAATGCTTCTCGTGTAAGAGATGGCTCCATAAATCTGGATGTTCAGGGCTTAACCTTAACATCCACAGACCCCGTACTTTCTTTAGTACTTTCGTGGCCCCTTGCTGTTTGCGCCGTCGGGCGTCCCGCGGTAAGCGCCGTTCAAGCGCACCCCTACCGCCACCTTCTAGTAGCAATACTAATAATAATAATAATAATGTCTTAACGACTAGCAGCATTTCTGCTATACCCGCCACACAAATTCCAGACTGTTGCTCGTGCCTTATGGCGTCAACATCACGCGCAGCAGCTCAACACTCTTGCTCCCACCGGAGCAGTTTAGACATGAGCAACTCCGAGCATCAGTCTCTGTCTGTTTCGTTACACCCCCCCTCCCGTTTACACGTGAGTCAGGATCAACATCTTCTTGCACCTGTCTCGACGTGTACTGTTTGTCGGCAAAGACTATACACGCTCGCGTCATCGGTCAAATGCAATAACTGCTTAGGCCAATGCCACGTGCATCTATGCTCTGGGCTCGCGAACAGGAATCTTTGGACGGATGCGTTCATTGCACCATGCTGTAACACGCCTCAGCCTACGACGCCAGCCAACCCGGTTACACCAGGTCCACAGCTAACTAGGCTGAGGCACAGCCTTGGTCTTCGCCTACCAACACCTGGGCGAACACATCCGTCTCTCACGCCTTTGGTTAACTCGACATCGACCCCACCGGCGCACTTCCAAATCTTACAGCACAACTGTAACGGATTAACTGGTAAGATCGCAGAGATAACCAATTTGATGACGCAATATGACATAAAACTTGCCGCAATCCAAGAAACCAAGCTCAGTCCAAGGTCGGACCTCATTACCTATGGTGGATATAACATTCACCGAAAGGACCGTCATAGAGTAACAGGAGGTCTGGGAGGTGGTCTAGCGTTCATAACGCACAACTCTGTACAGTATCATCTATTTGATACCGACATCGAAGGAACGGATGATATCTTAGAAAGCCAAGGTATTACCATCCGTACAGGAGATGTCGATCTGCAAATCATAAACATCTACATACCCCCTGTCTCAAGTTGCCCCACCGGTTATCACCCCGACATTAGCTTGCTATTACGAGGAGAAAACCGCGTGATCCTGGGCGACTTCAATGCGCACCACGATATGTGGCACTCAAACTTGCCAGCAGACAGTAGGGGGCATGTACTCGCAGAACAAATAGATGATACGGCTTTCTGTACTTTGAACGGAGACGCCCCAACGAGAGTATCGGGTAACTGCTATAGTTCGCCAGATATTTCTATCGTAAGTGCAGGACTATTGAACAACACCAATTGGCGACCCATACTCACGTTGGCGTCTGACCATCTCCCAATAGTCATTACCATCGAACGACCGACGGACTTTATAACACCTGAGCATGGTACATACATCAACTTTACCAAGGCGGACTGGGACAGTTTTCAGACATATACGGACGAATCCTTGGCTGCTCTATCCATTCCTACGGACGTACGCAAAGGCGAACGAGACTTCCGCAACATCATTGACTTGGCCTCTAGACGCTTCATTCCTGCGGGTCGAATATCTCGAATAAGACCAAATTTCCCCGCGGAGGCAGCGGCCATGGCTAGAGAAAGAGATGAAGTGCGAAGTCTCAATCCCGCAGACCCCCGTATAAGGGATCTCAACGCGGAAATTCGTAGGTTGGTCGATAAACACAAACTGGCCAAATGGAAACAACACCTAGAGCAATGCAACCTCTCTGACGGTGTTGGCAAATTATGGACTACGGTCAAAGCTCTATCTAATCCAACACAACACAAGGATAAAGTAGATATTACTTTCGGTGACAGGGTGAAGAAGGACCCTAGGGGATGTGCGAACTCCTTCTGTAGACAATTTGTACTACATTCCCCACCCGATAGAGCTAAACGTAGAACCATGCGACAGGCGCGTAAATACAAAAACCAAAACACGCCCATTGTCATCACTGCCTCAGAGGTCAAGGAAGCCATCAGACAGGCTAAGCCCTCAAAATCCATCGGCCCCGACGGCATTGCCATGAAGATGCTGAAACAACTAGGCCAGGAGGGACACAAATACTTAGCGGCTCTATTCAATCTTTCACTGAACACTTTCGTCATTCCTGAAATATGGAAAAAGGCGAGAGTGGTTCCATTATTAAAACCTAGAAAGCCGGCAAACATAGGCGATTCATATCGCCCTATATCACTTTTGTCGCCGGTAGTGAAGACGCTAGAGTCCATTTTGCTCCCGTATTACACCGCAAATCTGCACCTGGCTAATCATCAACATGGCTTCCGTAAGCTGCACAGCACCACCACCGCACTCAATGCCATTACAACGCAAATAAATAGCGGTCTAAATCAAAACCAACCAAATCACAGGACTGTGTTAGTGGCACTTGACTTGTCGAAAGCTTTTGACACAGTCAACCATGCCACTCTCATACAAGATCTATTAGAAACACAAATGCCTGATGGGTTAAAGAGATGGACTGCTAATTACTTGAATGGGCGGCAGGCGTCGGTCAACTTTAGAAACGCAACATCAAAACCAAGACGAATTAGACAGGGGGTGCCACAGGGTGGTGTCCTATCCCCGACACTGTTTAATTTCTATCTATCGAAGATGCCCCCACCACCAGAGGGTGTCTCCGTCGTTTCTTATGCTGACGACTGTACTATAATGGCGACGGGGAAGGGCCCCTATACTGATGAACTCTGTAATAAAATCAACGGTTACCTCTGCGACCTTTCCAGGTTTTTCACAGAGCGAGATCTGACGATATCTCCGACTAAATCAACGGCGACGCTTTTTACGACGTGGACGCACCAGGTGAGAAATGAATTAGACATTTTCGTTGACGGCACTAAGCTACCAACTGTCAGCCACCCAAAGTTATTAGGGATGACATTGGATAATACTTTCTCATTTGCTGGTCATGTGTCTGCAATGGTCTCAAAGGTACGTGGTCGCAACAAGATCCTCAAGTCACTTGCCGGCAGTACTTGGGGAAAAGACAAAGAAACGTTGTTGACTACATATAAGGCCATTGGCCGACCAGTCTTTGACTATGCTGCACCCATATGGTCGCCTAATGTACATAACACCAACTGGACGAAGTTACAAGTCTGCCAAAATACTGCCATCAGAACTGCTACGGGATGTCTCCTCATGTCTTCCGAGTCTCACCTCAATCAGGAGGCAAAACTGCTCAATGTAAAAGAGCATGCGGAAATGCTGAGCAAGCAATTCCTTCTGAACTGCCACAAGCCAGCACATCCAAACCGTCATCTTTTGGACATAGATCCGCCCCCGAGAGACATAAGGAAACATCTCCGTAAACATTATGATGAGATCCGGCATCATTCTACCTTGCCGTTTGATCTGCAGAATCATAAGCGGGCTCTAACCGACATCCACACCGAGTCGGTAGATACTTTTGTCGGATCTCTACCTGTGAACCCCGTTCTGAACAGTCCTCCACCGGATATTGCTGAAGAAGAACGCACCTTACCAAGGGAGACAAGAGTTACCCTGGCACAGCTTAGGTCTGGATATAGTGTAAGGTTAAACTCCTACTTGTCCAGACTTAATGACACAATCTCAAACACATGCCCTGCATGTGGTAGGACCCCCCATGATACTCTACATCTCTTCAATTGTTCATTTGAACCTACTCTTCTAACCCCTCTGTCCCTCTGGACAAACCCTGTTGAAACTGCACGTTTCCTTGGACTCCCCTTAGAAGAGCTTGATGAAGATCTTCGGAATGATCATACACTCTAGACAGGGCAATGCATTGTTAACAACAACAACAACAACAACACATAAAGGCGTTTTAATATATGAACATAAATAAAGGCGAATCCAATAATACAGCCTTATTGCTTTGCGTGACATTTATAACTTTGGATAAACCGCGCAAGCCCGAAAAAGTATCCCACAATGAACGCGAAAAATATACGAGAAAAATCAGCTGATTATGTCATCGCTAAAGCGCGTTGAAAAGCGTTATGAGAAAGGTTGCATTGAACTATGTAATTTTATCTCAGCTGTCAAAAATTAAATGTCACACAACGAAGGCTTAAGTCGTTTCTGTTTTGAGCTTAAATCAAAGAGAGTCACAACTCAAAATCAGAGTAACTTTTTTTTAATTGCTTCTGGATTGCACAAAAGTCTTTTGATAAAAACTTGGCCAGTGATACACGGCTAAAAAAATTAACCTAAATTTTAAACCCGTATAAAGTTTAATCAATTTCTCAAACTTTTTTGTACAATATTTCAAACCGTCCAAATACCTACAAAGATTTTCAAATTCTTTTGGTTTCGATTTAAAATCTAAATGAAAAAGCTGTCTAAATTTTTTATTTTTGGTTTGTTTTAATGTAATTGAATTTCTCCCACAAAAACTTCATGTGCGTCATAGCTCAGCGGTAGAGCAGTCGGCTGTGACTCCTGAGCGTTTTCGTTCGAGTTCTGTCAGCTGCCACATTTTTTTTAGTTTTATTTTATTCTTAAAACTTTTCGGTCTAAAATTAAACTCTTGGGTTTGAAAATTCAAATTTATTTTTGAAAGCTTATTCAAGATTGAATTTTGCCAACAACATTTATGTGTGCGATGTAGCTCAGTGGTAGAGCAGGCGGGCATGATGCGGGGAGTCTTGGTTCGAATTCCCGCCAACGGACAAAAAATTTATTTTATCTTTAAAAAATTGTTAAAACATTTCTTGTTTATAATTGAAACCCGATTCCTTTAGCCAATTTTCATGAAAACTGGTCTAGATTGAATTTGAATCCAAATTTGGTTTGGTCATATATGTAGTCCAAAAAAGTTGAAAATTTAGGTTCAAATTTTTAGCCTGTAGTAACAATAATAGTCAAAAAGAAAAAAATTTTATGTACTGGCTGTACTACTACAAAACGATCTCGAAACGATCCCGAAACGATTCCAAAACGATCTCGAAACGATCCCAAAACGATCCCGAAACATTTCCGAAAAGATCCCAAAACAATCCTGAAATGATCCCAAAACGTTCCCGAAACAGTCTCAAAACGATGCGGAAACAGTCCCGAAAATGGTCCCGAAACAGTTCCGAAACATTCCCTACTAATAATTATGCACCTTCAAATCTAACCACTTGTCGCACTAGTCCACGAATTTGACATTCATTTCAGTTGGTATACTAGTCGGTCTATGCTCCAGTATCACACGGCTAAAAAAAAGAACCTAAATTTTAAACCCGTATAAAGTTTAATCAATTTCTCAAACTTTTTTGTACAATATTTCAAACCGTCCAAATACCTACAAAGATTTTCAATTTCTTTTGGTTTCGATTTAAAATCTAAATGAAAAAGCAGTCTAAATTTTTTATTTTTGGTTTGTTTGAATGTAATTGAATTTTGCCCACAAAAACTTCATGTGCGTCATAGCTCAGCGATAGAGCAGTCGGCTGTGACTCCGGAGCGTTTTCGTTCGAATCCTGCCAGCTGCCACATTTTTTTACTTCTATTTTATTCTTAAAAGTTTTCGGTCTAAAACTTAAATTTTTGGGTTTGAAAATTGAAATTTATTTTTGAAAGCTTATTCAAGATTGAATTTTGCCAACAAAATTAGCCAATTTTCATGAAAACTGGTCTAGATTGAATTTGAAATCAAATTTGGTTTGGTCATATATGTAGTCCAAAAAAGTTTAAAATTTCGGTTCAAATTTTTAACCGTGCATAGTCAGCTTCTACATTAGCAATATACCAGTTTATTTTTTAGAAAGCAGTGACTTTTTGTATTTACCCAAACACGAAAAAGCATTTGTGAATTACAAGATAAAAAAGAAGTCGTTACAAGAGAAAAAGAGAAGCAATTTTCCTCTCCTGTATCAGCACCATACCAATTGGTATACTAACTAGTCAGCCTTTGCATCAGCAATATACCAGTTTATATACTACATAGTTCATACACAGACAAAAATGAGCTAAGTGTTCTGAGTTCGATTCTCGGTGAACACAACACATTTTTTTTTTAATTAAGTATGCAGTTTATACACGTTTATTCTATTTTTAAATTAATTATAACCAGATAGTTGATGAAAAGTTCTTAGGTTAAATAGGTTTAATTAATTTTAGTTAACACTAGCTAAATATATTATATTGTGTGAAGTGTGAAAATTCGCTTTTTTGAATTCAACTTGCAATGGCTCTTTGTAAGTTGGGCGTTCCCCTCCCAATCCAGGGTGTTATGCGAAACCGTGTCCATTGGACGTTTGCAGCCGGGAGGCAAATCGTGGCTGTATTTGAACGGAGCCTCTTTGATACCGGGTCGCCTCAGAGAGTAAGCATGGCCTTACCGCGGTACGGGGCTCTGCCGCGGCGGACGACACATTTTCCCCTACTCTTCCCTTGACTCTAAGCTGGCCTTGTCCGGCGACGGGTCGTACGAACAAGATGAACTCAAATAACCCAAATAAAAACGATAAAACTAAAAAACAAACAACGCCAAATTTCACTCCTCAGCAAAGGAGAGCTATGGAGGAACAGGCGAGAAAGCAACAACAACGCCGGAGGACAACCTCCGTTCCACAATCAAGGGGGGGATCGACAGCGATGGCAACTACGAGTCGGTCAACCAACCCTCTATCGACTAAGATTGACTTGATGGGAGCTAGCACCAGTGCGGTTGCCAACGCAACTAAGCGGACAACGGCGGATGCTAAACTCCCATCAACCGCTGATATGAAAACCAGTATCTTTACGTCTGTGGCAGCGGTCTCACGACCTGGCCTCGGAGTTTCGAAGGAGAAGGAAGCTGCAACTGAGATTTCGGCAAGGAGAGCGACCGCGATGGCAACTACGGGTCCGCACTCCCAGGAGACATCTCCCCGCCGCTTCACATACCACGAGAAAAGATTGGCTGCAAAGATCCTGAAGAGGTATGAAGGGGTACCGCAGGAATCGCTGTCGCCGAATTCCAGTAAATCGGTAGAGCTAGCGAAAGCTGTGATACCGGATTTCCAAAATTCGTACATGCCAAAGAGGTTAAAAGTTAACCCTTTCAAGCGCCAGAGATCGGACCTGGAGTTAAATCCCCCTCCCAAGCGGCATCAGAAGACCCCTGGAGCGGGCAAACTAAGCTTTGCTGAGGTAACCAAGGACAGGATCCTTATAGGCGTCCTTGACCGAGGCAATGACCGTCTGGCCATCCCTAAGGACCGGTGGCGTTACGTGCGAAATGAACTCGGCAACATTCTTCTCAATGTTGCTCCAGAGTTTCCGGGTAGTTCGGCGCGAGTAACGGATGCGGGTTGGCACCAGGGTCAGATTAAATTACTCGCATGCGAGGATGCAAAAACCGTAGCACTGTACAAGGCAGCAGCTGCTAAGCTGGGTGAAGTCTACAAGGGCGCAAAGATAGAGGTCGTCGACTGGAAGGACATTCCAGCTCGTCCAAGGGCAAGGGCGTGGATTCCGGCCATCCCTGACGAACCCGAGAGAATTCTCGGGATGCTACGGCTAATGAATCCGTCCCTGCCAACGCATGACTGGAGTGTCAATCTGGTCGGGGATGCGGTAGGGCCCGACAGACAGGTGGTGTTCACCATGAATAAAGAGTCAATCGAGCCCCTCAAAAGGTGCAATGGCCTAGTACATTACAGCGTAGGCCAGATCGTTATTCACGTATATCGTGGTGATGCTCAGCGCGCTGCCTTCTCGGCTGCTCCGGGGGAACCGGAAAACGAATTACCAGAAGAGGAAGCGGAGGATTCCGATGCGGAAAGCATGTTATCCGCCATCTCCCTTGGCGATAGTGCTGTGAACAACTCGGAGATGGAGGACAGCCTACAGGACGAGGAAGCCCTCGACGTCACGGTGGTAGCAGCCAACGCTGAGCGATTAACATCTAACGCTACAGACAGCAAGACACCTGCAACGCCATATCGGGCAGTTAATCGGAACAACTCGTCGTTGATAGGCAACCTCCGGGATGGGGCAAACCTCGACGATATGGGGACGGCAGGGAAGTCTGTGCGCTCTCATGTTGGTGGTGCTTCAGATTAATCTGCACAAATCTAAAGTAGCTTCGGCTGCTTTAAGTAGTCGTCTTTCTAAAGGCGACGTGGATGTGGTCCTCATCCAAGAACCCTGGGTCAATAGCTCGAGAATCTGCGGATTGGGGACTAAGGGCTTCAAGCTCATTCGAGCCAGCGAGGAGAGCAAAGTCAGAACGTGTATTCTGGTCAAGTCTGAGTTGAACTCCTACCTAATTACACCAATGGGGATATTACCGCTATCAGTCTAACGGTCGACAGCACCCGCCTGACGGTGGCTTCGGTCTATATGCCCTACGACGCCGAAGAACCCCCACCACAAACGGAGGTGAAAGACCTGGTGTCAAATTTCTGCACGGGTAATCTTATTATTGGAGCGGACGCTAATGCTCACCATGTCCAATGGGGGAGCTCCGACATCAATGCCAGGGGCGAGTCTCTGTTTGATTACCTCTTAACAACCAACCTGGTGATTTGCAACGTGGGTAATGAGCCTACTTTTATCACTAAGACCCGCAGGGAGGTCATAGACCTCACTATCTGTAGTGAAGGCGCTTATGAGTGGGTCAGAAAATGGCGGGTTCTGGAAGAACATTCTTTCTCCGACCACCGTTACATAGAAATGGTTTTAGACTTTATTGTAGAACAACCAATCATGAAGCGCAATCCACGTAACACTGATTGGCAGTTACACAATGAAATATTAGACAGAGACCTACCAGTACTGGCCTCACAAGCCCCCTCATCAGTAGAGGAGCTGGAGGATCTTGTTACTACATTTACATCGGCGCTCTCAAATGGTCTAGGACAGGCTTGTCCAGTGCCAAAACCACGCGGTAAACACAGGCCACATTGGTGGTCCTACGATTTGGACTCGCTCCGAATATCATGCCGGAAACAATTTAACAAGGCCAAGAGCTTCGGCTCTGAGCCTCATTGGCACGAATATAAAGCTAAACTAAGGGCCTACAAAAAAGCTCTGAGACAGGCGAAGAGAACCTCGTGGAGAAATTTCTGCACTGGCGTCGAAAAGGTCGACGACACAGCGAGACTTAGACGAGTCCTCTCGAAAAGTCAAAGATGGTTGATCAGCTATCTGCGAAAACCTGACGGATCCTGGACCAGCACGGAAGAGGAAACCCTTGAGCTGCTCTTGAATACACATTTTCCGGGGAATCTGCATGATGCACCACTAGCACCTGCAACAAACCCGGCAGTAAATATACCCATCACTGAGGAAAGAGTAAGGTGGGCAGTTAAGAGCTTTGAACCGTATAAGGCTGCCGGGCCGGACGGGATTATCCCCGCGCAACTTATAAACACTTTGGAGACATCAGCTAAAGGGCTGGTATTTCCCTTCACAGCCTGCCTGGCTCTCAACCACATTCCGGGCTCCTGGAGAAGCGCCACGGTAGTGTTTATCCCTAAGGCTGGGAAGGCATCCCACTACGAGCCAAAAGACTACAGACCGATCAGTCTCTCGTCCTTTGTACTAAAAACCTTTGAGAGGATACTAAGCGACTACCTCTTAACAACTATTGATAGCAACCTTATCTCTAGCTATCAGCATGCATACACCAAGGGTAAATCAACAGAAACCGCTCTGCACAGCCTAGTGTCTGTCATTGAGAAATCGCTGTGTGAAAAGGACTACTGTCTCGTGGCCCTCCTAGACATTGAGGGGGCTTTCAACAATATAAGCCCGGAGGCTATCAACTCCGCTCTAACTAATCTGGGCGTAGATAGACCTCTAACTGATTTAATTGACCAACTTTTAAGGGGAAGGAAAATAGCTTCTTCACTTGGTACGGTTGAGTTATCACGTTATGTCACAAGGGGAACACCCCAGGGTGGTGTTCTTTCCCCGCTTTTATGGAACCTCTCAGTCAACTCGTTGCTACGTGACACAAGCTGGGGGGGGCGGGAAGATAGTGGCATACGCAGACGATTTAGCTATTGCATTCAGAGGCAAGTTCCCACAAACTCTGTGTGACCTGATGCAAGTAGCACTGCGAGAAGTTTCGACGTGGTCCTCTCGCTGCGGACTTAGTATCAACCCAGGGAAGGTGGAACTTGTCCTCTTCACCAACCGGTACAAAATACCGCCACTAAGTCTACCAGAACTAGATGGCACGCGCCTGGGCTTGTCGGATAAGGCCAAGTTTCTAGGCATAGTTCTGGACAGGAAATTGAATTGGAAGGAGAATGTTCTTCAGCGCCAGAAGAAAGCTTGCATCGCTCTTTACACATGCAAAAGAGCCATTGGCAAAAAATGGGGGCTCAGCCCTACAGTATGCAGTTGGATCTACACGGCCATCATTCGCCCAATCATGCTTTATGGAGTCGTCGTATGGTGGCCTGCGCTGAGCAAGGCAACATACCTGAATCTGTTGCGGAAAGTCCATAGATCCAATATGATCTGTATAAGCGGTGCGCTAAGGACAACGCCCAACGAAGCCCTCCAGGTCATTCTGGGCATTTTGCCACTTGATCTGGAAGGGTTTCGGTCAGCGGCGGCATCAGCTCTGCGCCTAAGAGAAACCTCCAGTTGGGCTGCGGGTACTATTGGACACTCCAGTATTCTGGAATCTTACAGCTTTCTCCCTCTAAGCACAGATCGTTGTGCGACTACTACAGTCGGGGACAGCTGTTTCAAAATAAACATTCCCAGCAGAGAAGACTGGGAGAGGACGGATTGGTGTCCCGAAACAAATGGTGGCACTTCCATATACACCGACGGCTCGAAGTTGGACGGCAGAGTTGGAGGAGGAGTTTATTCAAGGGATTTGGACCTTGAGCTCTCCTTCAGACTACCTGATCATTGTAGCGTCTTCCAGGCGGAAGTCTCGGCAATCCTGGACGCCGCGGCCTGGTTAAGCAAACGTGTTATCGGAGAAAAAAAAAAAAAAAAAAAAAAAAAACTAATGGCGGCGAAATACCAACAGGTTATCATAACCTCTAACGAGATTTTTAGCCGAGCTTCTCTTTCCAACTTGTGGTGTGTTGCTTTTGAGTTTTCCTACAAGTTGGCGGGACCTACAGTTTTTTGCCGACTCCGAACGGCACTTGCAAAGCAAATGAATTTTTTGCTGAGAAGCTTCTCATGGCAGAAATACACCCGGAGAGTTTGCCAAACTACTGCCGAGGGGCGACCCCGTTTAGAAAAATTCTTTTTCTAAATACTTTTTGATGTTACTTTTGTCGGGCATCGAACCGCCACGACTTGGTGTAGAAGGCCGAACACTTAACCGCTACACCACGGCCGCCGCCGTGTTATCGGAGAAGATATCGCTATTTTCAGCGATAGCCAAGCGGCCATAAAATCCCTTGGCTCATACACGTTCAACTCTGAACTGACGCTCAGCTGTCGTCGATCTCTTCAGGAGATGGCCCAACAGAACCGCGTAAACCTCATATGGGTCCCGGGACATAGGGACATTGAGGGAAACTGTAAGGCAGACGAGCTTGCCAGGCAGGGCACGACCAAGCAGGTTCTTCAGGATAAAGAGCGCTTAGGTATGCCGTTTGCCACATGCAAACTAATGCTGAAGGAGCACACACTCCGTCAAGCCAACGAAAGATGGCTGCTATCCCCAGGGTGTCGCATATCGAAACAAACCTGGCCAAAATGGGATCTTAAAAGGTCTAGACGCATTTATGCCCTAACTAGGAGGGAAATCTGCATATTGATAGGGGTATTAACCGGTCACTGCCTCATTGGTAGGCATGCAGAAAGGCTAGGTGTGCCCTACCGACGATGCTGCAGGAGTTGCAAAGATGATGAGGAGTTCCGTTCCTGGATAGCCTAAGCCAGATCGCGGAAATGGACATAAAGGACTTGATGGGCTTCATAAAGTCATCTAAGTGGTTCGAGGAGGAGTAACGGTGTCGGTTTAGGAGTGTCAGTCCCGGGATTCTGCTATGTGGAAAATCCCAACAACTCAGGGATTTTCCATATGGCTGGGTCCCGGGACTGACTTTCCTTGTGTTGGTGGTATCACAACGGGCCTTTCAAAACTGGCCTAAGTGTGCCTCTGCGGCAGCCACTTGAACCTAACCTAAGTTGGGCGTTCGTCATGTTTGATTAAATAGGTAAAGGCCCAATTACACTAAACTTAGTAAGGTCCACTTTCAGACAAAGTTTGTGGACGAAGTCAAAGTTTCACAAAGTTTTATGTAATTGGGGCTTTAGGGCTGGCTGTTTAGGTAAGGTAAATTAAGGTTACTTAAGGTTAAGTTAGTCGTTCACTGCGGAGTTCTCGTCACACATATGTATGTATATATAGTGTATATATAGATAAAATTGAGTGTTATTTTAACACCAAAAAGAGTCAAAGTAAGACTGCTTTCAAGCTGGGCCATAAACTCGAGTTAAATAGGCATTGTTTGAGTTAATTCATATTGTTGTTGTCAATAAACTCGAGTATATGCCTCAACGTAAACGTAATATAAAAACAATAAATTATTTTTCAGAGTTCTGACCTTGATTTCACCGAGAATCGAATTTAGGGGTCTTGAACGCTCAGCCCAGTTGTCTACGATGACGCCATCGTATACTTATGCTTGCCAGCGTCTAGTTACAGTTTTGTTCTAAACGACATTACACTTCTCACGTTGCTTTGTTGCCCGCAAAGAGAATTGAACTCACAATATTTGACTTCTGAACGTAGATGTCTACCATGATGCCATTATGTACATCTGCTTGTCGGCGTCTAATTTCAGCTTCGTTCTATGACAGTAATGGCAGTACCTTCGCCCCAACTAGCACATTAGTAGTAGGATTGGTGCGTCGACTAATGTGCAGATTTAGTTTAGTCAACGCTCCCATCCTAATACAACTTGTGCTTAGTTTACCAAATGTTGGTAATTAAAAATTGACGAATCTATGACTGTTCAATCAACAGTTGATTGCAGCTACTTCAACAAAAATTTTCGTTCAAACAACCAAAATTTGGTCAACTTCAGGATAACAGTACGTTATGGTTGATTTTACCAGTCCCATTTTTTTTCTGTGTATTTACATCAGAAATATAGCAGTTGACATACTAATTCATATATATACATACATCAGAATCATATTTGTATTTCTGTGAATTACAAGAGAAAAAAAGAAGCAAACCAAACATTTCAAATAATGTTTGCATATTAAGTACTATGTAGTAGAGGCGGGCGCCGTGCGTGTTTTTGACCGTGACACGAAACACGCACGCGTGTGTCCATGTGCTCGTGTTTGAAAATGCGATTTCTTGTCGTGCTCGTGCGTGATCGGGTTGAGCCCGAAAACAAACAAAAAACACGCACGAAAAAACACGATCAACTTTTTCACTTATTGTACTAAACTGCCGCACTTTTATTTTTTGTAAATTATATTTTTTTATAAGTATCTTAATTCCACTTCACTCCATCCAAAACTTCAGTTCAACACTTCATTAAATATGTACAAAGATATAGATTTTTTTTATTTCACCATTACAATAGTTTTGCCTAGTGTTTTTTTTATTAATGTATGTATACGGTGACCATCCGTTCTGTTTTTGGCAGAACAGTTCTGTTTTTAAGGAGCTTGTTCTGCGTATTTTTTTTTTCTATGAAATATAATGAAAATGTTCTGTTTTTTGTTCTGTTTTCATGAACTATACAAAACTTGTTTTGTGGCGGCAACCCTTTTATCAAATGTAAGTTGCTATCGATGTTAGTTAGCAATCACTATTAAACAGCTGATGGTGCATCATAAATAATTCGAAAGTAGCCTGCTGTTTGTATTGCAGTGCTGCAAGTTAATAAGCAAATCTATATATATAAAATTGGATGTTTGTATGTATGTACATATGTATGTGGTTTATGGACTCCAAAACTACTCGGCCGATTTTCTTCAAATTTTCTGTAGTTGGAGGCTGGGGAGTGTTTCTGTAAAGTTTTTTTTTAGGGAAGTGGACCCGGGACCGCCCTATTCGAAACTATCGTTTAAATGGTTGGATTTACTTGAAATTTGGTATGTGGGTAGTGTTATGCTTAGGTTAAAGTATGGTATGATTTTTCTTCCGGGAAGTGGACCAGGGACCGATCTGTTCTAAACAATCGTATTTATGGCTCGAATTGCTTGAAACTTGGTATGTAGGTAGCTATATGCTAAGATTGAAATAAAGGGTACCTTTTTTCCGAAAACTGGACCCAGGGCTGACTTATTCTAAACTATCGTAAAAATGGTTGCATTTACATGAAATTTGGTATGTAGGTAACGTTATGCTTATGTCAAAGTATAGGATGATTTTTCTTTCGGAAAGTGGACCCAGGGCTGACTTATTCTAAACTATCGTCAAAATGGTTGAATTTACTTGAAATTTGGTATGTAGATAGCGTTATGCCTGGGTTAAAGTATGGTACGATTTTTCTTCCGGGAAGTGCACCAGAGACCCACGTGTTCTAAACAATCGTATTTATGACTAGATTTGTTTGAAACTTGGTGTGTAGGTAGCTATATGCTTAGATTAATATATATATAGGATAAATTTTCTTCCGGAAAGTGGACCCAGGACTGACTTATTCTAAACTATCGTACAGATGGTTGGATTTACTTGAAATTCGGTATATAGGTAGTGTTATGCTTAGGTTAAAGTATGGTATGATTTTTCTTCCGGAAAGTGGACCAGGGACCGATCTGTTCTAAACAATCGTACTTATGGCTCGATTTGATTGAAACTTGGTGTGTAAGTAGCTATATGCTCATACTAAAATATAGGATAAATTTTCATCCGGAAAGTGGACCCAGGACTGACTTATTGTAAAATATCGTATAGATTGTTGGATTTGAAATTTAGTATGTAGGTAGTGTTATGCTTAGGTTAATGTGTGGGATAATTTTCCTTCCAGGAAGTTTATCAGGGTCCGATATATTCTAAACAATCACATTTATGACTCGATGGGCTTGGTATTTGGCGTGTAGCTGGCGTTTCACCTTGATAAAATATGATATAATGAATCTTCCGAGAAATGTTAAAAATGGTAAAATCTCATTCAGGTGGTTTTCTTTGGGGTAGCAACGCACACCGGGTATTACTAGTATATTAATATAATATAAATAGGTATAATAGTGTACCTATAAAGTTTTAGTTTCACGAGTATTCTTTTAATTCAGCTTTCAATAATGCCGCCCCACCGGAAATGTGTATTAAATGAAGAAATACAAAACCAATACAAGTTCTTAAAAAAATACAAGCCAGTGAAGTGCAATGTGTAAAATGTATGGCTATTTTTTCTATTGCCAATGGAGGAAAATACGATGTGCTACGCCATTTACCAACCAGAAAACATCGAAATGCTGATATTGCAGCTTCAACCAGCAAAAGCGTGCTGAACTTGGTGCGGACTCGTGTTATGGATGTTAAAGGAAAGAAAACAAGCATAAATGAAGGGACCTGGTCATATCACACTGTGAAACATAATTTTTCTTTCCGTTCAAATGACTGCACGTCGAAACTTATTAAAAGGTGTTTCGATGAAAGTTATTCATCAGCTCGCACAAAGTGTGAAGCAACTAGTCGAAGCTGATTTGAGTGCTGCTAGTTTCATTACTGTTTTTTCCGACTGCTCAAATCATGGTAGTATGAAAGTATGCCCAGTACTTGTAAGATATTTTTTACCGAAGAAAGGTGTACAATTGAAAATATTAGAAGTTAGTGACGTCCGGATATACTCTCGAATTATATTTTTGATCTCATAAAAAAGCTTGATTTAAATGAGAAATTGCTCGCACTTTGTGCGGACAACACTAATTGTAATTTCGGTGGATTCGCAAGACGAGGAAAAAATTATCTTTTTCATAAACTAGCTGCGTCCACCGGGAGTAGTCTTATTTGTGTAAATTGTGCTGCTCATATCGTAAATAATTGTATACAGGCATCGATAGAGTGTCTTCTGGTAGACATTGAAGTCATTGTCGTAAAAATATTTTCATACTTTTACATATATACGGTCAGAGTAGAGCAATTAAAAGAAATTTGCGACACAGTCATTGTGTATCAGTACAAGTGTGGAATCTTCTGCATAGACGTCAAATTTTGAAAGTGAGTTTAACACCTGATGATCAGAGTTGCTTTTTTGGAAAATAGTATCATTTAGCACCGAGTTGCATTCGATTGCGTCAAAAAATTAGTAGTAAATAAAGGGGTAATAGTTCTCTAAGGGCGGATTTCTCGACTGCCTGTTAACGTCAAAGTTCACTGTCAATTCACTGTCAGTTTAACAGCCAGTTAATTTGTCGTTTATTTAACAGGAGGATGAACTGCCCCATAAAATTTAAAGTGAGCGTTAAGTTGACGGCTAGTTGAGAAATTTGCCCTAAATTTATAAAAGAAGGTGAAAAATAATGGTTGAAAACTTCTTAAGTCTGGTTTTCATTAGGTAAAATTTTGCCAATTCGCTGAGAGTTCGCTGCAAGCTTCTGCTGGGGATTTTTCGTCCAGCAAAAACTAGCAAGTAACAAACAGGTGATTGTGACATATGCCAAAATCAAAATTGATTGCATATTTTTATGAAATTTAAAATTTATTACGAATATTTTGAAAACTATGAGTTATTTACCAGCAAATGAAATAAGTACATACAATAAATACCAAAACTTCAATAATTCCGTATCTTTGAATAGCAATGCCCCGAAGCCCAATGTCCGTTGAACCAACGCAATGTGGCTGTGTTGTGTTGTTGTTGTTAACAAGGCATTGCCCTGTCTAGAGTGTATGATCATTCCGAAGATCTTCATCAAGCTCGTCTAAGGGGAGTCCAAGGAAACGTGCAGTTGCAACAGGGTTTGTCCAGACGGACAGAGGGGTTAGAAGAGTAGGTTAAGATGAACAATTGAAGAGATGTAGAATATCATGGGGGGTTCTACCACATGTAGGGCATGTGTTTGAGATTGTATCATTCAGTCTGGATAAGTAGGAGTTTAACCTCACACTGTATCCACACAGAGCCAAAAATGCCTAATAAAATTAATAAGATTGTCTTTATGAACGGTTTTCAGGCTCAGGGGTAGTCAAGACGGCGGAAACGAAAAAAAAACCATACGCAAATCTATTTGGTTTAATGAGGAAATTCTTATTGATATTATCAAGTGCAATTTCTTCTTTTTTCTTTGCGATTTCTTTTTATATGTGTTATTAATAAGAAAATCTTCTCGAAATTTCTGTCAAAATATTGAAAAAAAAGCTGAAAGAGAAAAACTTCTTATTTTAATAAGATGATCTTAGGGTTCCTAACAATAAGATTTGACTTATTAATGTTTTCAAAGGAAAATCTTGCAGAAAACGGACTGATTTCTTAGGATTCCTAACAAGAAGATTTCACTTATTAAAAGATTTTCGCATAATTGTATGTGTTAATAAGACGATCTTAGGGTTCCTAACAAGAAGATTTGACTTATTAATATTTTCAAAGGGAAATCTTGCATCATCATCAGCAGACATCATGTAGAACAATTAAACGCTGAGAAGCAGAAGTACCCGATGGCTCGATGGTAAGCACCTGTGTTCAGCATTCAATATGTGGTTAGTTCGATTCGCGGTGGAGGCAATATGGCAAGTGTGGAAGGCAATGTAAGGAAGAGTGCGGTGAGATGGCTTGAAGGAAATATAAAAAGGCAACATAAGAAGGTAAAGGCAATACAAGAGAAATCTAAAACTGAATCGTAACTGATAATCTGAAGTTCTCGAAGACAATATAAGAACTCTAAGTCAAATCTTATTAACACATACAATTATGCGGAAATCTGTTAATAAGTCAAATCTTCTTGTTAGGAACCCTAAGATCGTCTTATTAACACATACAATTATGCGGAAATATGTTTTCCCTTTGAAAACATTAATAAGTCAAATCTTCTTGTTAGGAACCCTAAGATCGTCTTATTAACACATACAATTATGCGGAAATCTGTTAATAAGTCAAATCTTCTTGTTAGGAACCCTAAGATCGTCTTATTAACACATACAATTATGCGGAAATATGTTTTCCCTTTGAAAACATTAATAAGTCAAATCTTCTTGTTAGGAACCCTAAGATCGTCTTATTAACACATACAATTACGCGGAAATATGTTTTCCCTTTGAAAACATTAATAAGTCTAATCTTCTTGTTAGGAACCCTAAGAAATCAGTACGTTTTTTGCAAGATTTCTCTTTGTAAAGATTAATAAGATTTTCTCTTCAAAAATAAAAGGAACTTCTTCTTGAAGAAAATCTATAGAGATATCATATGACTTTTGTTCTATTTTATTAGGCAGTGTTGGCTCTGTGCAGACCTAAGCTGTGCCAAGGTGACTCTTGTCTCCCTTGGTAAGGCGCGTTCTTCTTCAGCAATATCCGGTGGAGGACTGTTCAGAACGGGATTCACAGGTAGAGATCTGACAAAAGTGTCTACCGACTCGGTGTTGATGTCGATTAGAGCCCGCTTATGATTCTGCAGATCAAACGGCAAGGTAATATGTTGCCGGATCTCATAATGCTTTTCCCCAAGTACTGCCGGCAAGTGACCTGAGGATCTTGTTGCGACCACGTACCTTTGAGACCATTGCAGACACATGACCAGCAGATGAGAAAGTATTATCCAGTGTCACCCCTAATAACTTTGGGTGGCTGACAGTTGGTAGCTTAGTGCCATCAACGAAAACGTCTAATTCATTTCTCACCTGGTGCGTCCATGTCGTGAAAAGCATCGCCGTGGACTTAGTCGGAGATATCGTCAGATCTCGCTCAGTGAAAAACCTGGAAAGGTCGCAGGGGTAACCGTTGATTTTCGCACAACGTAATGTGGCTCGTTTAGGAGACCAATATAATCCTGCAGACACAGTTACAGGAATCGGAAATACTGAAGGTGTATAAGGCATTCAATTTTCTTAATATTTTGTAAGGTTTACGTGGTTTACGTCGATATATACGCAGAAATTGTCCAAAGACTGAAAAATTCGCAATTTCATATGCTGCGGAAAAAAATTAATTTTCATTTGGCAATTGTCAGAACAGCTGTTCTGCTTGAGAATTTCAGCTGGCTCCTGTTCGGCGAAAAACTAGCAGAAGAGAGATAAAACTAGCAGAAATGAGATTTTGAAAGCTTTTTACAAGACTCTCTTCTGATGACAGTTCTTTGCTGGAGATTTCAAGGAACAAAGCTATTAGCTAAAATAATGGAAGGGGGCTCGAAATACGGGGTTTGGCCTCAGGATCACGAATCCGGAAGCGATTTTCGTGATACTGATTCCAAACTCCGCCTTTTGAGCCCCCCATAATTTTAGCTAATTTATTAGCAGTTGACAGCTAAAGTAGACAATTACCAAATAAGCAAACGAATCTTGATAAAGTCGATGAAATTTGACACCTTTTGACCTAATGAAAACCAGCCTTTAGAGTTGTAATTTATAAAATTTATTTTACATTTTGAACTTGTAGCACTCTCTTTTCAGAAATTATTTGGTACTTCTTAGAATTTGTAAAGATTTAAAAACGTACTGCAAAAGGCAACAAAAAAATGAAAACTGCTAACAACATTTCACGACAGGCCAATTGCATTATGCTGGCTTTAATGTTGGTACACGGTAATGTTGGTAGGTACTTGGTTTAGAAATTAAAAACAATCTATCTAAAAAAATTGTGTTTTCATTTTCTGGTTTCTTATTTCGAACATTAAAGATTTTCCTTTAAAATAAATAAAATTTAATCGTTTTAAGTTTTGTAGTTTTTGCAAAATATAATAAAAGTGTAAGCTGAAAGATTCGCTTTAAAATTTCCCTACAAATTGGAATGAAAAAGTTGTGCAACACAGCAACACTTTTTTGCAAACAAGAACCCTGTCTCACTGTTTTACGGTCCTGCACAAAACCCTGGTTTGCAGAAACCACAATAGCAACCCAGATTTTTGACATGGATGTGTGTTTTGATTGACGTTGAAGTGTGTTTTGACGTTTCTGTCAAAGCTACATTTCACACTTTATGTTATACACAATGGACGCAGTTGATGTCGAATTTAAAAAAACTGCTGGGATTTAGTAAAACAAGATGGTTAACTTTAAAGCCAGCAGTTGAACGAATTTTAAAACTTTTCAAACCACTAAAGAAATATTTTTTAGAACTATCTAAATACTATCACTGTCCAAGCATTCTAAAATCATTCTTTGAAAATTCCACCTCAGAAATGTGGCTTTTGTTTACACATTGTCAAGCATCTCTTTTCCATAACTACATTACACAAATTGAATCACAGAATATCTGTATGGTTGAAGTTTCTTTACTCATAAAAGACCTTAAATTAAAAATCACAGATCGAAGAGATTCAATGTTTTTACCACTCATGATGAAGCAAATAATTTCAGAATTAGATAAATCAGGAACTGAAAATGTGAGTGAAATTAAAGATCATGTCAAAAAATTGTATAATAACTGCGCTGATTATTTAAATCAGTCGGATCATGCATTTAAAGAGGTGGAAGTGATGGAATGGGTACTTCTGCGGAAAATCCCTTCTTCGCATGATGTTGAAAAAATTTTAGTTTTATTATGGAAAAGAGAAGCCAAATTAAAATTAATGACAGCAAATTATTTGATGAGTTCACATGTGTCAAAACTTATGCCACTCCAAGCAAGCTAATGGAGTGGACGGGCAGTGCAAAGTTAGTCGACAGTAAATGGGCTGAAATATTTCAGCAATTTATGAAACATGCAATACCTTTTCAAGATATTTTAAAAATAGTAGAATTTAATTTGTGTCTGCCGGGGTCAAATGCCCCGACCGAAAGAATATTTTCTATATTAAAAAATATATGGACTGATGAAAAATCCCAACTGAAAATTGAGACTGTTAAATCTATTTTAATTACTAGATGTAACTATGAACTTAGTTGCTTAGAGTTTAAGGAATATTTAGAAAACGAGGAAAATATACTTAAAAAAAATTATGCCTCTAAAAAATACGAGCAATGAGCACTTGATACACTTTAGTTATGTAGTTGTTGATTGCAATTAAAGCCAATGAAATGTTATTTATGTTTTGTAGAATTTTTATTTTTTTAAATAAAAATATGTTCTTTAAAAAAAAAGTTCTGTTTTTTCAATATAAATTTATGGTCACCGTATGTATGTATGTATGTACATACTTAAATATTTATTATTATTATTATTATAAGGCCTTATTACACCGCGACCATTAGTACGATATATTGTGTGACCTATCAGCTTATTGCTGTATGCGGAGGCTCTTTATAAATTTGAGCACCTCCTCAGGTTTTTTATTCCATATCACGAACGGATTGAGAGTGACACCACCTAGATAGCAAACTCTCTTTCTTGCTAACGCAATGCATTCGAAGAGTATGTGATTCGGCGTTTCATCGTCCAGTTCGCAAAACCGACAAATTGTTGTATCTGACAGATTCAATTTACCCAGGTGATAACGTAGACTACAATGTCCCGTATAATACCCAGTGACGGTTCTTAGATCCACCCTTCTTAGATTTATGAGCCTGGCCGATGATCTTTGCGATGGTTCTATAAAGAGTTTGGCCTGCCTCTGCCTAGGCTGCTAAGCCAATGCTGCCTAAACTGTTTGTCGTCCCAGTTGCTTATGGTCTCCTTACGTGGGCCCTGGTGAGCCCACAGAAGGGTTCCGGACCATAAAATGCTGTTAGAGCACCTTGTTTTGCAAGCTGGTCCGCTTTTTCGTTGCCGTGACGTAGGGCGGCCTGACTATCCGACATAATGTAAATTCGCTTAGAGGATAGTCCTCTTCGGAGGCATTCTCTGCCACAGATTTCTATTGCATGGATTTCCGCTTGGAAAATAGTGGGGTAGCTACCCATTGGTATCGATTTTTTGTAGTTTGGTCCATAGATACTAGCTCCCGTTTTACAATCTTCCAGCTTCGATCCATCCGTATACCAAGTCTCCGAATCAGATTCAGCATATGGGTTCCCTGTTTCCCAGAGCACTCGATCAACGATTGAAACCTCAAATTTTCACGTGATGCTGATCGTAGGAGTTGTTGCATCATTTACTTGCAATATAGGATCGTTTATGAAGTTCTTGACTATCTTCATATGTCCTGTCATATTTCCGATTTTTAGATCAGAAACATTTTGAAGTCTCAATGCAGCGAATGTGGCTTCCTTCTCTATCAGAATAGGGTAGGTATTCCTACAAGGGCACTTAGAGCATCAGCAGGGCACGTTCTCATTGCACCTGTTATGCCGACACAGACCAGCCGATGCAGCTTACTTAATTTAGTTGCTGCTGTTCTCTGAGCAGTCTTAGGCCACCAGACCAGGGAAGCGTAGGTGACTATTGGCTTCACAACTGTATTAAATGACCAATACGTCATTTTGGGAGACAGCCCCCATGTTTTGCCATAAAGTCTAGTGCACGCGAAAAAGGCCCTCGTTGCTTTATTTATCGTAGCTTCCAGATGAGCATTCCATGTGAGGGTCTTGTCCAATGTTACTCCTAGGTATTTTGCCTCCGTTGAAAAACTTATGCGGCTACCTCCTAGGGACGGCTCTAACAAGGACAGCTTTCTTCGCCGCGTGAAAGGCACCAAGATTGTTTTGTTTGGGTTAATGGATAGTCCTTTGCTAGTACACCATCTTTCAATGATGCGAAGGGCTTGTTGCATGCGATCGGATATTGTTTCGCAGGCGACCAAGACATCTGCATAGCCCTGAACGTCAAAACCATTTCCCTTCAAAAGGTAAAGAAGTTCGTCTATGACAAGGGTCCAAAGTAGAGGAGAAAGTACTCTCTCCTATCTCAAAGCTGACTTTTCTCTGCTTTAGCATGGCCAGCACCCAGCTAGTAATCATTGGGCTTAAGTCCTTGCTAATCATGGCTTCCTCAATGGCCTGATACGTCGTATTATCGAAAGCGCCTGATATATCGATAAATGCACACAGGGCTATGTTTTTAGACTCTATGGCCTTTTCAATTTTTTCCGTAAGGCAATGGATAGCTGTCTCTGTAGATTTTCCGTGTTGGTACGCGAATTGGGTTTTACACAGAGGAAGTTTCTTTAAGTTCTCTTCTCTAATGTGCTGATCCAAAATTTTCTCCATTCCTTTTAGGAGAAAGGAACTGAGACTTATTGGTCGATATAGCGATGGCAGATTTTCCGGTTTCCCTGGTTTCGGTATAAATACTACCTTAACTTCTGTCCACCTGTTGGGAATATATCCTAACAGCAGGGGTGCTCTATATAAATTTGATAGAACTGGAACTGTATAGTTGATTCCTTGCTGTAACAGACAAGGATAGACCCCATCCGATCCTGGGGATTTGAAAGGACTGAAAGTCGATAAAGCCCATTGGACATTTTTCACTGCAGTATTAGAATCATCGCAGACAATTGAAAGCCATCCTTGGCGAATCGCGCAGCCCGTGAAGCGGGGACTAATAGTGCCAACTTGAAGTTTAAACACTTCATTCAAAATGGCCCATCTTATGATCTTCAGTTGTTCAGAAGACCAGATGGTACTAGGATAATCCTGTGGGATTATGCCCAGCTTAATAGTGGTCAGGGCATCTCTAAAAGATCCCGATGACACACCGTCAGAATGGGCCACGGTTACTAAGGCACTGGCTGCCTCTCCATCAAGAGGGGGCATCTGCCTTGTCCTCATTTGGAAATTTGGTGGGGTCGTACTATTGGATCGCCCCCTTTTATTGGTCGCCTCCCTTTGTGCCGACCCTTGGGGCCGTTTGGCAATTTCTAAGGAGGTTTCGTACCTGACACCCTTAGCCTGGAGTTTCTTTAGACGCTTACGAGCCGCACCATTCAAGTGCTTACGTTTTCCAACATTTTCGGTATCATGGGGGGCCTATTCAGCCCCACCATGCCTGCGGTTTCAGCTTTTGATTCGGTATCAACCGAAAGGCCAGATTTGGCCTGATCAATTGAAAGCCATTCAACTTTATCATGATCTAAAGTATGGTTTTTCTCATTTAATCGGTACATATATTTCCCACGAGTGTAGGGGAAAGAAGGTCAGCTGACACATAGCCCCCGATATCCCAGTAAGACTAATTACAACCAGAGGGCGCCAGGTATCTGGAGGCCACCGTTATAAGGCACATTAACGTAGTGTCATTCATCCCATGAGCACGGTACGGATCACACTCGGGATTACGGGTTTTATTGAGTTGTCCTCTCTTTGGATTTTAGTCGCCTTTTACGACAGGCATACCTAGCGCGGGCCCCAACCCGCAGGTTACATAAACATAAATATTTAAAAAATATGTGTAAAAATATATCGACGACTGAGTGGAAGATCACTCTGTTTCAAAATATTTTTCAAAAACGTCCTAGATAGGTTGTTTTTGAATCAAATTCTTATATAGAGCGTTGTTGGAAAAAAAGTATTAAAGAGAGAGTTCTTTAAACAAATTTTAATACAGAGAGTTTTTGAAAAATATTTTGAAATAGGGCGACCTGCCACCCAGTCGTCGATACATACCTTATAAGCTTTAGATGTATAAGTACATACCATGTACAGAGTACAGTTACAAATATTTACAAAAATTAAATAAAAACCATAAAATACAGTTTTATTTATTTCGGGCGTGTTAGTGCGTGTCGTGTTTTAGTAATTTTTCCCCGTGCGTGTTAGTGCATATTTTCGAAATTCTGTTTCGTGAACGTGCCGTGTCGTGTTGCAAAAATCATGCACACGCCCACCTCTACTATGTAGTATGAAATGGAATTTTTCTAATTAGTATTTTTTTCTAAAAATAGATAGTTGAATTTTGTGAAGTGAGCCACTTTTTTCGAAGTTGTACTATCTTTCTGAAACTTTTTTCTATAGTTCACAAAAACAAAAGAAACATACTTTTGGGGCAGTTTTTCGAAATTCGAATTATCTTCAAAGTTATAGCTGTGCGCACTTTTCGAAATTCCTCAGTTTTTGACGATTTTCTCACGATTGGTCAAACCGATTTTGCTAATTTCTGAATAAATTTTTTTTGTCAACATTATTCGCAATTTTTATGTTCTGGACCGTGGTCAGATGGCGCTTTTGTATAATGTTATTGGGCATTCTATTAGTAGCTATTAGCAAAAAAAAAAAATTTTGGCACTTTAAGGGAGCGAAAGTTATAATAACTTACATTTTGTATGGACTTGTTAATTTTGTATGCATTTTTTCTCTACGAACTGTGTAAAAAATTAATTGTAACTTTCTGAATATCAACTAAATAAATATAGTTTAAAAAAACTAAAACTCACGCTTTTAGAGAGAATTGAACTAAAAATTTGAAAATAATTTTAAAAACCCTACACAGTAGTATTGTGGAAAAAGCGTGGTCCGCTTTGTTCCATAATCTTCGTTTTTTATTTAAATTATTTTTACCTTTTTAGTGCAATATTCTTTAAAAGCGCGTGTTTTCGCTTTTTAGTTAAATGTGTTATGAAGTAATCGATATATATATCGAAGTATACCGCAGTGCAAACGAAACCTCTGGGCCTCCACTTTCGTTTGATACCCATATTGTAGGCAATTTTGAATATTATTGGACAACCTCATTTTGACCGATAACTCAGTTATCGATAAATATATCGAAATATTCCAAAGTCCAATAGAAACCTGTGGACCTTCCCTTTCGTTTCATACAGGCAGTAGGCGTTATGACCGATAACTTAGTTATCGATAAATATATCGAAGTCCAAATGCAACATCCTATCGTTTGACATACATATTGAAGGCACATTTCAAGGTTTTTGTGACAGTCATATGCCACTATCGGGTAGACTGAAGTAGAGTTACATACAAACAAGCAAACATACATATGAATGTATGTACAAGTAAAGCTAATGAAAGCGCAGTAAAGAAACTAGCATTATGTGGGAAAAGCGTCGAGCGCTCGATATACGAAAATTATGGCACAAAGCGGGCCACGCTTTTTCCACAATACTACTGTGTAGGGTTTTTAAAATTATTTTCAAATTTTTAGTTCAATACTCTCTAAAAGCGTGAGTTTAAGTTTTTTTAAACTATATTTATTTTTTACTTTTTAGTCAAATGTCCTAGGAAATTATCGATAAATATATCGAAAAATACAGCAATCCAAACGAAACCTCTGGACTTCCGTTTTCGTTTGATACCCATATTGTTAGGGAATTTTAAGGTATTTGGCCTCAGATTTTGACAATAACTCAGTTATCGATAAATTTATCGAAATATATCGAAGTCCAAATGAAACCTGGGGCCTTTCCCTTTCGTTTGATACCCATATTGTAGGGAATTTTTTTAGGTTTTTGGGAAATCATATTTTGACCGATAACTTAGTTATCGATAAATTTATCGAAATATATCGAAGTCCAAATGAGACCTGGGGCCTTCACCTTTCCTTTGATACCCATATTGTAGGGATTTTTTTAGGTTTTTGGGCAATCATCGATATCGATAAATTTAGCGAAATATATCGAAGTCCAAATGAAACCTGGGGCCCTCCCCTTTCGTTTGATACCCATATTGTAGGGAAATTTTAAGGTTTTCGGGCAACCACATTTTTACCGATAACTCAGTTATCGATAAATTTATGGAAATATGTCGAAGTCCAAGTGAAACCTGGGGACCTCCCCTTTCGTTTGATACTCATATTGTAGGGAATTTTTTAGGTTTTTGGGCAGTCATATTATGACCGATAACTCAGTTATCGATAAATTTATCGAAATATGTCGATATGCAAATGAAACCTGGTGCCCTCCCCTTTCGTTTGATACCCATATTGTAGGGAATTTTTGAGGTTTTTGGGCAATCATATTATGACCGATAACTCAGTTATCGATAAATTTATCCTAGCATTATGTGGGAAAAGCGTCGAGCGCTCGATATACGAAAATTATGGCACAAAGCGGACCACGCTTTTTCCACAATACTACTGTGTAGGGTTTTTAAATTTATTTTCAAATTTTTAGTTCAATACTCTCTAAAAGCGTGAGTTTTAGTTTTTTTAAACTATATTTATTTTTTACTTTTTAGTCAAATGTCCTAGGAAATTATCGACAAATATATCGAAAAATACAGCAATCCAAACGAAACCTCTGAACTTCCACTTTCGTTTGATACCCATATTGTTAGGGAATTTTAAGGTATTTGGCCTCAGATTTTGACAATAACTCAGTTATCGATAAATTTATCGAAATATATCGAAGTCCAAATGAAACCTGGGGCCTTTCCCTTTCGTTTGATACCCATATTGTAGGGAATTTTTTAGGTTTTTGGGCAATCATATTTTGACCGATAACTCAGTTATCGATAAATTTATCGAAATATATCGAAGTCCAAATGAGACCTGGGGCCTTCACCTTTCGTTTGATACCCATATTGTAGGGATTTTTTTAGGTTTTTGGGCAATCATCGATATCGATAAATTTATCGAAATATATCGAAGTCCAAATGAAACCTGTGGCCCTCCCCTTTAGTTTGATACCCATATTGTAGGGAAATTTTAAGGTTTTCGGGCAACCACATTTTTACCGATAACTCAGTAATCGATAAATTTATCGAAATATGTCGAAGTCCAAGTGAAACCTGGGGACCTCCCCTTTCGTTTGATACACATATTGTAGGGAATTTTTTAGGTTTTTGGGCAGTCATATTATGACCGATAACTCAGTTATCGATAAATTTATCGAAATATGTCGATGTGCAAATGAAACCTGGGGCCCTCCCTTTTCGTTTGATACCCATATTGTAGGGAATTTTTGAGGTTTTTGGGCAATCATATTTTGACCGATAACTCAGTTATCGATAAATTTATCCAAATATGTCGATGACCAAATGAAACGTGGGGCCCTCCCCTTTCGTTTGATACCCATATTGTAGGGAATTTTTTAGGTTTTTGGGCAATCATATTTTGACCGATAACTCAGTTATCGATAAATTTATCGAAATATGTCGATGTCCAAAAGAGACCTAGGGCCTTCACCTTTCGTTTGATACCCATATTGTAGGGAATTTTTGAGGTTTTTGGGCAATCATACTTTGACCGATAACTCAGTTATCGATAAATTTATCCAAATATGTCGATGACCAAATGAAACCTGGGGCCCTCCCCTTTCGTTTGATATACATATTGTAGGGAATTTTTTAGGTTTTTGGGCAATCATATTTTGACCGATAACTCAGTTATCGATAAATTTATCGAAATATGTCGATGTCCAAATTAAACCTGGGGCCCTCCCCTTTCGTTTGATACACATATTGTAGGGAATTTTTTAGGTTTTTGGGCAGTCATATTATGACCGATAACTCAGTTATCGATAAATTTATCGAAATATGTCGATTTCCAAATTAAACCAGGGGCCTTCACCTTTCGTTTGATACACATATAGTAGGGAATTTTTTAGGTTTTTGGGCAATCATATTTTGACCGATAACTCAGTTATCGATAAATTTATCGAAATAAGTCGATGTGCAAATGAAACCTGGGGCCCTCCGCTTTCGTTTGATACCCATATTGTATGGAATTTTTTAGGTTTTTGGGCAGTCATATTATGACCGATAAATCAGTTATCGATAAATTTATCGAAATATGTCGATTTCCAAATTAAACCAGGGGCCTTCACCTTTCGTTTGATACACATATAGTAGGGAATTTTTTAGGTTTTTGGGCAATCATATTTTGACCGATAACTCAGTTATCGATAAATTTATCGAAATAAGTCGATGTGCAAATGAAACCTGGGGCCCTCCGCTTTCGTTTGATACCCATATTGTATGGAATTTTTGAGGTTTTTGGGCAATCATATTTTGACCGATAACTCAGTTATCGATAAATTTATGAATGAATGAATGAATGAATGAATTGTTTTTATTTGTTCTTCATATATAAAAATTTACAAATTATTAAATACAACCCGCGAAGCTGTAAAGCTTGTCTGCGGGTATGTATTATTTATAATATATCTAAGGAATGCGACTACGTATAAAGTTTACAAAGTGACTTATTTTCTAATGTGTATTTATTTAACCAAAGTGGACGCCAGAATAAAATGGTAGAATATTATGACTAAAGACTAAATTAAAATTAAAATATTATTAAAGTTATGTTATTAAGATTAAATAGAAAATAAATTATAGTTAAAATGAAAATGAGAAACGAGATTAATATTAAAATTAAAATTACATTTAAGATTTAGTAGAAGAATTAAATTGAATTAAAAACTAAAAATAAAAATAAAAATACGACAACAGAAAATCTACAAATACATGATGAATAATGATATCACCAATGTTGGCGGAATGCATTGGATTCCGATCAGCTGCTTAGGAGGTTAGAAAGAACGAGTTTCCAAGCCTCCACCAATTCCAAAATTAAGTTAATCGAATATGTAAAATTAGTTGTCGGAATGCACCAGATCTCGCTCAACACAGGGGACGTTGGAAAGGACGTGTTTCCAATCGTCCCTTATTTCAAAAGCTAAGTTTATTAATTTCAATATAGGTTGTCGGAACGCACCGGATTCCGATGATCACAGAGGACATTCGCTGATTATTTAGGAGGTTGGAAAGGACTTGTTTCCAATCCCCCTTATTCAAAAATTAGAATTTATTTATTAATTATTATTTAGAGGTTGGAAAGGACGCGTTTCCAATCCTCTCTTATTTCAAAAATTAAGTTTTATATTAAGTTTTATAGTTTTAGCATATTATGCTGTTAGCAAATTTTAGGTATGCTTTGGTTTTTATCCGAAGTTATACACTATTACAAAAGTAATGACTGAATTTGCAAACCGCTTACAACAGACTTTTAATATGATTCGTAATCAGAGTTTTTCGCTTGATTGTGTTTGGTAGGTTAGTAAGCTCTACTGGTAGTTCATTAAGAAACGATGGAAGTAGTACTGATAAGGTATTCTTGGAATAGTTGTTTGAAAATTTAGGCACTACGAGTCGGTTCTCTAAGCGTCTTCGAGTACCATGATTGTGAGCAATTTTTGTCTTGAGTAAATTTTTATCATAAAACTCATTAAGAACTGTTTTTATTTTATAGATCGACTTTACATCAAGTAAGTTTAAGGCTGAATTCAGGTGGATATTGGGAGTATCGAAATATATGGGAATTTTTTAGGTTTTTGGGCAATCATATTTTGACCGATAACTCAGTTATCGATAAATTTATCGAAATAAGTCGATGTGCAAATGAAACCTGGGGCGTTCCCCTTTCGTTTGATGCCCATATTTTAGGGACATTTTACGGTTTTTGGGCCACTGGGGCTTAAACCGTACGATAGTTACATACATACAAGCAAGCAAGCAAACAAACAAACATACAAGTGAACCTAATAAAAGCGTGGTAAAAAGGTGTAGTAATGATTTGTAAATTATATTCTGGTTAAGCTTAGTATTTTAAGTTGTATTAATATTAACGTACATAAATTTGTTTTTAAGTATGAGAGGGAGTTTTCATCATTTAAAATATCAGTTCCAGAAAAGTATTTTGCTATGGTACATTTGTACACCTCTATGTACGGGTTCAAAAAACTTAGTTTCCAATCCGCCCAATGAGGTTCAAATGTAACTATTCACTATCAGAATGTCCTGGTTTACGGTCTAAACTGAGTGATTTTTATACGGAAACGGTCAAAATTCTAAAATCAAAATTCTGAAGTCAAAATTCCGGAATCAAAATTCTGGGTCGACAAAATTCTGGAAATCGGAATTCCGCACTTCCTTCGCCTTTTTTGGCTGTATTTCAAAATTCTGGTTTTTCATAATTCCGGAATTTACTTTTTCCAGAAATAATTCTGGAAAATTTTTCCCCAAAATTTGAGCAAAATCGTGTATTTTAATAAATTTGCTTATATTTAAGAAATATACATTGACTTTAATTTTTTGGTCATAAGACAGAAAACCAGCGGAACAATTTGTCTTTCTACTCTTCCGTGTATGCCTCGTCATTGTTGGAACAACGTCAAATGTACCGTCCGTAATCCAGCAGTCGCTCTCATTTAACAACTGCAGCGAAGATTTTGTTCTAAAAATAAGAATGCATTCGCCATAACTTCTCACTTAAAATAAATAGTTAACCTTCCGAAACATAAAGTGATAATAAAGGAATGTCTATTTTTTCAATACAAGTTGGCTCTTTTCTTCTAACTTTTAACTTATGGGCATTTCTTGATGGCAGATAATGTCCAATATGTTTTTCTCTCATAGATACCGAACGCTGAATTATTTGGCTAGGCTGCAGAAAACTCGAGCGAACTATATTTTTAACCAGATTATTTGTTTCTGCAACCGATTGTTTATGCGCACATGGATCATGAGAATGTTCATTTTTTTTTTTTTTTGTATAACATTTCACAGCCATGAAATTGTGTGTCAATACGCACGGTACATTTGTTTTTAATTCCTTCAGAACAAGTCCAGTTAAATGTTAAAGGCAAAAAATTTTTAAATTAATTATTAAAAATGCGGGTTGATAACAAAAAAAAAGTGCGCACTTTTTTTGTTATCAACACGCATTTTTAATCATTAATTACAGAATTTTGAATTTCAGAATTTTGGTTTCCAGAATTTTGCAATTTAGAATTTCGTTATCCAGAATTTTGGATTCCAGAATATTGACTTCCATAATCTTAATTTCCGTTGTTTCGACTTCCGGAATTATGAATGTAGAATTTCCAAAAAAGCAGAATTTTGACCCCAACCCATTTTTATATTAACAGTTTTGGTTTTACAGCGCAACTGATTACGTTTTGATTTATACCATTGTGTATCAGTACAAGTGTGGAATCTTCTGCATAGACGTCAAATTTTGAAAGTGAGTTTAACACCTGATGATCAGAGTTGCTTTTTTGGAAAATAGTATCATTTAGCAACGAGTTGCATTCGATTTCGTCAAAAAATTAGTAGTAAATAAAGGGGTAATAGTTCTCTAAGGGCGGATTTCTCGACTGCCTGTTAACGTCAAAGTTCACTGTCAATTCACTGTCAGTTTAACAGCCAGTTAATTTGTCGTTTATTTAACAGGAGGATGAACTGCCCCATAAAATTTAAAGTGAGCGTTAAGTTGACGGCTAGTTGAGAAATTTGCCCTAAATTTATAAAAGAAGGTGAAAAATAATGGTTGAAAACTTCTTAAGTCTGGTTTTCATTAGGTAAAATTTTGATAATTTCTATCGACTTTATCGAAATATGCGGTAAATGTCTACTTAAGCTGTCAACTGCTAATATATTAGCTTTGTTTCTTTCCTGCTAATTATGAATAATTATTCCTAAAAGTGTTCTTCGAAAAAATTAGCAGCGAATTCAGCAGCTTTTTGACATTTAATTGAGAGGGAGAGCGCCAATTCGCTGCAAGCTGCTGCTGGGGATTTTTCGTCCAGCAAAAACTAGCAAGTAACAAACAGGTGATTGTGACATATGCCAAAATCAAAATTGATTGCATATTTTTATGAAATTTAAAATTTATTACGAATATTTTGAAAACTATGAGTTATTTACCAGCAAATGAAATAAGTACATACAATAAATACCAAATCTTCAATAATTCCGTATCTTTGAATAGCAATGCCCCGAAGCCCAATGTCCGTTGAACCAACGTAATGTGGCTGTGTTGTGTTGTTGTTGTTAACAAGGCATTGCCCTGTCTAGAGTGTATGATCATTCCGAAGATCTTCATCAAGCTCGTCTAAGGGGAGTCCAAGGAAACGTGCAGTTGCAACAGGGTTTGTCCAGACGGACAGAGGGGTTAGAAGAGTAGGTTATGATGAACAATTGAAGAGATGTAGAATATCATGGGGGTTCTACCACATGCAGGGCATGTGTTTGAGATTGTATCATTCAGTCTGGATAAGTAGGAGTTTAACCTCACACTGTATCCACACAGAGCCAAAAGGCCTAATAAAATTAATAAGATTGTCTTTATGAACGGTTTTCAGGCTCAAGGGTAGTCAAGACGGCGGAAACGAAAAAAAAACCATACGCAAATCTATTTGGTTTAATGAGGAAATTCTTATTGATATTATCAAGTGCAATTTCTTCTTTTTTCTTTGCGATTTATATGTGTTATTAATAAGAAAATCTTCTCGAAATTTCTGTCAAAATATTGAAAAAAGCTGAAAGAGAAAAACTTCTTATTTTAATAAGATGATCTTAGGGTTCCTAACAATAAGATTTGACTTATTAATGTTTTCAAAGGAAAATCTTGCAGAAAACGGACTGATTTCTTAGGATTCCTAACAAGAAGATTTCACTTATTAACAGATTTTCGCATAATTGTATGTGTTACTAAGACGATCTTAGGGTTCCTAACAAGAAGATTTGACTTATTAATATTTTCAAAGGGAAATCTTGCATCATCATCAGCAGACATCATGTAGAACAATTATACGCTGAGAAGCAGAAGTACCCGATGGCTCGATGATAAGCACCTGTGTTCAGCATTCAATATGTGGTTAGTTCGATTCGCGGTGGAGGCAATATGGCAAGTGTGGAAGGCAATGTAAGGAAGAGTGCGGTGAGATGGCTTGAAGGAAATATAAAAAGGCAACATAAGAAGGTAAAGGCAATACAAGAGAAATCTAAAACTGAATCGTAACTGATAATCTGAAGTTCTCGAAGACAATATAAGAACTCTGAAATATAATTTTTATTTTCTTCTCAATAATATGTGATTTCATTTTGAAAACATTAATAAGTCGAATCTTCTTGTTAGGAACCCTAAGATCGTCTTATTAACACATACAATTATGCGGAAATATGTTTTCCCTTTGAAAACATTAATAAGTCAAATTAACACATGCAATTATGCGGAAATCTGTTAATAAGTCAAATCTTCTTGTTAGGAACCCTAAGATCGTCTTATTAACACATACAATTATGCGGAAATATGTTTTCCCTTTGAAAACATTAATAAGTCAAATCTTCTTGTTAGGAACCCTACGATCGTCTTATTAACACATGCAATTATGCGGAAATCTGTTAATAAGTCAAATCTTCTTGTTAGGAACCCTAAGATCGTCTTATTAACACATACAATTATGCGGAAATATGTTTTCCCTTTGAAAACATTAATAAGTCAAATCTTCTTGTTAGGAACCCTAAGATCGTCTTATTAACACATACAATTACGCGGAAATATGTTTTCCCTTTGAAAACATTAATAAGTCTAATCTTCTTGTTAGGAACCCTAAGAAATCAGTACGTTTTTTGCAAGATTTCTCTTTGTAAAGATTAATAAGATTTTCTCTTCAAAAATAAAAGGAACTTCTTCTTGAAGAAAATCTATAGAGATATCATATGACTTTTGTTCTATTTTATTAGGCAGTGTTGGCTCTGTGCAGACCTAAGCTGTGCCAGGGTGACTCTTGTCTCCCTTGGTAAGGCGCGTTCTTCTTCAGCAATATCCGGTGGAGGACTGTTCAGAACGGGATTCACAGGTAGAGATCTGACAAAAGTGTCTACCGACTCGGTGTTGATGTCGATTAGAGCCCGCTTATGATTCTGCAGATCAAACGGCAAGGTAATATGTTGCCGGATCTCATAATGCTTTTCCCCAAGTACTGCCGGCAAGTGACCTGAGGATCTTGTTGCGACCACGTACCTTTGAGACCATTGAAGACACATGACCAGCAGATGAGAAAGTATTATCCAGTGTCACCCCTAATAACTTTGGGTGGCTGACAGTTGGTAGCTTAGTGCCATCAACGAAAACGTCTAATTCATTTCTCACCTGGTGCGTCCATGTCGTGAAAAGCATCGCCGTGGACTTAGTCGGAGATATCGTCAGATCTCGCTCAGTGAAAAACCTGGAAAGGTCGCAGGGGTAACCGTTGATTTTCGCACAACGTAATGTGGCTCGTTTAGGAGACCAATATAATCCTGCAGACACAGTTACAGGAATCGGAAATACTGAAGGTGTATAAGGCATTCAATTTTCTTAATATTTTGTAAGGTTTACGTGGTTTACGTCGATATATACGCAGAAATTGTCCAAAGACTGAAAAATTCGCAATTTCATATGCTGCGGAAAAAAATTAATTTTCATTTGGCAATTGTCAGAACAGCTGTTCTGCTTGAGAATTTCAGCTGGCTCCTGTTCGGCGAAAAACTAGCAGAAGAGAGATAAAACTAGCAGAAATGAGATTTTGACAGCTTTTTACAAGACTCTCTTCTGATGACAGTTCTTTGCTGGAGATTTCAAGGAACAAAGCTATTAGCTAAAATAATGGAAGGGGGCTCGAAATACGGGGTTTGGCCTCAGGATCACGAATCCGGAAGCGATTTTCGTGATACTGATTCCAAACTCCGCCTTTTGAGCCCCCCATAATTTTAGCTAATTTATTAGCAGTTGACAGCTAAAGTAGACAATTACCAAATAAGCAAACGAATCTTGATAAAGTCGATGAAATTTGACACCTTTTGATCTAATGAAAACCAGCCTTTAGAGTTGTAATTTATAAAATTTATTTTACATTTTGAACTTGTAGCACTCTCTTTTCAGAAATATTTGGTACTTCTTAGAATTTGTAAAGATTTAAAAACGTACTGCAAAAGGCAACAAAAAAATGAAAACTGCTAACAACATTTCACGACAGGCCAATTGCATTAAGCTGGCTTTAATGTTGGTACACGGCTTTAATGTTGGTAGGTACTTGGTTTAGAAATTAAAAACAATCTATCTAAAAAAATTGTGTTTTCATTTTCTGGTTTCTTATTTCGAACATTAAAGATTTTCCTTTAAAATAAATAAAATTTAATCGTTTTAAGTTTTGTAGTTTTTGCAAAATATAATAAAAGTGTAAGCTGAAAGATTCGCTTAAAAATTTCCCTACAAATTGGAATGAAAAAGTTGTGCAACACAGCAACACTTTTTTGCAAACAAGAACCCTGTCTCACTGTTTTACGGTCCTGCACAAAACCCTGGTTTGCAGAAACCACAATAGCTACCCAGATTTTTGACATGGATGTGTGTTTTGATTGACGTTGAAGTGTGTCTTGACGTTTCTGTCAAAGCTACATTTCACACTTTATGTTATACACAATGATTTATACGGATTTTAGTAAAGCCTTTGATTCAGTAAATCACGAACTTCTGATTCGGAAGCTCGACAAAGGCAGTCCGCAGACGAGGCGCATCGTCATAGACGCGTACTCGTCATTTCACTGAACACGAATTTCCCTGCGTCCCAAGATCTGCACACGACGCTGCAGAAAAAAAAAGGACAAAAAGAATTGTCAAAATCGCAATTTTAATTAATTAATATATTTCCCGCACATTATTAACACATATTTCTTCCGATTGTACAAATTTTCTATTTTTTCTTTCAAAAGAAAAACTTAATTTTATTTGAATAAAGGAAGCAAAGCCACAGCACACAAAAATCGAAAATGAAAAATGAAAACAAATGCTTAATTTTCTTCCTCTTTTCTAAGCGTACAACGCGTGGCGACCAGCATTGTCATACGCTGAGCAGCATGTAGCTTTCATGCTTTGCCACTTTCGTGCAAATATATGTGTTTAGCAACAAAGCGTACAAAAATCGAATGTAGCGTCTAATACGCGTCTATGACGATTCGCTCCGTATGCGGACACGCTTACTGGTGTCTCCGTCGAATTTGGTTATATGGCTCTTGGCCCACTGCTTTTCACTCTTTTTATAAATGATTTACCACAGTGTTTGATTCATTCCCGAGTTCTAATGTATGCGGATGATGTAAAAATTTGTTATTCGTACTTGCCTTGACTTAACCCGCTTAAATCTACTTCAGGTTGATTTGGATTCATTTTAACGTTGGCGCACAATTAATGCTCTAGTGTTAAACTGCTCTAAATGTAAGTTTTAAACATTTCACCGTGTGAAGCCTGATCTATCATCTTATGTACTTTATGGCACTCTTTTGGAGCGTATATCTACGGTTAACGATTTCGGTGTTCTGTTCGACTCGAAACTGAGCTTTAATTTACATATATCCGCTATTACAAATAAAGCAATGGGTACTCTTGCTTTCGTTAAACGCTGGGCTAAAGAGTTTAATGATCCTTATCTCACCAAGGTTCTTTACATTTCGTTTGTCCGTCCAATACTTGAGTACTGCTCGTGTGTGTGACGTCAAGGATATATTACTCATATAAAGCGTATTGAGTCAGTGCAGAAGCAATTTTTGTTATTTGCACTACGGGCCTTTAATTGGGATTAAAATCTTCGTCTTCCATCTTACAGAAGCAGGCTTCTTCTTATTGATTTGCCAACTTTGGAAAATCGCAGGATATTGCTGGGGGTTATGTTTCTGCATAAGCTGATTCTCGGCGAAGTTGACTCCTGTGAGCTGCTAAGCCGACTTAACTTTGCAGTTCCGGCCAGGGTGTCCAGACACTACGTACCCTTCTATTTACCCCTTTGTCGCCTAAATTTTGTCAAAAGTGGTCCTTTGCGTTATTGGTGTTCGTACTATAATGATTTGTACAAATGTATTAGTATCGAATGTTCGTTTGCTGCTTTAAACAACGCAATACTTTTAAGTATGACCTGACATTTTAAATCTAACATTTTTTATTATTTAATATATGTTTGATACAATTGTTAACTTTTATTTAATTTTATTTTGTATATAGTTCTAAGTCACTTTACTTTGTATTTTGTGTTAGTCGACCGTAATTGTTTGTCGACTCTAAATAAATATTAATAATAACTAGTATATCCCGTGGTCGAAATTCGACCAATTTAAAATAGTTGAACTTATTCAAACATCTGATCAACTTTTGTCAATAGCTGCTTTTAGGCCCGTGGCCGTCCTCGGCCAACTTAAATATATGTATACCTTAAACACTCATATATAGTCAAAATGAGGCCATCATAGTATTAAAAAAATAGTGGCTATTATTATACAATAAAAATATTAAATTTTAGCAGCGCTTTCCCAAATTATTTATGGCAAATGCCATACAAATATTCCATTTTCGAGATTTTTGTTGCGCTTGATTAATGGAATGATGAGATTGTGCTTAACAAATAGCTACTAATTTATGCGATCGTTTTGAGCAGGTGAAGAACAAAAAAAATATTAGGTTAAATAAATTGTAATAGTTAAGATTAAAGGTTTTTAAATATTAAAAAAACATAATTTTAGAAAAAAAATAGGACGTGTTTAATGAGGGAGAGAATGAAGATAAAAGGCTCGAATACATAAAGCTTTGTTAACCTCGCCTGACATTCGCTACCTCAAAACTTTGTGTCCAACTTCAGAGGTATGCTACAATGAACGCCTTGGCGCTTTTCTTTTATACATTTGTTTTCGTTATTTATTTCTTTGCATTCAGAGTGTTTTGGTTAATTTATTAATTTAATAGAGAAAAAATAAATAAATTATTATTTCCTCCAACTTTTTATTTTTTAATTAAAGCAAAGTCATCAGCGTTGCCAAATTTTAACTTTGCTTCAACTTTGAGGTCTCCAATTCGCCATGCTTGATTTAAATACGTATACGGAACTTTTCTGTCAAAGTCAAAGTTTGAGGTAAAGCCAAAATAAAGCTTTATGTAACTGACCCAAAAGAGTGGTTTCCTTTGAAGTCCAGCCAACTTCGAAATATGAGTTATTTCCGCGGGCGTTATTATTCTATCTGAATTCGTTTTTGAAGTAAAATTGATTCCTTCTGAAATACATTTTATAACTTCTGAAGTACAATTGACTATTCTTAAGTACAATTTACTCTTTCTGAAGCACAATTTACTGTTTCTGAAGTACAATTTACTGTTTCTGAAGTACAAATTATGTTTTCTGAAGTACAATTGATAATTCTGAAGTACAATTAACGGTTTCTGAAGTACAATTGACTATTCTGAAATACATTTTATAGTTTCTGAAGTACAATTGACTATTCTGAAGTACATTTTACGATTTCTGAAGTACAATTGACTATTCTGAAATACATTTTACGATTTCTGAAGTACAATTGAAAAAGTTGTAGTATGAACTGGGATTTTTCTGACTGGTATGATTTCGCGCAGCAAGTTATAGTTGTATACTAGTATGTTGTCTGATTAGATTGGCATTAATTGGTTTATAAACTGAAAAAGGTGTAGTATGAAAACAACCATAAAATGTATAGTAAACGAGCTAGGTGTCTACTGAGTAGTTTGGAATTGATTACTTTAAAGATAGTCAGAAATGAACTAGTATGAATACACCACAAAATGTATAGTCGAAGAACTATATTGTTTGTTGAGTAGTTTGGCATTGACTGGTTTAAAGGTAATCAAAAAAGTACTAGTATGAATACACCACAAAATGTATAGCCAATGAGCTAGAATTTTCGCTGAGTAGTTTGGCATTGACTGGTGCAAAGCTTCTCAACAATGAACTGGTATGCATATGCCACAAAATGTTTAGTCAATGAACTAGTATATTTGTTGAGTAGTTCGGATTTTGACTGCAGGGTTCTAATTCATTGACTATACATTTTGTGGTGTATGCATACTGGTTCATTGCTGATTAGGTTAGGTTCAAGTGGCTGCGCAGAGGCACACCTAGGCCAGTATTAAAAGGGCCGTTGTGATACCACCAACACTAGGAAAGTCAGTTCCAGGACCCTGCCATATGGAAAATCCCGGTATTATCGGGATTCTCCACATAGCAGAATCCCGGGACTGACGTTCCTAAACCGACACCGTTACGACTGCTCGAACCATTGAGATGACTTGATGAAGGCCATCAGGTCCATTATGTCCAGCTCTGTGACCTGGCGTAGGCTAACCAGGAAGGGAACTCCCAAAAAGCAAATTGTCGCGCCACTTAAAGCCGGGCAGTTGCAGATGAGGTGCTCCACCGTTTCCTCCTCCTCATCATCCTTACAACTCCTACAGCATCGTCGGTAGAGCACACCTAGTCTTTCTGCGTGCCTACCAATGAGGCAGTGCCCAGTTAATACGCCTATTAGTATGGAGATTTCTCTTCGCCTTAGGGCATACATTTGTCTTGATCTTTTATGATCCCATTTCGGCCAGGTTTCTTTGGATATCCGGCATCCTGGAGATTGCAGCCATCTTTCGTTGGCTTGGCGGAGTGTGTACTCCTTCAGCATTAGCTTGCATGTGGCAAACGGCATACCGAAGCGCTCTTTATCCCGAAGAACCTGCTTGGTCGTGCCCTGCCTCGCAAGTTCGTCTGCCCTACAATTTCGCTCAATGTCCCTATGCCCCAGGATCCATGTGAGGTTCACGCGGTTCTGTTGGGCCATCTCTTGTAGAGATCGACGGCAGCTGAGCGTCAGTTCAGAGTTGAACGAGTAAGAGCTAAGGGATTTGATGGCCGCTTGGGTGTCGCTGAAAATAAAAATATCCTGTCTGTTAATTTGTTGGGCTATCCAAGCCGCGCAATCAGCACAGTTTTAAACCAGTCAATACCAAACTATTACACAAACATTATAGTTCATTGACTATACATTTTGTGATGTATGCATACCAGTTCATTACTGAATACCTTTAAACCAATCAGTGCCACTCTGGTCAGAAAACATACAAATACACCCAAAAAAAAAAATGGTGCAAAGGCTACCCTTTTTTGGTGTAAAGCTAAAACTATTTTGGTGTCAACGTTCTTTTGCTACACTAAAATGGTGTAAAGTGAAAAAGTGTGGTGTAAATCCATAAAAACTGTTCGTCGCTACCATTCAGAACAAAGCTAGAATTTGACGTCGGCAAACATAAGTACACGATAGCCTAATGGTAGACAGCTCCGCTCAGCAGTTAATAATTGTTAGTTCGGCTTGCGGTCATAGTGTACCAACACAAGTGTAAACTCTTCTGCAAAGACGTCAAAATTCCAAAATGAGTTTAACACCTGTTCATCAGAGTTGTTTTTTTGGAAAAAGAGCATCATTTTGCGCCGAGTTGCATTCGATTTGGTATAAAAAAATTAGTAGTAGGTTGTATAAAAAAGTAGTTCGCTAAAACTTAGAAATTTGATTTTTTTAACATAAATAACAGCGAATTATATAAAATTATTAGTTAGAATAACTCTTTCGAGTCTGCTCACTATTTTCTATTAAACAAATAACAAACAACTGCTAATAATTAGCTTCAAACCCCAAAATTTGGTATTTGTTTCCTTTAGGGGTCAACTCCTAATAAATTAGCTATAATTATGGAAGATAGCTCAAAATACGGGTTTGGCCTGAGGATCACGAATCCTGAAGCACTTTTTAATTTTTTTGTATCTGTGGAAAGTTATGGTCAAAACCCGAAAATTGACCCGGGTCCGGTACCAAAATTGCGGCCGGGTTCTCTTCAGAGAAGCAAAATATTAAAAAAGCGCTTCCGGATTCGTGATCCTGGGGCCAAACCCCGTATTTTGAGCTATCTTCCATAATTCTAGCTAATTTATTAGGAGTTGACCCCTAAAGGAAACAAATACCAAATTTTGGGGTTTGAAGCCTTCTTTGTGCTAAGATATGTATTTGATAGTAAATCTATCTAAAAACATCGTATATACATGTTTCTAAAAAAACGTTTGTTTTAATTTTCTGTCTAATTTCTCATTTCGAAGATGCTTACCTCAAAATTTTTCTGTAAAATAAATAAAATTTACTAGTTTTAAGTTTTTTTATTTTGTGTCTTTTTTTTTCTTTGATATAAAGTATAAACTGAAAGATTCGCTTAAAAGTTGCCCTAGAAACTGGAGTGAAAAAGTTGTGCAACACAGCAACACTTTTGTGCAAACAAGAACCCTGTTTCATTGATATTCGGTGCTGCACACAACACGATCGCAACGAAAACAACAATAGCAACCCAGATTTTTGACATGGATGTGTGTTTTGACATTTGTGATTTGACGTGGAAGTGTGTTTTGACATTTCTGTCAAAGCTACAGTTCACACTTGTATTGATACACTATGCTTGCGGTGAAGGCAATATGGTAGTGTGGTGAGGCAACGTGAGTAAGTGTGGTGTAAATAGTAAGTGTGATGTGAATAGTTTTTTTATAATTTTTATTACTTTGACTCTTTTTTGGTGCTAAAACAGCACTTTTTTTACCACGCTTTTATTAGGTTCACTTGTATGTTTGTTTGCTTGCTTGTGTGTATGTGACTCTCGTTCGGTCTAAGCCCCAGTGACCCAAAAACCGTAAAATGTCCCTGTTGAAGTCACTGTAACGAACGCTCATATTTGCAATACCTACTTTACAAATAGGACCACCCTAATGTATCATTCTTATGTTCCGTTAGAATAAGATGAGTAATTTACTCAGAGTAAATGCTGCTTGCATTTACTCATATAATAATAAGCTGCTGCATGCAGATGGTGAATATGTATGTGTGTGTTGGTTGCAGTGACAAGCAAAAGAAACAAGAAATAATTTTCTACACATAATAAAGCGAGATGGCTTATTCAAAAATCAATCATAGTAGGCAAGGTGTTAGGTATATAAATACTTATGTAGCTATTCATGTATACATATGTACATATTCTACCGGCATTCATTTACTTCTAATTAAAATATTTTCGGTTATGGTGCTTCACTTCAGTTTCATTTTTCAGCGGTGTCGGGTCGAAATTAAAAAGAAGAAAATAAATATTAAAATTGAATATTAAAAAGAAAATTCTATGCGGTTTATTTATTGAACAAAAGGAATAATATTCTACAGGTTATGGGCCCAGGCACAAACTGTGATCGTATCTGGTGTCTGGTTTAAAAAAAAAGTGACTTTAATAAAAAGTGAAAAGAAAAATCTTGTGTTGTGGTTTATTTCGTTTGCGAATATAAAAGTTATTTCCGAAGAGATGGAAAAACTTAAAAAGAACATAAAACCCTTCGATGGGGAAAAGTATTCCATCTGGAAATTTCGAATGAGAGCCTTGCTAGCAGAAAACGATGTGCTATTTGTAATTGAAGATGAAAAGCCAGAAAAAGAAACTGAACAGTGGGCAAAAGCCGAAAGAATCGCGAAAAGTGTTATGATTCAATTTTTAAGTGATGCGTTTTTAAGTTTTGCTAGTACAGAGTGTACTGCAAGGGAAATTTTTACAAATTTGGACAAAATATATGAGCGAAAAAGTGTAGCGTCTCAATTGTCGGTCAGAAAGCAATTATTATCATTAAAGTTAAAACCGAATACAAATTTAATAAATCATTTTAATGTGTTTGACGACTTAATCACGGAGTTAATCGGTTCGGGTGCTAAAATTGATGAAATGGACAAAGTTTCGCATTTATTACTAACTCTTCCCTCTTCGTATGATGGGATTATAACAGCAGTTGAAACTTTATCCGAAAAAAGTTTAACCTTGGCATTTGTGAAAAGTCGGTTACTTGATCACGAAATAAAATTAAAATTGGCAAATAAAGATACAAGTTTGAAAGTTCTGCAAGCGGTTGGAAATTGCGAACCAACTGAATATAAATCAAATTACAATAACAAATTTAAAAATAATTTTAAATTTCAATCGAAAAAACGGGTAAATATAAAATGTCACCATTGTAAGAAAATGGGGCATATAAAAAGAGACTGTTTTATATTTAAACGGCAACAGAATGGACAAAATAAAGATAAAGCTAAGCAAGTGCAAACGGCTGCTGTGCAATCTAATACCGCTTTTGCGTTTATGCTAAACAGTGTAGCAAACTACAAAAATAAAAACTCGCAACGCATAGCTTTTATCTTGGACTCGGGTGCATCGGACCATATGGTAAATGACCAGAATTTACTACTTAATTGTACTGAGCTGGAACAGCCGATCAAAATAGCAATCGCTAAAAGTGATGAATATATCTATGCAACAGCTGTAGGCACGGTTCAAATGAAAAACTGCTGGCAGTCAAACATCATGCTTAAACAGGTTTTGTATTGCGAGAATATTCCACAAAATTTACTATCCGTAAACAAAATGACAAAGGCCGGGATGGAGATTGTTTTTTCGGCAGGAGGTGTGGAAATCACGAAAGACGGTGAAGTATTGTTTAAAGGTATGTGCTCTATTAATATTCCTGTTATTGAATTTGAGGTTTGTTGTAAAGCATATATATCAAACCAAGTTAGCAAGAGTTCATATCAATTATGGCACGAACGGCTAGGTCATATCAGTAATGGAAAGTTAATAGAACTCAAGCGAAATAATATGTGTGAGGATACACAATTATTAAATAATGTTAGAATTGAAAATGAGATATGTGAATCCTGTGTTAAGGGAAAACAATCACGATTACCATTTTCAAAGTTTAAAGACAAGGCGTATATAGCAAGGCCTTTATTTATGATACACTCCGATGTCTGTGGTCCTATTACGCCTCCTACAATTGATGGTAAAAATTACTATGTAATTTTTATTGATCAATATACACATTACTGTGTAACATACTTAATAAGTCACAAATCAGATGTTTTTGCTCAGTTCAAAGATTTTGTTGCAAAAAAGCGAAAATCATTTCAATCTTAAAGTAGTAAACTTGTGTGTTGATAATGGTAGGGAATATTTGTCGAATGAAATACGTGAATATTGTGTTGAAAAGGGTATATGTTACCATTTAACAATTCCGCATACACCACAATTAAATGGGGTGTCTGAGCGTATGATTAGGACCATAACTGAAAAGGCACGGACGATGTTAAATGGTACAAAATTAGATAAATGCTTTTGGGGAGAAGCTGTGTTAACAGCTACTTATCTAATTAACAGAACTCCTAGTAATGCCCTTTGTGACAAGAAAAAGACTCCTTTTGAGATGTGGCATAGTCGTAAACCCAATTTAAAATATTTGAAAGTTTTTGGATCAACAGTATACATGCATAACAAAACGAGAAAAAGAAAATTCGATGATAAATCTATTAAATGTATACTTGTTGGTTATGAAACAAATGGTTTTAAACTATGGGCTTTAGAGCACAGTAAATTTGTTGTTGCCAGAGATGTTGTTGTAGATGAGGGAAATATGATAAGCCCTGAGATTTTGGAAATTGAACACCCTGAAAGTGATTGGGTTATCCAGAATGACAGTATGGATCAACAAGATGAATCACAACATGAACGTATCGAAAATATGGAAAGTAACGCCCCGAATGAGAGTAGGGGGATTACAGACTGCCCGAATGAGAGTAGGGAGACTACAGACTTCCAGAATGAGAGTAAGGAAGATAAACAGGGTGATTTTCAAAATGGTAACGACATAACAAATATCCTGAATGAGAGTAAGGAAGAAGATGAGACTTATTTCCCGAACGAAAGTACGGAAGATAATGCCGAAGTAAGGCGAAGTGAAAGGCTGAGAGATAAACCCCCAAGATCTTATAGATTTTTGGATAGTTACCTACTATCCTCACAAGCCGTATTTTCTGACATTCCCATCAATTATGATGAAATAAAAGAAAGGGACGACAGATCAAAATGGGAGCAAGCAATTAAAGAAGAATTAGACTCTCATTTGCTAAATGAAACATGGAGCATTGTTGACAGTCCGAAAAATAAAAATTTCATTGATTGTAAATGGGTTTTCACAATCAAGAATGATGAACTAGGTGATCCTGTCAAATACAAAGCTAGGCTTGTTGCGCGCGGTTTTAAACAAAAATATTTAATTGACTATGAAGAAACTTTTGCGCCCGTAGCAAGGATTTCTAGTTTTCGGTTTATTTTGTCTCTATCTAATCAATTTGACCTAAAAGTTCATCATATGGATGTGAAAACTGCATTTTTAAATGGAAACCTGAAAGAGGAAATCTATATGAAAATTCCTCAAGGGTTACCATGTGAAAATGATAAGGTATGTAAATTGAATAAATCAATTTATGGCCTCAAACAGGCAGCTAGATGCTGGTATGAAATGTTTGAGAACACATTGAGAGAAATCGGATTTATTAGTTCAAAAGTAGATCACTGCATTTATTTATTAGATAAAGGTGAATAAAGTCCTACAAAAATTTGGTATGGATGGTTGTAATCCAGTAAGTACTCCACTTCCAAGTAAATTGAACTTTGAAGATTTAAATTCAGATGAAAATTATAACGCACCATGTCGAAATGTAATTGGGTGCCTAATGTATATAATGTTATGTACTAGACCCGACTTGAGTACGTCAGTTGGAATTTTAAGTAGATACACAAATAAGAATAATAAAGAACTATGGCAATGTCTTAAAAGAGTTTTGAGGTACCTAAAAGGTACAATTAATCTAAAGTTGACATTTACAAAAACTGTAGATTCTGAAAATATTTTCACTGGATATGTTGATTCAGATTGGGCAGGAAATGAAAACGATAGAAAGAGCACCACAGGTTATTTATTCAAAATGTTCGATTCATCTCTTATTTGTTGGAATACGAAAAAGCAAAGCTCAGTCGCGGCTTCATCGACTGAAGCTGAATATATGGCGTTATTTGAGGCCACTAGAAAGGCTATGTGCCTTAAATCATTGGCAAATAGTATTAAATTAGAATTACAGGAACCCATAAAAATATTTGAAGACAATCAGGGATGTATTAGCATTGCTAATAATCCTACAAGTCATAAAAGAACTAAACATATAGATATTAAATACCATTTTTCTAGAGAACAAATTGAAAGAAAACTAATTATTCTTGAGTATATTCCTACAGATAAACAACTGGCTGATATCTTGACAAAACCATTACCTGGACCACGATTTGCCGAGCTAAGGGATCAACTTGGGCTAATTTAAAACAATTTAAAAAAAAAAAAAAAAAAAAAAAAAAAAAACTTAATTTTTACTTTATTAAATACTTAACATTTTATTTAATTTCATTATAATACGTTTCATTATATTATACTTCATTTAACTTTGAATTTCTTAATGAAGTACATACAAAGTACATTAGACTTTAATGAAGTTGGTCTGATTGGGTTTTACTGGGTTTCCCCAATCCATGCAACAAATGTTGGACCACAATTGTAACATTCCCCAGAATACTCGACCTGGCACCAATTTAAGATATAGGTAAAAATAATATATTTATGCTTGTGTAATCTTGCTTATGTATATTGTATTTCTTCATAATTCTTTTCTTGTTTATTTTGAGGAGGTGTGTTGAAGTCACTGTAACGAACGCTCATATTTGCAATACCTACTTTACAAATAGGACCACCCTAATGTATCATTCTTATGTTCCGTTAGAATAATATGAGTAATTTACTCAGAGTAAATGCTGCTTGCATTTACTCATATAATAATAAGCTGCTGCATGCAGATGGTGAATATGTATGTGTGTGTTGGTTGCAGTGACAAGCAAAAGAAACAAGAAATAATTTTCTACACATAATAAAGCGAGATGGCTTATTCAAAAATCAATCATAGTAGGCAAGGTGTTAGGTATATAAATACTTATGTAGCTATTCATGTATACATATGTACATATTCTACCGGCATTCATTTACTTCTAATTAAAATATTTTCGGTTATGATGCTTCACTTCAGTTTCATTTTTCAGCGGTGTCGGGTCGAAATTAAAAAGAAGAAAATAAATATTAAAATTGAATATTAAAAAGAAAATTCTATGCGGTTTATTTATTGAACAAAAGGAATAATATTCTACAGTCCCTAAAATATGGGTATCAAAGGAAAGCGGAAGGCCCCAGGTTTCATTTGGACTTCGATATATTTCGATAAATTTATCGATAACTGAGTTATCGGTCAAAATATGATTGCCCAAAAACCTAAAAAATTACCTACAATATGGGTATCAAACGAAAGGCGAAGGCCCCAGGTTTCATTTGGACATCGACATATTTCGATAAATTTGTCGATAACTGAGTTATCGTTCAAAAAATGATTGCCCAAAAACCTAAAAAATTACCTGCAATATGGGTATCAAACGAAAGGCGAAGGCCCCAGGTTTCATTTGGACGTCGACATTTTTCGATAAATTTATCGATAACTGAGTTATCGGTCAAAATATGATTGCCCAGAAACCTAAAAAATTACCTACAATGTGGGTATCAAACGAAACGCGAAGGCCCCAGGTTTCATTTGGACATCGTCATATTTCGATAAATTTATCGATAACTGAGTTATCGCTCAAAATGTGGTTGCCCGAAAACCTTAAAATTTCCCTACAATATGGGTATCAAACGAAAGGTGAAGGCCCCAGGTTTCATTTGGACATCGATATATTTCGATAAATTTACCGATAACTGAGTTATCGTTCAAAAAATGATTGCCCAAAAACCTAAAAAATTACCTGCAATATGGGTATCAAACGAAAGGCGAAGGCCCCAGGTTTCATTGGGACATCGATATATTTCGATAAATTTACCGATAACTGAGTTATCGGTCCAAATGTGGTTGCCCGAAAACCTTAAAATTTCCCTACAATATGGGTATCAAACGAAAGGTGAAGGCCCCAGGTCTTATTTGGACATCGACATATTTCGATAAATTTATCGATAACTGAGTTATCGGTCCAAATGTGTTTGTCCGAAAACCTTAAAATTTCCCTACAATATGGGTATCAAACGAAAGGTGAAGGCCCCAGGTTTCATTTGGACATCGATATATTTCGATAAATTTACCGATAACTGAGTTATCGGTCCAAATGTGGTTGCCCGAAAACCTTAAAATTTCCCTACAATATGGGTATCAAACGAAAGGTGAAGGCCCCAGGTCTCATTTGGACTTCGATATATTTCAATAAATTTATCGATAACTGAGTTATCGGTCAAAATATGATTGCCCAAAAACCTAAAATATTCCCTACAATATATCAAACGAAAGGTGAAGGCCCCAGGTTTCACTTGGACATCGACATATTTTTCGATAAATTTATCGATAACTGAGTTATCGCTCAAAATGTGGTTGCCCGAAAACCTTAAAATTGCCCTACAATATCGGTATCAAACGAAAGGTGAAGGCCCCAGGTTTCATTTGCACTTCGATATATTTCGATAAATTTATCGATAACTGAGTTATCGGTCAAAATATGATTGCACAAAAACCTAAAAAATGCCCTACAATATGGGTATCAAACGAATCGATAAATTTAGCGATAACTGAGTTATCGGTCAAAATGTGGTTGCCCGAAAACCTTAAAATTTCCCTACAATATGGGTATCAAACGAAAGGGGAAGGCCCCAGGTTTCATTTGGACTTCGATATATTTCGATAAATTTATCGATAACTGAGTTATCGGTAAAAAAATTATTGCTCAAAAACCTAAAAATTCCTACAATATGGGTATCAAACGAAAGGTGAAGGCCCCAGGTTTAATTTGGACATCGACATATTTCGATAAATTTATCGATAACTGAGTAATTGGCAAAATGTGAGGCCAAATACCTTAAAATTTCCTAACAATATGGGTATCAAACGAAAGTGGAAGTCCAGAGGTTTCATAGGACATTTGACTAAAAAGTAAAAAATAAATATAGTTTAAAAAACTAAAACTCACGCTTTTAGAGAGTATTGAACTAAAAAGTTGAAAATAATTTTAAAACCCTACACAGTAGTATTGTGGAAAAAGCGTGGTCCGCTTTGTGCCATACTTTTCGTATATCGAGCGCTCGACGCTTTTCCCACATAATGCTAGTTTCTTTACTACGCTTTCATTAGCTTTACTTGTACATACATTCATATGTACGTTTGCTTGTTTGTATGTAACTCTACCTCAGTCTACCCGATAGTGGCATATGACTGTCACAAAACCTTGAAATGTGCCTTCAATATGGGTGTCAAACGATAGGAGGTTGCATTTGGACTTCTCGCGCCACTTAAAGCCGGGCAGTTGCAGATGAGGTGCTCCACCGTTTCCTCCTCCTCATCATCCTTACAACTCCTACAGCATCGTCGGTAGGGCACACCAAGTCTTTCTGCGTGCCTACCAATGAGGCAGTGCCCAGTCAATACGCCTATTAATATGGAGATTTCTCTTCTCCTTAGGGCATAAATTTGTCTTGATCTTTTATGATCCCATTTCGGCCAGGTTTCTTTGGATATCCGGCATCCTGGAGATTGCAACCATCTTTCGTTGGCTTGGCGGAGTGTGTACTCCTTCAGCATAAGCTTGCATGTGGCAAACGGCATACCTAAGCGCTCTTTATCCCGAAGAACCTGCTTGGTCGTGCCCTGCCTCGCAAGTTCGTCTGCCCTACAATTTCCCTCAATGTCCCTATGCCCCGGGACCCATGTGAGGTTCACGCGATTCTGTTGGGCCATCTCTTGTAGAGATCGACGACAGCTGAGCGTCAGTTCAGAGTTGAACGAATGAGAGCCAAGGGATTTGATGGCCGCCTGGCTGTCGCTGAATATAAAAATGTCGTGTCCGATAGTGTGTTGGCCCATCCAAGCCGCGGCGTCCATGATTGCTGAAACTTCAGCCTGGAAGACACTGCAGTGATCAGGTAGTCTGAAGGAGAGCTCAAGGTTCAGATCCTTTGAATAAACCCCTCCTCCAACTCTGCCGTCTAACTTCGAGCCATCAGTATAAACGGAAGTGCCGCCATGAGTGGCGGGACTCCGATCCGTGCTCTCCCATTCTTCCCTGCTGGGAATGTTGATTTTAAAACAGCTATCTCCGACTGTTGTGGTCGCACAACGATCTGTGCTCAGCGGAAGAAAGCTATAGGATCCCAAAATACAGGCGTGTCCAGTAGTGCTTGCGCCCCATCCGGACGTTTCCCTTAGACGCAGAGCCGATGCTGCTGCTACCCGGTGCCCTTCCAGATCGAGTGGCAAAATGCCAAGAATGGCCTGGAGTGCTTCATTGGGCGTTGTTCTTAACGCGCCGCTTATACAGATCATGCAAGATCTGTGTACTTTACCTAGCAGATTAAGGTTTGTTGCCTTGCTCAGCGCAGGCCACCATACCACAACTCCATAGAGCATGATTGGTCGAATGATTGCGGTGTAGATCCATTTGCATATTTTGGGGCTGAGCACCCATTTCTTTCCAATGGCTCTTTTGCATGTGTAGAGTGCAATACACGCTTTCTTCTGGCGCTGAAGAAGATTCTCCTTCCAGGTTAGTTTCCTATCCAGAACTGTGCCTAAGAACTTGGCTTTGTCAGCCAGGTTCAGGTGCACGTCATTCAGTTTTGATAGTGTTAGCGGTGGTATCTTATAGCGGTTGGTGAAAAGAACCAGTTCTACTTTTCCCGGGTTGATGCTCAGCCCGCAGCGCGAGCACCATGAGGAAACCTCTCGCAGTGCTACTTGCATCAAGTCGCACAGGGTTTGTGGGAATTTGCCCCTATAGACTATAGCTAAGTCGTCTGCATATGCCACTACCTTCCCGCCCCCCCAGCTTGTGTCTCGCAGCATCGAGTTGACAGTGAGGTTCCATAGAAGCGGGGAGAGAACACCACCCTGAGGCGTTCCCCTTGTGACATAGCGTGATAAGTCAACCGAGCCCATTGATGAAACTATTCGTCTACCCCTTAGCAGTTGATCAATAAGTCCAATAAGAGACCTGCTTATGCCCAGACTTGTTAAAGCGGTGTTTATAGCATCAGGGCTTATGTTGTTGAACGCTCCTTCAATATCTAAAAAGGCCGCAAGACAGTACTCCTTCTCATACAGCGATCCCTTTGGTGTATGCATGCTGATAGCTACAGATCAGGTTGCTATCAATAGTAGAGGAGAGGTAGTCATTTATTATCCTCTCGAAGGTTTTGAGCACAAAGGATGAGCGACTGATCGGTCTGTAGTCCTTGGGCTCGTAATGAGGCGCCTTCCCCGCCTTAGGAATAAACACTACCGTGGCACTTCTCCAGGAGCACGGAATGTAGCTAAGAGCCAGGCAGGCTGTATAGAGAAATACCAGCCATTTGGCTGATGTCTCCAGCGTGTTTATGAGTTGTGCGGGAATAATCCCGTCTGGCCCGGCAGCCTTGAACGGTTCGAAGCTTTTAACCGCCCACCTAACCTTTTCCTCCGTGATGGGTATGTATACAGCCAGGTTTGTTGTAGGTGCTACGGGTTCCTCATGCAAGTTCCCTGGGAAGTGCGTATTCAAGAGCAGCTCTAGGGTTTCCCTCTCCGTGCTGGTTCAGGATCCGTCAGGTTTGCGCAAATAGCTTGTGGCTGTTTGAGTTTTTGAGAGCACTCGTCTAAGTCTCGCTGTATCGTCGACATTTTCGACCCCAGTGCAGAAATTTCTCCACGATACTCTCTTCGCCTGCCTCAGAGCTTTTTTGTAGGCCCTGAGTTTAACTTCATATTCGAGCCATTGAGTCTCCGTGCCAAGGCTCTTGACCTTATTAAATTGTGTCCTACATGATTTTTGGAGCGAGTCCAGGTCGTAGGACCACCAATGCGGCCTATGTTTACCGCGTGGTTTTGGCACTGGGCAAGCCTGCTCTAAGGCATTCGAGAGCGCCGTTGTAAAGGTCTTTACCAGATCCTCCAACTCCCCTACTGATGAGGGGACTTGTGGGGGCAGTGCTGGTAAGTCCCTAGATAGTATTTCATTGTGTAGCTGCCAGTTAGTGTTACGTGGGTTGCGTTTCATAACCGGCTGCTCAACAGAAAAGTCTAGAACTATTTCTACGTACCGGTGGTCGGAGAATGAGTGCTCATCGAGAACGCGCCATTTTCTGACCCACTCATAAGCGCCTTCGCTGCAAATTGTGAGATCTATTACCTCCCTACGGGTTTTAGTAATAAACGTAGGTTCGTTACCCACGTTGCAAACTACCAGGTTAGTTGTTAACAAATAGTCAAACAACGACTCTCCTCTAGCATTGATATCGGAGCTTCCCCACTGGACGTGATGAGCATTGGCGTCAGTTCCGATAATAAGATGACCCATGGAAAAATTTGCCACCAGGTCTTTTACCTCCCTCTGTGGCGGAGGTTCTTCGGCGTCGTAGGGCATATAGACCGACGCCATCGTCAGACTGGTACTGTCGACTGTTAAACTGGCGGCTGTAACGTCACCATTGGTATAGTTGGGCAAGAGAAATGCATTCAGCTCAGACTTAACTAAAATACAGGCTCTAACCCTGCCCCCCTCGCTGGCTCGAATAAGCTTATAACCCTTAGTCCCCAAACCGCAAATCCTTGAGCTGTTGACCCAGGGTTCTTGGCTGAGGACCACATCTACGTCGCCTTTAGAGAGACGACTGATTAAAGCAGCCGAGGTTGCTTTAGATTTGTGCAGGTTTATCTGAATCACCACCAACATGAGAGTGCTCAGACTTCCCTGCCACCGCCGTATCGTCGAGTTCCACCTCGTCTGGAGGCTTATCTTTCAACGACGATTTCTTCAGACCACGGTTTGGCGTGGCAGAGATCCTACTAACTGTGGCAGTGTCAACTGTGGTGCGCTCAGGACTAGCTGCTATCACTGTGACGTTGAGGTCCTCCCCGTCCAGCAGGCTGTCTCCCATCTCCGAGCTGTTCACTGCTCCTTCGCCATTTGACGTGGCAGATACCATACCTTCCGAGTCGGACATCTCCGACTCCCCTTCCGGCACTGCGATGTCCGAGTCCTCCGGTGCAGCCGAAATAGCAGCGCGCTGTGCATCGCCGCGGTATACGTGGATCACGATCTGACCCATGCCGTAGTGCACTCGTCCATTGCACCGTTTAAGGGGCTCGAGTGCCTCCTTATTCAAGGTGAAGACCACTTGCCTATCAGGCCCTACCGCGTCCTCGACCAGATTTACACCCCAGTCCTGCGTCGGGAGAGACGGATTCATTAGCCGTAGCATCCCGAGAATTCTGTCGGGTTCGTCAGGGATGGCCGGAATCCTTCCAGTCGACGACCTCTATCTTTGCGCCCTTGTAGAATTAACCCAGTTTAGCAGCTGCTGCCTTATACAGTGCTACGGTTTTTGCATCCTCGCATGCGAGTAATTTGATCTGACCCTGGTGCCAGCCCGCATCCGTTACTCGCGCCGAACTACCCGGAAACTCCGGAGCAACGTTGAGAAGAATGTTGCCGAGTTCATTTCGCACGTAACGCCACCGGTCCTTGGGGATGGCCAGACGGTCATTGCCTCGGTCAAGGACGCCTATAAGGATCCTGTCCTTGGTTACCTCAGCAAAGCTTAGTTTGCCCGCTCCAGAGGTATTCTGATGCCGCTTGGGAGGGGGATTTAACTCCAGGTCCGATCTCTGGCGCTTGAAAGGGTTAACTTTTAACCTCTTTGGCATGTAAGATTTTTGGAAATCCGGTATCACAGCTTTCGCTAGCTCTACCGATTTACTGGAATTCGGCGACAGCGACTCCTGCGGTACCCCTTCATACCTCTTCAGGATCTTTGCAGCCAATCTTTTCTCGTGGTATGTGAAGCGGCGGGGAGATGTCTCCCGGGAGTGCGGACCCGTAGTTGCCATCGCGGTCGCTCCCCTTGCCGAAATCTCAGTTGCAGCTTCCTTCCCCTTCGAAACTCCGAGGCCAGGTCGTGAGACCGCTGCCACAGACGTAAAGATACTGGTTTTCATATCAGAGGTTGATGGGAGTTTAGCATCCGCCGTTGTCCGCTTAGCTGCGTTGGCAACCGCACTGGTGCTAGCTCCCATCAAGTCAATCTTACTCGATAGAGGGTTGGTTGACCGACTCGTAGTTGCCATCGCTGTCGATCCCCCCCCCCCCCCCCCTTGATTGTGGAACGGAGGTTGTCCTCCGGCGTTGTTGTTGCTTTCTCGCCTGCTCCTCCATAGCTCTCCTTTGCTGAGGAGTGAAATTTGGCGTTGTTTGCTTTTTGGGTTTTTCGTTTTTATTTGCGTTATTTGAGTTCATCATGTTCGTACGACCCATCGCCGGACAAGGCCAGCTTAGGGTCAAGGGTAGAGTAGGGGAAAATGTGTCGTCCGCCGCGGCAGAGCCCCGTACCGCGGTAAGGCCATGCTTACTCTCTGAGGCGACCCGGTATCAGAGAGGCTCCGTTCAAATACAGCCACGATTTGCCTCCCGGCTGCAAACGTCCAATGGGCACGTGGTCGCATAACACCCTGGATTGGGAGAGGAAGATCTTTGTCGTCGCGCCAGAGAGGCTAGGCTGCTCTCGTGATGAAGTGCCGTACGGAGCTATGATCACAAGGGCAGCGTAGCCCTGTGGCTATCGACTTAAGCCCTCGTACCGCGGCAAGGTATCCACCCTTCATGACTCATTTGAATTCGCCAAATTTGGTGCAATGCAAATGTACTATAAGGCAGTGCCCAGATAGTACAGCTATTGTTTGGGAGATTTCCACCTTTCTTAGGGTGTAGAAATAAGCTTATTTTTCTCTCACCGGAAAATACTGGAGTAGACAAAAGCCAGTAAAAGATTCCAGCGGAAATCTTATTACTGACAGTGAACAACAAATGAGTGTGTCTGTGGAACACTTCAAGAATGTATTAAATAACCCTGTAGGTGTGGGGCCTCAACTTCCAACATAAGTTCCGCAAACACCAACAACCAACCCCACTTCAGCGGAATAAACAGCGGGTCCCCCTACAAAAAAACGAAATAATGTCTGCTATCAAGTCCTTAAAAAAGGGCAAGTCTCCAGGAAGTGATGATATATATGCTGAATACCTCATAGCAGATCCAGATACTGCAGCTGAAACTTTACTCCCAATCTTCCGTCAGGTATGGGAAGAGGAATCCTACCCTCATCAGTGGAGTGAGGGCATACTTATAAAAGTCGCAAAAAAGGGGGATACCTCTGATTGTAATAATTACAGAGGTATCACCTTACTGTCCATTCCTAGCAAAGTGTTCACCACAATTTTACTGTCCCGAATTCAAGAGGCGGTGCACGGAACTCTAAGAGAAAACCAGTTTGGCTTTAGACAAAACCGATCCTGTGTTGATCTAATAAATACTACCCGAATCATCGTTGAACAATGCTGTGAATACAGAACATCCGCTTATTTCCTTTTTATTGATTTTAAAAAAGCATCTGATAGCCTCGATAGGAATTACATTTGGGAAATATTAAAAAGACGAGGGATGCCCACAAAAATAATTAACATTATCAAGACAATGTATGCCGAATTTAAGTGCCGGGTCAGTCACGATGGGTGCCTCTCAGAACCCTTGTTGTTGTTGTTGTTGCGGTATACGACAGGGCTGCATACTATCGCCGCTCTTGTTCATCTTGGTATTAGATGAGATTATGAGGAACGCAGTAAATGGAGGACATGGTGTACAGTGGACTCCTTTTAGTCAGGTGGAGGACTTCGAATATGCAGACGATGTCTGTCTGCTCAGTCACAGAAGCACTGACCTGCAACACAATTTAGAAGCCGTGAACACACGAGCAAAGGAGGCCGGACTAAGCATCAATACAGCAAAAACGAAAGTTATTAGATGCGGCTATAATATTCCATCCAGGCCAACAATGTTTACGGTCGACGAAAATGAAATCGAAGGTGTAGAATCCGCTGTTTATCTCGGTAGTATTGTCTCAAATAAAAGTGGCGCAGATGAGGACGTTCAGTCCCGCATAAATAAAGCAAGAATGGCTTTTGGGCAACTGACAAATGTGTGGAGTTCCTGTCAAATATCTTTAACAACGAAGTTACGATTGTTCAATTCAAATGTAAAATCAGTGTTGTTTTATGCTTGTGAGACGTGGAAAAGTTCAATCCAAATCCAAAAACGCCTACAAGTTTTTATTAACAAATGCCTGCGCCGAATCCTGAAAATTCGCTAGCCACAAACAATATCAAATGACGACTTATGGTCTCGAACAAATCAGCCTAAAGCTGCCACAGAAATAACCAAGCGAAAGTGGTCGTGGATTGGACACACTTTTAGAAGACCCTCAGTAAATATAGCCCGACAAGCATTGCGATGGAATCCACAGGGAAGTCGACGTCCGGGTGCACCAGCGAAAACTTGGCGCAGAACTGTGGACAAGGAATTAGAAGATGCCGGATACACATGGAATGATGTCACGAGAACGGCACCCAACAGAATACGATTTAAGTCGGTGGTCGAAGCCCTATGCTCCAAGAGTGAATTTGAAAATGCATATTAATTCGAGTGAATTCAAATTTCGCGTTCTGAAAACGCAAATATTTGTTCATTTTTTAGCTCGTTCTTGTTTCACTGTAAAAATTAACTTAAATGCGGCGGCGAGGAGCTGGTAAGGTTCATGCACCAGCTCTTGCGCAGAATATGGTCGCAGGAATCTACGTGTTCTCTGCTCAATCCACAAGAAGGACGATCCGGCAAACTGCGAAAACTATCGGGAAATCAGCCTTTTGAGAATCGCATATAAGGTCCTATCAAGTGTATTGTGCGAAAGACTGAAGCCTGACGTAAACCGACCAGGGCCGGATTAACACCTTCGGGGCCGTAGGCAAAAATCCTGTCGGGGCCCATTGTATATTTAAAGTAACATTTTGGCATTTTTTTGAAGAAACCATATGGATGAAAATTGTATATTTAAAGTAAAATTTTGGCATTTATTGTGTTGAATACACCTATAGATTTTTCGAAGGTCAATCATAATCTACGCCGACTTATTGGTGGTTATTTATGCCATGCTTACTTTCGTAGACTGGCATCCCCTTATCGAAGTGGTCGAAATTATATGAAAATACATATGTGTAGGTATGCCACGTACGGACTTCTCAGGATCTTTCTCGAAAACTTAAGTATGCGTAGAAAAATTTTGTTTTACCGTTTATAGTTATTTTGCTAAGCCTATAGTTCTCGAGCTAGAGCCACCTTTTCTCCATCCATGATATCCAAAAATACTACACCTTTTTCAGTTTATATTCAGAAAGTTACAATTGATATTCAGAATTTACAATTGATATTCAGAAAATTCCAATTAATATTCAGAATTTCCATTTCATATTCAGAAAATTACAATTCGTATTAAGAATTTCCATTTGATTTTCAGAAAAATACAATTAATATTCAGAAAGTTCCATTTGATACTTAGAAAATTAAAATTAATATTCAGAAAGTTACAATTGATATTCAGAAAGTTACATTTGACATTCAGAAAGTTATAATTCATATTCAGAAAATCTCTTTGTACTCTGCATTTGAAATTTTTTCATATAAATTTGGATTTCTGAATATCAATTTTAATTTTCTGAATATCAATGGTAATTTTCTGAATATTAACTTTAATTTTCGCAATATCAAAGGGAACGTTCTGAATATCAATTGTATTTTTCTGAATATCGATTGTAACTTTCTAAATATAAACTGACAAAGGTGTAGTATTTTTTATATTATTCATGGATAAAATGTGGATCTAGCTCGCAAACTATGGGCTTTACAAAAATAACTATTTTTATTGTCAATGAAAAACCTCGTGACAAATAAACGATAAGTGAAAATTTTTCTAGACATACTAAAGTTTTCGGGAAAAATACTGAAAAGTCTGTACGTGTTATAATATTCATATATTTTCCAGAGCGAACTTTACAATCGCGATATCTCAGAACTGGTTGCGCTTAGAGAAAAAATTGCAGGACCATATTTGTAGACAACTTGGTCTCAGGAAATTTTTCGAAAAAACTTACCGTTTTCGAGAAAAATATTTAGAACCTCAAATTTTGACTTTGACCCCGAATAACTTTTTTAGCACACATGCCATTGATGGGGACTTTTGAAGTTTTCTTTCTGACGGCGAATCTGAGCCCTCTACCAAAATTGTGGCTGACTATCATCCGATATTAATCGTGAATTGCTTTAACATTGTTGTTGGGAAATTTCATACCAGTTTTCAAATAAAGTTTTCGTTCATTGGAATATATATTTTTTTGCGGGTGGACGAGGCCCCGCGGGCTTATAGACAGTTGCCTATTCTGCCTTAGGGTTAATCCGGCACTGAAACCGACTGATTGTATCTTGTAAGTGTGGCTTCAGACCTGGTAAATCGTCCATCGACCAGATTTGACAATACGCCAAATCTTGGAAAAAACCGTGATTTTGTTGATTTTAAGCCTATATGCAGCAAGGTCTGATTTTGGTTTCCCCGCAAAACTTAAGTATAATTATACGGCTATGCAAAATCACGCGGAGCAACATCACCAGCTCGGACAAAATCGGTAAGGACATCTCCGGGCCGTTCGAAACTAAACGAGATTTCAGGCAGGGCGACCCCGTGCGATTTCTTTAATTTGATGTTGGAGAAAATAATACAATCTGCAGAACTTAATCGCGCTGGAACAATATATTACAAGAGCGTACAAATGTTGGCGCATGCCGATGACATCGACATCATTGGCCTGAACAACTGCGCCGTAACTTCTGCGTAGTCCAAATTAGAAAAAGAAGCGGAAAAATGGGTAAGTACCTATCTGCTGGCATCAAGCAAAGGGTTAGCGCATTCGCGTCTTGGCAACCACGCCACTGTTGGCAGCCATTATTTCGGGATAGTAAGGGACTTTGTAAGAAAGATTTATGGACCCGCAAAAGTTGGCGACGGCGAGTACCGAAGAAGATGAGCTTTATAAGCTTTGCGCAGCCGTTGACATTGTTTAGCAAATTAAAACCCATCGGATCCGCCACCTGGGACACGTGGTGCGAATGAACGAAGACGCTCCGGCCCAGAAGGTATTCTTATCGGCACCCGCCGGTGGAAGTATAGGAAGAGGGAGACCATGATTCCGATGGCAGGACCAAGTGGAGGCAGATCTGATCTCCTTTGGCGCCATTGGCTCAACAAAGAACCGACTGGCGTAACATGTTGGACGGCCAAAATCACCTAGACGGTTAAAGGCTATTTTTTGGAAATTTTAGAGGACTTTTAACCTTTCGAATAATTTTTCCTAAATTATTCTTTGTTTTTATTAGCGAACAAGTTAGAAAGAACCAAGGAGATCTAAGCCGCAGTGTGTCCTATTACAGTAATAGTTACACTAAACTGAGTTGAAATTATTGCCAGCTCATAGGTACCAAACTTATCGCTTGGTTGGTATATCAATTATTATTTGTTTTATTTTGATATTATTCGTACCTGACGATACACTTAGCGCCCCTTCCGGTAGTAACCCGGGTAGAAAATCTGTTAAATTTAGCCTAGGGGATGACTAGATTTTCCCTTTTAAAATCATGGGCCTGCCAAGGAAAGTTTACACAGGTGCTTATCTGTTTGTTAATGCTTTTTATAAAGGGCCTGTGGGGTAATGTAAATCTAGGCCATGCCTAGTTTTTCCAAGTCAATGCCAGCTAAGAAAAAAAATAATTCATTGCCTTTCAGTCAGCATTGAACCCGGGCACCTTTACATCACAGTTGTCTTCTCTGTCCATTGGGCTATTCCAATCATTGAAATATTTTCTGCAAATGAACAACTTGAAATAAATTTCACATACATTTAATAATCATTTAAAAAAATATAATAAAAAAATATTTTTAATTTAAAATGTTTTTTAAATGAACTAAAAACTGGAAAATAATTTCCCCTCTGCCTACATAGATTCTTCACCACGTAAAGCTTATCCGGAACATTTGTGAGTGGGAATTCTTATAGGTATTAAAAAGTACGTTGAGTTTGAAATGTATAAAAACATTGGCGCATGATAAAGATGGTTCGCATTAATTTCTAACAATCTTATTACCGATTTAAGCTTTTCTAAACAAAAAAAAACATCTTTTCACGATATAGCAAGCGCCAAATGTTTTTATACATTTCAAACTCAAAGTACTATTAATACCTATAAAAATTCCCACTCACAAATGTTCCGGATAAGCTTTACGTGGTGAAGAATCTATGTAGGCAGAGGGGAAATTATGTTCCAGTTTTTAGTTCATTTAAAAAACATTTTAAATTAAAAATATTTTTTTATTCTATTTTTTATTTTATACTTTTTAGTTACACATTCGGCAATTTTCTACGTTTACACGCTTTACGCGGTGTTTCTATGGTTACATGAATAAAACCCAGCAAACCAGCTTCGGAGCGTTCTTAAATCTGAGCTCTAATATGAGCCTTTTTATGAGTTTTTTCAGAACATGCCCATAATTGAAGACATGCATAGATGAAGGGGGTATGTCGCATTCTCACTCAATTTCTGTTTTTGACATTGGTGAATAGTGTTTATGCAGATCTATATTTCTGTCTTATCAGAACTTGGCTATCGTGAAAATTGTAGAAGATAATTCATGGATGAAGGGGGTATGTACACAACTTTTCAATATGAATTGTGGAAGAAGGGGGTATGTTCCGATTTTTTCATATAAAACACTAAATATAAATTTATGCTTTTTATTGCATTTTATGCAACGTCTTTTATGGCTTTGCATAATTTTTTTGTCAGTTTTCCATAAAGATTCGAAAAAACCTCAAATGTTTAAGCAAAACTTTAAAGCCGATTTTCTCGTTTCACTCAAAATGCGACATACCTCCTTCATCCATGCATGTCTTCAATTATGATCGTTATGTGAGCTTTTATGAGCGTGTACATAAATATGATTGTTTTATTAGTTTTTCTGAGTGTGCCCCTATAAATACCTTTTAATTTCATTATTTGGATTCAAGTACGTTATAATTTTTCTTTTTGAAATAAGTTTTTGTAAGAAAATAAATGATGAACAATATTTGAATGTTAGATATGCAATGAATGTTTACCTATTTGTTTCTACATATTTAAAAGGAAAATTTAAGGTGCAAGGGATAGGAAAAGGGAATGGGAGAAGTCATGAGAAAGGAAAGGAAAAATTAAAATTGGAAAGAAATTAATAAAAATTAAGAAGAAAAGGAAGCTCCTAATTCGTACAAAAAATCATTCGAAAAAGACTCTTTCATGCGCTCTTTTCAGAGCTCATAAAAAGATTCGAAAAAGAATCTTTTATGCATAAGACCAGTTTCATAGGAAAAGCCACTCAAATACGAGCATTTTATGACTGTTTATGATTGTTTTATGAACTCATTATGAATGTGAGCGCTCAGAGGAAAGAGTCCCATATGCGCTCATTTAGAGCTCTTATGGTTTGCTGGGAATTATTATATTTTAAGCAATATAAAATACATCATGTTGTTGTTGTTGTAGCGAGGCGTAGCCCTGCCCAAATGTCAGACAGGGTCACCCCGAGTGTATTGCTCTTGGCCGGCTCGATATAAGAAAACGGCCCGGGTCGTTTCGGCACGATGGGTACCGCACAAGTACTGGTACCATTCTCGTAGAACCGGCAATACAAGAAACTAGCCGTGTAGGCTATGTAGGTCATTTAGCGTTACATCATCTTTCCTTTGTGCAACAGTGACTGCGCCTAAATGTATGCAGAGGACGTTGAAGATTGTATGTTCGAATAAGTGAAATTCTAATATTCGAAATTTCGATGTTGTTGGCGCTGAAAACGCATTATAGCATGCGGCATTATAGTATGCGTACGAAATATTCAGATAGCTATAAGGAAGATAAGCCGATAAATAGGACTTTTGCAATTAAAGCAATATTTTGGATTTTTTTTTCGTATAATGCATTGTCAGCGAAACCTGAACGATGGTGAAAATTTCAAAACCCTAGCTCAACGGGAAGTTAGTTCAAAATCCAAAGCAAAATCTCTGGAAATGAAACCTTACAAATATCTCTACCCGTGCGCCACCTATCTGAATTATTTTTTTGTTATATTGCGTGGGGGCAGAAAACTAAACGTTGGTGAAAATTTCAAGATTCTACCTCAAAGGGAAGTTCGTTGAAAAACGAATTAATCGACACAGAAAACAGACCTTCGCATTTCTTAAATAGAGCGACTCACGCGCCACCTAGCGTGTCCAATTTTTTTTGAACATTTGGAAATTGATTAAGTAATACACACGCTAAATATCAGATAAATCGGTCCATAATTAGGATTTTCAGTTTTTATTACCCCGATTTCAGCTCCACCTAGCGGATTTTTTTAGGAAAATATTTCTTTTCATAGTAGTAATACATATTCCGAATTTCAGCCAAATCGGATCATAAATGCGATTTTTGAAAATATAGCGACCCACGCGCCACCTATCGAATTTTTTTTTTTTTCATAATATTGCATTGTCATCGTGACCTGAACTGTGGTGAAAATTTCAAGACCCTAGCACAACAGGAAGTTGGTTCAAAATCGAATGCAAAAATCCGGGCACAAGAACGACGAAAGCGACCTAATAAAAACATTTAATTAAAAAAATGCATTGTCCCTGAGCAAGCATTGAACCCAGGCACCTTCACATTACAGTCATGATGACTATCCAATATAGACAAAATATTTCGGCCCTGGATTCGAAAAACTGAGCAGGTGCAAGGTATGCAAAACTAGGCAGTCCCTTTACAGAATAATCCATAAATTGCCTGTAAATATAAAAACATGCGCTTTCCATTCCAGAGCCCTGGCAGACCCAATATAGAATTGTCTATTGTAGGAAAATCTAACCAGAGTCTAGATTAAAAATAGATTTGCCTAGATTATTTTCTACCCGGGAATTTATACTAAATGTATGAAGGCTTTGTGTGCAATTTTTATTTTAGAAAAAAAAAAATTATAAGGTTTTTTGAAAATTCAATAACTCAGAAGATATAAGAGATATTCTAATGAAACTTTGACGCTATTAATCGTGAGTTAATGAATTTTCAAAAAACTTTATACATTTTTTTTTCTTAAACAAAAATTGCTGCTGTTGTTAAAAACAATATGTACTTCTATTTTAGGTATATACATAAATAGAAGTAAAGAAGTTATGAATCGTCAAAGTTTCATTTGAGTACCTACTATCTCTAATATCTTCTGAGTTATTGAATTTTTAAAAAACATTATACTTTTTTTTTCTAAAACAAAAGTTGCTGCTGTTGTTGTTAAAAACAAAATTTTTAGAAACCTCTATGGGGATTAATTTTCTAAAGTGTATATTTTATGAAAAAGTACTCATACCTGAATTTGATACCTACACCTTGGGAAAATGGGGGGTCCACTTCACGTGATCTTGTCCTCCTATTGAAGCTAAGGGCCTCTACCACAGACTTGAATCAGCGCCATCTAGTAAGTTTGAAACATAAGTGCCCAAAACTAAAAGATAGGGATGTGAAAGTGTCTGAAAGAGACACCGAAGTGTTTCCCAGGTTTCAGAACTAACCTATATTTTATCTCTCTACAACGTATCCAAAAAAACGCTTATCTAGTCTTTGGCCTATTTAAATAGTGTGGAATGTCTTACATAAACATATAACTACTAACTTGGTTTGATGATTTTGTTCCATATCCAAATAGAAACTGTATGGAAAATCGATTGCATTTTCAGGTCGATCTGAGGGTGGCTCGACACCAGCGTGTAATTCCATTAAATCCCAGTAATGTTTATTTATTCTTTCGATTTCAACCGTACCATTTAAAAGATCATTCATAACTTTCGTGTGCACGAAATATAAAGGAATATTTAGGATTGTGTGGATACCCTGTTACAATGACAGAAATCTTAAGATTTTGCCTCTAATATGGGCATGTATGTAGGAATAAAGTTACCATTCGAAATAGACGATTCATTAAGGTCGACTCTGAAAATTCGAAATCTTTCGACAGACGGATCGCTTGTAAATGTTTAGGAGTTGATGCAGATAAAATGACTGCCTCGCCTACTGGATACTCCAAATCATATGAACTAAAAAAGTACGATGGGAGATTTTGTTTTTCTATAGAATAGTGCACTCGTCCCAGATATCCATGATTCTGTAAGAATTTTCTGAACTCAATCTTTTTGCAAAACTTCATGTAAACATGAGGCGTCAAATCAAAAATGTCAGCCCTGCAATCACCACTCTCAGCATTCTCGTCTTGCTGTTTTAATTGGTTCTCGTAGAAATTACTAGGCAGCTGATCAAACCCGAGTGATTCATAAAAGTTTTCTGCTTCATCAATCATAGTTTTTGGGTTAAAATCTTTCACAAAATTGTCGTATGGTGGCAGATTCGACTTCAGAAAATATGGCTCAATGACACTATTTGCTTGCCATGCTTGCTCTCGAACTTGTTGGAATAGATGATCTGGTATAGGTCCTCTTGGATTTACAATATGACCACCGTATTTTTTATGCAGCTCATTTCGAATGAATGAATGTAGTTGCTTGTATGCGGGTTTGATTTCCTTCATTACTCTGTCCATCTCCACCAAAAACTCTGGATTATTGTAACCACGAAACCAAAATTCAAGAGTTGGAATATCTATAAATACACATATAACAGATAAAGGTATGTACACATGCGAAAAGCCAAAAAAATTAGGACAATCAGCCTTACCTAGGATCTTTGCGGCTTTCTGAAAAGCCTCTATAATCGTATAGAAGTTGACAGAAGACCAAACTAAATTTTTGTCGCGCCACGACTCCCAGTAATATTTCAGTTCATCTGAATCGTTGCTCTTTTGGAAAATCTCTTGAATATCAGGATAGTACGCTAGCGGGCTATCATCCTGATCAGGCATATTAGCACCACCCAAGTACGGTTCAATATCTCTATCTGTTGAAAGTTCTTTAAGAGCGGAAAAATTTATCAACACCGAGGAAAAATAATCTTCTCCCAGAACAAAGAGTTCCCCTACTCTACGAAGATTTCGCAATGCCGCTCTAACTTCTTCGTCATGAATACTAGTCAAATTATATTCAGCTGCCTCTTCAGATATTTGTACTAGTTCTGCTGCAATTCTCTTTACGGTTTCCAGTTTTGAGAAAATAGTATCAAAGTCCTCATCACTGGTCGACGAATATGTTTCCTCAGCTATTTGATTGTATAACTTATAATAACGTATACTAGCATCGGCGATAAATTTCTTTGCATCCACTTCGTTAATTGCAGCAGTAAATATAGCCTACGAATAAGGACAAACACCGTACATATACATTAGATATCGAAATAATTGTGAAAGTAAAATTCGTATGTAGGTAACAGACTAACATTTTTGCGAACAGTTCGTACAGTCAAATTAGGTTTTGTCTATCGATGTTTAGCAGCGCAGATAATTCGGTTAGCATATGTAAGGTCAAATTTTGGTAAGAAAACTCAGATCTACGTTTTTTATTCAACCCGGGGAACTATTTTTGCTCCAGATGAAGTTTTGGTAGAAATATACTCGTGTCAGCATGCTGGCAACCCTACACCGACCGAAGGCAATAAGCACAAGATGGCTGTCAGTCAGTAGCTAAAATTAAAGCGGGAAACAGAATCAGTCCGTAAATACGTCAGTTGCGAGAGCAAATTCTATTTTGACGCATCCGTCGTATCTGGCGTTACGAATACAAACACCCGTAGTCTACTTTGCTGTCAGTTATTTCGACGTACTGACGGACTGATTCTGCTGATGAGGTAGAAAATAATGGTCAGAGGAGTCTCCGTTCACTTTTCTGGTGATCCTTGCCATATGTCCTAATTCCTCGTATTCGGTCACAACTCGATTGTACTCCGTTTGAAGAGAAGGGTTTTTTGCGAGGCGTGTCTCGTTCCGGAAGAACTGAGAGCATGCCCTTTTGAGAGGGCCCGAGGGATATGTTCGCAGGGAATTCTCTTTTAAATGGCAGTCAGACTGTATATTTCCCTGAGTTATCTCTCGTGGTTGTACGCCTATAAAGATCCTCGCAGTATTTTTCTTCTTCATTTAGTTGTTTGCTCCTGGGAAGTTCTTCTAATTCCCAGAAGGCAGTTAGTTGGTTATCTAACTATATGTCACTGTAATAAGATACGATTTTGTTTTGGTTCTCTTGAGCATCTGCTCGGCCTGTTAGTATCCAGCCGAAGACAGTTTCTTGTGCCAAGAGCGTACCAAGAACATCCTTCTGCAATCCGTTTAATATTACCTGAGGGTAAATGTCTCCTCCCAGAATTAGGTCCACTGGCTCGTTGACATAGAATCTTTTATCAGCCAACTTTAAGTCAGGGAATGACTGTTTTGTCATCCCACTGATTAGACAATTTGGCAGATTTCCAGTCAACTGTGGCAGGACAAGGACGTTTACGTTGACAGAGAATAATGGGTCAATGAGTGACCGCAGCTCTATTGAGAATGAATTTGTTATTCCCGAAACTTGGGCGCGAATTTTCTGGCATGGCAGGTTAATTTGCCGTTTTAGTCTTTCAGTCATAAACGAGCACTCTGATCCAGAGTCGATTAGAGCTCTTGCTGAAAAACTAGTGTTTTTGTAGTGTATATTTACACAAGCTGTGCCTAAAAGCACACCTGTGCTTGTATTGGCATGGCAAGACTGAACTTGCTTAAAATTTTTTTTAGGTTTTTGGGCAATCATATTTTGACCGATAACTCAGTTATCGGTAAATTTATCGAAATATATCGAAGTCCAAATGATACCTGGAGTCTTCACCTTTCGTTTGATACCCATATTGTAGGGAAGTTTTTAAGTTTTTTGGGCAATCATATTTTGACCGATAACTCAGTTATCGATAAATTTATCGAAATTTATCGAGGTCCAAATGAAACCTGGGGCCTTTTGGGCAATAATATTTTGACCGAGAACTTAGTTATCGATAAATTTATCGAAATATACCGAAGTCCAAATGAGACCTGGGGCCTTCACCTTTCGTTTGATACCCATATTGTAGGGAAATTTTACAGTTTTGGGGCAACCACATTTTGACCGATAACTCAGTTATCGATAAATTTATCGAAATATATCGAGGTCCAAATGAAACCTGAGGTTTTCCCCTTTCGTTTGATACCCATATTGTAGGAAAATTTTAAGGTTTCCGGGCAACCAAATTTTGACCGATAACTCAGTTATCGATAAATTTATCGAAATATGTCGATGTCCAAGTGAAACCTGGGGCTTTCACCTTTCGTTTGATACCCATATTGTAGGAAAATTTTATGGTTTTCGGGCAACCACATTTTGACCGATAACTCTGTTATCGATGAATTTATCGAAATAAGTCGATGTCCAAATGAAACTTGGGGCCTTCACCTTTCGTTTGATACCCATATTTTAGGGATTTTTTTAGGTTTTTGGGCAATAATATTTTGACCGATAACTTAGTTATCGATAAATTTATCGAAATATATCGAAGTCCAAATGAGACCTGGGGCCTTCACCTTTCGTTTGATACCCATATTGTAGGGAAATTTTAAGGTTTTGGGGCAACCACATTTTGACCGATAACTTAGTTATCGATAAATTTATCGAAAAATATCGAAGTCCAAACGAAACCTGCAGTCTTAACTTTCGTTTGATACCCATATTGTAAGGAATTTTTTAGGTTTTTGGGCAATCATATATTGACCGATAACTCAGTTATCGATAAATTTGTCGAAATATATCGAGGTCCAAATGAAACCTGGGGCCTTCCGCTTTCGTTTGATACCCATATTGTAGGGAAATTTTAAGGTTTTCGGGCAACCACATTTTGACCGATAACTCAGTTATCGATAAATTTATCGAAATATATCGAAGTCCAAATGAAACCTGGGGTCTTCCCCTTTCGTTTGATACCCATATTTTCGGGAAATTTTAAGGTTTTCGGGCAACCACATTTTGACCGATAACTCAGTTATCGATAAATTTATCGAAATATATCGAGGCCCAAATGAAACCTTACGTTTTCTCCTTTCGTTTGATACCCATATAGTAGGGAAATTTTAAGGTTTTTGGGCAATCACATTTTGACCGATAACTCAGTTATCGATAAATTTATCGAAATATATCGAGGTCCAAATGAAACCTGAGGTTTTCCTCTTTCGTTTGATACCCATATTGTAAGGAATTTTTATGTTTTTGGGCAATCATATATTGACCGATAACTCAGTTATTAATAAATTTATCGAAATATATCGAAGTCCAAATGTAACCTGGGGCCTTCCCCTTTCGTTTGATACCCATATTGTAGGGAAATTTTAAGGTTTCCGGGCAACCACATTTTGACCGATAACTCAGTTATCGATAAATTTATCGAAACATATCGAGGTCCAAATGAAACCTGAGGTTTTCCCCTTTCGTTTGATACCCATATTGTAAGGAATTTTTTAGGTTTTTGGCCAATCATATATTGACCGATAACTCAGTTATCAATAAGTTTATCGAAATATATCGAAGTCCAAATGAAACCTGGGGTCTTCCCCTTTTGTTTGATACCCATATTGTAGGGAAATTTTATGGTTTTCGGGCAACCACATTTTGACCGATAGAGTCGATTAGAGCTCTTGCTGAAAAACTAGTGTTTTTGTAGTGTATATTTACAGAAACTGTGCCTAAAAGCACACCTGTGCTTGTATTGGCATGGCAAGACTGAACTTGCTTATAATTTTTTTTTAGGGTTTTGGGCAATCATATTTTGACCGATAACTCAGTTATCGGTAAATTTATCGAAATATATCGAAGTCCAAATGATACCTGGAGTCTTCACCTTTCGTTTGCTACCCATATTGTAGGGAATTTTTTAAGTTTTTTGGGCAATCATATTTTGACCGATAACTCAGTTATCGGTAAATTTATCGAAATATATCGAAGTCCAAATGATACCTGGAGTCTTCCCCTTTCGTTTGATACCCATATTGTAGGGAAGTTTTAAGGTTTTCGGGCAACCACATTTTGTCCGATAACTCTGTTATCGATAAATTTATCGAAATATGTCGATGTCCAAATGAAACTTGGGGCCTTCACCTTTCGTTTGATACCCATATTTTAGGGATTTTTTTAGGTTTTTGGGCAATCATATTTTGACCGATAACTTAGTTATCGATAAATTTATCGAAATATATCGAAGTCCAAATGAGACCTGGGGCCTTCACCTTTCGTTTCATACCCATATTGTAGGGAAATTTTAAGGTTTTGGGGCAACCACATTTTGACCGATAACTCAGTTATCGATAAATTTATCGAAATATGTCGAGGTCCAAATGAAACCTGAGGTTTTCCCCTTTCGTTTGATACCCATATTGTATGGAAATTTTAAGGTTTTCGGGCAACCAAATTTTGACCGATAACTCAGTTATCGATAAATTTATCGAAAAATATCGAAGTCCAAACGAAACCTGCAGTCTTAACTTTCGTTTGATACCCATATTGTAAGGAATTTTTTAGGTTTTTGGGCAATCATATATTGACCGATAACTCAGTTATCGATAAATTTGTCGAAATATATCGAGGTCCAAATGAAACCTGGGGCCTTCCGCTTTCGTTTGATACCCATATTGTAGGGAAATTTTAAGGTTTTTGGGCAACCACATTTTGACCGATAACTCAGTTATCGAAAAATTTATCGAAATATATCGAAGTCCAAATGAAACCTGGGGTCTTCCCCTTTCGTTTGATACCCATATTGTAGGGAAATTTTAAGGTTTTCGGGCAACCACATTTTGACCGATAACTCAGTTATCGATAAATTTATCGAAATATATCGAGGTCCAAATGAAACCTTACGTTTTCTCCTTTCGTTTGATACCCATATAGTAGGGAAATTTTAAGGTTTTTGGGCAATCATTTTGACCGATAACTCAGTTATCGATAAATTTATCGAAATATATCGAGGTCCAAATGAAACCTGAGGTTTTCCCCTTTCGTTTGATACCCATATTGTAAGGAATTTTTAGGTTTTTGGGCAATCATATATTGACCGATAACTCAGTTATCGATAAATTTATCGAAATATATCGAAGTCCAAATGAAACCTGGGGCCTTCCCCTTTCGTTTGATACCCATATTGTAGGGAATTTTAAGGTTTCCGGGCAACCACATTTTGACCGATAACTCAGTTATCGATAAATTTATCGAAATATATCGAGGTCCAAATGAAACCTGAGGTTTTCCCCTTTCGTTTGATACCCATATTGTAAGAAATTTTTTAGGTTTTTGGGCAATCATATATTGACCGATAACTCAGTTATCAATAAGTTTATCGAAATATATCGAAGTCCAAATGAAACCTGGGGTCTTCCCCTTTCGTTTGATACCCATATTGTAGGGAACTTTTTAGGTTTTTGGGCAATCATATATTGACCGATAACTCAGTTATCGATAAGTTTATCGAAATATGTCGAAGTCCAAATGAAACCTGGGGCCTTCCCCTTACGTTTGATACCCATATTGTAGGGAAATTTTTAGGTTTTTGGGCAATCATATATTGACCGATAACTCAGTTATCTATAAATTTATCGAAATATATCGAAGTCCAAATGAAACCTCGGGTCTTCCCCTTTCGTTTGATACCCATATTGTAGGGAAATTTTAAGGTTTTCGGGCAACCACATTTTGACCGATAACTCAGTTATCGATAAATTTATCGAAATATATCGAGGTCCAAATGAAACCTTACGTTTTCTCCTTTCGTTTGATACCCATATAGTATGGAATTTTTTAGGTTTTTGGGCAATCATATATTGACCGATAACTTAGTTATCGATAAGTTTATCGAAATATGTCGAAGTCCAAATGAAACCTGGGGCCTTCCCCTTTCGTTTGATACCCATATTGTAGAGAAATTTTAAGGTTTTTGGGCAATCACATTTTGACCGATAACTCAGTTATCGATAAGTTTATCGAAATATATCGAAGTCCAAATGAAACCTGGGGTCTTCCCCTTTCGTTTGATACCCATATTGTAGGGAAATTTTATGGGTTTCGGGCAACCACATTTTGACCGATAACTCAGTTATCGATCAATTTATCGAAATATGTCGAAGTCCAAATGAAACCTGGGGCCTTCCCCTTTCGTTTGATACCCATATTGTAGGGAAATTTTAAGGTTTTCGGGCAACCACATTTTTCCGATAACTCAGTTATCGATAAATTTATCAAAATATATCGAGGTCCAAATGAAACCTGAGGTTTTCTCCTTTCGTTTGATACCCATATATTAGGGAAATTTTAGGGTTTTTGGGCAATCACATTTTCACCGATAACTCAGTTATCGATTAATTTATCGAAATATATCGAGGTCCAAATGAAACCTGAGGTTTTCCCCTTTCGTTTGATATCCATATTGTAAGGAATTTTTTAGGTTTTTGGGCAATCATATATTGACCGATAACTCAGTTATCGATAAATTTATCGAAATATATCGAAGTCCAAATGAAACCTGGGGCCTTCCCCTTTCGTTTGATACCCATATTGTAGGGACATTTTACGGTTTTTGGGCCACTGTGGCTTAGACCGAACGAGAGTCACATACATACAACCAAACAAGCAAACAAACAAAGAAACAAACAAACAAGCAAACATACAAGTGAACCTAATAAAAGCGTGGTAAAAATAGACATTCCTTTATTATCACTTTATGTTTTGGAAGGTCAACTATTTATTTTAAGTGAGAAAGTTGTTAAAGTTATGGCGAAGGCATTCTTATTTTTGGAACAAAATCTTCGCTGCAGTTGTTAAATGAGAGCGACTGTTGGATTATGGACGGTACATTTGACGTTGTTCCAACGATGATGAGGCAGCTGTTTTCCATACCCGGAAGAGTAGAGAGACAAATTGTTCCGCTGATTTTCTGTGTTATGACCAAAAAATCAAAGACAATGCATATTTCTTAAATACTAGCTCTCCCGGCAGACGTTGTCCTGCCACAAATTTATTTCCCTGCATGTTTCTCTATCCCTATATCTATTTTAATCCATATTAACCACGCCCCCTTTTTCGTTATCCCCATTTTGTTGGAGGTGGTAGGGATACGAGATCGATCCCTACCAAATTTCAGTGGTCTAACCCGAATACTTCCAGAGATACGGACAATGAAAAATTCCATTTGTATGGGAGGTGCCACGCCCCCTTTTTCGTTACCTCAAATCTTTTTGGAGGTGGTAGGGATCGATCTCGAACAACCCGTCACCATATTTCAGTGGCCTAACCCGAATACTTTTATTGATACGGACAAAGAAAAATTCCATTTGTATGGGAGGTGCCACGCTCCCTATATATATCAACATATTTTTTAGCCTGTGACCATCCCTGGAAGATATCCAGTGAGTGTGTAAAATTTGGTTACGATCGGCTCATTCGTTTAGAAGCCAAGTTCGTCTATAGGTACATAATTTGAATTTTATATATAAAGATAGATACCTAAGCAGGTTTATTATTTTGCTCAAATTTTGGGGAAAAATTTTTCAGAATTAATTCTGGAAAACGTAAATTCCGGAATTATGAAAAACCAGAATTTTGAAATACAGACAAAAAAGGCGAAGTAAGTGCGGAATTCCGATTTCAAGAATTTTGTCGACCCAGAATTTTGATTCCGGAATTTTGACTTCAGAATTTTAATTTTAGAATTTTGACCGGTTCCGGTATTTTTGTATATATCACTGGAAAGGTTTGAAACCGGGCTATTTGAAAGAAAAGCCTTGGGCATAAAAGGTTTAGTTTATTTGTATGTAATTCTTTTATTTATATGCAAGGTTTAATAAATGCAAAAATATTTTTTTTTTTGCAATTCGGTGCAAAATTTTTGCGACATTTAAAAGCGACAGGAATACAGGGTAATTGTTTTGTACATTTATTGTATTAAAAAGTAAGCAAAGTTTAAGTGAAATCGCTGACACAGTGTGTTTCAAGTGGCAGGCGAAGTTTGTTGAAGTCGAAAATATGGGTTTTCTCTCAAAGTTTTTCTCTTGTGTTGCGTGAAATCTTCGCGAATTTGCATCCAGCAATAGTCGCTCAACATGCCTTGATCCCAAAAGCCCTCATAGCGCTTTTCTATTGTAGCAATATCTTGGTGGAACCTCTCACCTTTTTCATCGCTTTCAGCACCTAAATTCGGAGGAAAAAAATTCAAATGACTATGAAGAACATAAGTGCATTTTCAAAGACATTCGAGCATCTACATAAAAATATAAACAAAAGCAAAATGTAAATTTCTTCATGATTTTTCAAAAAATTTATAAGATAAAGATATTTTGTAATATTTAAATTGTTCAGTACAAACCTATAGCTTTGAAGTTTGTCATCATGGTATGTATTAATCGACGGTAGTCTCTGCTCCTTTTGTTTCCTAAAAATCCATGGACAACGCCTTGGAAAGCGCTAAAAGCCTTAGCTTCAGAAGTGTCAAGACATCGTTGAAATTTTTTGTCTCTAAATAATTTCCTGATTTGTGGGCCAACGAATATACCCTCTTTTATTTTCTGAGTTGATAGTTTTGGAAACTTAGTTTTCAAATATTTAAGAGCTGGGCTTTCCGGGTTTTTCGCTAAAGCTTTTACAAAATTTTTCATTAGACCAAGTTTTATATACAAAGGAGGGAATATAACACTGTTTTTTTCAACAAGTACTTTTTGATAACGTTAAATGTTCCCATAATATGACCCACACGCTTCGGCCAATCACGTTTAGTGAAATGCTTTTCATCTGCTCTGCTGTCCCAAAGACACAAAAAACAACTGTATTTCGTATAGCCACCTTGCAGACCAGTCAGCATAGCGAAAACTTTTAAGTCACAGCATAATTTCCAGTTATACGAATTGTAGTTAATCAACTGAAGAAGCTCTAGCATCGTCTCGTAAGTTTCCTTGACATTTGTGGACTGAGCAATCGGTATAGACGGTTTCTTGTTGCCTATGTGGAGTAAGACAGCTTTTACACTGTACTTGCTACCATCAATAAATAGACGCCAATCGTTTGGATCATGGATCTCTCCAAGTGCAGCAAACAACCCATTCACATTATTACAATAACAAAAGTAGTTTGTTTTTGAAAAGTATTTTTCGAAATTTTTATTGCGAGTTCGGTAATACGTTATATTAGTACCTGATTCCAAATAACCGCGTTCTTGTAGACGTGAAGCGAGAAGCTCTGAATTTTCCTTGGACAAGCTGAGGTCACAACACAAATCGTTCAGCGCGAGTTGATTCATTAACTCCAATTTCTGATTCACTATGCTTGAGAAACTGCTGAAATTTGAAATCGAAGTGGCAGTTTCTGAATAACTGTTCACTGCATCTAATGTTGGTGGTTCAAGTTTTGGATATTGGAATGAATGTGGTGCAGTCTGTGTCACTGATGATATTTCTGGATACACAGCTTTTCTATATTTTCCTCCTCGAATTTTCGTGAGGCAAAAATAGCAATCACTTACATGGTCGATAGGACTCCTCCACTCAAATGGCTTACCAAAAGATAACTATGCTCAATTCGCTTAAGCGTACAAAACATGTACAGAGTTTGGAGTCCACGGTTTCTCTACATTTTTTGGCAAGACACAAAAATATTGCTCGTAAGCTGCTAATATGTGTGGGGTCAACTTTTTTCGGGCACTTTCCGTTAATATATACCGGTGAGATTTTACACATTTTGGTATAAATACATAAACTTTTATTATCACATTCGCGATGACAACTAAATATTTTTATATATTAATGTGCAATTAAAACGGCTATTAATACAATCAATGTACAAAACAATTACCCTGTTGTTGTTGTTGTTGTTGTTAACAATGCATTGCCCTGTCTAGAGTGTATGATCATTCCGAAGATCTTCATCAAGCTCTTCTAAGGGGAGTCCAAGGAAACGTGCAGTTTCAACAGGGTTTGTCCAGAGGGACAGAGGGGTTAGAAGAGTAGGTTCAGATGAACAATTGAAGAGATGTAGAGTATCATGGGGGGTCCTACCACATGCAGGGCATGTATTTAAGATTGTATCATTAAGTCTGGATAAGTAGGAGTTTAACCTTACACTATATCCAGACCTAAGCTGTGCCAAGGTCACTCTTGTCTCCCTTGGTAAGGTGCGTTCTTCTTCAGCAATATCCGGTGGAGGACTGTTCAGAACGGGATTCACAGGTAGAGATCCGACAAAAGTGTCTACCGACTCGGTGTGGATGTCGGTTAGAGCCCGCTTATGATTCTGCAGATCAAACGGCAAGGTAATATGATGCCGGATCTCATCATAATGCTTTTGGAGATGTCTCCTTATGTCTCTCGGGGGCGGATCTATGTCCAAAAGATGACGGTTTGGATGTGCTGGCTTGTGGCAGTTCAGAAGGAATTGCCTGCTCAGCATTTCCGCATGCTCTTTTACATTGAGCAGTTTTGCCTCCTGATGGAGGTGAGACTCGGAAGACATGAGGAGACATCCCGTAGCAGTTCTGATGGCAGTATTTTGGCAGACTTGTAACTTCGTCCAGTTGGTGTTATGTACATTAGGCGACCATATGGGCGCAGCATAGTCAAAGACTGGTCGGCCAATGGCCTTATATGTAGTCAGCAACGTTTCTTTGTCTTTTCCCCAAGTACTGCCGGCAAGTGACTTGAGGATCTTGTTGCGACCACGTACCTTTGAGACCTTTGCAGACACATGACCAGCAAATGAGAAAGTATTATCCAGTGTCATCCCTAATAACTTTGGGTGGCTGACAGTTGGTAGCTTAGTGCCATCAACGAAAATGTCTAATTCATTTCTCACCTGGTGCGTCCATGTCGTAAAAAGCGTCGCCGTTGATTTTGTCGGAGATATTGTCAGATCTCGCTCAGTGAAAAACCTGGAAAGGTCGCAGAGGTAACCATTGATTCTAGTACAGAGTTCATCAGTATAGGGGCCCTTCCCCGTCGCCATTATTGTACAGTCGTCGGCATATGAAACGACGGAGACGCCCTCTGGTGGTGGGGGCATCTTCGATAGATAGAAATTAAACAGTGTCGGGGATAGGACACCACCCTGTGGCACCCCCTGTCTAATACGTCTAGGTTTTGATTTTGCGTTTCTAAAGTTTACCAACGCCTGCCGTCCATTCAAATAATTAGCGGTCCATCTCTTTAAACCATCAGGTATCTGTGTCTCAAACAGATCTTGTATGAGAGTGGCATGGTTGACTGTGTCAAAAGCTTTCGACAGGTCAAGTGCCACTAACACAGTCCTGTGATTTGGTTGGTTTTGATTTAGGCCGCTATTTATTTGAGTTGTAATGGCATTGAGTGCGGTAGTGGTGCCGTGCAGCTTACGGAAGCCATGTTGATGACTAGCCAGGTGCAGATTTGCAGTATAATACGGGAGCAAAATGGACTCTAGCGTCTTCACTACCGGTGACAAAAGTGATATAGGACATAATGAATCGCCTATGTTTGCCGGTTTTCTAGGTTTTAGTAATGGAACCACTCTCGCCTTTTTCCATATTTCAGGAATGACGAAAGTGTTCAGTGAAAGACTGAATAGAGCCGCTAAGTATTTGTGTCCCTCCTGGCCTAGATGTTTCAGCATCTTCATGGCAATGCCGTCGGGGCCGATTTTGAGGGATTAGCCTGTCTGATGGCTTCCGTGACCTCTGAGGCAGTGATGACAATGGGCGTATTTTGGTTTTTATATTTACGCGCCTATCGCATGGTTCTACGTTTAGCTCTATCGGGCGGGGAATGTAGTACAAATTGTCTACAGAAGGAGTTCGCACATCCCCTAGGGTCCTTCTTCACCCTATCACCGAAAGTAATATCTACTTTATCCTTGTGTTGCGTTGGATTAGATAGAGCTTTGACCGTAGTCCATAATTTGCCAACACCATCAGAGAGGTTGCATTGCTCTAGGTGTTGTTTCCATTTGGCCAGTTTATGTTTATCGACCAACCTACGAATTTCCGCGTTGAGATCCTTTATACGGGGGTCTGCGGGATTGAGACTTCGCACTTCATCTCTTTCTCTAGCCATGGCCGCTGCCTCTGCGGGGAAATTTGGTCTTATTTGAGATATTCGACCCGCAGGAATGAAGCGTTTAGAGGCCGAGTCAATGATGTTGCGGAAGTCTCGTTCGCCTTTGCGTACGTCCGTAGGAATGGATACAGCAGCCAAGGATTCGTGCGTATATGTCTGAAAACTGTCCCAGTCCGCCTTGGTAAAGTTAATATATGTACCATGCTCAGGTGTAATAAAGTCCGTCGGTCGTTCGATGGTAATGACTATTGGGAGATGGTCAGACGCCAACGTGAGTATGGGTCGCCAATTGGTGTTGTTCAATAGTCCTGCACTTACGATAGAAATATCTGGCGAACTATAGCAGTTACCCGATACTCTCGTTGGGGCGTCTCCGTTCAATGTACAGAAAGCCGTATCATCTATTTGTTCTGCAAGTACATGCCCCCTATTGTCTGCTGGCAAGTTTGAGTGCCACATGTTGTGGTGCGCATTGAAGTCGCCCAGAATCACGCGGTTATCTCCTCGTAATAGCAAGCTAATGTCGGGGTGATAGCCGGTGGGGCAACTTGAGACAGGGGGTATGTAGATATTAATGATTTGCAGATCGACATCTCCTGTACGGATAGTAATACCTTGGCTTTCTAAGATATCATCCGTTCCTTCGATGTCGGTATCAAATAGATGATACTGTACAGAGTTGTGCGTTATGAACGCTAGACCACCTCCCAGACCTCCTGTTACTCTATGACGGTCTTTCCGGTGGATGTTATATCCGCCATAGGTAATGAGGTCCGACCTAGGACTGAGCTTGGTTTCTTGGACTGCGGCAAGTTTTATGTCATATTGCGTCATCAAATTAGTTATCTCTGCGATCTTACCAGTTAATCCGTTACAGTTGTGCTGTAAGATTTGGAAGTGCGCCGGTGGGGTCGATGTCGAGTTAACCATAGGTGTGAGAGACGGATGTATTCTCCCAGGTGTTGGTAGGCTAAGACCAAGGCTGTGCCTCAGCCTAGTTAGCTGTGACCCGGTGTAACCGGGTTGGCTGGCGTCGTAGGTTGAGGAGTGTTAGAGCATGGTGCGATGAACGCATCCGTCCAGAGGTTCCTGTTAGCGAGCCCAGAGCATAGATGTACGTGGCATTGGCCTAAGCAGTTATTGCATTTGACCGATGACGCGAGCGTGTATAATCTTTGCCGACAAACAGTACACGTAGAGACAGGTGCGAGAAGATGTTGATCCTGACTCACGTGAGAATTTAAACGGGAGGGGGGGTATGACATAGAAACAGAGAGAGAGTGGTGCTCGGAGTTGCTCATGTCTAAACTGCTCCTGTGGGAGCGAGAGTGTTGAGCTGCTGCTCGTGATGTTGACGCCATAAGACACGAGCAACAGTCTGGAGTTTGTGTGGCGGGTATAGCAGAAGTGCTGCTAGTCGTTGAGACATTATTATTATTACTATTAGTATTGTTACTAGAAAGAGGCGGTAGGGGTGCGCTTGAACGCGCTTACCGCGGGACGCCCGAGGGCGCAAACAACAAGGGGCCACGAAAGTACTAAAGAAAGTACGGGGTCTGTGGATGTTAAGGTTAAGCCCTGAACATCCAGATTTATCGAGCCATCTCTTACACGAGAAGCATTGCACAGAATGCGACCGTTTAATATATATCTTTTTGCAACAGACACTGCATATCCATTTTTTGGTCCGGAGTTCGGCTCAACGCCCGCCCGTAACAATAGAATATCTTGCAGCCCTGCTGCAAGGAGGGAGGATGATAGTTTCGGAATGGGACAAAACATACTAAACAGGGTTACATTGAAAGTGACAGTCCTTGGCCGAGGTAAAACCCCGGGTGGTTCCACTGCGCAGAGATCCATGGCGATGTCCTGGGTTTTCTGCTCTGAGAAGTGACTGTACATAGGGAACCCTGTATTCCTGTCGCTTTTAAGTGTAGCAAAAAATTTTGCACCGAATTGCAAAAAAAAAATATTATAATTATATTATATAAATAAAAGAAATACAAATAAACTAAATCTTTTATGCTTAACGATTTTCTTTCAAATAGCCCGGTTTCAAACCTTTCCAGCGATATATACAAAAATACATGGTTTATATGAGACACTGAAATTGTCTTTATTTACATAATACGTCATAATTTTTACAATCTGTACTTGATTTAAACTAGTTTAGGCTCAAAATAAAGGTGACATAATTGCCTTTAAACTGATATAGTATATACATATAAGGTTTGTTTATTGGGCTGCTCTAGCTTACACCAGATTGAGATATTTCACGAAATTGTGTTTAACGAACACTTTTCTTGCTCTGGGTGCTCTATCTTTTGTTTCATGAGTACGCTCAAAACAAAAATAGAGTAATCCAGATCACAAATTTCTGCTCTAGCTTTTTTTATGGAGTAAGTTAGAGCAGAGAAGCAATTGTCAGTCAGGGAAAAATTAATTTTTAAAAACTTCAAAAAAATTAGCTTGCAAGAAAATCAAAGTTTTTGTATACGTGAATTTGCATTAATTTTGAAGATTTAAACAAAAAAACCAAAAAAAAAAAAGAAACTATCGAGATTCAAGTGTTTCATGGCATTTCTGCTCTGAGTTGCTCTAAGTTGCTCTATTTCTATTTTGACAGCTGCCCTGCTCTGCTCTGCTCTAACCTGCTCTGAAACCTATAATTATTAAAATTTTTTTTGTCAGGCAAAAAAACCAACAAACTTAGATAATTTGAAAAAAATGCGTGTAGCCAGTACACGTGAAAGAAGTTAACTTCTTAAATTCAGAAATAACGAAATATGAATAAGGTGTATACGGCGGCCGCCGTGGTGTAGCGGTTAAATGTTCGGCCTTCTACACCAAGTCGTGGCGGTTCGATGCCCGGCGAAAGTAACATCAAAAATTATTTAGAAAACGAATTTTTCTAAACGGGGTCGCCCCTCGGCAGTAGTTTGGCAAACTCTCCGGGTGTATTTATGCCATGAGAAGCTTCTCAGCAAAAAATTCATTTGCTTTTCAAGTGCCGTTCGGAGTCGGCAAAAAACTTTAGGTCCCGCCAACTTGTAGGAAAACTCAAAAGCAACACACCACAAGTTGGAAAGAGAACTCGGCTAAAATCTCGTTAGAGGTTATGATAACCTGTTGGCAAATCGCCGCCATTAGTAGTAGTAGTAGTAGTATTCGAGAATAGTTTAGATTCACAACTTCTTACTTCCGCTCTCATGTTGGTGGTGCTTCAGATTAATCTGCACAAATCTAAAGTGGCTTCGGCTGCTTTAAGTAGTCGTCTTTCTAAAGGCGACGTGGATGTGGTCCTCATCCAAGAACCCTGGGTCAATAGCTCGAGAATCTGCGGATTGGGGACTAAGGGCTTCAAGCTCATTCGAGCCAGCGAGGAGAGCAAAGTCCGAACGTGTATTTTGGTCAAGTCTGAGTTGAACTCCTTTCTCCTACCTAACTACACCAATGGTGATATTACCGCTATCAGTCTAACGGTCGACAGCACCCGCCTGACGGTTGCGTCGGTCTATATGCCCTACGACGCCGAAGAACCCCCACCACAAACGGAGGTGAAAGACCTGGTGTCAAATTTCTGCACGGGTAATCTTATTATTGGAGCGGACGCTAATGCTCACCATGTCCAATGGGGGAGTTCCGATATCAATGCCAGGGGCGAGTCTCTGTTTGATTACCTCTTAACAACCAACCTGGTAATTTGCAACGTGGGTAATGAGCCTACTTTTATCACTAAGACCCGTAGGGAGGTCATAGACCTCACTATCTGTAGTGAAGGCGCTTATGGGTGGGTCAGACAATGGCGGGTTCTGGAAGAACATTCATTCTCCGACCACCGTTACATAGAAATGGTTTTAGACTTTATTGTAGAACAACCAATCATGAAGCGCAATCCACGTAACACAAATTGGCAGTTACACAATGAAATATTAGGCAGAGACCTCCCAGTACTGCCCTCACAAGCCCCCTCATCAGTAGAGGAGCTGGAGGATCTTGTTACTACATTTACATCGGCGCTCTCAAATGCTCTAGGACAGGCTTGTCCAGTGCCAAAACCACGCGGTAAACACAGGCCACATTGGTGGTCCTACGATTTGGACTCGTTCCGCAAATCATGCCGGAAACAATTTAACAAGGCCAAGAGCCTCGGCTCTGAGCCTCATTGGCACGAATATAAAGCTAAACTTAGGGCCTACAAAAAAGCTCTGAGACAGGCGAAGAGAACTTCGTGGAGAAATTTCTGCACTGGCGTCGAAAAGGTCGACGACACAGCGAGACTTAGACGAGTCCTCTCGAAAAATCAAACAGTCATCAGCTATTTGCGAACAACTGACGGATCCTGGACCAGCACGGAAGAGGAAACCCTTGAGCTGCTCTTGAATACACATTTTCCGGGGAATCTGCATGACGCACCACTAGTACCTGCAACAAACCTGGCAGTAAAAATACCCATCACTGAGGAAAGGGTAAGGTGGGCAGTTAAGAGCTTTGAACCGTATAAGGCTGCCGGGCCGGACGGGATTATCCCCGCGCAACTTATAAACACGTTGGAGACATCAGCTAAATGGCTGGTATTTCTCTTCACAGCCTGCCTGGCTCTCAACCACATTCCGAGCTCCTGGAGAAGCGCCACGGTAGTGTTTATCCCTAAGGCTGGGAAGGCATCCCACTACGAGCCAAAAGACTACAGACCGATCAGTCTCTCGTCCTTTGTACTCAAAACCTTTGAGAGGAACTAAGCGACTACCTCTCAACGACTATTGATAGCAACCTTATTTCTAGCTATCAGCATGCATACACCAAGGGTAGATCAACAGAAACCGCTCTGCACAGCCTAGTATCGGTCATTGAGAAATCGCTGTGTGAAAAGGACTACTGTCTCGTGGCCTTCCTAGACATTGAGGGGGCTTTCAACAATATAAGCCCGGAGGCTATCAACTCCGCTCTAACTAATCTGGGCGTAGATAGACCTCTAACTGGTTTAATTGACCAACTTTTAAGGGGAAGGAAAATAGCTTCTTCACTTGGTACGGTTGAGTTATCACGCTATGTCATAAGGGGAACCCCCCAGGGTGGTGTTCTTTCCCCGCTTTTATGGAACCTCACAGTCAACTCGTTGCTACGTGACACAAGTTGGGGGGGCGGGAAGATAGTGGCATACGCAGACGATTTAGCTATTGCATTCAGAGGCAAGTTCCCACAAACTCTGTGTGACCTGATGCAAGTAGCACTGCGAGAAGTTTCGACGTGGTCCTCTCGCTGCGGACTTAGTATCAACCCGGGGAAAGTGGAACTTGTCCTCTTCACCAACCGGTACAAAATACCGCCACTAAGCCTACCAGAACTAGATGGCACGCGCCTGGGCTTGTCGGATAAGGCCAAGTTTCTAGGCATAGTTCTGGACAGGAAACTGAATTGGAAGGAGAATGTTCTTCAGCGCCAGAAGAAAGCATGCATCGCTCTTTACACATGCAAAAGAGCCATTGGCAAAAAATGGGGGCTCAGCCCTAGAGTATGCAGTTGGATCTACACGGCCATCATTCGTCCAATCATGCTATATGGAGTCGTCGTATGGTGGCCTGCGCTGAGCAAGGCAACATACCTGAATCTGTTGCGGAAAGTCCATAGATCCAATATGATCTGTATAAGCGGTGCGCTAAGGACAACGCCCAACGAAGCCCTCCAGGTCATTCTGGGCATATTGCCACTTGATCTGGAAGGGTTTCGGTCAGCAGCGGCATCAGCTCTGCGCCTAAGAGAAACCTCCAGTTGGGGGGCGGGTACTATTGGACACTCCAGTATTCTGGAATCTTACAGCTTTCTCCCTCTACGCACAGATCGTAGTGCGACCACTACAGTCGGTGATAGCTGTTTCAAAATAAACTTTCCCAGCAGAGAAGACTGGGAGAGGACGGATTGGTGTCCCGAAACAAATAGTGGCACTTCCATATACACCGACGGCTCGAAGTTGGACGGCAGAGTTGGAGGAGGGGTTTATTCAAGGGATTTGGACCTTGAGCTCTCCTTCAGACTACCTGATCATTGTAGCGTCTTCCAGGCGGAAGTCTCGGCAATCCTAGACGCCGCGGCCTGGTTAAGCAAACGTGTTATCGGAGAAGATATCGCTATTTTCAACGATAGCCAAGCGGCCATCAAATCCCTTGGCTCATACACGTTCAACTCTGAACTGACGCTCAGCTGTCGTCGATCTCTTCAGGAGATGGCCCAACAGAACCGCGTAAACCTCATATGGGTCCCGGGACATAGGGACATTGAGGGAAACTGTAAGGCAGACGAGCTTGCCAGGCAGGGCACGACCAAGCAGGTTCTTCAGGATAAAGAGCGCTTAGGTATGCCGTTTGCCACATGCAAACTAATGCTGAAGGAGCACACACTCCGTCAAGCCAACGAAAGATGGCTGCAATCCCCAGGGTGTCGGATATCGAAACAAACCTGGCCAAAATGGGATCTTAAAAGGTCTAGAATCATTTATGCCCTAACTAGGAGGGAAATCTGCATATTGATAGGGGTATTAACCGGTCACTGCCTCATTGGTAGGCATGCAGAAAGGCTAAGTGTGCCCTACCGACGATGCTGCAGGAGTTGCAAAGATGATGAGGAGGAGGAAACAGTGGAACACCTCATCTGCAACTGTCCGGCTTTAAGCGGCGCGAGAACGCGCTTTTTGGGAGTTCCGTTCCTGGATAGCCTAAGCCAGATCGCGGAACTGGACATAAAGGACTTGATGGCCTTCATAAAGTCATCTAAGTGGTTCGAGGAGGAGTAACGGTGTCGGTTTAGGAGTGTCAGTCCCGGGATTCTGCTATGTGCAAAATCCCAACAACTCAGGGATTTTCCATTTGGCTGGGTCCCGGGACTGACTTTCCTTTTGTTGGTGGTATCACAACGGGCATTTCAAAACTGGCCTAAGTGTGCCTCTGCGGCAGCCACTTGAACCTAACCTAACCTACTTCCGGGAAGTGGACCAGGGAACCGATCAATTCGAAAATATCTTATACGTGGTGCGTTTTCTTTCAAATTCGGTACGTGGGAAAGAGGGGAATGGAGAGAAGGGAGGGAGATAGTGTGAAGGCGCAGAAAGATAGGAAGGAGAGTTGTAAAAGGGATTGTTAATTTCGGTAAGGTGGTAACCCGGCGTGAATTTGTCATATTTGGAATACGGCCGAAAATACCTTTAATTTGGTACCCATACTGGCATATCTAGCTCTATATTATAAAAAAATGGGATAGGTGGCAACCCTGTAAACCGGACAAAGTTACAACACCCATGTATATAATCTTAGAATGAACCAAATTGTCTATATTCCAAATTTTATCTAAATCGGTCCAGTAGTTCCCGCGATATACGAAAAAAATAAAAAATAAAATGCGGCTAGGTGGCAACCCTAAGTGGCAATCCTGCGTGAATTTGTCATATTTGGAATACGGCCGAAAATACCTTTCATTTGATACCCATACTGGCATATCTAGCCCTATATTTACAAAAAAAGGGGATAGGTGGCAACCCTGTAAACCGGACAAAGTGGCAACACCCATGTATATAATCTTAGAATGAACCAAATTGTCTATATTCCAAATTTTATCCAAATTGGTCCAGTAGTTCCCGCGATATACGAAAAAATAAAAAATAAAATGCGGCATATCTAGCCATATATTATAAAAAAAATGGGATAGGAGGCAACCCTGTAAACCGCCATAAGTAGCAACACCTATGAATTTTGCTCGTCCATCGTGGTGAAAATCAGCTACGCCTGAAAGTAGGCTACAATTTCTATTTCCGTTGCATAATTTCCGTTGCATCATCAGCCATTTTCTCAAATTTTCGTCTCAATCAAAACTTCATTTCGCCGCCTAAGAAGTTAACTTCAAAAATCGCCCGAATAGCAAATTTTTACAACTTTGAACTGCTGTTTTGCGAAAACTACTGATTCAATTTTGTGAAGACCCCAAACCATAGGCCTTGGGGCCCTCACAAATAAGTATACAAAAGCAACCTGAACTATATATTTTCTATGTACATACATTATACATTACCCTTTTTTCATGAAATACATACTTATAATTTATGTAGGAATGGATTTAGATTAGGGTAAGATTAGGTTTAAGTAAAGTTACCAATTAAAAGAAGATCTGGCAACCCATAAAATAGTTCACTTAAGGGTTAAACCGAAAATTTAACGAATTGAACGAAGCGTCTCGCGTTCCAAAAAACGAACAGTTAGTTGAAATAGAGGAATGGAAATTCGCGTACGTAAATGCGTGAGCGCGTAAAACATAAAAATTAAAACTAAATTATAAGACTTAAAAACTAAAACATGTAAGTGAAAAGAAATGTGCTTTATTAAAACTAACATTTAATACAACCCGGATTGTTTCATTTACCACAATAGGGGTCTCGTCCGGGATCGAAACGAAAACGCGTGCACAATTTTTTAAAGTGCGCAGAAAAAACTTAAAACGTTTGAAAGTGAATGCTTTTGCACTAGCCAACTACACATGTGAGCATAAAAAGAGAAAAACAAATAGAAAAAAGTAGAAAACCCCTAGAATTTGGTTTGTAAGGTGTACTTGCAAAATGTACGCGCATTCAGCGTCAGATTTGGGTGCTCCGACGGACTGCGCAATTGAAGCAGCGAAAAGTGGGTGCTCCATCGGACTGCGCTGCAGCGTCGAGAAAAGCAACAGTTACGCGAATTGAATTTAGTGTTCGCAAAAAAAAAAACGATTCAAAATAAAAAGAAACAACAAGATAATAAAAATAAAAAAAATCAACAGCGAGAGAATACAAGAGTGCAGCGAATACAAGAGTGCAGTGACAGATATGTATATGCAAAAGCTAGTACATATAGGGTGAATATGCCAGTAACCGGACACTTAACTTTTTTTTTCTGTTTCTACTCTTCCATGAGACGTTCCTCTAGTGATATTATAAAAACATCATTTTGTAAGTGACAATTGACTAATTCTGAATCTGATAAAATCAACTATTTACATAGAAAAGTCTTCATTTTTTTGTAAATATTATCGATTTAAAACAAGTCAGAATTTGCCAGTATCCGGACAGTTTTTCCAAAAACCGGACAATACAAACCCAGTTACCGGACACTTGCTATCATAATAAAAATAATTGTTTTATAACGTAAGTTTTATTTTAATTCAATATTTAAATAAAATAAATAAGTAAAACTAAACTGAAGGAAAGTTTGACGTCGAGAAGCTGCGCACGACACAGACAGCTAATAATTTCTTCACTCGACTCTTACACCTGCTATCGGAGGACAATCCTCCAACTAACGATGTAACCGAGCACTGGAAGCATATCTCTCACTTATAGCGTACCGCGGCGAAGAGACCACTATAGGGTTTCAGCGAGCCTGCCAGAACAACTGGTGCGATGAGGAATGCAGCACTGCCTCGGACAAAAAGGACGCTGCATACAGGGAGACGTTGCGAACGGGCCCAACCCGCAGTGCATGTTAACGCTATCGTGAAGCAAAGAAGGAAGAGAGATGCCTATTCAGAAAAAAGAAACGTGATGCCGAAAGGTGTGAGTGTGAGATGCTGGAATAATGCCCGAAAATTCTATGAAAGGATCCGGCGGATGGCGGAATAATGGCGACCTAAAAACCGATGTACAGAGTGTACTTAAATTATGGAGGGAGCACTTCTCCTCACTGCTAAATTGCTAGGGAGACGTCGAACCCGATACCCCAATCCCTGATGATGGAAAAGTCGTCCCACCACCTGACTATGATGAAGTCAGAGTAGCTATATACCGGCTTAAAGATAACAAAGCGTCTGGAAAAGACGGACTACCCGCTGAGGTGTCCAAACACGAAGGCGAAGAGCTGGTAAAAAGCATGCATCAGCTCTTATGCAGAATATGGTCAGACGAGTGGATGCCTCCGGATTGGGATTTGAATCTGCTATGCCCAATCCACAAGAAAGGCGATCCCGCTAACAGCATCAACTATCATATTATGTTCTTTCTAGCGTATTGTGTGAAAGACTGAAGCCCATCGTAGACAAGCTGATTGGACCTTATCAGTGTGGCTTTAGACCTGGTAAGTCAACCATTGACCAGATCTTCACGATCCGCCAAATCGAGAAGACCCACGATAAAAGAATCGACACACACCATTTCTTTGGCGATTTCAAAGCCGCTTTTGACGGTGTAAAAAGAAGTTGCCTGTATGCTTACCTATACGGCTTTGCCGAATGACTTTGAGCAATACCAATAGCTCTGTCAGAATCGGGAAGGATCGATCAAGGATTGTTGACTTTGGGATGTCATGGGCCGTTGCTGCTTTGCGAATACTCATCTTCTTTGTACGAGACCTGTCTCCTCCTCATTTCAGTAGATTCTTTCGATTTTTGTTGACTCATTCTCCAATTAATAGGGGTGTAAAAGTAGGTCGCCTCCCAGTTGGTGCACCCTGGGTAACGGTAAATGACCTACATGGCCAACACGGCTAGTTTCTTGTATTGCCGGTTCTACGAGAACGGTACCAGTACTTGTGCTGTACCCATCGTGCCGAAACGACCCGGGCCGTTTTCTTATATCGACCCGGCCAAAAGCAATACACTCGGGGTGACCCTGTCTGACATTTAGGCAGGGCTACACCTCGCTACAACAACAACAACAATTAATTTAAAAAAATATTAAATATCTGCTAAAGTAACATAACAGCCGTCCGGCTACTAGAAAAGTGGGATATTAAGTGATTTCTAGCAACCGGACACTTTGTCCGGATATTGGAAAACACTCATATTTTCATTCCAGTATCCGGACAGGTGCATTTAAACAAAAATATAAACATGATCACCGATTTTCTAGTTATTTTGCTAAACTTGATCAATTATTAGCAACATAAAAGTCATTTGCACCACTTTTGTCATAAAATTATTGATAAAAACTTACCTGACAAAATAAGGTGTCACTAGTAAAAAATTAGCAAAACCGTACGTCTTCACACTTCACTTCAAACGCACAGACTAAAAGAGAAACAGCAAAGATGTTTCTGAGAAAAACGCTAAAAGTAAAATTCCAAAACCGTTATAAATGAGTGGCTGCTTCCATTGTTGTCTTTGAATTTTCGATTAAGTCAACGATTTGCTTATTTCAAACGTTTAAAGTCAAAAGTGTCCGGTTATTGGGGGGTGTCCGGTTACTGGCATAACTACCCTACATACTTGTGAGCATACATATGTATGTATGCATATTGCTTCAAAATAAGCGAGACAAGAAATTAATAAGTGAAGATGCAAGCAAAAATAAAAAAGAAACAACAAGATAATAAATATTCAACAGCGAGAGAATTAATGAACCAACTATAGTGGCAGCAGTGGCAAAATCAAGGAAAGCAGCAGGTAGCAGAGAAGCGGTAGTAGAGTAGATTTGATTAGTTAGTCTAATTAGACGTACATATGTAAGTAATTCTTTCTTTCTTGCTCATGATTGTTAATTTGTAAATATCAAAAAATTCGTAAATATCAATATTATTTTTGTATCTGAGTGTTTCTGGGAGGAAAAAGGAATTGCAGTTGCGGTTGCTGCAGCATTTAGTGTTTGAGGGTGAAGATACGGAATTCGAAAATGAGTCTACAAACTCAGTGTATGGCGATACGAGTAATAACTTAAATGGGAAAAGGGCGATGTTTACACTGCGTGATATAGAAGATAGCGTCTCGTCATTTTCAGGCGACGGTACGCGTGGAGTGAATCATTGGGTGACGGAATTTGAGGAAGTTGCTGACACGGTGGGTTGGAATGATCTACAAAAGTATGTGTATGCGAAGCAGTTACTCAAAGGTGCTGCAAGGTCATTTTCTCGAGGGTTAATAGGAAAGGGAGATTGGGAGGGGTTGAAAGAAGCCCTGGTAGAGGAGTTCGGAGACAAGTTATGTGCGTCAGAGGCTCACAGAGCGTTAAGAAATAGGCGAAAGCAGTCGAAGGAAAGCTTGCACGAGTATTTATACGCACTCATAGAGATAGGGAAGCCAATCCAACTTGACGAAAAGAGTGTTGTCGAATATTTCGTGGAGGGAATACCAGATACGCGGCTAAATAAGTCAGTGCTATATCAAGCAAATTGGGAACGCCGCAGATAGGATCGGAGAAAAGTGGTGGTACAAAAGGGTACCAAAATAAAAAATGCTTCAAATGCGAAAAGGAAGGTCATTTGGCTAGGGAATGTCAAAGTGCAGAGGTCAGAAAGGTGACGTGTTTTAAGTGCAAGCAAAATGGCCATTATGCCAAAGATTGCAAGGCGGATACAGGAAGTAAAACGGTAAAAGAGGAGCGGGCAAACACTTTAGGACAACAGGGCAAGAGTAGGTCGAGAAGTAACCTTATATTTATTGACGTAACAATGAATGAGTTTACTTTTAGTACGTTGGTAGATACGGGCTGCGATTCATGCATCATGAGGTACGATACGCTCATGATGTTAGGTGATATTGAGCTGAGTAAGGAAAAACGCTAATTGTTCGGGATAGGAAAGGGGCAACTCACGACATTGGGGAGCTTCGAGGCCGAAATCGAAATTGACGGGATAAAATTGGAAGTAACGTTCCACGTGGTGAGAGAGCGGGAAATGCCGTATGCCGCTATAATAGGAAGCGATGTGTTAAAAGATGTAGAGTTGGTCTTTAGAAAAGGGGAAGTCGTGTTTCGGAAGCCGGGTGCGGAAGGTAGGGCTGAAGGCGGTGGAGTGATGGGGCCTGGTTCTCGAGGTAGTGTATCTGGAGTGATTGAGCCAGAACGCAGTGGTGAAAAGGGGAACTATGGAGTGGTTGGGCCTGTTTCTCGAGGTTACGTATCTGGAGTGGTTGAGCCAGAACGTAAGGAGATTAGTACACTAGAAATGCCAAGGGGTGGATTCGCAGAGGCGGGCAGAGTAGACGAAATTAATGAGGGCATTAGAGATGGTGCCGTAGCAAGGAAATCAAAGAGTAGCGAAGGGGCAAAATCTGATCTGTTTAGTGAATTTGCCGCTTTGTGTTTGGCCGAAAGAGAGGAGCCAAAGAAGGAGGTATGTGACATAGACGTATCGCATCTAGAGAGAAAAACGGCGGAAGTGGTAGGGAAAATAGTTAGGGCCTATGTACCAGGGAAACAAGCGAGCGTATCAGTGCAGATGAAGCTTGTGCTAACCGATGATAGTCCGGTGTATCAGCGTCCACGTCGAGTATCCTATGAGGATCAGCGGTATATAGATAAACAAGTAGAAGATATGCTCAAAGAGGGAATCATACAGTGCAGCACTTCCGAGTACGCGTCGTCGGTGGTACTGACGAAGAAAAAAGATGGGACAAAAAGATTTTGTTGCGATTTTCGCAAACTAAATGAGAAGGTTGTTAGGGATAACTTTCCGATGACGTTAATCGACGAGGTGTTAGACAAGTTGCAGGGTGCAAAAGTCTTCTCCACACTCGATTTAAGAAATGGATTTTACCACGTGCCGATAGAGCCAAGTTCACGAAAATATACCGCGTTTGTGACTAATAGTGGTCAATTTGAATATTGTTTCGTTCCCTTTGGAATCACCAACTCGCCGGCTGTTTTCTGCAGATTTATCCGTGCAGTGTTTCAAGATATGTTGCAGAATGGTACCATTATAGCATACATGGACGACATTGTCATTCCCGCTATGGATGATGATGAGGCGTTGGTAAAGTTGCGAAGAGTACTGGATAGGGCTGCAGAATATGGACTGCAGATAAAATGGGAAAATTGTCAATTCCTGAGGAGGCAAATTAACTGGATAGCGTATGTTGTAGAAAACGGAGAAATTTTGCCGTCGGTAGAGAAGACTAAGGCCGTGAAAAACTTCCCGGTACCGACAAGCAAAAAGGAAATACAACGGTGTTTAGGACTTACGTCGTTCTTTAGGCGTTTTATTCAAAATTATGCAATCATCGCCAAGCCATTATCAGATCTGCTGAGAAAAGACGAACATTTTAAAATGAGTACAGAGCAGGTGTTAGCTGTAGAGGAATTAAAGAAAGCTTTAATAAACGCGCCCTCCCTAAAGCTTTTTGATCCGTCGGCAGAAACGGAAATACACGCCGATGCGTCGAAGTACGGGTTTGGAGCGGTGTTGTTGCAAAGGGACTCGGAGGACCGGGTTTTTCACCCAGTAGAGTTTATGAGTAGAAAAACCACAATGGCAGAAGAAAAATACAGCGCTTTCGAACTTGAGGTGTTGGCGGTGATTAAAGCGTTGAAAAAATGGCATATCTACGTTAAACACAGGAAGTTTAAAATCGTGGGCGATTGCAACGCGTTCACTATGACAGTTAAAAAAACCGATGTGCCAGATAGGGTAATGCGATGGGCCATGTACCTGCAAGAGTATGACTATGTGGTAGAGCACAGGTCGGGCTCGCGCATGAGGCATGTAGATGCCCTGAGTCGCATTTACTGTATGCTAGTCGAAGATGCGCTAACATTTATTCTAAGGGAGGCACAGGAACAGGACGATTGGATAAAAGCGGTCAAGAAGATTTTGAGCTCGGATAGTTATGAAGATTTCTTTCAAAGGAACGGTATAGTTTATAAGGATTCCGTTAAGGAGCTACTTGTCGTACCTTCCAGCAGAACGATCCACCAGCGAATGGTAGTGACCACTTCCTTCGAAGGGAATCCGAGACAGGCAGACTAAGTTAAATTAAGTAGCAAGGAGGGTGGAGGCGTGCAAACGATCCACCAGCGAAGGGTAGTGACCACTTCCTTCGAAGGGAATCCGAGACAGGAGGCTAAGCGAAATTAAGTAGCTAGGAGGGTTGAGGCGTGCAAACGATCAACCAGCGAAGGGTAGTGACCACTTCCTTCGAAGGTATCCGAGATAGGAGGCTAAGTTAAATTAAGTAAATAAGTAGCTAGGAGGGTTGAGGCGTGCAAACGATCAACCAGTGAAGGGTAGTGACCACTTCCTTCGAAGGAATCCTAGACAGGAGGCTAAGCTTTAGATTAAGACCTTTTCGTTTTAAATAAACCTCATGAATTTCCTATATCCTTAATCACACGAGTTATCATTTTTACTTGGTAAGGGAACCCATCGACCGAGTTATACCCTGGCTATAGATCCGGAAGACCGGGGTTCGTTACAATTTACAAATATTATATATCGCCGGAAAGGCTACATATGTGCCTTTCAGAATTCACATACTTCAAATCAAACTGGCTCACCATTTTCTAGGTTTCAGGCCATAAAAGCAATATTGCAAAAAAAAAAAAAATTACATTTTCGGCTTTAGCGACCCCGAATTAGTCGACAAAGCATATTTTTGTCGAGGTACATTTTTTTTGTAAACTAGTGCTACGGGATATTCCGTATTGGAATACTCTACAGAGTATTGATTAGAGTATTTTGCCATTTTTGCAGGGCTGTTCAACTCGACTTATTTATTTTATAGGTAGGGTTTACAACTTATGTATCTTACCTATTTTACTATAAAAAATATATGGGTAAATTAATAAATTAAAAAAAAATTCGCATTTACTTAAAATGTTAAGTAGAAAATATACAATTTATTAATTTGAAGACGGTTGAGTCGATACCGTTTTAGTGGTGCAAATTACTTTAAAACAAGTAAGGAGATCTGTCTTCGGCAGTGCCGAAGGCTAAATACCTTTCATGAATAAGCGTAACGATTTTCAATGTTTGATCCCAGTACAGCCTGTGTGAATTTAACTTCCGCTCATACCGAAATTATCGGAACTATCGATTATCTGGGGGCAGTGTGTTATATTGGTCCAATCTCATTGATTTTTAGTTACGAAATTTCACGTTCCTACCTATATAATTACAGTAGTTATCTACCAATGTGAAATATTTATCCCATCTCGATGATTTTCAACATCGATATTTCACATATAAAAATAGTGTGTTTAAGCGACATAACATGGTTTCGTTTATTTCATCTGCATTACATATTATTGTAATTCGCAGATAATTTATGGAATATTCGGAATACATAGCTTATAGTCGCAGTCATAAAAGGTGGTTTTTCACAAGCAAAATGGGGTAAGCCAATAGCCGCCAATGCCTCAGAGCCCAAGTGCTCACCACCAACAATTTTGAGGGGTTTTCTAAGGAAGTGAGAATAGCCAACGATGCATTCTCAGAGCGAAAGTGCTCGCCCCAATTAATACATACAGAGTGTCAATACCAAAACACAGTCCACTAGACTTGATGGTACATACCAATAATTAAAAAGAACCAAACACAGTCCATGAGACTTGATGGAATATAAAAATAATAAAATAAATAAAATTAAAAAGGCTTTGGTTGAGGTGGGATTCGAACCGGCAACCCCGGCCAACTCCCTCAACCATATAATATCACAACAACAATAATAATAAACTGCTCGCCGCCCACCATTTAACTCCAGCTTAGATATGGTCCTTCGAGCCGGATCAAACCAGCACCTATGGCTCTTTACTAGACGACTAGGCCGTCTAGGGCGGGGAGTATGTTTAAGCGACATAACATGGTTTCGTTTATTTCATCTGCATTACATATTATTGTAATTCGCAGATAATTTATGGAATATTCGGAATACATAGCTTATAGTCGCAGTCACAAAACGTGGTTTTTCACAAGCAAAATGGGGTAAGCCAATAGCCGCCAATGCCTCAGAGCCCAAGTGCTCACCACCAAATAATAAATATAAGGTGTAACAAAACACAAGTGGTTTTTCACAAGCAAAATGGGGTAAGCCAATAGCCGCCAATGCCTCAGAGCCCAAGTGCTCACCACCAAATAATAAATATAAGGTGTAACAAAACACAAGTGGTTTTTCACAAGCAAAATGGGGTAAGCCAATAGCCGCCAATGCCTCAGAGCCCAAGTGCTCACCACCAAATAATAAATATAAGGTGTAACAAAACACAAGTGGTTTTTCACAAGCAAAATGGGGTAAGCCAATAGCCGCCAATGCCTCAGAGCCCAAGTGCTCACCACCAAATAATAAATATAAGGTGTAACAAAACACAAGTGGTTTTTCACAAGCAAAATGGGGTAAGCCAATAGCCGCCAATGCCTCAGAGCCCAAGTGCTCACCACCAACAATTTTGAGGGGTTTTCTAAGGAAGTGAGAATAGCCAACGATGCATTCTCAGAGCCAAAGTGCTCGCCCCAATTAATACATACAGAGTGTCAATGCCAAAACACAGTCCACTAGACTTGATGGAATATAAAAATAATAAAATAAATAAAATTAAAAAGGCTTTGGTTGAGGTGGGATTCGAACCGGCAACCCCGGCCAACTCCCTCAACCATATAATATCACAACAACAATAATAATAAACTGCTCGCCGCCCACCATTTAACTCCAGCTTAGATATAGTGATTCTTCCAAAATTTCACGTTCCTACGTGTTTAATTACAGGAGTTATAGGCCAAAATCCGTTTATCGGAATAATAGATTGTATGGGAGCTATGTGAAATATATATCCCATCTCAATGATTTTCAAAATCGATATTTCATATATAAAAATAGCAATACTTACAAAATTTCACGTTCCTTCCTCTTTAATTACAGGAGTTATAGCCCAAAATCCGTTTATCGGAACAATCGATTGTATGGGGGCTATGTGAAATATTTATCCCATCTCAATGATTTTCAACATCGATATTTTGCATTTAAAAATAGCGATGTTTCCAAAATTTCACGTTCCTAGGTGTTTAATTACACGAGTTATAGCCCAAAATCCGTTTATCGGAATAATCGGTTGTACGGGAGCTATATGTAATATCGGTCCGATCTTGCTGGTTCCGACAAATGATTCCTATATTGGAAAATGGTGGCCGGATACAAAATTTCAGCCAAATATCTCAAAAACTGAGGGACTAGTTTGCGTTCAAACAGACAGACAGACAGACAGACAGACGGACAGACGGGCATGGCTAAATCAACTCATCTCGACATTCTGATCATTTCGGTATACTTATTAATGGGTCTATCTCTTCTTCTTCTCACACTTACAAACATCGGACCAAAGTTATAATACCATTTCATGTTCATGAAAGGTATAAAAATGTAAAACATGTGTAGTGAAATATGTACTCACCTTTGCCGTGAGTCTGCACGGTTACCTCAAGAAATATACTCGTATATGTACATACGAGCATATTTATTTCTTGAGGTAAACCAGCGTTGTCAACTATCGAAAAGTGCTGTATTTTTTCTTATGAACTGAGTACTGGCTCAAGAAAATTTGACGCGGAAAAAATTTCCTGACCATTCCTTGAGCGTTTTTTATTTGGAGTTTGACTTTTTTGGCAGGTGAGTATCCCGCTTAAATAAGGTAACTGATTGGATCATGAAATACGAAAGATGACAGCAAATGAACCAGTGGCGTGCCTTCCGTATAAGCCGAAAAGCCCGGCTTGCCTAGCTAATCCCCTATTAACTATAATATGTTCATTTGGGTTCTTAAAAGGATATCCGGTTTTTATTTCCCTGCTTGCCACCTACTACCTAAAAGCTGTTAATAGCATAAAAACATATCTACAGCTTTTCCTGACACCTGTTGGCTGATAGCTCATTTACATACAATTATTTCAGCGCGTGATGGCCATCTCTTACTTACTTAAAACAGTCTTATGGTGGAATTCTGTAAAGAGTATCTAGTCACTATTAGAGACATTTCGTGGTCAAATTCAATTTTGAGACAATTTTGAGAGAAAAAACTCACTAATTTGAGATCTGCTTGTAGCCAGGTGACAAAATAAATTAATTATAGAATATTGGGTAAAAAATTGGAAAAATAAAAAAAAAAAGTGAATTTACGAATTAGAAGTATTTACATATATGTTTAAAATAAGTTAATTAAATTTGAAATTAAATAGAAAAAATAAAAATTTACTGTCGGCGGACCGGCACTTGAACTTGCAACCTCCAGCGTCGTAATCCGAACACTTACGCCTCGGCTACATCGACATCTATAGGGCGGGTTACTGCGTTACTTAAAATTTATGCAATTTTTGTATTCACCACACCTTAAAATGAGCGAGAAAGAGAATGTGGTAGATTTCTTGTGACTTTCTCCTATAGAATCTCAAGTCACAAAAATTATATCTAATGAAATATCTCAAATTTAGTGACTTGATATGAGATAGAATTACAGAATACTGGTATTAAACCACCTAAGCAATGATGGCCATCTCGCTTTTACTTATTGGTTTTTACAGGGCTTTCAAAACCAGTACGAATCTGCGTGCTGAAGCAATTTTTTTTTTAATTTGGAATAATTTTATATGAAACTTTGAAGCCGGCTTCTGGCTGGTGTTACCATACGCGATAAATGCCAAACTTACGATAAAACGAAAATGAAATTTGTTTATGTATGTAGGTATCTACAATTTCAACCTGCAAAGCGCTGTACTCAAAAATTATTGGCGCATATTTTAAAGTAGAAAAAAGAATTCAATAGTGGTAGGTGCTGTAATTTTTTTATTTGCTAGGCACTTTAAAATTTAAAAAAGATATTTAAGGTTTCTTAGCTTCTGCAATGTACCTAAAGGCCTGATTACATTGTTCAATTTTGGAATCAATTTTCGTCGCATGTGCAGTTTATTCCAAATTGAGTTGACTACCCGTTTACATTAATCAATTTTTTTGAAAACTATTTGACGGTTGTTTACGTCAATCAAAAAAAAAAATTTATAAAAACTGTAAGACATTTTTATTTATTTTTTTCTCAACACAATAAGTAGATATCTCCCGAATCTTTCCGATTTTTTAGCTGCAAAGATCCTGTCAATATCAGCGGCAAAATCCTCCCCACCCTATTCACGACCGCAAGCTAACAGGGAGTTGGAAATCTTCGTCGATGGAGCTTTTATCCCGGCCGGCCCTCGACACCATGCATACAAAGCCGCAAAAACCCTGGTGTTGTTATTGTAACGACAAAAACACTATCCAAGGGCTTGGAAAGTGTTGTCGAATTAACAGTCCTTGGCGAGAAATCAATCCGCTTGCGGTACGTTCCGACTGTGCTAGCGATTTATCACCAGTGTAGCCTTCTACATAGGTCATGTTACCCCTTATTCCGGAAGGATAAGATTGGTAGTTAAAAATTAAATTACTTATCCAGACTGAGCACAGATGTGCCCAATGTTTGCCCGCCATGCGGCACTTCTTCTCGCGACACTAACCACTTATTCGCCTGCTCCTCGGAGCTTACTCTTCTTGAGCTAATTTCACGTTGGTCCAAACCTATTGAAACTGCTCGATTCCTTCGATGACAATTTAGGACAAACGCGTTACTTCTGGGCAGGACTAGGCTTCTTTAGAATAGCAACAACAACGGAAACAGAGAAATAGTCCAGCTTATATACAATTATTAGACTTTTGCTAGGCAATGCAATGCTTCCAAAAGGAGCGAACAGTTCTTTCGTAGGAGTGCTAATAGGAGCGAGGAGTAAGTACGGAGTCTTTCCGAAATCCAATAAGGGAGTGTGTATTAAGGGAACACCCTAGGTGGGTGAGCGTACCGCCCTGGGAATCCTAACGGCGCACCGTACGAACTCGTCTGTTTAGATGGTATTAACGCACACGTTTTGCTCTGGGTGTTGGTGTTGAACGCGCGAAAAATCTCCTAGGCGGACTCAACGCCAAAAAAAGAAACAATTTCATTTATATTTCATTTATATTTATTTTACTTATTACAAAATTTGTCAACAAAATCTGCAAAAATTTACGAATGCCGGTTCAATTTTTGCAAGATCCGTTGACACGAGTCAATTTTCAGAATCAACATGAAAAATCGAGCAATGTAAATGGGACTTAAATGGGAAATAGTGTGAATAAAACGTTTCCCTTGGATTGGAAAAGCTTAAAAAATCTGCAAACATTAACGTGCCTATTAGCGGAACCTAAAAGTTTAAGTTTTTCCCCGTCTGCAAAAGTCGATAAATATCCTGAACTCTTCTTTGTCTGAAATGTTCTCTGGCAGCAGTATATGCTTTCGTTGTGGTTATAAAGACTGGGGCTTGCCTTGACTGATACACGTAGGTACGCCACTGAAATGAACAGCTGTTTAATTTTTTTTCTGCTTTTTTCTAATTTTTATTGGCTTTCTGGTGTCAAAGCCAACAGCCATTATGTTTTTTTCAAACATTCAAAGTCGGGCAAAAACTTAATTTGGATTTGTTTCGAAGGTTTTCTCGAAATTTTGTGTGAAATTGGCAAAAAAATAAACAGAAGTTGTAAGCATAACAATTAAAAATAAAACTTTTTTCCTTTTAAATTTGTTTGCTTTATGCTTTTCAATGCAAAGCCTGCAACTTAAACGCGGTGTTCACTTATATTATCAAAAATGGCCTAGCAAATACGCGGTCCAACTTCTTTGCGTTCAAAGCATGGATACCTATCTTACATATTATTCAACAAAAAAAGAATAATATATTAAAATTTTGTCAATTTTTTTCAAATTACTTCTGTTTATTTGTAAACAAACCAATGCGATTTGGCACTCATTTGACAGCGGAAGAAAATGTCAACAACAACAGCAAACACACTAAAAACACAACGACTCAACCTTTATTTATAAATCTTGACTGATTGTATGTACGTAAGTAGGTGCGTAAGTATGTATTTAAGTACCTTATGAGTGTGCGTAAGGTTGTAACCATGATCTTATGAAACGCAAAATATTTTGAACTTCACTTACGTTGATATAAAAAGCCAAAGAAATAAGTAAAAAATAACAGATTTGCAAATCCATTTTTGTTGAATTAGGTACGCGACTTTTAAAATTGTTAACACGACCAGTAGTCTCTAAACTTAAATTTGAACTAAGCTTTTGTATGTACTTTCAAGCGATTAAATATATTCGGCTTCATTGAAATTTGAATCAAAATAAGATGAGATTGTCTACAATGTTAATACAAAATAAATGACTCCTTATCTACAACAGGGCTCGGACTTTAATGCAATTGTAGTAAATCTACTACCAGTGCTGCCGAAATTGGGCGTTTTCGGCCAAATCTTGCCGGATAAATTTACACTGGCCGGTAGAGTGGCTAAAACATTGTATACCTTATATAGTAGCGTAACTCGCAAAAAACACACTAATACACACGCACAGCATATTCCCCATAAGCACAGAACAATATTTTCTCAAACGTTTGGTAAATAATGAGGGTCAATAATGTACGACGATTTGGACAAAATTTTTTTTAGGGCATGGTAAAGGGCGTCGTATGTATAAAAACTGTGAAGGTAGAAATTGTCGGACATTTATAGTATCATTTTTATATTTAATTATACCTCAAGTTAATACTCATTTAGCAAAAAAGTTGATCTGCTACTGGTAGTTTATCACTAAATCGAAAATTATTTGATTGATTAATTGATATTAAGTTTTCAAAAAGTGAGAATTGACGTTGAAGGATTCATCTCAAATGCGTCTCAGATTGATATCAAACAAAATGGCTTATTGGGCTTCATACTATTCCTTCATTCCATTTCATTTGGAGTCACTCAGTCAGTGCCTTCCACTCAAATTCGTAAGAAGAAGAAATGAAGTTGCCAAACTATAGTAGGGATAAACAATGGGCTAAAACGAGTTTTCTGTGTAATCTGACAACAGAAGACCTGAGAAATAGATGAGACGTGTATTTGTATGTGGTAGCGAATTAGTCCTGCCAATGTATCACAGCCGATCACGACAAAAAACTATTTAGTGTATTCTCAGTGATCATGACGAAAAAACTACCCCTAGAAGAAGTTTTCAAATTAGGAGGTTATGGTCATCGGTGATCATAACAGAAAAATATATAATATATGCCTGAAAAAATTACCTATGATGGCACCTGCGAGTAGTTTTTTGCGTTATCACCGGTGAAACACTGGGGGTAGCTTTTTCGTTTTCCGGCTAGATCTAGCCGTTTTTTTTTTCATTTAGCCGGAAAAATTTGAATCTTGCCGCTAGCCGCTTTTTAGGCGTTTTCTATTTTTTTTTAGCCTCGTGTAGCCAGTACCTACACGTGAAAGAAGTTAACTTCTTAAATTCAGAAATGACGAAATATGAATAAGGTGTATTCGACAATGGTTTAGATTCACAATTTCTTACTTCCGGGAAGTGTACCAGGGAACCGATCCATTCGACGCGTTTTCCTTCAAATTTGGTACGTGGGTAGAATTATGCCTAAATTAACAGGGGCCAATACGAATGGGATATAGAGCAGCCATCGCCACGTCGTGTCTCAGTCTGCTTACTGTCGCTCTACATTGTAAAGTTTACAACTAAAAAGCCAGAAGTAGACCGAAACGCCCGAAGTTACTAGGTACTAATCCCTTTTCAGCTTTACTATACTTTTTTAATTACAAAATAAATTGCATGTTCGTTAAAAAGATTTGTGTTTCTTTAATAAAGTCGGTTAAGAAAAGATTTTATATTGTTATATACACCTTAATTTAATTACAGTGCACTCGCGATAATATGAACATCCCAAAATATAAACACCCCAAAATATGAACACTATTTCGCTTCATTGAGTTCTCTAAAATATGAACTTCTGGTTCAAAAGTTCATATTTCTTCTTATTTGTATTTTATGGTTTTTTCTTTGTGTCATAAAACAAATGATCAAAAGACGTTTCTTTTGTTGTTTTTAATGAGAAATGGATGTTGTTTTTACCGCACCTCTTAATTAAATGCGAGCTATTTTGTTTCACTTCAAACCAGCAGGCGAATTCCAGAAATCTCCATCCATCTCCATGCTAAAATATGCTAAAATGCTTAAGCAAATGAACTCTCAGAATTTTAGGAGATGACGCTTATTCGCGATTTTGATCCACAAGCCGCCTAGCTATGATAATAGTGCGTTATCTGCACTATAGATGGCGCGCAGGCATCACTGCAAGATGTCAATTTAGTTGTGATCCCTTACAACTCAGAAAAAGCCAGAAGTAAACCGAAACGCCCGAAGTTACTAGCTACTAATCCCTATCTTTTCAGCGTTACTCTACTTTTTTAATTACAAAATAAATTCCATTTTCGGTAAAAAGATTTGTGTTTGTTTAATAAATTCGGTTAAGAACAGATTTTAAATTGTTATATACACCTTAATTTAATTATTTATTGAGTTTTTCACTATAAAATTGTTATACGGAAACAAAAAATGTTTTTTAGTTATAACTTTTAAATTATAAATAATATTACTTTTGTCACTCCGGATTATGATTTCTCGGACTGAAACTCGACTATATTCCTCTCCCGACTTTTTGCGACGTGCTTTTTGCAGTTTTAGTAGGATGGAAAAAAATAAAATTTCCAAAATTATGGGCAAATACATAATTAACAATCAATTTTTCTTATAAATTACACATATTTATTGTTTTTGAGTAATTTTAGGGCCTAAATCAACATAGTTCTACCCTTTTTCCTATTTTTTTGCGTTTTAGCAACAACTTTTTTTCGTTGCCAAATTTGCCAGCTTTTGGAGAAAATTGGAGATTTTACGAGATGGCTAAAATTGCAGAATCGCAAATTTAGCTTTGTATCTGTCAAAACCAGCTGAGCTATGTACGTTATCTGATTCATTTGGCGTTCATCGCTTAAATATGCCAAAAAATTAAGCAAAGATGGAGATTTATAGAGATTTTCTTTCACTGGAATCGCAAAAGTCGCTAAAATTTGGCAAAATGAATTTAGAGATTTTAGGAGATGGAAATTAAGCATTAGCGAAAACTGGAATTCATGTAGGTACTGGTTATACGTAGTAGGTATATATGCAAACGAAGGCGAAAGTACTTTTTTGCAACGAGTTGTAGCACAATTTCGACAACCATTAACACACAAAAAGACACAAGGAAGAAGAAACACAAAAGACTCACAATGACAAAAAAAATATTTACTTAACCAGCGAGCGCGGAAAATGTTCTGCTAAAAGTGGCAGCATTGCCTTGATTTCAGCACTAAAATTAAACGAACCAGCGATTACTTCATTATAAGACGGAGCTTACTCACATCCTTAAGTATGATTCTCGATTTTAAGATTTAATAGGTAAAGGCGAGGTTAAAGTTTTCGGCTAGATGTAGTAAAAAAAAAATTGGCTTAAGTGCAGTGAATCTCATTAGTGTGAGCTAGTTTATATGTACATTAGGACGACCCTTACTTTCCGAAGTGTTCCGATTCTCGATCTCATCCCTAGAAGTATGCGAATAGCTCAAAAACTAATATATATACAAAGTTTTAGGCCAATCAAAAAATATTTAAGGGTCAGTTACATAAAGCTTTGTTAACCTCGCCTGACATTTGCAACCTCAAAACTTTGCGCTCAACTTCAGAGGTATGCATAATAACGTTATTTTTATCAAAAAAAAAATAAAAATATATTGTTTTCAATTCGTTATTCAAAACTTTAAACGTTTTTAGATCAACGAAAAGCTTTTCATTTCATTGTAATCAAAATCAAAATCTCAAAATTTTTTTTATTTTGATTGTTTGAGTAAGAGTATATTTTTCCATACAAAAAATGCTCAAAAAAATACTCAAACTTCGAAATATCAAATAGAAACGAAAATTCTTGATTTTGTTTTTGATGCTAGCAAAATCGAAATTTTTTTAAATATTTTTTTTGATAACGTTACTTTCAAAAAAATTTTGGTTTTTTTGTTGTGCAGCCTTGCGTAAAACTTGCTAAATGGATTTTTTCCCCAATTTTATTGACTTTCGTAAATATGAACAATCTTGCAAATATGGACTGGCTTGGTTTTAATTAGTTCTATTATCGCGAGTGCACTGTATTTATGAGTTTTTCACTATAAAATTGTTATAGGGAAACAAAAAATGTTTTTAGTTATAACCTTTAAATGATAAATAATATTACTTTTGTGACTCCGGATTATGATTTCTGGGACTGAAACTCCACTTTTGATTCCTCTCCCGACGTTTTGCGACGTGTTTTGGCAGTTTTAGTACCTAGGATAGAAAAAAATACAATTTCCAAAATTATTGGCGAATGTATAATTAAATATTAATTTTTCTTATAAATTACAAGTATTTATTGTTTTTGAGTATTTTTAGGGCCTAAAACAACATAGATCCACCCTTTTTACCACGCTTTCATTAGCTTCACTTGTATGTTTGCTTGTTTGTTTGTTTGTTTGCTTGCTTGTATGTATGTGACTCTCGTTCGTTCTAAGACCGAGTGGCCCAAAAACCGTAAAATACCTCCACTACATGGGTATCAACCCCTTCATTGTTAGCCGCCTTGCCGTGAAGAAGGGGCTTAAATTCTTGTATTGGGATCACTCCTGGAGGGACGGGCCCCAATGCGGAATGAACAAAGAGGAAAACCTTACATCTCATGCAACCTCGGGCAGAGTGCACATAAGTGCACAACGCCGGTTGATGTATGAGATGTGGGGAGATCCGTGTCAACGCCACCCTAAGCCAAGGTGTGTAGGCACCGTGCCGATGGCTGAATGGTCAGCGGGTGTATATCGAATTGCTTACGGTCCCCTCCGATGCCCGGGCAAGGTCGGTTGTATAAGTGCCTTACCCCGGTACACTGGCTATGCCGGGGTGGACCAACCCCTTCCAGTTTACTCGTGGGAATCTTATGGAGAAATTAACGGATAATAATATTAAAAAAAAGGAAGAGTGGGGAAGAGAGCGATCTGGGATTGCTCTCTGAGGACGAGCTTCTGGCCAGCAGCCAGGGGAGCGCCCAAGCAAAGGACGACCAGCCATAGTACACTGTCGTTCCGAATCAATCAAATAGGGGCGCACCAGCCAAAGTGGGCCCCAAAAAGAAATCAAAGAAGTCCTCAGGGTGCCTAGAGAAGGCTAGATACCTTAGGGCTCAGTATATTCTAGCTAAGATAAAAAAGAACGAAGAGAGTGGCAAGGCGCATGAGAGGGACGCCGTGGACAAGGTTTGGTGCGAGCAGTGGTCAAGGAGTACGAGACCGCCCTTGCAAACAAACCCGTTGCACAGCCACAGCAGCAAAAAACAAAGTCGCGCTCAAAGCGCAATCGTTCACTGGAGGTGAACGATGGAAATGGCAAGAGGGCAGGTACCAGCAGTATGATGGCCCTTCCACTAGTGCTGCAGCGTTGGCCAGGAACACCTATAGTGAGGTGGTCCGGGATCACCTCCAGGTTGCACTGGTTGACGCTGACGGGGCTAATGGGAGGCGAGTACTGGCGGTTTGGAACTCCATAGAGGGACGACTATCTGAGATAGTCGTCCAACACCTTATGGAGAACCGAACCCCGGCCCCCGCCTTTAACTGTGAGGAGGTATGCCGGGGCTGCAGGGTGATAAAGTGCGCGGACGGGTTCTCCAGGGACTTTCTTGAGAGAGGCATTGCTAAGATTAGCACCGCCTATGATGGTCTTACTCTGAAGATCATCAATGCTTCGAAGATTCCCCGGAGGCCCCGTGCGACCTACTTTTACAGAAACGACGACCTACTTTTAAACGAACCTCGTGGGGTCTATTTGAAAAGATAGTCAGTGATAGGCTCAGTAGGAAGAAGACACCGATACAATCGACAGAAACTCTAGACGACCGAGTTAGGTCTCTGGAAAAAAGTTTCCAGGTTGCCTATAAGGCTTCCTGCCCAATAACTAGAAGCAAGAAGACCTTCCCCCATGGTGGGACAAACATCTTAGCGAACTAAGGTCGAAGATGAGGAAGGTCTTCAATGATTGCTATGCCAAGAAAGACTTCCAGGAGTACAGGAACGCCCGGAGGTATTTTAAAAAAGCCGTACGTTTTGCAACGGCGAAGTCCTGGCAGGAGCATTGCGAATCTATCGAGTCCACGAAGGACTCAGCAAGGCTCGGGAACCAACCTCCAACAGAACCTTTGTAAAGCGCGCTGATGGCACTTAGGCGGGATCATCAGCGGAAACCCTAGATATCCTGATTGAGGCTCACTTCCCAGACGACCCTGTAGGGACGGAGAAAAGGGGAGGAAAGGCGCAACGGGAGGCACCTAGTGCCTGGGCAATAAATAGCTTCTCACCATTTAAGTCACCGGAAGTAGATGGTATACTCCCTATCATGCTGCAGAAGACTCAGATACCTCTGGTTAAGGAGTTAAAGGAGATCTTTACGGCCTGTATTTCCTTTAATCACATTCCGGACACATGGAGGAAAACAAGGGTGGTTTTCATTCCAAAGTCAGGAAGAAGAGGCACGAAGTGGCCAAAGATTTTCGACCAATAAGTCTCACTTCCTTCGTGATAAAAACGTTTGAGAGGCTGCTGGACATACACATACGGGAACTCCTGGAGGGGTCCCCTCTGTCCGGTGCGCAGCATGCTTACTTAAGGGGGAAATCCACGGAGACTGCGCTGCATGAAGTAGTTCGAACAGTGGAGAAGTCCCTTCTATACAAAGAATTCACTCTAGCAGCGTTTGTTGATGTGGAAGGCGCTTTTAACAACGTGAAAGCTTCAGCAATATCAACAGCGCTGGTTGGGGTAGGGGTGGAAGAACCAATACGGAACTGGATCTCATCCCTACTTCTCAATCGAGAAATATCAGCAGAGATAGGGGGAGCAAAAGCTAAACAGATTTGTAGAGGAACACTACAGGGGAGAGTCCTTTCGCCTCTGCTATGGCTCCTTACTATGAACGATATACTATTAAAACTCAGTACTAATGGAGTAAAGGTTGTGGCGTATACCGACGACGTGGCGATCCTTGTTTCGGGTCCCTTCCCTTCCGTGATGAGCGAGATCATGGGAAGAACGTTGGCAAAGCTAAGTAGGTGGGCACAAGAGTGTGGCCTAGGGCTGAATCCGGACAAAATGGAGCTTCTTCTCTTCACGAGGAAGTATAAGCCACCTACGTTCGAACTACCGATGCTGAATGGTCAGCAACTAACTCTATCTACCAGAACCAAATACCTGGGGCTGATAATTGATTGCAAGCTAAATTGGAAGGAGTGCATCGAGGAGCGGGTGCGGAAGGCATGTATCGCCTTCTACGCTTGCAAATCGATGTTTGGTAAAAAATGGGGTCTAAAGCCGAAGATGGTGCTGTGGCTGTACGAGGCGGTGGTCCGGCCTGTGCTGACCTACGGCTCGGTGGTGTGGTGGGAAGCTCTTCGTAAGAACTACAATCTCGCCAACTTGCAGAGGGTACAGCGCACTGCGTGCGTCGGCGCCACCGGGGCCTTGCGCACCTGCCCCACTGCGGCTTTGGATCCTATTTTGAACCTACTTCCAATTGACTTATATATACTTTGTACATCGGCACAAACCGCACTGAGCCTCAGGGAGTCTGGGTGCTGGAAGGATACTCAGCATGGGCACAGTAGTATCCTTAACACCCTCCCAGAGGGAATAGTTAATAGCGCAATAGACTACTATCCTCACAAACTGAAGTTTGAGAGGAATGCCACCACGGTCCTTCCAAGTAGGAATGAGTGGAAAAGGGGCAGGGTCACAACAAATAGCAACATTGAAGTGTATACAGACGGCTCCAAGATGGATTCGGGGGTGGGAGCCGGCGTATTCTCGGCAGGTCTGGATATTTCAGAAGCATTCAGACTCCCGTCGTATAGCAGTGTGTTTCAAGCAGAGGTTCTTGCGATTGTTCAGGCGTGCAAATCGCTTGAGCAAAGGAACATTACTGGGAAAGTGGCTATCTTCACCGACAGCCAGGCGGCGATAAAGGCAATCGCATCGCCATACACAAGCTCTAATGCAGTGCATGCATGTAAACAAATTTTGGCTACGTTAGCTGAAGTTTTAGAAATATCCATTATCTGGGTCCCGGGTCATAAAGGGATCGAGGGTAATGAGAGGGCTGATGAGCTAGCACGGGCAGGCTCATCAGCAGAGAACGAAGAGATATCTAGACTCGAAATTGGGGTACCCCTGGCAGTAGCCAAGGGGAATCTCCAAAAATTTTTCCTCAATGAAGCACAACGGAAGTGGAAAGGTACTACTAGCTGTGCAATATCGAGAGCCACCTGGCCGAACTACAGCGAGAAGAGGACAAGGGGACTCCTAAGCAGGTCCAGAGTAGACACCTACAAGCTTGTAGCAGTCTGCACGGGTCACTGGACGATAGGTACTGGGTATTCCGCATAATGACCACTGCAGAAGCTGTAAAGACATTAATGCAAAAGAGACCGTTGAGCACTTCCTGTGTAAGTGCCCCGGTCTAGCCAGAACAAGACTGAAAGTATTTTTTTGGAAAATCTAGGGAGAGTATCCGAATTAGGGATTCCAAGCATCCTGGAGTTTATAAACAGCTCTGGGTGGTTGTAGCATATACTCACAGCAGTAGGTTTCTACGAGTTTTATGGCATCAAAACGGCTTTTAAAGCTACTTGGGGGACTTTTGTCGCAGCCATTCTACCTACCTACCTACCATGGGTATCAAACGAAAGGGGATGGCCCCAGGTTTCATTTGGACATCGATATATTTCGATAAATTTATCGATAACTGAGTTATCGGTCAAAATGTGGTTGCCCGAAAACCTTAAAATTTCCCTACAATATGGGTATCAAACGAAAGGGGAAGGCCCCAGTTTCATTTGGACTTCGATATATTTCGATAAATTTATCGATAACTGAGTTATCGGTCAAAATATGATTGCCCATAAACCTAAAAAATTCCCTACAGTATGGGTATCAAACTAAAGGTGAAGGCCCCAAGTTTCATTTGGACATCGATATATTTCGATAAATTCATCGATAACTGAGTTTTCGGTTAATGCCAGAGCAAGTCACTAACAACAACAAAGCCACACGCTGACTTATAAACGTTATGCTGTGGAATGTACCTACACATTTTGCTTTGTCAACAGAATTCTAATTACGTTCATTTTCTCACGCTAAGTACATGAACGATGCAAGCTAGAGAGTTGTATCAGTTGCATGCGCTAGCTTCTTATATGTAGCTATGTGCGACAGCACTGCTAGCATCTCCACCATTGTTTATCCCTCTATAGTTTGGCAACTTCTTTTCTTCTTCTTACGAATTTGAGTGGAAGGCACTGGCTGAGTGACTCCAAATGAAATGGAATGAAGGAATAGTATGAAGCCCAATAAGCCATTTTGTTTGATATCAATCTGAGACGCATTTGAGATGAAACATTCAACGTCAATTCTCACTTTTTAAAAACTTAATATCAATTAATCAATCAATTAATTTTCGATTTAGTGATAAACTACCTGTAGCAGGTAAACTTTTTTGCTAAATGAGTATTAACTTGAGTTATAATTAAATATAAAAATTATAATATAAATGTCCGGCAGTTTCTACCTTCACAGTTTTTATACATACGACCCCCTCTACCATTCCCTAAAATAAATTTTGTCCAAATCGTGGTACATTATTGACCCTCATTATTCACCAAACGTTTGAGAAAATATTTTTCTGTGCTTATGGGGAATATGCAGTGCGTGTGTATTAGTGTGTTTTTTCGAGTTGCGCTACTATATAAGCCTTATAATAATAATATAATAATATAATAAATATAAGGTTTTGGGAAAACTGGAATAGTCCCCACCTTTGACTTCAGAAAGCAGTAAAAATAAAACAGTTTGAAAATGAATAACTTCTCTAAATAATGTTGGTAACGTTTTTTCCTTTCCTTGTAATTTCAAATTAAGCTCATTTAAATAATTACATAAGTCAGAAAGAAACGCCAAATTAAAAATAAATTCGCTATCTTCTAAGGCCTGTGTCAATTCCTTTGTTTCATGCAAGTTCTCCACTTTTAAAAACTGTAGCACTTCATTCCGCAGAGCAAACAATCTTTTCAGACATTCACCCCGGCTTAACCATCGGACTTCGGTGAACATTTTAAGGTCGTTGTATTCAACCTTTGAAGCTTCTAAAAACTCCTTAAATTTGCGATGGGTAAGTGAATGATGACCACCCCTTATTTTATTAATTATTTGCTCTGCAGTTTTCATGTAGGAAAGCGTGGTCAAAAATTTGGAAGCAAGAGTCAGTTGTTGTATAATGCAATGGAAGGAGTTAAAATTAATGCTATGCTTTCCTAACTGCCCTACGAAACCTTCTATTTTGCCAGTCATGACCTTTGCCCCATCCGTGCATACCCCGGCAAACTTATTTAGGTCCACTTCTGAAAGAAAGTTTTGGTGTAAAGTTTCAAATATTAACCTTCCTGTTACATTTCCATGAAAACTTTCTAGCGAAAGCATTGACTCGAATATTTCATAGTTGGAGTTTACGCATCGAACACAAATTACCATTTGACATATGTCATTTATATCCGTGCTTTCATCCAGACATATGGAAAAAAATTTGCAATCATTAATCTTTTCCATAATGGCTTTTTTAAGCGACGTTCCTATTTCATTTATATTTCTTGTTACAGTTCTGGTTGATAGAGGAACTTTTTCAAAGAAAATATGTAGGGGGCTGTGAAGTTTTTCTAAAATTTGTAGAACCATTTCTTTAAGAAAAACGCCTTCTGAAAAAGGTCTTCCCTTCCTAACTATGCTTGCACTTATAAAATTTGACAGATCCCTTCTTAGCTTGGTTTCCCCATTTCTGCAATTTCCATCGTCATTTTCCAAAACCCATTCCTTATACTTTTGTAAAAGTATATTCCTTTTTTCCGAAAAAATTCTGTCTCTTTCCACACCCTCGTACTTATCGAAATCTTGATGAAAAGAATTGTAATGTCTCTTAAAGTTATATTCGCGGTTCCCCAACGAAGCGTAGCATAGGAGACATTGCATTCCCCCAAAAGCATCTTTAATCATAAAAAAATTTTTGAAGCTCATTTTTAGCGCGCATAAATATTATAATCAAAATTTTGCTTTGAAGCGGTATTGTTGTTACTACCTTGCTGTCGGTTAAGCAACTGACGCGACAGATTTGTTCTTTGCACCACTGTATCAAAATTACTCTCGCATTTACCACTACAACTACTCAAATCGAAGTGCCTACCACTGAGTTAATGCATAACCAGCGCAGTCATCAACACATATTCAAACATATCTAACGTGGAGCTACAATCAATGCATCCACACACACACGTGCATATAGCAAGTGTGGAGATGCTAGCAGTGCTGTCGCACATAGCTACATATAAGAAGCTAGCGCATGCAACCGATACAACTCTCTAGCTTGCGTCGTTCATGTACTTAGCGTGAGAAAATGAACGTAATTAGAATTCTGTTGACAAAGCAAAATGTGTAGGTACATTCCACAGCATAACGTTTAGAAGTCAGCGTGTGGCTTTGTTGTTGTAAGTGACTTGCTCTGGCATACTACACCTCCTTTCCTAAAAAAAAATCGTGAATACATATGAACGATTTTATAAGTGTAATATTCTTAAGTGGTTTTATTTTTCTTTTGTACATTTCTACAAATAATTTGTGTCCACAAATTTCATTTGATACTTTTTAGATTTTTATTGTTGCTATTTGTTTACAAAATTTTATGTTCTGTTTTGATTACACTTATGTTACAATTTTTTGGTTTTGTTTATTTTATTTTCAAGTGGGCAATAACTCATGTTATTAAATGTTTGTTTACTTATAAAAATTTTCATACGATACATTTTTTTCTTTTTGTATTTATGTTTTTCTGTTGAACACTTTAAATAAGTGTCGGCTTTTTGTTTAGAACATATTCGGTATACAACTATTTTTTATGGTCGTAAAACTTAAAGTGAAAAATAAGCAAAATTTATGGGTAACGAAAATTTAAAGAAATGAATTTATTCAAATAGCTTAAGCCTATTTTTATGTATTACAATTCTCTTATTTTCTTTACTTAATGTGCAATTATTATCTAAATTCATATTTTCTCCTTTATATGAAATTAAACTGAAATTATTATTATTTTTATCAATATTTACTACTTTGTAGGGCCCTTTATACTTATTATCTAACTTATGACCTGCTTCGTTTTTAATTAAGACTAAATCTCCCATACTAAATTCTTTAACTTCAAGATTTTTATCATAATAAATTTTTTGTTTTTCTTTAGCTTCTTTTACTAATTGGTTAGCTCTTTGTTGCGCGATTTGCAACCTGAATTTAATTTCTTTATTATAAGCCTCATAATTATATACTGGGCTGATAATATTTTCTTGTAAAAAATCGTAAGTCAGAGGTATTTTTCCAAAAACTAGATCAAATGGACAATAGCCATGAACCGTAGATGGTGTTGTATTGTAACTATACGCAAAATATTTTAAATATTCATCCCAATCATTTTTGTCAATGGATATGTAAGAACGTATATATTCATTAAAAGTTCTGTGGCTACGCTCAACGGTGCCTAAAGTTTGGTGGTGATATGGGGTAGAGGTTTTGTGTTCAAATTTTAAAAGTTTACACAATTCCTCAAATACGTTGTTTTTGTATTCAGTCCCCATATCAGTTATGATGGTTTTCATACAACCATATACCAAAATAAAGTTTTCAAAAATGGCTTTTGCTACTATTTTCGCATGTTTACTCGCAATTGGAATTGCTATCAGATACTTTGTTAAATCACATACTATGGTCAATGGGCCAATTGTATCAATTTGCACCGTATCAAAAGCTTTTGTGGGCGTTTCTGTTATAATCATAGGTTCTTTTAAGTTTTTATTTACTTTATTTTTACTGCATTTAATGCATTTTTTAATATAATTTTTAATATCATTTTTCATATTTCTCCAATAATATTTTTGTCTAATTTTATTATTTGTTCTATTGATTCCTGGGTGGCCACCAGTAACAGGATCATCATGATATTTTCCCCATATATTTTTAATATTTTCTTTATCAGTCACATGCATAACCTCCGGAGTTAATGCAGTTGTTAAATTTTTGAGAACTTTGGTACCAATTTCTTTAAATGTGATTACTCGAGTATAATTATTCTTAAACAATTTGTCTCTTAAGGACAACTGTATTTTATTTATTTCCAAATTGTCGGCCTCTTTCATTAGCCTGGCAAAGAATTGACCTAAATCAATCTTCGCCTCAACAATTGAATTATTATTAATAGATGAATTGCCGGCTTCATTTGAAAACCTGGCAAAGGATTGACCTGAATCAACCTTCGCCTCAACAATTAAATCATTAATATTTATTTCGCTACAAATTTTCTTTCCCTTTTTGAACTGCAGTTTCGGGGGGTCGAAAACGAGCTGAGCTAGCTTTTTTACTTCACATTTATTTAGCGCTTCATATATTATTGGGTTCTCAATGTGACTTTTAAATTCTTTACTAATATTTTTATTATTATTAGTCTTTTGTTTAGTTTCCGATCTAGTCGTAACTTTTAATATTTGACATGCCTTAATTGACATTTCTTTTAAATCATTTATATTGATGCGTGAAAGTGCATCGGCGACATAGTTTTCTTTTCCAGCTATGTACTCCACCTCAAAGTCATATTCCTCCAACTCCAACCGAACTCTAGTTAATTTTGATGAGGGGTTTTTCATCGAAAAAAAGTATGTTAAGGGGCGGTGGTCTGTTTTAATTAAAAATTTTCTACCATAAACATATGGTCTAAAATAAGCTATAGCCCAATGGATTGCTGCCAATTCTTTTTCAATTGTGGCTTTACTGCTTTCACCTTTTGTGAATGCTCTTGACGCATAGGCAATTGGTAATTGTTTGCCTTCATTTTCTTGACTAAGAACTGCGCCGCATGCGAATCCACTGGCATCTGCTGCTATACAAAATTCCTTATCGAAATCGGGATATTGCAAAATATTTGGGTGTATTAATGCTTCCTTCAAATAGACAAAAGCTTTTTGACATTCTTCAGTCCAATCGAAAGAAACATTCTTTTTACACAATCTCGTTAAAATTCTGGAATGAGCTGCAAAATTTGGAACAAATCTTCGGTAATACTAATTACAAAATGCTACAAAACGTTTAACTTCGTCTGCACTTTTTGGTATTGGATAATTTAAAACAATTTCATATTTAGGTACTAGGATCGGGTAAAATTCCTTTATTTGTGCATTTATGTCCAAGGTAAGTGACTTCTTGGTTAAAGAATAGACATTTATCCGGATGTAATATCTCTCACTCATTGCGTACCGCCGCTGAGGCCACTATAGGGTTCCAGCGAGCCCGCAAGAACAACTGGTACGATGAGGAATGCAAAACTGCCTCGAAAAAAAAGGACGCTGCCTACAAGGAGACGTTGCGAACGGGCGCAACCCGCAGTGTATGGCAACAATATCGTGAGGCAAAGAAGGAAGAGAGACGCCTTTTCAGAAAAAAGAAAAGTGAGGCCGAAAGGCGTGAGTGTGAGGAGCTTGAGATGCTGGCTGACAGGAATGATGCCGGAAAATTCTTTGAAAAGATCCGGCGGATGACGGAAGGTTTTAAGACCGGGCCAAGCTCCTGTAAGGACAATAATGGCGACCTGGTAACCGACGTACAAAGTGTACTTAAATTATGGAGGGAGCACTTCTCCTCCCTGCTAAATTGCGAGGGAGACGTCGAATCCGATACCCCAATCCCTGACGATGGAAAAGTCGTCCCACCACCTGACTATGATGAAGTGAGGATAGCTATATCCCGGCTCAAAAACAACAAAGCGCCTGGAAAAGACGGACTACCCGCCGAGCTGTTCAAACGCGGAGGCGAAGAGCTGGTAAAAAGCATGCATCAGCTCTTATGCAGAATATGGTCAGACGAATGCATGCCTCCGGATTGGAATTTAAGTGTGCTTTGCCCAATCCACAAGAAAGGCGATCCCGCTAACCGCACCAACTACCGCGGAATTAGTCTTCTTAATATCGCATATAAGGTTCTTTCTAGTGTGTTGTGTGAAAGGCTGAAGCCCATCGTAGACAAACTGATTGGACCTTATCAGTGTGGCTTTAGACCTGGTAAGTCTACCATCGACCAGATTTTCACGATACGCCAAATCCTGGAGAAGACCCATGATAAGAGAATCGACACTCACCATCTCTTTGTCGATTTTAAAGCCGCTTTTGACAGCGTAAAAAGGAGTTGCCTGTATGCCGCCATGTCTGAATTTGACTTCCCTGCAAAGCTTATACGGCTTTGTCAAATGACGTTGAGCAATACCAACAGCTCCGTCAGAATCGGGAAGGACCTCTCTGAGCCATTTGAAACCAAACGAGGCTTCAGACAGGGCGACTCCCTTTCGTGCGATTTCTTCAATCTGATGCTGCAGAAGATAATTCGAGCAGCAGAGCTAAACCGCAATGGTACAATCTTTTACAAGAGCGTGCAATTGCTGGCGTATGCCGATGATATTGATATCATTGGCCTTAACAACCGCGCCGTAAGCGCTGCCTTCTCTGGACTGGATAAGGAAGTGAAAAAAGTGGGTCTTGCCGTGAACGAGGACAAGACGAAGTATTTGCTGTCATCAAAGAAAGAATCGGCGCACCTGCGCCTTGGCAGCCATGTCACTGTTGATAGTTACAAATTTGAAACTGTGAGGGACTTCGTCTATTTGGGAACCAGTATCAACACCGAAAATAATATCAGTCTAGAAATCCAGCGGAGAATCACTCTTGCCAACAAGTGCTACTTTGGACTGAGTAGGCAATTGAGAAGTAAAGTCCTCTCTCGAAGAACAAAGATCACGCTCTATAAGTCTCTCATCATACCTGTCCTGATGTATGGCTCAGATTCATGGACAATGTCAAGAGAAGATGAGATGGCCCTTGGAGTATTTGAGAGAAAAGTTCTCCGGAAGATTTATGGTCCTTCCCGTGATGCCAACGGCGAGTATAGAAGAAAATTTAACGATGAGCTGTACGAGCTCTACGCAGATCTGACCATAGTCCAGCGAATTAAAGCCCAAAGACTCCGCTGGCTGGGCCATGTTATGCGAATGGACAAAGAAGCTCCAGCACAGAAGGTTTTCCTATCGTCGCCTGAATTCGGCAGCAGAGGAAGGGGGAGGCCTCGACTGACATGGAAACAACAGTTGGAGGATGACTTGAACTCCCTTGGGGTTTCCAATTGGCGTCCGTTATCGCTAATACGAAACGTCCAAAATCGCTTAGGCGGTTAAGCGCCAATAAATGATGATGAATTTTAAATTATATTTTCTGCAAGTATAAAATACATCTCTCAAATTTGTAATCATGTGTTTTTCAGAGCACCCTAATACCACTAAATCATCCATATATAGAAAAGCTTGGGATGGCTTAAGGCCAGTGAATGCTAGTGTCATCATTCTTTGAAATGAATTAGGTGCTACTTTTAAACCGTATGGCAATCTTTTGAAACGATATGTGCCATCGTCCGCCGTTAACGATGTAATGTCTCTAGAGTCTTTATGTAATTCAATTTGATGAAAGCCGGACATCAAGTCCAGACATGAGAAATATTTAGCTCTACCTAATTGATCTAGGATATCATCAATTCTTGGTAGTGGGAATTTATCCGCGGTTAGTTTTTTATTTACCTGTCGGTAATCGACTACTAATCTCCATCCTTTATCGTTTTTTCCTGGTAACGGTTTTTTCGGTACCAGAAGAATTGGGCTATTATATTCTGACATAGACGGCTCTATTATGTCATCTTCAATTAATTTATTAATTTGCTTGTTAATTTCACCTTTTTGGGCTTGAGGTAATCTATAATTTTTAATGTTTTAATCTATAATTTTTATCTTTCATATGCAATTTTTGTTTGTAAAAATTATTAGCAGTAATTGGTTCTGTATCTAATGAAAATATATCAATGAATTCTGAGCATAATGTATTAAGTGATTGACTAGCGAAAGGTGGGACATTTTTTTTTAATTTTTCTTTATTATTTTTTGCTGATTCAGATTTAGTATTTACTATTGTATAATCATTTAAATTTTCTGTGTTAATTTTAAAATTTTGAATAGTTGCATTTTTATTTGTTGTATTAATGACTCTAATGAATGTTTGTTGCGAATTTACTAAGGTGTTTGCAATAAAAATGCCTTCTCCTAATTTTTGGTGAGGTATTAATAAATCGGAATTACTATTTTCAATATGTACTTGTCGGATTACTTCCGATCTTGCGGGTATTGTTATGCAATTAACGGATGGTCTATTTGTCATTTCTATTATAATGTTTTCCGGGTAATCATATGGACGTAGTATTAGGCTGTCTCCATTTTTACTGTAATCTAAAATGCAATTATATTTCTTAATAAAATCAAGTCCCAAAATTCCATCACAAGGAATCGGAATTATCTTCAACTATGTGAAATTTATGTTTAATTAATAGGTAATCATCCTTTAAGTCTGCCTTCACTGTTCCAATAGTGCTTGTTAAACCTTGACCAATCCCCTTTAAATCAGTTTTTTGTGAATGATTAATTGTGACATTATTGTCAATTTGACCCTTTTTTATAATTGAAATATCCGCACCTGTATCAATCAGGAGGGTTGAAATAAAATTATTTAGAGTTGTTTTGGAGGATATGTAGCTGTTGAGATGTAAATTAAAAACATATAATTTTTTATTTTCAGAATTTACTGTTGAGATGGAGTCTGCTGGTTTTCCTGTTGGTTTACATTTCTTACCGTTCTGGTATTGTTACGATTAGAGCCCCGTGCTCCTAAATTTCTACCTGACCTTTGATAAGATCGATTATTATTATTGTTATTATTATTATCATTATTATTGTTATTTAATCTTGATGGAAATGTGCGCCTTTGGTTACCTCTATAAGAGTTATTTTGGTAACTTCTGCGGAAATTACCGCGAAAATAATTTTGTTGGCGTATGTGCAAAAGTGAGTTTGGGTTTCCAGTTACTTCTGTGCAACTGTTTGTAAATTTAGATACCGCTTCGTTCATTGAGGTGAACGTTCCAGCTTGCATAATGGTTTTTACTTTTTCATTGGAGCAGTTTTTACACATAGCTTTGACAGCTGTTTGTTGCGAGGTCGGTTGTTAGACCGTCGGATATGTATGCTCCTTCCAATGATTTTGTGAGTTTTTCAATCTCAGCAGTGTACTGATTTGCAGTTTTACTACGATGTTGGATGTTTAAGAGTTTTGTAGTTAAAACTTCTACTGACTCACCCTTTATTTTACTTTTTAGTTTTTGTTTAATTTCTTGAATTGAAGTTTCACAGCTTATGAAGTTTCTAGCTGTGCCTTTTAATTTAGTTTTTATCATTGAAACTGCAATAGCCTCATGTTCCTCTTTAATTTGTTCTAGGATATCAAGGGCATCCAGAAAACTTGATAAATTTTCGGGTTTGCCATCGAACTCAGGTAAGATCGATGACGCAGTTTTGATAAATGCTACTGTTGTTTGTGCCATGTTTGTATCTGTTTGTGAATTTTGTTCAATTGACGTGACAGTATTTGTTTGTGTAGATGTTTCTTCTTGCACAACAATCTCTGTTTGAGCAGATTTATTGGTATTTATGGGGTCTTTTTGTTCTTCCTCGGTATCTGATCCACCTTCGAACAACCAAACGTCGAAATCGATATCGATATGTTGCTCGTAGGAGGTTGGTACTTCAACTTCAACGTTATACCTGGAAAACGAGGATACCAATTTATCTCTAACGCTCGAAAATATCTGATACGATTCCAAATGGTGAGCTCTCGTTAGGGTATTATTTACTTTACGTATGACTTTTCCTATATTGTTTAATGAAGAAAGTAGAACACTTAAATGTTTCTTTATAGTCTCAGTTTTAATTTTAGTGTTCTTGCATATGCATTTATAAGACTTTTCTGCATTTACCTTATTTTCAGCGAGTTCATTCGTATTAAACAATCCATTGAGTATTAAACAAATTTAAATTAAACTTTATCCAGACCGTCTGCGCGGCTCTGGTATCTCTTCTTAAGAAATTTATTGTGGGTTGAATAAAATTTCAAGAATAAACTCACCGCGTTGATAACAACGATAACTACAAAATAAATTTTTATTGCGTCTAAAGCTTCAGTGTGGTCTACAATCTGAACTGTGTTTACCACATTTGCGTTTGGGTCACTGACTTTCGATTCAAAATTCATTTATTCAAATTTTTTATTTTTATTTACATATTTCTCCTTCTTAACAACCAGGAGGTTGTAATCCTGCCTTCCTCATTGCTCTTACTGTTTCTTCTTCAAGGGTAGTGGGATTAATTACGTCTTCAAGGGTTGGTGCCCTTGGCATTTCTAAATATTCCCAATACCCAGTTAACCATTTAAGTATTTTTTCACAATCAGGAGTTTCGAACTCCTTATCAATTTCTTGTTGAACTTCGTCCAAAACAGCAAAGAAATCTTTAGGCATATTTAATTAAACAGAAAATTTATTATTGTTGTCTTCATTAATTTTTTTTTCTTAAAACTTTAATGTCCCTTTTTATTTTAATTTTTTCTGCCCAGCTGATGGCTAAATTCAATTTTTCATATAATTGAGCCAAAGCTTTTCTATTAGTAAATTTAATACCTCCTCTTTTCCTTTTTGGTTTGATTGGCTTCGGAATTACTGGTTCTTGAATTTGTTGTTGTTCTCTTTTTATATTCTTCTATTGTCAGCGGCTTAGGGCCTTGTCTGACTTTTTCTTCTTTAATTTTTTCTTCTGCCTCTAAAGCCAACCCAACCACATTTGAAAAGGCTTGGTCAAATTGAGATTGGGTTTGTATGTCTTCTTCTGAGGACATACTAAATCAAGAGAGAGAAAAAAAAAAATTTGTATTTATTACTTTCGATGGCTGAGTTTATACAGCAAAAAATTTAATTTTTGCTTGTAGAGTAGGCAGCCGTTAGGCCGAACCCGAATGTTCAAAAAAAAAATATAAGTAAAATTAGATAAATGAATTTGGTCAGGTGGCGTCTTGAAAATCCGTCTTCTTTGCTTGAGTTTTTGAGCTTCTTCAATATTCCACTTCGCTGCGATTTGCAGTCATCTTCTTGAATTTGATCAGGTTATGCGGCAAATTTCTTAAAGTTGGTTAATTAATACACACTTTTTGGTTCAGTGCAGGTCCGATCCAGGCAATTTAATTCATGCCCTGGTTGGAAATTGAAAATTGTTGCATCCTTCAGGATATTTTTACACTCGTTCGATCCAGGCAATTTAATTCATGCCCTGGTTGGAAATTAGAATCGTTGCATCCTTCAGGATATTTTTTAAAAAATTACAACTTATTAGCCGGTCTTCCTGCAGTGAATTTAGGCAATTGCTACAATAAGCAATTTGCCATCAGTATCACTGGCAGGATCGCCATGTAATAAATGCAAACACACAAAATTAAATGGAATCTATGATAATTTCATAGGACATTTGACTAAAAAGTAAAAAAATAAATATAGTTTAAAAAACCTAAAACACACGCTTTTAGAGAGTATTGAACTAAAAAGTAGAAAATAATTTTAAAAACCCTACACAATAGTATTGCGGAGCACGCGCTTTGTGCCATAATTTTCGTATATCGTCGTGAGAGCGAGAGAGGGAGAGGCAGCTCGCATGTTTGCGAATGTGGCACAAAGAGGAGATGACGATAGATAAACGCTTCTACAACACTGCTGCACGAACAACTCAGAAATGTGTAGACATTGATGGTGATGAAGCCGCAGTCTACTAGGGTATATAACAACGCACGTCAATCAGTTTATTTTGAAGTGTTGTACAGTGAAGTACTGAACATTGAATTAACCCGCGATATTGTACTACGGTTTTTAGTAGTGAATAAAGCGTACTATTTATTAAGCAGAATCTGAGTGTTTTATTTAACGTACAGTGATCGAACTCAGGGGAAAATAATCGAGGAATCATCGAATTCGTCACAATTGGTGTCAGAAGCGGTATTGTTAAATAAATTCAAGGACATTGAAAAGGATAACAAGGACATTGAAAAGGATAAAAAGGACAATGAAAAGGATAACCAGGACATTGTAAGGATAACAAGGACATGGCAAAGTTGAATGAGTTGAAGATCCAGCAACTCAAAAACGAGTTGGAACGACGTGGATTGGCAACGGGCAATAAAGCAGAGCTACAATCATGGTTGCGAGAGGCTATGGAAGCAGAGGAAATCAACGTTGACGACCACGTTTTTCAGGTTGTGGATGAGGTAGCGAAAATAGAATAGCAAAAGGATTCTCCGGATTCAGTGGCAAATGTGGACACAAACTCTTTATTGGCTGCCTTGGCTCAGATGTCAAACAACATAACATCAAGCATGCCATCTCAGTTGGAAGAACAGAAGACACACATGGCATCTCAGTTGGAAGAACAGAAGACACACATGGCATCTCAGTTGGAAGAACAGAAGACACACGTGGCATCTCAGTTGGAAGAACAGAAGACACACATGGCATCTCAGTTGGAAGAACAGAAGACACACATGGCATCTCAGTTGGAAGAACAGAAGACACACATGGCATCTCAGTTGGAAGAACAGAAGACACACATGGCATCTCAGTTGGAACAGCAAGAGACACGATTGGCATCTCAGTTAGAAGAACAGAGGGCATACATGGCGTCACAGATCAAGGAAGAGTTGATGGAACAGGAAACACGCATAACGTTAAAACTAGAGGCACAAGAGCAAAGAGTCTCATAAAAAAAAAAACTAATGGCGGCGATATACCAACAGGTCATCATAACCTCTAACGAGATTTTTAGCCGAGCTTCTCTTTTCAACTTGTGGTGTGTTGCTTGTGAGTTTTTCCTACAAGTTGGCGGGACCTACAGTTTTTTGCCGACTCCGAACGGCACTTGCAAAGCAAATGAATTTTTTGCTGAGAAGCTTCTCATGGCAGAAATACACCCGGAGAGTTTGCCAAACTACTGCCGAGGGGCGACCCCGTTTTAGAAAAATTCTTTTTCTAAATAATTTTTGATGTTACTTTTGTCGGGCATCGAACCGCCACGACTTGGTGTAGAAGGCCGAACACTTAACCGCTACACGAGTCTCATCGCAGCTAGAAATTGTCAGTGGACGACAGGATAAGATCGTGGCCGAGGTGGATGCGTTAAGAAGTTGTATTTAGGAGCTACAGCTAAATCGTCCAACTGTTTCAACAAGCGCACCCAAGGTAAAAACCCCATCATTTGACGGTTCTGTTCCTTTCCAGGGGGTCACTCTGTATTGCGATGCGAAAGAAAATTTTTTCGCATTTGCCTTAGCGACACTCTGTAACTCAACTATCGCAACGGAAATTGACATTTTCGGATTTGCTTTTTCCCTTTTCGCATTCATTTTTTCCCCCTCGAATCGCGTACACTCTGTATCGCGAAAGTGAAATGTCAATTGCTTTGTACATTCGGATTTGTCTTCCTACAACAAAACGCAGTCGAACCGCTAACGCACCGCTAAACAGTTTTGAATAAAATTAAATTTTTAAACATATTCTTGTAAATTATTGTAGAGCTATTAGTGTACTTACCTTTCTTATCGAAAAACATGTTTATTTTGGCGCTTATTTCGCAAAATTAATAAAAAAATATTTTTTTTTTGAAAAATATTTTATTTAACTTTTAAATTTACAAAATAATTACCAAAAATTTGTAAGAAAACTTCAATTAAACTAATAAAATTATGTTTATACGGACGTGATTTTGCATATGCACACATATTTCAATACACATAAAAGGTATATATATACTACCCTGCAGCGAAAGCAACTAGTTGAAAACTCTTTACAACTAGTTGGTGCACCGGGCACAACTAGTCAGTGTTCTGTCTTTTTTCCATATAAGCAACTGGTATTTTTACGTGTTGATGTCCTATGAGATGTCAATTGTCAGATTTCGACCAGAATATACCAGTTATCTACTAGTCAGGAAATACCAGTTTCATACAGTTGTAAAATACCAGTCCCATACTAGTTCAACCTGGACTAGTATAATTTCCATTAAATGAACTAGTCCACATACTAGGCCAAAAGGAAATATACTTGTCCCATACTAGTCCAAAAAGCATTGAACCTGGACTAGTATGATTTCAACCAGAATTTTCCTAGCTTACCCTTTATTTTACCGGTTGACTTTATTTTCATGTCTATTCTTAAGAAAGCAGTGGCTATTTGTATTAACCCTATTACGAAAAATTCATAATAAGAGAAAACGAAACGAATGAATTTTGTATTTTTTAACTGGTAGAATTTCATCCAGAAAAATCTAGTTGTATACTAGTATGGAATGGATATTTCCTGACTAGTTAAGTTCTGCCAAAAAATTATAGTTGTATACTAGTATTTTTCTGACTAGTTTGAGGTTTCGCTGCAGGGTAGGTACAAATATCTTTTGCAAGTACAAGTGTTTGCAGCATAGCATACAGTTAGGCGCCAAATTAAAAGAAATGGTATGGGTAAAAGCATAGGACAATAGCCTTCACTTGAAGTATGCAATGAAAATTGTCAACTTGCGGTTAGTTTTACAACAGTGATGCCAACCCAAGCAAGAAAATAACCAAAGGCCGCAGAACGCAGCACTGTTGCAATGCTATAGCAATACAGAGTACCATTTGCTTACCGCATCCCATTTCACTTTCGAATCGCAATACAGAATAACCCCCCCAGGTGTGCGATATGGTAAAAATATATATCATGCTACAAATTTGCAGTATGGCATACAATACTCACATCAGCATAGTTGTACTTTATACAGCGAATGTTGGAGAGCGTTTATATTTCTAGTATAACAGTAGATGAGGTATTTTTGAGCGCCACACTAACGCTATAAAATGTTATCCGACATACTGGGCACTATTTTCCAACTAGTGACCGACTGATGTCGCCTCCTCTAGCCTCTTTACAAAAAGTGGTTGAATGTTTTAGAGGACAGCCCAGGTGGCACATCACCTATTAGTGCTTTCAGCACTCACATCACCTCATAACTCTTATACATTTATTTCATGCAGAGCCAAAATAAAAAAATATCTTCTGCAACGGTAATAACAACCAAAGTCTAATTCGAGTCCTAGCCAACTGACAGAATATTTTTTCTTTAGAAAATTGTTAAAACATTTGTGATTTAAAATGTGAAGTTCATTTCATTTAACCACTTTTTCTGAATTCTGGTTCTATGAAATGATAACGTGAAAAGCTGAAGTTTTTTCCACGGGATGAAGTATAAAAATGCCTGACGCTCCTTAGAGGTAGTGTTCTACGACACATGTGTGAAGGTCTGCCTTTCAAAAACAGCCAAAGATAGACTAACGCGCTTAAGAATTATGAAACTCCCTCAGGTTGAGGTGTCTGGCTGAAGTTTTTGTCATGGGGCGACGTCTAAAAATCAGGCATTTAAGGGAGGTCCCTAAAGCTAGCAGAGCAATGTTAGCAGAACATAAAAGTAGCATGTGGAAAATTATGTGCTCATTTTGTGCTAATTAAGTGCTCTAATCCGAAAAATTGTGCTCCTCAACTTTTCCCAAAAATCGATGCACTGCTAGCTTAAGGCTTAAGCCAGAAAGTAAGGTTTAAGCTAGCAGAGCACTATGCGTTAACAGTGAAGGATGAGGACTACATCAAAAGTGAATATACAGAAATTATGTGCTAATTAAGTGCTCTAATCCCAATTAGGGTGCTCCTCAACTTTTTCCATAATACAATGCCCTGCTAGCTTAAGGCTTAAGCAGAATTTATGTGCTCTTTATGTGCTAATTAAGTGCTCTAATCCCAATTAGGGTGCTTGTCAACTTTTTCCAAAATACGATGCTCTGCTAGCTTAAGGCTAATTGGGATTAGAGCACTAAATTAGCATATAAAGAGCACATAATTTCTGTATATTCACTTTTGATATAGTCCTCATCCTTTACTGTTAACCCATAGTGCTCTGCTAGCTTAAGGCTTAAGCTAGCAGAGCACTATGGGTTAACAGTAAAGGATGAGGACTATATCAAAAGTGAATATACAGAAATTATGTGCTCTTTATATGCTAATTTAGTGCTCTAATCCCAATTAGGGTGCTCCTCAACTTTTTCCAAAATACGATGCTCTGCTCCTCAACTTTTTCCAAAATTCGATGCTCTCCAGAAAGTAAACATAAATTAATCGAGTGCGCAGAAAAATCGTCAACGGATCTTAGTGATTATCATGAGAATGTTTTGGACGATAGTAGCCACGAAAGTAACCATGAAAGCAGCAAAAATTTAGAAGGCAGTTCGGGAAGTAATGGAAGTGAAGACATTTATGATATGCCGTCTGCACCGGAAATTCTTTCTTTGCAGTGTGTGGAAAATTGGAGAGGTTTGGGAAAACCACATATGAAACGAAAGGTCAAAGAAAACAGATATCTCAACAATGCGCAACACTTGAGGACAGCACTAAATTTTCCGAAAAACGCCAAATTTCCTATAATAAAGAATGGCCTTTATGGAGTAGGGAAAATTAAAAAACAAGATCAAACACAAGGTGTGACAAGTACTTGTGAATTCGATGCAATGCTTCAAATAATTTTATTTGCTATTTCGCAAAAACCTTCTCTTCGGGTAAAACTTGAAAAGACCGGAAATAGGTTCTTTGAGCTCGTGCTATACGTGTTCCAAAATGGTCTTGTCGGTTCGCAGGTCTATCGGAAGCGAACGCAACTATTATATGAATATTTCGACAACGAATAACAAAGAATTGTTACAAAAAACGACTTCACAACACTGCATTGTGAAATTGGCATATCAGCCGCTGTACTCCATGCATTTAGGAATGTTCCAAGCTGCATGGAGACTGAAGGTAATTGAACAAGAAAGTCAAATATAATTTGATAAAACTTTTTTGCGATTCTTCATGTTTGTTTTCAGAGATGGAAAATAATTATTTTTCTTCAACTAAAAAAAATCCGTCGAGGCGATTCTAAATATTCTCCCGAAATTTTTCTCCCTCGAATTCTTTTATTATTTCGCAAAAATTCCCTTAATTCCTTTCTCAAGGGAATTTTTATTTTTGAGTTTTATCCATACTAATCAAAGATAATCACTATAGCTTGATTGACATTTTTTGGATTAAATTAAATTATTAAAATTGAGTTAACATAATTTGGATCATAAATAGTTAGTAATTTTTTCTTGATTTAAATAATTTTGATCGCGGATAACTATTAATCATTTTCTCAAGGGTGTTGAAAAATTTTCTCCATATAACACCTGAAACAAATTTACTTTGCTTTACAAAAAAAAAAAAAAAACAATTTTAAAAATTAAGGGAGATGTTTAAGCTAGTTCTGACTTGCACATTTTTGTAGTAAAACAGAATGGGCGATAAAACTGCGTAATCGAACATTTTCTAGAAATTTTGCTAAAAACGTACCAAACTTTGATGGCCGTTTTTCAAACTTTGGTTAATTATCCTCAACCTGGATTTTATGTTCCTGATAAATTATTATTATTATTATCCGTATTAAGATCTATAATCACATCAATTTTCATTCCATTTGCTAAAAAATTGAGGATCTTATAACCAAAAAACCAATTCGGAATTCCATAAATTTATACTACAATTTTGAATTTCCAAGCGCCCTACTGAAAACCTTAAAAATATTAAGTTTGGTCGTTTGCCCTTATTGCCACAGATTTATTGAGATCAACACAGAGTCGGGTGTTAGTATGTGTGTATATTCTAACATTCTTATATCAATAATTTCAGGATTCTTTATGTTTTTGGAGGTCTGCGATGCGGATATAGAACCACAGGTAGCGCTAAACTCACTACCCAGACAATACAACCTCTCAACCACAAAAATAAGCATACAATACGAATTAGCTGGGGTGGTTAACTTCACGCCTCCATATAGTGCACCTGTGAGCAAATCTATGTAGAAGAAGGAAAAAGAAAATGTAAAACCACGAAAAATGGGGGTGGGGCACTATACTGCCATTTGCCCCCGTCGAGATGGGAAATGGACAGAGTTCGACGACTTACAAGATCACGAAAAAACGAGAGGAGGCACAATGCTATGTTGTCCCAGCCTTTTAATTAAAAAAAAAAATTTACAAGAAACTTAATAAATAAATGTTACGTGCGGCCAATGGCAATGGCGGGATGCTCGCACGTAATAAGCTATGCAAAGAAATGAAAAGAGCGGCGAGTGAATAAGGAAATAAACAATGGGATTCAAAAGTAAATATGTACAATAGTTTTATTAAAAGTAACTTGTATGCAAGGTCCGAAACCGATTAAAATAACGTTCCGGTTTCGGTTTCGGTTTTTGCAACGTGTTTCGGTTTCGGTTCCGGTTTCGTTCTACAAAATTTATTTCGGTTTCGGTTACGGTTTCGTTCCGGTTTCGGTTTCCAAATAAAAACACGAAAAAAAAAATTTTATTACTAAAATACTCAAGTACCTATGTAGCTACGAAATAGGTCTGAATTTTCATAACTTTTTTCCTGCGGCCATGATGGGATTTCTCCAATATAATAATACATTTATTAACGCTATGCATGGATGAAATTTCTGCAAAACAAATTCCTAAAGTTAACTCTACTTTTTTATTAAAAATGGAAGCCAAATGAAATGTATAAATCGTTAAAAACATTAAAATTAGTGGCGCTTTCTGAGACAAGCCTGAACATTTCTTTTACGGATCTCGTAAAATTGTTTCGATCGCTTCATTCAACTATAGTCAAACTTCCTCTTTCAGAATTTTGAAAAACGTGGCTCGACAATCTTCCATGAAAACTTTCAGGGTACCTGTTTGTATAAGGAACTACCTATGTGCCCACTCACAGAAGTAAGGTATTGAGAAAATTCAAAACCGTTTGGAACCGGTTCCGGCTTTTGAAACGGTTTCGGTTTCGGTCTTTTCCAGATCAAAATAACGGTTACGGTTTCGGTTTCGGTTTTGAAAAATTAATCGGTTTTAATCGGTTACGGTTACGGTTTCGGTTTCGGTTTCAGTCCTTGCTTGTATGTGATAATGAAATGTAATGGAATTGAAGTTATTACAAAGTGCACAATAAATGATTATAAGGAAATGTAATTGGTTACTTTACTTTGGTTTGGCAGCTGATGACTCTCGTATGCTCGGAAAAGAAGTGATCGAGTGTTTAGATAAATATCAGCTCTGTGCCGCCGCCGAAAGCCTACCTTTGTAGGATTCGAAGGGGTAAGAGCTGTTATCGGTATAAAGATAAACAGTAAAAGTAATAGCGCGGAAGATACTACGGTTTGCTACGAGGGGGGGCCGGCATGTTTAGACCACCGGTCTAAATATATCGGCCGCCCCTCGTGACCAGCAACGCTAAAGGAAAAGGAGGAGTCACCAGCAACCGCTCCAATCTAAGACTTAAGCTAACACGACGACTATAAGGATGGTGAATGTATGCTATGGCCCCATAGGCTCTCCATGCTAGCTGCTACAATTGTCCTGTTGTGGATGAAAAGGAAAGGTTAGAATATGGACGTGGTTATGCCTAGTTCATTGCACCTTACTATTAGTGTTTCGCATTTTCTCCGTGGTGTGTAGAGGATAATAATTGGGAAATTTTATTGCTGGTAAGAACCAGATATTGTTGGGCCGAAAATTGTGACCTGGGCTAATAATCCGTTGATTTGAGATGGCGGTGTGGCGTTCAACATGATGTTGGCGTAGACGTCGGCGCCTAACACGAGGCGCGAAAATGGCCCGCCACTGTGCCATCGATATTCGACGATGGGGTCAACCGATGATGGCGTGCAACGACCGTCGCCTGAGTAGTGATCCTTCGGTTTACCCTATGTTGTCCTCGTAGGACCAGCGTGCACCTCATCGGCCGCGTTCCCCCAAGTCGCTCCAAGTCGAGGTCAATGGCGAGCTCGCTATCAATGATCGACGTGGGAGAACACGGGTCGATCAGGGCACGCACAATGTGAAGTCTGCCTCCGGCTTCAATGGATACTAAAGCGGTGGGGGCAATAGCGACAAATGACCGCAATATTATGTCGTCGGTGGGTGTATTTGCCGCTCTGCCAGACCGAAACGTGGCGGGCAGATGTCTGTGGCGTACGACTGTGGTATCGCTGACGGTGGAATGGGCCGGATAAGGTGCCGTCCGACCCGCTGTAAGGCGTAATGAGCGGAAAGGACGCGTTTCCGCGTCACCCCGTCATACATCGGTGGGACGGCGAGATGGTCGGAAAGGACGCGTTTCCGAGCCACCAGGGTTCACCTTACCGGGCCTGGAAAGTGGTCGGAAAGTACGGGTTTCCGAGCCACCCTTTCCTCTCTTCTCTGCTGGAGCTAGTTCGTGGCTTCTCCACAGCTCGTGCCGTAGTAGCGGTCGGAAAGAACGTGTTTCCGCGCCGCTGAGCAGTGGAGTCGGATTGGCCCTGGCTGCCTGTTCTTCTTCCTCTTCTTCGGCCACCTGTTCTGCCCTGGATTTCGGTGTTTCGGTGATGGCTATGGACAAGGCGTCATCGGAATTCTCCCCGTCCTCTAGCTGTTCGATGTTTGCCCGGATATATGGAGAGGGACGGGTGGTGGCGTCGTCCATGTGCAGCGTAGTATGATGCGTCTCGCTACACCGTTAGCATCGGTCCTTGCTCGGACATGTTCCTAGACCGTGGAAGGGCGATAGGCAGTTGGGGCAGTACTTATGGATAAGTACCACCCGTGACCGCTCTTCAACCGCCATCCCACGGTATTGGTGGCAAAACCGGATGCCGTGGTTATTGCCACATAAGCGGCACGGGATGCTAAAGGGACGGGACCTTCCCTCCGTCTTGACGCGTGTCGCGGTGTAACGAGTAATTCTAAAAAGAATAAACCCGTTATTCACTGTGGGTTGCTCGTATGTCTGGTTGGGTGGCTTGTATCGGCGTATGAACCTGCTAAAATTTTTTTTTGTTGGAATTGGGCCCTTTTGACCTTATTGATATATAGGCTATTCGGTGCGGTGTAAATGTACTATCCCACTTCAGTTACCAATTTTGGTACGGTTTGGATATTTACCCCCATCTGGCAGGACCATTCGGATTCTGGCCCAATTTTTCCCATCTGGTATTGTTTGTCATTTGACAATTTCCTGCCACCAAAGGGAAACAGGAAATAGAAGCGTCTACACTTAATATGTGCCGTACCTTAATCGACCGCGCGCCCTTTGCAGTAGTCCTAAAATGACTTGTTTTTGGCCTGGATGGTAAAAGTTTAGCACTTGCGCCTCTGAACTATTGCATTTTTAGAGTGTGTGTGTATAGCTGCAGGTAAGAAGCGACCATTTCAATAATTAAAGGCGGCCCAAGTGGGGACCACATGACCAGCTGATCGCGCTGTCGTTGATTTCCGGCTAAAATCACCCACCCTTAAGTTTCACTATACGGATCGCGAACAGCTGACACGCTTTGTGCTGCCAAATCGCATCGATGGTGACTAGTACTCTTGCGATGTTAAGGCCCAGGCAGATGCTCCACGGCAGCTGCTAATAGTACATTTACACTGTTCACCCTGTCATTATGGTGACATTTCCCATACCGTGTCACGATTTTGGGAAACTAATTTAGGGGAATGGTGTACGTTGTCATACGATCACGACTGTTCTTTATCTAACTATACTAAACAGCTAACCTTTAATTTTGATGTAAAAATAACTTTTGCCCATTAAGAACCTAATATGCACATTATTTCTGCATACTAACTTTTAATGCCATTGTCATCCTAAACTGTTTACGCATACTGCTCTGCTCACTTGAAAAAAGTAGTAGGATAAAAGTTGGGGCCCCAAAATTGTTGGGAAAATAAGGAGCACCCTAATTGCTGGAGCACCCTAATTGGGATTAGAGCACTTAATTAGCACATAATTTCTGTATATTCACTTTTGATGTAGTCCTCATCCTTCACTGTTAACCCATAGTGCTCTGCTAGCTTAAGCCTTAAGCTAACAGAGCATCGTATTTTGGAAAAAGTTGAGGACCACCCTAATTGGGATTAGAGCACTTAATTAGCACATAAAGAGCACATAATTTCCGTATGTTCACTTTTGATGTAGTCCTCATCCTTCACTGTAAACGCATAGTGCTCTGCTAGCTTAAGCCTTAACTAGCAGAGCATCGATTTTTAAGCCTTAAGCTAGCAGAGCATCGTATTTTGGAAAAAGTTCAGGAGCATCCTAATTGGGATTAGGGCACTTAATTAGCACATAATGAGCACATAATTTCTGTATATTCACTTTTGATGTAGTCCTCATCCTTCACTGTTAACGCATAGCGCTCTGCTAGCTTAAGCCTTAACTAGCAGAGCATCGATTTTTGGGAAAAGTTGAAGAGCGCATTTTTTGGGATTAGGGCACTTAATTAGCACATAATTTCTGTATATTCACTTTTGATGTAGTCCTCATCCTTCACTGTTAACCCATAGTGCTCTGCTAGCTTAAGCCTTAAGCTATCAGAGCATCGTATTTTGGAAAAAGTTGAGGAGCATCCTATTTGGGATTAGAGCACTTATTTAGCACATAAAGAGCACATAATTTCTGTATGTTCACTTTTGAAGTAGTCCTCATCCTTCACTGTTAACCCATAGTGCTCTGCTAGCTTAAGCCTTAATTTTGGAAAAAGTTGAGGAGCACCCTAATTGGGATTAGAGCACTTAACTAGCACATAAAGAGCACATAATTTCTGTATGTTCACTTTTGATGTAGTCCCCATCCTTCACTGTGAACGCATAGTGCTCTGCTAGCTTAAGCCTTAAGCTAACAGAGCATCGTATTTTGGAAAAAGTTGAGGAGCACCCTAATTGGGATTAGAGCACTTAATTAGCACATAAAGAGCACATAATTTCTGTATGTTCACTTTTGATGTAGTCCTCATCCTTCACTTTTAACCCATAGTGCTCTTCTAGCTTAAGGCTTAAGCTAGCAGAGCATCGTATTTTGGAAAAAGTTGAGGAGCACCCTAATTGGGATTAGAGCACTTAATTAGCACATTATTTCTGTATATTCACTTTTGATGTAGTCCTCATCCTTCACTGTTAACCCATAGTGCTCTGCTAGCTTAAGCCTTAAGCTATCAGAGCATCGTATTTTGGAAAAAGTTGAGGAGCATCCTATTTGGGATTAGAGCACTTATTTAGCACATAAAGAGCACATAATTTCTGTATGTTCACTTTTGAAGTAGTCCTCATCCTTCACTGTTAACCCATAGTGCTCTGCTAGCTTAAGCCTTAATTTTGGAAAAAGTTGAGGAGCACCCTAATTGGGATTAGAGCACTTAACTAGCACATAAAGAGCACATAATTTCTGTATGTTCACTTTTGATGTAGTCCTCATCCTTCACTGTTAACGCATAGTGGTCTGCTATCTTAAGCCTCAAGCTAGCAGAGCATCGTATTTTGGAAAAAGTTGAGGAGCACCCTAATTGGGATTAGAGCACTTAATTAGCACATTATTTCTGTATATTCACTTTTGATGTAGTCCTCATCCTTCACTGTTAACGCATAGTGGTCTGCTATCTTAAGCCTCAAGCTAGCAGAGCATCGTATTTTGGAAAAAGTTGAGGAACACCCTAATTGGGATTAGAGCATTTAATTAGCACATAAAGAGAACCTAATTTCCGTATATTCACTTATGATATGGTCCTCATCCTTCGCTGTTAACGCATAGTGCTCTGCTAGCTTAAGCCTTAATTTTGGAAGTTGAGGAGCACCCTAATTGGGGTTAGAGCGCTTAATTAGCACAAAAAGAGCACATAATTTCTGTATATTCACTTTTGATGTAGTCCTCATCCTTCACTGTTAACGCATAGTGCCCTGCTAGCTTAAGGCTTAAGCTAGCAGAGCATCGTATTTTGGAAAAAGTTGAGGAGCACCCTAATTGGGATTAGAGCACTTAATTAGCACATAAAGAGCACATAATTTCTGTATATTCACTTTTTATGTAGTCCTCATCCTTAACTGTTAACCCATGGAAAAAGTTGAGGAGCACCCTAATTGGGATTAGAGCACTTAATTAGCACATAAAGAGCACATAATTTCTGTATGTTCACTTTTGATGTAGTCCTCATCCTTCACTGTTAACCCATAGTGCTCTGCTAGCTTAAGCCTTAAGCAAGCAGAGCATCGTATTTTGGAAAAAGTTGAGGAGCACCCTAATTGGGATTAGAGCACTTAATTAGCACATAAAGAGCACATAATTTCTGTATCTTCACTTTTGATGTAGTCCTCATCCTTAACTGTTAACCCATGGAAAAAGTTGAGGAGCACCCTAATTGGGATTAGAGCACTTAATTAGCACATAAAGAGCACATAATTTCTGTATATTCACTTTTGATGTAGTCCTTATCCTTAACTGTTAACCCATGGAAAAAGTTGAGGACCACCCTAATTGGGATTAGAGCACTTAATTAGCACATAAAGAGCACATAATTTCCGTATGTTCACTTTTGATGTAGTCCTCATCCTTCACTGTTAACGCATAGTGCTCTGCTAGCTTAAGCCTTAACTAGCAGAGCATCGATTTTTAAGCCTTAAGCTAGCAGAGCATTTTATTTTGGAAAAAGTTCAGGAGCATCCTAATTGGGATTAGAACACTTAATTAGCACATAAAGAGCACATAATTTCTGTATGTTCACTTTTGATGTAGTCCTCATCCTTCACTGTTAACGCATAGTGCTCTGCTAGCTTAAGCCTTAACTAGCAGAGCATCGATTTTTGCGAAAAGTTGAAGAGCGCATTTTTTGGGATTAGGGCACTTAATTAGCTCATAATGAGCACATAATTTCTGTGTATTCACTTTTGATGTAGTCCTCATCCTTCACTGTTAACCCATAGTGCTCTGCTAGCTTAAGCCTTAAGCTAGCAGAGCATCGTGTTTTGGAAAAAGCTGAGGAGCATCCTAATTGGGATTAGAGCACTTAATTAGCACATAAAGAGCACATAATTTCTGTATGTTCACTTTTGATGTAGTCCTCATCCTTCACTGTTAACGCATAATGCTCTTATAGCTTAAGCCTTAAGCTAGCAGAGCATCGTGTTTTGGAAAAAGTTGAGGAGCATCCTAATTGGGATTAGAGCACTTAATTAGCACATAAAGAGCACATAATTTCTGTATATTCACTTTTGATGTAGTCCTCATCCTTCACTGTTAACCCATAGTGCTCTGCTAGCTTAAGCCTTAAGCTAGCAGAGCATCGTGTTTTGGAAAAAGCTGAGGAGCATCCTAATTGGGATTAGAGCACTTAATTAGCACATAAAGAGCACATAATTTCTGTATGTTCACTTTTGATGTAGTCCTCATCCTTCACTGTTAACGCATAGTGCTCTGCTAGCTTAAGCCTTAAGCTAACAGAGCATCGTATTTTGGAAAAAGTTGAGGAGCACCCTAATTGGGATTAGAGCACTTAATTAGCACACAAAGAGCACATAATTTCTGAATGTTCACTTTTGATGAAGTCCTCATCCTTCACTGTTAACGCATAATGCTCTTATAGCTTAAGCCTTAAGCTAGCAGAGCATCGTGTTTTGGAAAAAGTTGAGGAGCACCCTAATTGGGATTAGAGCACTTAATTAGCACATAATGAGCACATAATTTCTGTATATTCACTTTTGATGTAGTCCTCATCCTTCACTGTTAACGCATAGCGCTCTGCTAGCTTAAGCCTTAACTAGCAGAGCATCGATTTTTGGGAAAAGGTGAAGAGCGCATTTTTTGGGATTAGGGCACTTAATTAGCACATAATTTCTGTATATTCACTTTTGATGTAGTCCTCATCCTTCACTGTTAACGCATAGTGCTCTGCTAGCTTAAGCCTTAAGCTAACATAGCATCGTGTTTTGGAAAAAGTTGAGGAGCATCCTAATTGGGATTAGAGCATTTAATTAGCACATAAAGAGCACATAATTTCTGTATGTTCACTTTTGATGTAGTCCTCATCCTTCACTGTTAACGTATAGTGCTCTGCTAGCTTAAGCCTTAAGCTAACAGAGCATCGTATTTTGGAAAAAGTTGAGGAGCACCCTAATTGGGATTAGAGCACTTAATTAGCACATAAAGAGCACATAATTTCTGTATGTTCACTTTTGATGTAGTCCTCATCCTTCACTGTTAACGCATAATGCTCTTATAGCTTAAGCCTTAAGCTAACAGAGCATCGTATTTTGGAAAAAGTTGAGGAGCATCCTAATTGGGATTAGAGCATTTAATTAGCACATAAAGAGCACATAATTTCTGTATGTTCACTTTTGATGTAGTCCTCATCCTTCACTGTTAACGCATAGTGCTCTGCTAGCTTAAGCCTTAAGCTAACATAGCATCGTATTTTGGAAAAAGTTGAGGAGCACCCTAATTGGGATTAGAGCACTTAATTAGCACATTATTTCTGTATATTCACTTTTGATGTAGTCCTCATCCTTCACTGTTAACGCATAGTGCCCTGCTAGCTTAAGCCTTAAGCTAGCAGAGCATCGTATTTTGGAAAAAGTTGAGGAACACCCTAATTGGGATTAGAGCAATTAATTAGCACATAAAGAGCACATAATTTCTGTATGTTCACTTTTGATGTAGTCCTCATCCTTCACTGTTAACCCATGGAAAAAGTTGAGGAGCACCCTAATTGGGATTAGAGCACTTAATTAGCACATAAAGAGCACATAATTTCTGTATGTTCACTTTTGATGTAGTCCTCATCCTTCACTGTTAACGCATAGTGCTCTGCTAGCTTAAGCCTTAAGCTAACAGAGCATCGTATTTTGGAAAAAGTTGAGGAGCACCCTATTTGGGATTAGAGCACTTAATTAGCACAAAAAGAGCACATAATTTCTGTATATTCACTTTTGATGTAGTCCTCATCCTTCACTGTTAACCCATTTATTTTGGAAAAAGTTCAGGAGCATCCTAATTGGGATTAGAGCACTTAATTAGCACATAATGAGCACATAATTTCTGTATATTCACTTTTGATGTAGTCCTCATCCTTCACTGTTAACGCATAGCGCTCTGCTAGCTTAAGCCTTAACTAGCAGAGCATCGATTTTTGGGAAAAGTTGAAGAGCGCATTTTTTGGGATTAGGGCACTTAATTAGCACATAATTTCTGTATATTCACTTTTGATGTAGTCCTCATACTTCACTGTTAACGCATAGTGCCCTGCTAGCTTAAGGCTTAAGCTAGCAGAGCATCGTATTTTGGAAAAAGTTGAGGAACACCCTAATTGGGATTAGAGCAATTAATTAGCACATAAAGAGAACATAATTTCCGTATATTCACTTATGATATGGTCCTCATCCTTCGCTGTTAACGCATAGTGCTCTGCTAGCTTAAGCCTTAATTTTGGAAGTTGAGGAGCACCCTAATTGGGGTTAGAGCGCTTAATTAGCACAAAAAGAGCACATAATTTCTGTATATTCACTTTTGATGTAGTCCTCATCCTTCACTGTTAACGCATAGTGCTCTGCTAGCTTAAGCCTTAAGCTAGCAGAGCACTAAAAGCACATAAAGAGCACATAATTTCTGTATATTCACTTTTGATGTAGTCCTCATCCTTAACTGTTAACCCATGGAAAAAGTTGAGGACCACCCTAATTGGGATTAGAACACTTAATTAACACATAAAGAGCACATAATTTCTGTATGTTCACTTTTGATGTAGTCCTCATCCTTCACTGTTAACGCATAGTGCTCTGCTAGCTTAAGCCTTAACTAGCAGAGCATCGATTTTTAAGCCTTAAGCTAACAGAGCATCGTATTTTGGAAAAAGTTGAGGAGCACCCTAATTGGGATTAGAGCACTTAATTAGCACACAAAGAGCACATAATTTCTGAATGTTCACTTTTGATGAAGTCCTCATCCTTCACTGTTAACGCATAATGCTCTTATAGCTTAAGCCTTAAGCTAACAGAGCATCGTGTTTTGGAAAAAGTTGAGGAGCATCCTAATTGGGATTAGAGCATTTAATTAGCACATAAAGAGCACATAATTTCTGAATGTTCACTTTTGATGTAGTCCTCATCCTTCACTGTTAACCCATGGAAAAATTTGAGGAGCACCCTAATTGGGATTAGAGCACTTAATTAGCACATAAAGAGCACATAATTTCCGTATGTTCACTTTTGATATAGTCCTCATCCTTCACTGTAAACGCATAGTCCTCTGCTAGCTTAAGCCTTAACTAGCAGAGCATCGATTTTTAAGCCTTAAGCTAACAGAGCATCGTATTTTGGAAAAAGTTGAGGAGCACCCTAATTGGGATTAGAGCACTTAATTAGCACACAAAGAGCACATAATTTCTGAATGTTCACTTTTGATGAAGTCCTCATCCTTCACTGTTAACGCATAATGCTCTTATAGCTTAAGCCTTAAGCTAACAGAGCATCGTGTTTTGGAAAAAGTTGAGGAGCATCCTAATTGGGATTAGAGCATTTAATTAGCACATAAAGAGCACATAATTTCTGTATGTTCACTTTTGATGTAGTCCTCATCCTTCACTGTTAACGCATAGTGCTCTGCTAGCTTAAGCCTTAAGCTAACAGAGCATCGTATTTTGGAAAAAGTTGAGGAGCACCCTAATTGGGATTAGAGCACTTAATTAGCACATAAAGAGCACATAATTTCTGTATGTTCACTTTTGATGTAGTCCTCATCCTTCTCTTTTAACCCATAGTGCTCTGCTAGCTTAAGGCTTAAGCTAGCAGAGCATCGTATTTTGGAAAAAGTTGAGGAGCACCCTAATTGGGATTAGAGCACTTAATTAGCACATTATTTCTGTATATTCACTTTTGATGTAGTCCTCATCCTTCACTGTTAACGCATAGTGCCCTGCTAGCTTAAGCCTTAAGCTAGCAGAGCATCGTATTTTGGAAAAAGTTGAGGAACACCCTAATTGGGATTAGAGCAATTAATTAGCACATAAAGAGCACATAATTTCTGTATGTTCACTTTTGATGTAGTCCTCATCCTTCACTGTTAACCCATGGAAAAAGTTGAGGAGCACCCTAATTGGGATTAGAGCACTTAATTAGCACATAAAGAGCACATAATTTCTGTATGTTCACTTTTGATGTAGTCCTCATCCTTCACTGTTAACGCATAGTGCTCTGCTAGCTTAAGCCTTAAGCTAACAGAGCATCGTATTTTGGAAAAAGTTGAGGAGCACCCTAATTGGGATTAGAGCACTTAATTAGCACAAAAAGAGCACATAATTTCTGTATATTCACTTTTGATGTAGTCCTCATCCTTCACTGTTAACCCATTTATTTTGGAAAAAGTTCAGGAGCATCCTAATTGGGATTAGAGCACTTAATTAGCACATAAAGAGCACATAATTTCTGTATGTTCACTTTTTATGTAGTCCTCATCCTTTACTGTTAACCCATAGTGCTCTGCTAGCTTAAGGCTTAAGTTGAGGAGCATCCTAATTGGGATTAGAGCACTTAATTAGCATATAAAGAGCACATAATTTCTGTATGTTCACTTTTGATGTAGTCCTCATCCTTCACTGTTAACCCATAGTGCTCTGCTAGCTTAAGCCTTAAGCTAGCAGAGCATCGTGTTTTGGAAAAAGTTGAGGAGCATCCTAATTGTGATTAGAGCACTTAATTAGCATATAAAGAGCACATAATTTCTGTATGTTCACTTTTATAACTTAAGCCTTAAGCTAGCAGAGCATCGTATTTTGGAAAAAGTTGTGGAGCATCCTAATTGGGATTAGAGCACTTAATTAGCACATAAAGAGCACATAATTTCTGTATGTTCACTTTTGATGTAGTCCTCATCCTTCACTGTTAACCCATAGTGCTCTGCTAGCTTAAGCCTTAAGCTATCAGAGCATCGTATTTTGGAAAAAGTTGAGGAGCATCCTAATTGGGATTAGAGCACTTATTTAGCACATAAAGAGCACATAATTTCTGTATGTTCACTTTTGAAGTAGTCCTCATCCTTCACTGTTAACCCATAGTGCTCTGCTAGCTTAAGCCTTAAGCTAACAGAGCATCGTATTTTGGAAAAAGTTGAGGAGCACCCTAATTGGGATTAGAGCACTTAATTAGCGCATAAAGAGCACATAATTTCCGTATGTTCACTTTTGATGTAGTCCTCATCCTTCACTGTAAACGCATAGTGATCTGCTAGCTTAAGCCTTAACTAGCAGAGCATCGTGTTTTGGAAAAAGTTGAGGAGCACCCTAATTGGGATTAGAGCACTTAATTAGCACATAAAGAGCACATAATTTCTGTATGTTCACTTTTGATGTAGTCCTCATCCTTCACTGTTAACCCATAGTGCTCTGCTAGCTTAAGCCTTAAGCTAACAGAGCATCGTATTTTGGAAAAATTTGAGGACCACCCTAATTGGGATTAGAGCACTTAATTAGCGCATAAAGAGCACATAATTTCCGTATGTTCACTTTTGATGTAGTCCTCATCCTTCGCTGTTAACGCATAGTGCTCTGCTAGCTTAAGTCTTAATTTTGGAAGTTGAGGAGCACCCTAATTGGGATTAGAGCGCTTAATTAGCACAAAAAGAGCACATAATTTCTGTATGTTCACTTTTGATGTAGTCCTCATCCTTCACTGTTAGCCCATAGTGCTCTGCTAGCTTAAGCCTTAATTTTGGAAAAAGTTTAGGAGCACCCTAATTGGGATTAGAGCACTTAACTAGCACATAAAGAGCACATAATTTCTGTATGTTCACTTTTGATGTAGTCCTCATCCTTCACTTTTAAAGTTGAGGAGCACCCTAACTGGGATTAGAGCACTTAATTAGCACATAAAGAGCACATCATTTCTGTATGTTCACTTTTGATGAAGTCCTCATCCTTCACTGTTAACGCATAGTGCTCTGCTAGCTTAAGCCTTAAGCTAACAGAGCATCGTATTTTGGAAAAAGGTGAGGAGCACCCTAATTGGGATTAGAGCACTTAATTAGCACATAAAGAGCACATAATTTCTGAATGTTCACTTTTGATGAAGTCCTCATCCTTCACTGTTAACGCATAATGCTCTTATAGCTTAAGCCTTAAGCTAACAGAGCATCGTATTTTGGAAAAAGGTGAGGAGCACCCTAATTGGGATTAGAGCACTTAATTAGCACATAAAGAGCACATAATTTCTGAATGTTCACTTTTGATGAAGTCCTCATCCTTCACTGTTAACGCATAATGCTCTTATAGCTTAAGCCTTAAGCTAGCAGAGCATCGTATTTTGGAAAAAGTTGAGGAGCATCCTAATTGGGATTAGAGCACTTAATTAGCACATAAAGAGCACATAATTTCTGTATGTTCACTTTTGATGTAGTCCTCATCCTTCACTGTTAACCCATAGTGGTCTGCTATCTTAAGCCTCAAGCTAGCAGAGCATCGTATTTTGGAAAAAGTTGAGGAGCATCCTAATTGGGATTAGAGCACTTAATTAGCACAAAAAGAGCACATAATTTCTGTATGTTCACTTTTGATGTAGTCGTCATCCTTCACTGTTAACGCATAATGCTCTTATAACTTAAGCCTTAAGCTAGCAGAGCATCGTATTTTGGAAAAAGTTGAGGAGCATCCTAATTGGGATTAGAGCACTTAATTAGCACATAAAGAGCACATAATTTCTGTATGTTCACTTTTGATGTAGTCCTCATCCTTCACTGTTAACCCATAGTGCTCTGCTAGCTTAAGCCTTAAGCTAACAGAGCATCGTATTTTGGAAAAAGTTGAGGAGCACCCTAATTGGGATTAAAGCACTTAATTAGCACATAAAGAACACATTATTTCTGTATATTCACTTTTGATGTAGTCCTCATCCTTCACTGTTAACGCATAGTGCTCTGTTAGCTTAAGCCTTAATTTTGGGAAAAGTTGAGGAGCCCCCTAATTGGGATTAGAGCACTTAATTAGCATATAAAGAGCACATAATTTCTGTATGTTCACTTTTGATGTAGTCCTCATCCTTCACTGTTAACGCATAGTGGTCTGCTATCTTAAGCCTCAAGCTAGCAGAGCATCGTATTTTGGAAAAAGTTGAGGAGCATTCTAATTGGGATTAGAGCACTTAATTAGCACAAAAAGAGCACATAATTTCTGTATGTTCACTTTTGATGTAGTCCTCATCCTTCACTGTTAACGCATAATGCTCTTATAACTTAAGCCTTAAGCTAGCAGAGCATCGTATTTTGGAAAAAGTTGAGGAGCATCCTAATTGGGATTAGAGCACTTAATTAGCACATAAGGAGCACATAATTTCTGTATGTTCACTTTTGATGTAGTCCTCATCCTTCACTGTTAACCCATAGTGCTCTGCTAGCTTAAGCCTTAAGCTATCAGAGCATCGTATTTTGGAAAAAGTTGAGGAGCATCCTAATTGGGATTAGAGCACTTATTTAGCACATAAAGAGCACATAATTTCTGTATGTTCACTTTTGAAGTAGTCCTCATCCTTCACTGTTAACGCATAGTGGTCTGCTATCTTAAGCCTCAAGCTAGCAGAGCATCGTATTTTGGAAAAAGTTGAGGAGCACCCTAATTGGGATTAGAGCACTTAATTAGCACATTATTTCTGTATATTCTCTTTTGATGTAGTCCTCATCCTTCACTGTTAACGCATAGTGGTCTGCTATCTTAAGCCTCAAGCTAGCAGAGCATCGTATTTTGGAAAAAGTTGAGGAGCATCCTAATTGGGATTAGAGCACTTAATTAGCACAAAAAGAGCACATAATTCCTGTATGTTCACTTTTGATGTAGTCCTCATCCTTCACTGTTAATGCATAATGCTCTTATAACTTAAGGCTTAAGCTAGCAGAACATCGTATTTTGGAAAAAGTTGAGGAGCACCCTAATTGGGATTAGAGCACTTAATTAGCACATAAAGAGCACATAATTTCTGTATATTCACTTTTGATGTAGTCCTCATCCTTCACTGTTAACGCATAGTGCTTAAGGCTTAAGCTAGCAGAGCATCGTATTTTGGAAAAAGTTGAGGAACACCCTAATTGGGATTAGAGCAATTAATTAGCACATAAAGAGAACATAATTTCCGTATATTCACTTATGATATGGTCCTCATCCTTCGCTGTTAACGCATAGTGCTCTGCTAGCTTAAGCCTTAATTTTGGAAGTTGAGGAGCACCCTAATTGGGATTAGAGGGCTTAATTAGCACAAAAAGAGCACATAATTTCTGTATATTCACTTTTGATGTAGTCCTCATCCTTCACTGTTAACGCATAGTGCTCTGCTAGCTTAAGCCTTCATTTTGGAAAAAGTTGAGGAGCACCCTAATTGGGATTAGAGCACTTAACTAGCACATAAAGAGCACATAATTTCTGTATGTTCACTTTTGATGTAGTCCTCATCCTTCACTGTTAACGCATAGTGGTCTGCTATCTTAAGCCTCAAGCTAGCAGAGCATCGTATTTTGGAAAAAGTTGAGGAGCACCCTAATTGGGATTAGAGCACTTAATTAGCACATTATTTCTGTATATTCACTTTTGATGTAGTCCTCATCCTTCACTGTTAACGCATAGTGGTCTGCTATCTTAAGCCTCAAGCTAGCAGAGCATCGTATTTTGGAAAAAGTTGAGGAGCATCCTAATTGGGATTAGAGCACTTAATTAGCACAAAAAGAGCACATAATTCCTGTATGTTCACTTTTGATGTAGTCCTCATCCTTCACTGTTAATGCATAATGCTCTTATAACTTAAGGCTTAAGCTAGCAGAACATCGTATTTTGGAAAAAGTTGAGGAGCACCCTAATTGGGATTAGAGCACTTAATTAGCACATAAAGAGCACATAATTTCTGTATATTCACTTTTGATGTAGTCCTCATCCTTCACTGTTAACGCATAGTGCTTAAGGCTTAAGCTAGCAGAGCATCGTATTTTGGAAAAAGTTGAGGAACACCCTAATTGGGATTAGAGCAATTAATTAGCACATAAAGAGAACATAATTTCCGTATATTCACTTATGATATGGTCCTCATCCTTCGCTGTTAACGCATAGTGCTCTGCTAGCTTAAGCCTTAATTTTGGAAGTTGAGGAGCACCCTAATTGGGATTAGAGGGCTTAATTAGCACAAAAAGAGCACATAATTTCTGTATATTCACTTTTGATGTAGTCCTCATCCTTCACTGTTAACGCATAGTGCTCTGCTAGCTTAAGCCTTAAGCTAACAGAGCATCGTATTTTGGAAAAAGTTGAGGAGCACCCTAATTGGGAGTAGAGCACTTAATTAGCACATTATTTCTGTATATTCACTTTTGATGTAGTCCTCATCCTTCACTGTTAACGCATTTTGGAAAAAGTTGAGGAGCACCCTAATTGGGATTAGAGCACTTAATTAGCACATAAAGAGCACATAATTTCTGTATATTCACTTTTGATGTAGTCCTCATCCTTCACTGTTAACGCATAGTGCTTAAGGCTTAAGCTAGCAGAGCATCGTATTTTGGAAAAAGTTGAGGAGCACCCTAATTGGGATTAGAGCAATTAATTAGCACATAAAGAGAACATAATTTCCGTATATTCACTTATGATATGGTCCTCATCCTTCGCTGTTAACGCATAGTGCTCTGCTAGCTTAAGCCTTAATTTTGGAAGTTGAGGAGCACCCTAATTGGGATTAGAGCGCTTAATTAGCACAAAAAGAGCACATAATTTCTGTATATTCACTTTTGATGTAGTCCTCATCCTTCACTGTTAACGCATAGTTCTCTGCTATCTTAAGCCTCAAGCTAGCAGAGCATCGTATTTTGGAAAAAGTTGAGGAGCACCCTAATTGGGAGTAGAGCACTTAATTAGCACATTATTTCTGTATATTCACTTTTGATGTAGTCCTCATCCTTCACTGTTAACGCATAGTGCCCTGCTAGCTTAAGGCTTAAGCTAGCAGAGCATCGTATTTTGGAAAAAGTTGAGGAGCACCCTAATTGGGATTAGAGCACTTAATTAGCACATAAAGAGCACATAATTTCTGTATGTTCACTTTTGATGTAGTCCTCATCCTTCACTGTTAACGCATAATGCTCTTATAACTTAAGGCTTAAGCTAGCAGAACATCGTATTTTGGAAAAAGTTGAGGAGCACCCTAATTGGGATTAGAGCACTTAATTAGCACATAAAGAGCACATAATTTCTGTATATTCACTTTTGATGTAGTCCTCATCCTTCACTGTTAACGCATAGTGCTTAAGGCTTTTTGGAAAAAGTTGAGGAGCATCCTAATTGGGATTAGAGCACTTAATTAGCACATAAAGAGCACATAATTTCTGTATGTTCACTTTTGATGTAGTCCTCATCCTTCACTGTTAACGCATAGTGGTCTGCTATCTTAAGCCTCAAGCTAGCAGAGCATCGTATTTTGGAAAAAGTTGAGGAGCACCCTAATTGGGATTAGAGCACTTAATTAGCACATTATTTCTGTATATTCACTTTTGATGTAGTCCACATAATTAGCACAAAAAGAGCACATAATTTCTGTATGTTCACTTTTGATGTAGTCCTCATCCTTCACTGTTAACACATAATGCTCTTATAACTTAAGGCTTAAGCTAGCAGAACATCGTATTTTAGAAAAAGTTGAGGAGCACCCTAATTGGGATTAGAGCACTTAATTAGCACATAAAGAGCACATAATTTCTGTATATTCACTTTTGATGTAGTCCTCATCCTTCACTCTTAACGCATAGTGCCCTGCTAGCTTAAGGCTTAAGCTAGCAGAGCATCGTATTTTGGAAAAAGTTGAGGAGCACCCTAATTGGGATTAGAGCACTTAATTAGCACATAAAGAGCACATAATTTCTGTATATTCACTTTTGATGTAGTCCTCATCCTTCACTGTTAACGCATAGTGCTTAAGGCTTAAGCTAGCAGAGCATCGTATTTTGGAAAAAGTTGAGGAGCACCCTAATTGGGATTAGAGCAATTAATTAGCACATAAAGAGAACATAATTTCCGTATATTCACTTATGATATGGTCCTCATCCTTCGCTGTTAACGCATAGTGCTCTGCTAGCTTATGCCTTAATTTTGGAAGTTGAGGAGCACCCTAATTGGGATTAGAGCGCTTAATTAGCACAAAAAGAGCACATAATTTCTGTATATTCACTTTTGATGTAGTCCTCATCCTTCACTGTTAACGCATAGTGCTCTGCTATCTTAAGCCTCAAGCTAGCAGAGCATCGTATTTTGGAAAAAGTTGAGGAGCACCCTAATTGGGATTAGAGCACTTAATTAGCACATTATTTCTGTATATTCACTTTTGATGTAGTCCTCATCCTTCACTGTTAACGCATAGTGCCCTGCTAGCTTAAGGCTTAAGCTAGCAGAGCATCGTATTTTGGAAAAAGTTGAGGAGCACCCTAATTGGGATTAGAGCACTTAATTAACACATAAAGAGCACATAATTTCTGTATATTCACTTTTGATGTAGTCCTCATCCTTCACTGTTAACGCATAGTGCCTAAGGCTTAAGCTAGCAGAGCATCGTATTTTATAAAAGTTGAGGAGCACCCTAATTGGGATTAGAGCACTTAATTAGCACATAAAAAGCACATAATTTCTGTATATTCACTTTTGATGTAGTCCTCATCCTTCACTGTTATCCCATGGAAAAAAATGAGGAGCACCCTAATTGGGATTAGAGCACTTAATTAGCACATAAAGAGCACATAATTTCTGTATGTTCACTTTTGATGTAGTCCTCATCCTTCACTGTTAACCCATAGTGCTCTGCTAGCTTAAGCCTTAAGCTAACAGAGCATCGTATTTTGGAAAAAGTTGAGGACCACCCTAATTGGGATTAGAGCACTTAATTAGCACATAAAGAGCACATAATTTCCGTATGTTCACTTTTGATGTAGTCCTCATCCTTCACTGTAAACGCATAGTCCTCTGCTAGCTTAAGCCTTAACTAGCAGAGCATCGATTTTTAAGCCTTAAGCTAGCAGAGCATTTTATTTTGGAAAAAGTTCAGGAGCATCCTAATTGGGATTAGAGCACTTAATTAGCACATAATTTCTGTATGTTCACTTTTGATGTAGTCCTCATCCATCACTGTTAACGCATAGTGCTCTGCTAGCTTAAGCCTTAAGCTAGCAGAGCATCGTGTTTTGGAAAAAGTTGAGGAGCATCCTAATTGGGATTAGAGCACTTAATTAGCACATAAAGAGCACATAATTTCTGTATGTCTCTTTTGATGTAGTCCTCATCCTTCACTGTTAACGCATAGTGCTTAAGGCTTAAGCTAGCAGAGCATCGTATTTTGGAAAAAGTTGAGGAGCACCCTAATTGGGATTAGAGCAATTAATTAGCACATAAAGAGAACATAACGCATAGTGCTCTGCTAGCTTAAGCCTTAATTTTGGAAGTTGAGGAGCACCCTAATTGGGATTAGAGCGCTTAATTAGCACAAAAAGAGCACATAATTTCTGTATATTCACTTTTGATGTAGTCCTCATCCTTCACTGTTAACGCATAGTGCTCTGCTATCTTAAGCCTCAAGCTATCAGAGCATCGTATTTTGGAAAAAGTTGAGGAGCACCCTAATTGGGATTAAAGCACTTAATTAGCACATAAAGAACACATTATTTCTGTATATTCACTTTTGATGTAGTCCTCATCCTTCACTGTTAACGCATAGTGCTCTGCTATCTTAAGCCTCAAGCTATCAGAGCATCGTATTTTGGAAAAAGTTGAGGAGCATCCTAATTGGGATTAGAGCACTTAATTAGCACATAAAGAGCACATAATTTCTGTATATTCACTTTTGATGTAGTCCTCATCCTTCACTGTTAACGCATAATGCTCTTATAACTTAAGCCTTAAGCTAGCAGAGCATCGTATTTTGGAAAAAGTTGAGGAGCATCCTAATTGGGATTAGAGCACTTAATTAGCACATAAGGAGCACATAATTTCTGTATGTTCACTTTTGATGTAGTCCTCATCCTTCACTGTTAACCCATAGTGCTCTGCTAGCTTAAGCCTTAAGCTAACAGAGCATCGTATTTTGGAAAAAGTTGAGGACCACCCTAATTGGGATTAGAGCACTTAATTAGCACATAAAGAGCACATAATTTCCGTATGTTCACTTTTGATGTAGTCCTCATCCTTCACTGTAAACGCATAGTCCTCTGCTAGCTTAAGCCTTAACTAGCAGAGCATCGATTTTTAAGCCTTAAGCTAGCAGAGCATTTTATTTTGGAAAAAGTTCAGGAGCATCCTAATTGGGATTAGAGCACTTAATTAGCACATAATTTCTGTATGTTCACTTTTGATGTAGTCCTCATCCATCACTGTTAACGCATAGTGCTCTGCTAGCTTAAGCCTTAACTAGCAGAGCATCGATTTTTGGGAAAAGTTGAAGAGCGCATTTTTTGGGATTAGGGCACTTAATTAGCACATAATTTCTGTATATTCACTTTTGATGTAGTCCTCATCCTTCACTGTTAACCCATAGTGCTCTGCTAGCTTAAGCCTTAAGCTAGCAGAGCATCGTGTTTTGGAAAAAGTTGAGGAGCATCCTAATTGGGATTAGAGCACTTAATTAGCACATAAAGAGCACATAATTTCTGTATGTCTCTTTTGATGTAGTCCTCATCCTTCACTGTTAACGCATAGTGCTCTGCTAGCTTAAGCCTTAAGCTAACAGAGCATCGTATTTTGGAAAAAGTTGAGGAGCACCCTAATTGGGATTAGAGCACTTAATTAGCACATAAAGAGCACATAATTTCTGAATGTTCACTTTTGATGAAGTCCTCTTCCTTCACTGTTAACGCATAATGCTCTTATAACTTAAGCCTTAAGCTAGCAGAGCATCGTATTTTGGAAAAAGTTGAGGAGCATCCTAATTGGGATTAGAACACTTAATTAGAACATAAAGAGCACATAATTTCTGTATGTTCACTTTTGATGTAGTCCTCATCCTTCACTGTTAACCCATAGTGCTCTGCTAGCTTAAGCCTTAAGCTATCAGAGCATCGTATTTTGGAAAAAGTTGAGGAGCACCCTAATTGGGATTAGAGCACTTATTAAGCACATAAAGAGCACATAATTTCTGTATGTTCACTTTTGATGTAGTCCTCATCCTTCACTGTTAACCCATAGTGCTCTTCTAGCTTAAGCCTTAATTTTGGAAAAAGTTGAGGAGCACCCTAATTGGGATTAACTAGCACATAAAGAGCACATAATTTCTGTATGTTCACTTTTGATGTAGTCCTCATCCTTCACTTTTAAAGTTGAGGAGCACCCTAACTGGGATTAGAGCACTTAATTAGCACATAAAGAGCACATAATTTCTGTATGTTCACTTTTGATGTAGTCCTCATCCTTCACTGTTAACGCATAGTGCTCTGCTAGCTTAAGCCTAAAGCTAACAGAGCATCGTATTTTGGAAAAAGTTGAGGAGCACCCTAATTGGGATTAGAGCACTTAATTAGCTCATAAAGAGCACATAATTTCTGAATGTTCACTTTTGATGAAGTCCTCATCCTTCACTGTTAACGCATAATGTTCTTATAGCTTAAGCCTTAAGCTAACAGAGCATCGTATTTTGGAAAAAGTTGAGGAGCACCCTTATTGGGATTAGAGCACTTAATTAGCACATAAAGAGCGCATAATTTCTGAATGTTCACTTTTGATGAAGTCCTCATCCTTCACTGTTAACGCATAATGCTCTTATAGCTTAAGCCTTAAGCTAGCAGAGCATCGTATTTTGGTAAAAGTTGAGGAGCACCCTAATTGGGATTAGAGCACTTAATTAGCACATAAAGAGCACATTATTGCTGTATATTCACTTTTGATGTAGTCCTCATCCTTCACTGTTAACGCATAGTGCTCTGTTAGCTTAAGCCTTAATTTTGGAAAAAGTTGAGGAGCACCCTAATTGGGATTAGAGCACTTAACTAGCACATAAAGAGCACATAATTTCTGTATGTTCACTTTTGATGTAGTCCTCATCCTTCACTGTTAACGCATAGTGGTCTGCTATCTTAAGCCTCAAGCTAGCAGAGCACCGTATTTTGGAAAAAGTTGAGGAGCATCCTAATTGGGATTAGAGCACTTAATTAGCACAAAAAGAGCACATAATTTCTGTATGTTCACTTTTGATGTAGTCCTCATCCTTCACTTTTAAAGTTGAGGAGCACCCTAATTGGGATTAGAGCACTTAATTAGCACATAAAGAGCACATAATTTCTGTATGTTCACTTTTGATGTAGTCCTCATCCTTCACTTTTAACCCATAGTGCTCTGCTAGCTTAAGCCTTAAGCTTGGAAAAAGTTGAGGAGCACCCTAATTGGGATTAGAGCACTTAATTAGCACATAAGCCTTAAGCTAGCAGAGCATCGTATTTTGGAAAAAGTTGAGGAGCACCCTAATTGGGATTAGAGCACTTAATTAGCACATAAAGAGCAGATAATTTCTGTATATTCACTTTTGATGTAGTCCTCATCCTTCACTGTTAACGCATAGTGCTCTGCTAGCTTAAGTCTGGGAAAAGTTGAATAGCACATTTTTTGGGATTAGGGCACTTAATTAGCACATAAGGAGCACATAATTTTCCACATGTTGTTGTTGTTGTTGTAACGAGGTGTAGCCCTGCCTAAATGTCAGACAGGGTCACCTCGAGTGTATTGCTCTTGGCCGGGTCGATATAAGAAAACGGCCCGGGTCGTTTCGGCACGATGGGAACAGCACAAGTACTGGTACCGTTCTCGTAGATCCGGCAATACAAGAAACTAAACTAGCCGTGCAGGCTATGTAGGTCATTTAGCGTTACCCAGGGTGCACCAACTGGGAGGCGACCTACTGTTACTTTTATGTGCTGCTAACATTGCTCTGCTAGCTTTAGGGACCTCTTTCTGTAGTCCACTCAATTTCCTTTAAGAATCTGTATCTATCTTTGTTTTATATAGATTTTTTCATTTTTGACAATTTTTGAAAGAAAAAATGGGAAATCGAAAATTTTTGAGAATATAATACTAGAAAACGGCTAGTCTGCGAAAATTTTGGTCAATGCAAATTTTTCATCGCTGATTATGAATCCGATGTCAGTTTTTTTAAATTCAAAATGGCGGGTCCAATATGGCGGTGATTTTTTTGAAAACTAATTGGATTTTATTGAAACTTGGTACTCGGGGGTTTATGAGTTGTCTGATTACGAATCCGATATCGGTTTGTATACCTTTCATGAACATGAAATGGTATTATAACTTTGGTCCGATGTTTGTAAGTATGAGAAGAAGAAGAGATAGACCCATCAATAAGTACACCGAAATGATCAGAATGTCGAGATGAGTTGATTTAGCCATGTCAGTCTGTCCGTCTGTCTGTCTGTCTGTCTGTTTGAACGCAAACTAGTCCCTCAGTTTTTGAGATATTTGGCTCAAATTTTGTATGCGGCCACCATTTTCCAATATAGGAATCCTTTGTCGGAACCAGCAAGATCGGACCGATATTACATATAGCTCCCGTACAACCGATTATTCCGATAAACGGAGCACTTTTGATGTAGTCCTCATCCTTCACTGTAAACGCATAGTCCTCTGCTAGCTTAAGCCTTAACTAGCAGAGCATCGATTTTTAAGCCTTAAGCTAGCAGAGCATTTTATTTTGGAAAAAGTTCAGGAGCATCCTAATTGGGATTAGAGCACTTAATTAGCACATAATTTCTGTATGTTCACTTTTGATGTAGTCCTCATCCATCACTGTTAACGCATAGTGCTCTGCTAGCTTAAGCCTTAACTAGCAGAGCATCGATTTTTGGGAAAAGTTGAAGAGCGCATTTTTTGGGATTAGGGCACTTAATTAGCACATAATTTCTGTATATTCACTTTTGATGTAGTCCTCATCCTTCACTGTTAACCCATAGTGCTCTGCTAGCTTAAGCCTTAAGCTAACAGAGCATCGTGTTTTGGAAAAAGTTGAGGAGCATCCTAATTGGGATTAGAGCATTTAATTAGCACATAAAGAGCACATAATTTCTGAATGTTCACTTTTGATGTAGTCCTCATCCTTCACTGTTAACCCATGGAAAAAGTTGAGGAGCACCCTAATTGGGATTAGAGCACTTAATTAGCACATAAAGAGCACATAATTTCCGTATGTTCACTTTTGATATAGTCCTCATCCTTCACTGTAAACGCATAGTCCTCTGCTAGCTTAAGCCTTAACTAGCAGAGCATCGATTTTTAAGCCTTAAGCTAACAGAGCATCGTATTTTGGAAAAAGTTGAGGAGCACCCTAATTGGGATTAGAGCACTTAATTAGCACACAAAGAGCACATAATTTCTGTATGTTCACTTTTGATGTAGTCCTCATCCTTCACTGTTAACGCATAATGCTCTTATAACTTAAGGCTTAAGCTAGCAGAACATCGTATTTTGGAAAAAGTTGAGGAGCACCCTAATTGGGATTAGAGCACTTAATTAGCACATAAAGAGCACATAATTTCTGTATATTCACTTTTGATGTAGTCCTCATCCTTCACTGTTAACGCATAGTGCTCTGCTATCTTAAGCCTCAAGCTATCAGAGCATCGTATTTTGGAAAAAGTTGAGGAGCACCCTAATTGGGATTAAAGCACTTAATTAGCACATAAAGAACACATTATTTCTGTATATTCACTTTTGATGTAGTCCTCATCCTTCACTGTTAACGCATAGTGCTCTGCTATCTTAAGCCTCAAGCTAGCAGAGCATCGTATTTTGGAAAAAGTTGAGGAGCATCCTAATTGGGATTAGAGCACTTAATTAGCACAAAAAGAGCACATAATTTCTGTATGTTCACTTTTGATGTAGTCCTCATCCTTCACTGTTAACGCATAATGCTCTTATAACTTAAGCCTTAAGCTAGCAGAGCATCGTATTTTGGAAAAAGTTGAGGAGCATCCTAATTGGGATTAGAGCACTTAATTAGCACATAAGGAGCACATAATTTCTGTATGTTCACTTTTGATGTAGTCCTCATCCTTCACTGTTAACCCATAGTGCTCTGCTAGCTTAAGCCTTAAGCTATCAGAGCATCGTATTTTGGAAAAAGTTGAGGAGCATCCTAATTGGGATTAGAGCACTTATTTAGCACATAAAGAGCACATAATTTCTGTATGTTCACTTTTGAAGTAGTCCTCATCCTTCACTGTTAACCCATAGTGCTCTGCTAGCTTAAGCCTTCATTTTGGAAAAAGTTGAGGAGCACCCTAATTGGGATTAGAGCACTTAACTAGCACATAAAGAGCACATAATTTCTGTATGTTCACTTTTGATGTAGTCCTCATCCTTCACTGTTAACGCATAGTGGTCTGCTATCTTAAGCCTCAAGCTAGCAGAGCATCGTATTTTGGAAAAAGTTGAGGAGCACCCTAATTGGGATTAGAGCACTTAATTAGCACATTATTTCTGTATATTCACTTTTGATGTAGTCCTCATCCTTCACTGTTAACGCATAGTGGTCTGCTATCTTAAGCCTCAAGCTAGCAGAGCATCGTATTTTGGAAAAAGTTGAGGAGCATCCTAATTGGGATTAGAGCACTTAATTAGCACAAAAAGAGCACATAATTCCTGTATGTTCACTTTTGATGTAGTCCTCATCCTTCACTGTTAACGCATAATGCTCTTATAACTTAAGGCTTAAGCTAGCAGAACATCGTATTTTGGAAAAAGTTGAGGAGCACCCTAATTGGGATTAGAGCACTTAATTAGCACATAAAGAGCACATAATTTCTGTATATTCACTTTTGATGTAGTCCTCATCCTTCACTGTTAACGCATAGTGCTTAAGGCTTAAGCTAGCAGAGCATCGTATTTTGGAAAAAGTTGAGGAACACCCTAATTGGGATTAGAGCAATTAATTAGCACATAAAGAGAACATAATTTCCGTATATTCACTTATGATATGGTCCTCATCCTTCGCTGTTAACGCATAGTGCTCTGCTAGCTTAAGCCTTAATTTTGGAAGTTGAGGAGCACCCTAATTGGGATTAGAGCGCTTAATTAGCACAAAAAGAGCACACAATTTCTGTATATTCACTTTTGATGTAGTCCTCATCCTTCACTGTTAACGCATAGTGCTCTGCTAGCTTAAGCCTTAAGCTAACAGAGCATCGTATTTTGGAAAAAGTTGAGGAGCACCCTAATTGGGAGTAGAGCACTTAATTAGCATATTATTTCTGTATATTCACTTTTGATGTAGTCCTCATCCTTCACTGTTAACGCATTTTGGAAAAAGTTGAGGAGCACCCTAATTGGGATTAGAGCACTTAATTAGCACATAAAGAGCACATAATTTCTGCATATTCACTTTTGATGTAGTCCTCATCCTTCACTGTTAACGCATAGTGCTTAAGGCTTAAGCTAGCAGAGCATCGTATTTTGGAAAAAGTTGAGGAGCACCCTAATTGGGATTAGAGCAATTAATTAGCACATAAAGAGAACATAATTTCCGCATATTCACTTATGATATGGTCCTCATCCTTCGCTGTTAACGCATAGTGCTCTGCTAGCTTAAGCCTTAATTTTGGAAGTTGAGGAGCACCCTAATTGGGATTAGAGCGCTTAATTAGCACAAAAAGAGCACATAATTTCTGTATATTCACTTTTGATGTAGTCCTCATCCTTCACTGTTAACGCATAGTGCTCTGCTATCTTAAGCCTCAAGCTAGCAGAGCATCGTATTTTGGAAAAAGTTGAGGAGCACCCTAATTGGGAGTAGAGCACTTAATTAGCACATTATTTCTGTATATTCACTTTTGATGTAGTCCTCATCCTTCACTGTTAACGCATAATGCTCTTATAACTTAAGGCTTAAGCTAGCAGAACATCGTATTTTGGAAAAAGTTGAGGAGCACCCTAATTGGGATTAGAGCACTTAATTAGCACATAAAGAGCACATAATTTTGATGTAGTCCTCATCCTTCACTGTTAACGCATAGTGCTTAAGGCTTTTTGGAAAAAGTTGAGGAGCATCCTAATTGGGATTAGAGCACTTAATTAGCACATAAAGAGCACATAATTTCTGTATGTTCACTTTTGATGTAGTCCTCATCCTTCACTGTTAACGCATAGTGGTCTGCTATCTTAAGCCTCAAGCTAGCAGAGCATCGTATTTTGGAAAAAGTTGAGGAGCACCCTAATTGGGATTAGAGCACTTAATTAGCACATTATTTCTGTATATTCACTTTTGATGTAGTCCACATAATTAGCACAAAAAGAGCACATAATTTCTGTATGTTCACTTTTGATGTAGTCCTCATCATTCACTGTTAACGCATAATGCTCTTATAACTTAAGGCTTAAGCTAGCAGAACATCGTATTTTGGAAAAAGTTGAGGAGCACCCTAATTGGGATTAGAGCACTTAATTAGCACATAAAGAGCACATAATTTCTGTATATTCACTTTTGATGTAGTCCTCATCCTTCACTCTTAACGCATAGTGCCCTGCTAGCTTAAGGCTTAAGCTAGCAGAGCATCGTATTTTGGAAAAAGTTGAGGAGCACCCTAATTGGGATTAGAGCACTTAATTAGCACATAACGAGCACATAATTTCTGTATATTCACTTTTGATGTAGTCCTCATCCTTCACTGTTAACGCATAGTGCTTAAGGCTTAAGCTAGCAGAGCATCGTATTTTGGAAAAAGTTGAGGAGCACCCTAATTGGGATTAGAGCAATTAATTAGCACATAAAGAGAACATAATTTCCGTATATTCACTTATGATATGGTCCTCATCCTTCGCTGTTAACGCATAGTGCTCTGCTAGCTTAAGCCTTAATTTTGGAAGTTGAGGAGCACCCTAATTGGGATTAGAGCGCTTAATTAGCACAAAAAGAGCACATAATTTCTATATATTCACTTTTGATGTAGTCCTCATCCTTCACTGTTAACGCATAGTGCTCTGCTATCTTAAGCCTCAAGCTAGCAGAGCATCGTATTTTGGAAAAAGTTGAGGAGCACCCTAATTGGGATTAGAGCACTTAATTAGCACATTATTTCTGTATATTCACTTTTGATGTAGTCCTCATCCTTCACTGTTAACGCATAGTGCCCTGCTAGCTTAAGGCTTAAGCTAGCAGAGCATCGTATTTTGGAAAAAGTTGAGGAGCACCCTAATTGGGATTAGAGCACTTAATTAACACATAAAGAGCACATAATTTCTGTATATTCACTTTTGATGTAGTCCTCATCCTTCACTGTTAACGCATAGTGCTTAAGGCTTAAGCTAGCAGAGCATCGTATTTTATAAAAGTTGAGGAGCACCCTAATTGGGATTAGAGCACTTAATTAGCACATAAAAAGCACATAATTTCTGTATATTCACTTTTGATGTAGTCCTCATCCTTCACTGTTAACCCATGGAAAAAAATGAGGAGCACCCTAATTGGGATTAGAGCACTTAATTAGCACATAAAGAGCACATAATTTCTGTATGTTCACTTTTGATGTAGTCCTCATCCTTCACTGTTAACCCATAGTGCTCTGCTAGCTTAAGCCTTAAGCTAACAGAGCATCGTATTTTGGAAAAAGTTGAGGACCACCCTAATTGGGATTAGAGCACTTAATTAGCACATAAAGAGCACATAATTTCCGTATGTTCACTTTTGATGTAGTCCTCATCCTTCACTGTTAACCCATGGAAAAAAATGAGGAGCACCCTAATTGGGATTAGAGCACTTAATTAGCACATAAAGAGAACATAATTTCTGTATGTCTCTTTTGATGTAGTCCTCATCCTTCACTGTTAACGCATAGTGCTCTGCTAGCTTAAGCCTTAAGCTAACAGAGCATCGTATTTTGGAAAAAGTTGAGGAGCACCCTAATTGGGATTAGAGCACTTAATTAGCACATAAAGAGCACATAATTTCTGAATGTTCACTTTTGATGAAGTCCTCTTCCTTCACTGTTAACGCATAATGCTCTTATAACTTAAGCCTTAAGCTAGCAGAGCATCGTATTTTGGAAAAAGTTGAGGAGCATCCTAATTGGGATTAGAACACTTAATTAGAACATAAAGAGCACATAATTTCTGTATGTTCACTTTTGATGTAGTCCTCATCCTTCACTGTTAACCCATAGTGCTCTGCTAGCTTAAGCCTTAAGCTATCAGAGCATCGTATTTTGGAAAAAGTTGAGGAGCACCCTAATTGGGATTAGAGCACTTATTAAGCACATAAAGAGCACATAATTTCTGTATGTTCACTTTTGATGTAGTCCTCATCCTTCACTGTTAACCCATAGTGCTCTTCTAGCTTAAGCCTTAATTTTGGAAAAAGTTGAGGAGCACCCTAATTGGGATTAACTAGCACATAAAGAGCACATAATTTCTGTATGTTCACTTTTGATGTAGTCCTCATCCTTCACTTTTAAAGTTGAGGAGCACCCTAACTGGGATTAGAGCACTTAATTAGCACATAAAGAGCACATAATTTCTGTATGTTCACTTTTGATGTAGTCCTCATCCTTCACTGTTAACGCATAGTGCTCTGCTAGCTTAAGCCTAAAGCTAGCAGAGCATCGTATTTTGGAAAAAGTTGAGGAGCACCCTAATTGGGATTAGAGCACTTAATTAGCTCATAAAGAGCACATAATTTCTGAATGTTCACTTTTGATGAAGTCCTCATCCTTCACTGTTAACGCATAATGTTCTTATAGCTTAAGCCTTAAGCTAACAGAGCATCGTATTTTGGAAAAAGTTGAGGAGCACCCTTATTGGGATTAGAGCACTTAATTAGCACATAAAGAGCGCATAATTTCTGAATGTTCACTTTTGATGAAGTCCTCATCCTTCACTGTTAACGCATAATGCTCTTATAGCTTAAGCCTTAAGCTAGCAGAGCATCGTATTTTGGTAAAAGTTGAGGAGCACCCTAATTGGGATTAGAGCACTTAATTAGCACATAAAGAGCACATTATTTCTGTATATTCACTTTTGATGTAGTCCTCATCCTTCACTGTTAACGCATAGTGCTCTGTTAGCTTAAGCCTTAATTTTGGAAAAAGTTGAGGAGCACCCTAATTGGGATTAGAGCACTTAACTAGCACATAAAGAGCACATAATTTCTGTATGTTCACTTTTGATGTAGTCCTCATCCTTCACTGTTAACGCATAGTGGTCTGCTATCTTAAGCCTCAAGCTAGCAGAGCATCGTATTTTGGAAAAAGTTGAGGAGCATCCTAATTGGGATTAGAGCACTTAATTAGCACAAAAAGAGCACATAATTTCTGTATGTTCACTTTTGATGTAGTCCTCATCCTTCACTTTTAAAGTTGAGGAGCACCCTAATTGGGATTAGAGCACTTAATTAGCACATAAAGAGCACATAATTTCTGTATGTTCACTTTTGATGTAGTCCTCATCCTTCACTTTTAACCCATAGTGCTCTGCTAGCTTAAGCCTTAAGCTTGGAAAAAGTTGAGGAGCACCCTAATTGGGATTAGAGCACTTAATTAGCACATAAGCCTTAAGCTAGCAGAGCATCGTGTTTTGGAAAAAGTTGAGGAGCACCCTAATTGGGATTAGAGCACTTAATTAGCACATAAAGAGCAGATAATTTCTGTATATTCACTTTTGATGTAGTCCTCATCCTTCACTGTTAACGCATAGTGCTCTGCTAGCTTAAGTCTGGGAAAAGTTGAATAGCACATTTTTTGGGATTAGGGCACTTAATTAGCACATAAGGAGCACATAATTTTCCACATGTTGTTGTTGTTGTTGTAACGAGGTGTAGCCCTGCCTAAATGTCAGACAGGGTCACCTCGAGTGTATTGCTCTTGGCCGGGTCGATATAAGAAAACGGCCCGGGTCGTTTCGGCACGATGGGAACAGCACAAGTACTGGTACCGTTCTCGTAGATCCGGCAATACAAGAAACTAAACTAGCCGTGCAGGCTATGTAGGTCATTTAGCGTTACCCAGGGTGCACCAACTGGGAGGCGACCTACTGTTACTTTTATGTGCTGCTAACATTGCTCTGCTAGCTTTAGGGACCTCTTTCTGTAGTCCACTCAATTTCCTTTAAGAATCTGTATCTATCTTTGTTTTATATAGATTTTTTCATTTTTGACAATTTTTGAAAGAAAAAATGGGAAATCGAAAATTTTTGAGAATATAATACTAGAAAACGGCTAGTCTGCGAAAATTTTGGTCAATGCAAATTTTTCATCGCTGATTATGAATCCGATGTCAGTTTTTTTAAATTCAAAATGGCGGGTCCAATATGGCGGTGATTTTTTTGAAAACTAATTGGATTTTATTGAAACTTGGTACTCGGGGGTTTATGAGTTGTCTGATTACGAATCCGATATCGGTTTGTATACCTTTCATGAACATGAAATGGTATTATAACTTTGGTCCGATGTTTGTAAGTATGAGAAGAAGAAGAGATAGACCCATCAATAAGTACACCGAAATGATCAGAATGTCGAGATGAGTTGATTTAGCCATGTCCGTCTGTCTGTCTGTTTGAACGCAAACTAGTCCCTCAGTTTTTGAGATATTTGGCTCAAATTTTGTATGCGGCCACCATTTTCCAATATAGGAATCCTTTGTCGGAACCAGCAAGATCGGACCGATATTACATATAGCTCCCGTACAACCGATTATTCCGATAAACGGATTTTGGGCTATAACTCGTGTAATTAAACACTGTTAACGCATAATGCTCTTATAACTTAAGCCTTAAGCTAGCAGAGCATCGTATTTTGGAAAAAGTTGAGGAGCATCCTAATTGGGATTAGAGCACTTAATTAGAACATAAAGAGCACATAATTTCTGTATGTTCACTTTTGATGTAGTCCTCATCCTTCACTGTTAACCCATAGTGCTCTGCTAGCTCAAGCCTTAAGCTATCAGAGCATCGTATATTGGAAAAAGTTGAGGAGCACCCTAATTGGGATTAGAGCACTTATTAAGCACATAAAGAGCACATAATTTCTGTATGTTCACTTTTGATGTAGTCCTCATCCTTCACTGTTAACCCATAGTGCTCTTCTAGCTTAAGCCTTAATTTTGGAAAAAGTTGAGGAGCACCCTAATTGGGATTAACTAGCACATAAAGAGCACATAATTTCTGTATGTTCACTTTTGATGTAGTCCTCATCCTTCACTTTTAAAGTTGAGGAGCACCCTAACTGGGATTAGAGCACTTAATTAGCACATAAAGAGCACATAATTTCTGTATGTTCACTTTTGATGTAGTCCTCATCCTTCACTGTTAACGCATAGTGCTCTGCTAGCTTAAGCCTTAAGCTAACAGAGCATCGTATTTTGGAAAAAGTTGAGGAGCACCCTAATTGGGATTAGAGCACTTAATTAGCACATAAAGAGCACATAATTTCTGAATGTTCACTTTTGATGAAGTCCTCATCCTTCACTGTTAACGCATAATGTTCTTATAGCTTAAGCCTTAAGCTAACAGAGCATCGTTATTTGGAAAAAGTTGAGGAGCACCCTAATTGGGATTAGAGCAATTAATTAGCACATAAAGAGCACATAATTTGTGAATGTTCACTTTTGATGAAGTCCTCATCCTTCACTGTTAACGCATAATGCTCTTATAGCTTAAGCCTTAAGCTAGCAGAGCATCGTATTTTGGTAAAAGTTGAGGAGCACCCTAATTGGGATTAGAGCACTTAATTAGCACATAAAGAGCACATTATTCCTGTATATTCACTTTTGATGTAGTCCTCATCCTTCACTGTTAACGCATAGTGCTCTGTTAGCTTAAGCCTTAATTTTGGAAAAAGTTGAGGAGCACCCTAATTGGGATTAGAGCACTTAATTAGCACATAAAGAGCACATAATTTCTGTATATTCACTTTTGATGTAGTCCTCATCCTTCACTGTTAACGCATAGTGCCCTGCTAGCTTAAGCCTTAAACTAGCAGACCATCGTATTTTGGAAAAAGTTGAGGAGCACCCTAATTGGGATTAGAGCACTTAATTAGCACATAAAGAGCACATAATTTCTGTATATTCACTTTTGATGAAGTCCTCATCCTTCACTGTTAACGCATAATGCTCTTATAGCTTAAGCCTTAAGCTAGCAGAGTATAGTATTTTGGAAAAAGTTGAGGAGCACCCTAATTGGGATTAGAGCACTTAATTACCACATAAGCCTTAAGCCTTAAGCTAGCAGAGCATCATATTTTGGAAAAAGTTGAGGAGCACCCTAATTGGGATTAGAGCACTTAATTAGCACATAATTTCTGTATATTCACTTTTGATGTAGTCCTCATCCTTCACTGTTAACGCATAGTGCTCTGCTAGCTTAAGGCTGGGAAAAGTTGAATAGCACATTTTTTGGGATTAGGGCACTTAATTAGCACATAAGGAGCACATAATTTTCCACATGTTACTTTTATGTGCTGCTAACATTGCTCTGTTAGCTTTAGGGACCTCTTTCTGTAGTACACTCAATTTCCTTTAAGAATCTGTATCTATCTTTGTTTTATATAGATTTTTTCATTTTTGACAATTTTTGAAAGAAAAAATGGGAAATCGAAAATTTTTGAGAATAGAATACTAGAAAACGGCTAGTCTGAGAAAATTTTGCAAATTTTTCATCGCTGATTGTGAATCCGATGTCAGTTTTTTTAAATTCAAAATGGCGGGTCCAATATGGCGGTGATTTTTTTGAAAACTAATTAGATTTTATTGAAACTTGGTACTCGGGGGTTTATGAGTTGTCTGATTACGAATCCGATATCGGTTTGTATACCTTTCATGAAGATGAAATGGTATTATAACTTTGGTCCGATGTTTGTAAGTATGAGAAGAAGAAGAGATAGACCCATCAATAAGTACACCGAAATGATCAGAATGACGAGATGAGTTGATTTAGCCATGTCAGTCTGTCCGTCTGTCTGTCTGTTTGAACGCAAACTAGTCCCTCAGTTTTTGAGATATTTGGCTCAAATTTTGTATGCGGCCACCATTTTCCAATATAGGAATCCTTTGTCGGAACCAGCAAGATCGGACCGATATTACATATAGCTCCCGTACAACCGATTATTCCGATAAACGGATTTTGGGCTATAACTCGTGTAATTAAACACCTAGGAACGTGAAATTTTGGAACAATCACTATTTTTATATGTGAAATATCGATGTTGAAAATCATCGAGATGGGATAAATATTTCACATAGCCCCCATACAATCGATTGTTCCGATAAACGGATTTTGGTAGATAACTCCTGTAATTATATAGGTAGGAACGTGAAATTTCGTAACTATTGCTATTTTAGAATGTGGAATGTCGATGTTAAAAATCAATGAGATTGGACCAATATAACACACTGCCCCCAGATAATCGATAGTTCCGATAATTTCGGTATGAGCGGAAGTTAAATTCACACAGGCTGGAAGCATCGCTATTTTTATATGCAAAATATCGATGTTGAAAATCATTGAGATGGGATAAATATTTCACATAGCCCCCATACAATCGATTGTTCCGATAAACGGATTTTGGGCTATAACTCCTGTAATTAAAGAGGAAGGAACGTGAAATTTTGTAAGTATTGCTATTTTTATATATGAAATATCGATGTTGAAAATCATTGAGATGGGATATATATTTCACATAGCTCCCATACAATCGATTATTCCGATTAACGGATTTTGGCCTATAACTCCTGTAATTAAACACGTAGGAACGTGAAATTTTGGAAGAATCACTATTTTTATATGTGAAATATCGATGTTGAAAATCATCGAGATGGGATAAATATTTCACATAGCCCCCATACAATCGATTGTTCCGATAAACGGATTTTGGTAGATAACTCCTGTAATTATATAGGTAGGAACGTGAAATTTCGTAACTATTGCTATTTTAGAATGTGGAATGTCGATGTTAAAAATCAATGAGATTGGACCAATATAACACACTGCCCCCAGATAATCGATAGTTCCGATAATTTCGGTATGAGCGGAAGTTAAATTCACACAGGCTGTACTGAGATCAAACATTGAAAATCGTTACGCTTATTCATGAAAGGTATTTAGCCCGAAGACAGATCTCCTTACTTGTTTTAAATTCAAAATGGTGGAACCTATATGGCGGTGCATTTTTGAAAACTAATTCGACTGTGGGAAACTCGTTTCTGATGGATTTATGACATCGATTTATATGAACTAGTATCGCTTGTGATCGGAAATTCGACCAATAAAAACTTTAGAGGGTCAAACGGTTCGCTCACAGGAGGTTCCTAAAGGTTTTCATCTGGCGTATTTATTGACATCGGATTCCTATGCAAGCTTGGCAAATTGGCATCTTATATATTATATATTAATACAGTAGTACCTCGATTCTTGCACATACTCGGTACTTGCACACCTCGATTCTTGCAACATAAAAAATTTTTCCATTACGTACTCAGTACTTGCGAAATTCAAAAAATTTGAACTCGATACTTGCGACATTGCCTTGTTGCTTTTGGTAACGGTTCCTTAGATTCAATAAAATTCGGGGAAGTCCCGATTGATTTCGGAAATGAATTGCTGTGTTTGGCTAATTCTCTTATGCACGTTTATTTTGGGACATTTGAATCAGTTTTAACGGACCTTTCATTGAGTGCGGTCTCATAATGGCAGGGGGACAAATTTAAAGTACATATGTGAGTCTTTCTATATTTATGTATATTAACGAATTAAACTTAAGCGTATTGAATTAAAATACATATTAAAAATAATAAGCTCATTTTCCAACCAAATTCTTTCATAAAATTGCCTTTTATTTCATAAAAAAATACTCGCTACTTGCGACAACCTCAATTCTTGCACCGAGCCCTGTTTTCATTATGTGCAAGAATCGAGGTACTACTGTATATATAAATGAAACATGCACCAATGGAAAGGAAATTGAAAAAACGGACGGTATATTTTCAAGGGCTTCCCCGATAAATAAAATCCAATTAGTTTTCAAAAAAATCGCCGCCGTATTGTACCCGCCATTTTGAATTTAAAAAGACTGACATCGGATTCATAATCAGCGATGTCATAAACCTTCTAGATGCGAAATATATCCAAAAAACCAATGCGCAATGGGGTCAGTGTAGGCGTTTTAGTTGCACCGTTTTCAATTTCGAAACATACTTTGAGGAGTTAAACCCTTTCTACTCATCCAAGAAGGCTATTGAATTGCAAAAATATTCGTCAACGAAAACAGAATAACAACACACAAAAACGCAAATTTTTACTGAACCAAAACATGTTAAAATTAAATTAAATTTGCAAGCATCTAATTTTTTTATAAAAACGAGTAGCGCGACCTCTAAAGCACCTCAAAAAAAAAAAAAAAATAGCAGCCTCTTTTTTTGTCACAAGGAACCATATTTCGGGGTAGCGTTTTAGATTTTCCAAAAACAAAAAATTTTGAACCACTCGAATACCCACATTAGCATATTCTGCTCAATATTTAAAAAAAAATCGAGATAGGTGGCAACTGTGTCAACCGCCGGCCACGCGTATAATCGTAGAATGAACCATACTATCTATAATGTCAAACTTTATCCACATCGGTCAAGCGGTTCCCGAGATATCAATAAAAATAAATAAAATGCGGTTAGGTGGCAACCCTAGGTGTCAACCCTGCTTGGGATTTCCATATTTGGAATACGATCAAAAATACCTTTCATTTGATACCCATATTGGCATATCTTGCTCAATTGGACATTTGGCAACCCTGTGAACCGCCCCAAGTGGCAACACCCACGCATATAATCATAGAATGAATCATACTATCTATAATGCCAAACTTCCCGAGATATCAATAACAATAAATAAAATGCGGTTAGGTGGCAACCCTAGGTGGCAACGCTGCTTGAGATTTAAATATTTGGAATATGGTCGATAATATCTTTCATTTGATACCCATATTGGCATATCTTGCTCTATATTAAAAAAACTGAGATAGGTGGCAACCCTGTGAACCGCCCCAAGTGGCAACACCCACGCACATAATCTTAGAATGAATCATACTATCTATAATGCGAAACTTTATCCAAATCGGTCGAGCGGTTCCCGAGATATCAATAAAAATAAATAAAATGCGGTTAGGTGGCAACCCGGCTTGAGATTTAAATATTTGGAATACGGTCGAAAATACCTTTCATTTGATACCCGTATTGGCATATTCTGCTCAATATTTTAAAAAAATCGAAATAGGTGGCAACCGTGTGAACCGCCGCCTACGCGTATAATCGTAGAATGAATCATACTATCTATAATGTAAAACTTTATCCACATCGGTCAAGCGGTTCCCGAGATATCAATAAAAAAAATAAAATGCGGTTAGGTGGCAACCCTATGTAGCAACCCTGCTTGAGATTTAAATATTTGGAATACGGTCGATAATACCTTTCATTTGATACCCATATTGGCATATCTTGCTCTATATTAAAAAGAAAATTGAGATAGGTGGCAACCCTGTGAACCGCCCCAAGTGGCAACACCCACGCATATAATCTTAGAATGAATCATACTATCTATAATGCCAAACTTTATCCACATGGGTCAAGCGGTTCCCGAGATATCAATAAAAATAAATAAAATGCGGTTAGGTGGCAACCCGGCTTGAGATTTAAATATTTGGAATACGGTCGATAATACCTTTCATTCGATACCCATATTGGCATATCTTGCTCAATATTAAAAAAATTTTAGATAAGTGGCAACCCTGTGAACTGCCCCAAGTGGCAACACCCACGCATATAATCTTTGAATGAATCATACTATCTATAATGCCAAATTTTATCCACAAGGGTCAAGCGGTTCCCGAGTTATCAATAAAAATAAATAAAATGCGGTTAGGTGGCAACCCGGCTTGAGATTTAAATATTTGGAATACGGTCGAAAATACCTTTCATTCGATACCCATATTGGCATATCTTGCTCAATATTAAAAAAAAATTGAGATAGATGGCAACCCTGTGAACAGCCCCAAGTGGCAACACCCACGCATATAATCTTAGAATGAATCATACTATCTATAATGCCAAACTTTATCCACATGGGTCAAGCGGTTCCCGAGATATCAATAAAAATAAATAAAATGCGGTTAGGAGGCAACCCGGCTTGAGATTTAAATATTTGGAATACGGTCGAAAATACCTTTCATTCGATACCCATATTGGCATACCTTGCTCAATATTAAAACAAATTGAGATAAGTGGCAACCCTGTGAACTGCCCCAAGTGGCAACACCCACGCATATAATCTTAGAATGAATCATACTATCTATAATGCCAAATTTTATCCAAATTGGTTGAGCGGTTCCCGAGATATAAGAAAAACGCCTACGCCTGAAAGTCTGCAACATACGCCTGAAAGTCGGCTACAATTTATATTTCCGTGCCATAACTTTCGTTTCATCGTCATCCATTTTCTCAAATTTTACTCTCGGTCAGTTGGCTGGAACTCGAATAAGACTTTGGTTGTTATTACCGTTGCAGGAGACATTTTTTATTTTGGCTCTGCGTGAAATAAATGTATAAAAGCTATGAGGTGATGTGAGTGCAGAAAGCACTAATAGGTAATGTGCCACCTGGCCTGTCCTATAAAACATTCAACCACATTTTGTAAATAGGCTAGAGGAGGCGACATCTGTCGGACACTAGTTGGAAGAGAGTGCCCAGCATGTCGGACAACATTTTATAGCGTTAATGTGGCGCTCAAAAATACCGCAACTACTGTCATACAAGAGATATAAACACTCTCCAACATTCGCTCTATAAAGCAAAGCCCTGCTGATGTGAGTAATGTATGCTATAATGTAAATTTGTAGCATGATATATATTTTTACCATATCGCACACTTGGACATGAATTCCAGTTTTCGCCAATGCCAAAGAGGGTAGATATTTCTACCCTCTTTGCCAATGCTTAATTTCCATCTCCTAAAATTTCTAAATTCATTTTGCCAAATTTCAGCGGCTTTTGCGATTCCAGTGAAAGAAAATCTCTATAAATCTCTATCCTTGCTTCATTTTTTGGCATATTTAAGCGTTGAAGGCAAAATGAATCAGATAACGTATGTCAGCACTTTTTGACAGCTACTAAGCTAGACGCCGAAGAACCCCCACCACAAACGGAGGTGAAAGACCTGGTGTCAAATTTCTGCACGGGTAATCTTATTATTGGAGCGGACGCTAATGCTCACCATGTCCAATGGGGGAGCTCCGACATCAATGCCAGGGGCGAGTCTCTGTTTGATTACCTCTTAACAACCAACCTGGTGATTTCCAACGTGGGTAATGAGCCTACTTTTATCACTAAGACCCCCAGGGAGGTCATAGACCTCACTATCTGTAGTGAAGGCGCTTATGAGTGGGTCAGAAAATGGCGGGTTCTGGAAGAACATTCATTCTCCGACCACCCTTACATAGAAATGGTTTTAGACTTTATTGTAGAACAACCAATCATGAAGCACAATCCATGTAACGCTGATTGGCAGTTACACAATGAAATATTAGACAGAGACCTACCAGTACTGCCCTCACAAGCCCCCTCATCAGTAGAGGAGCTGGAGGATCTTGTTAATACATTTACATCGAAAAGGTCGACGACACAGCGAGACTTAGACGAGTCCTCTCGAAAAGTCAAACAGCCATTAGCTATTTGCGAAAACCTGACAGATCCTGGACCAGCACGGAAGAGGAATCCCTTGAGCTGCTCTTGAATACACATTTTCCGGGGAATCTGCATGACGCACCACTAGCACCTGCAACAAACCTGGCAATAAATATACCCATCACTGAGGAAAGGGTAAGGTGGGCAGTTAAGAGCTTTGAACCGTATAAGGCTGCCGGGCCGGACGGGATTATCCCCGCGCAACTTATAAACACGTTGGAGACATCAGCTAAATGGCTGGTATTTCTCTTCACAGCCTGCCTGGCTCTCAACCACATTCCGGGCTCCTGGAGAAGCGCCACGGTAGTGTTTATCCCTAAAGCTGGGAAGGCATCCCACTACGAGCCAAAAGACTACAGACCGATCAGTATCTCGTCCTTTGTACTAAAAAACTTTGAGAGGATACTAAGCGACTACGTCTCAACGACTATTGATAGCAACCTTATCTCTAGCTATCAGCATGCATACACCAAGGGTAAATCAACAGTAACCGCTCTGCACAGCCTAGTATCTGTCATTGAGAAATCGCGGTGTGAAAAGGACTATTGTCTCGTGGCCCTCCTAAACATTGAGGGGGTTTTCAACAATATAAGCCCGGAGGCTATCAACTCCACTTAGTATCAACCCGGGGAAAGTGGAACTTGCCCTGTTCACCAACCGGTACAAAATACCGCGACTAAGCCTACCAGAACTAGATGGCACGCGCCTGGGCTTGTCGAATAAGGCCAAGTTTCTAGGCATAGTTCTGGACAGGAAATTGAATTGGAAGGAGAATGTTCTTCAGGGCCAGAAGAAAGCTTGCATCGCTCTTTACACATGCAAAAGAGCCATTGGCAAAAAATGGGGGCTCAGCCCTAGAGTATGCAGTTGGATCTACACGGCCATCATTCGCCCAATCATGCTGTATGGAGTCGTCGTATGGTGGCCTGCGCTGAGCAAGGCAACATACCTGAATCTGTTGCGGAAAGTCCATAGATCCAATATGATCTGTATAAGCGGTGCGCTAAGGACAACGCCCAACGAAGCCCTCCAGGTCATTCTGGGCATTTTGCCACTTGATCTGGAAGGGTTTCGGTCAGCGGCGGCATCAGCTCTGCGCCTAAGAGAAACCTCCAGTTGGGCTGCGGGTACTATTGGACACTCCAGTATTCTGGAATCTTACATCTTTCTCCCTCTAAGCACAGATCGTTGTGCGACCACTACAGTCGGGGATAGCTGTTTCAAAATAAACATTCCCAGCAGAGAAGACTGGGAGGGGACGGATTGGTGTCCCGAAACAAATGGTGGCACTTCCATATACACCGACGACTCGAAGTTGGACGGCAGAGTTGGAGGAAGGGTTTATTCAAGGGATTTGGACCTTGAGCTCTCCTTCAGACTACCTGATCATTGTAGCGTCTTCCAGGCGGAAGTCTCGGCAATCCTGGACGCCGCGGCCTGGTTAAGCAAACGTGTTATCGGAGAAGATATCGCTATTTTCAGCGATAGCCAAGCGGCCATCAAATCCGATCTCTTCAGGAGATGGCCCAACAGAACCGCGTAAACCTCATATGGGTCCCGAGACATAGGGACATTGAGGGAAACTGTAAGGCAGACGAGCTTGCCAGGCAGGGCACGACCAAGCAGGTTCTTCAGGATAAAGAGCGCTTAGGTATGCCGTTTGCCACATGCAAACTAATGCTGAAGGAGCACACACTCCGTCAAGCCAACGAAAGATGGCTGCAATCCCCAGGGTGTCGGATATCGAAACAAACCTGGCCAAAATGGGATCTTAAAAGGTCTAGACGCATTTATGCCCTAACTAGGAGGGAAATCTGCATATTGATAGGGGGTATTAACCGGTCACTGCCTCATTGGTAGGCATGCAGAAAGGCTAGGTGTGCCCTACCGACGATGGTGCAGGAGTTGCAAAGATGATGAGGAGGAGGAAACAGTGGAGCACCTCATCTGCAACTGTCCGGCTTTAAGCGGCGCGAGAACGCGCTTTTTGGGAGTTCCGTTCCTGGATAGCCTAAGCCAGATCGCGGAACTGGACATAAAGGACTTGATGGGCTTCATAAAGTCGTCTAAGTGGTTCGAGGAGGAGTAACGGTTGTCGGTTTAGGAGTGTCAGTCCCGGGATTCTGCTATGTGGAAAATCCCAACAACTCAGGGATTTTCCATATGTCTGGGTCCCGGGACTGACTTTCCTTGTGTTGGTGGTATCACAACGGGCCTTTCAAAACTGGCCTAAGTGTGCCTCTGCGGCAGCCACTTGAACCTAACCTAAGCTAGATGTGCGATTCTGCAATTTTAGCCATCTCGTAAAATCTCCAATTTTCTCCAAAAACTGTCGCTTTGGCGACGAAAAAAATATATGACACAGGATCTGTAAAATGCAGGCTTCTAAGCGCAAAACGTAAAAATGCCTTTTGGATCCGCTCAATCCTAATAGGGTCTGGTACGATATGTCGAAAAAAAAGAAGTCGAAACTAAAAATGTCGAAAAAAAATGTCGAAAAAAAATTTGTCGAAAACACAAAAGGTCGAAAAAAAAAATGTCTCGAAAAAAAATGTCGAATGAAAAAATGTCGAAAAAAATATATAAGATGTAGAAACAATGTAATGAATGATGTGTAAAATTCGCGCGAATTTAGCACATCATTCATTACATTGTTTCTACATCTTATATATTAATGTTGAGTATTATTTTTCTAGTGTTTTGCAATACCTCTTGCAAGCAAATATAAAACCTGACGGTAAAGTTATAAGCACAAACTCTTAAGCTCTTCTCAATATAATTAACAACAACCTCTCAGAAACGAATCTCCGGTTTAAAGATGTCAGAAAAATTTTGATTTTTGGCGACTTTTATAGTCACTTAAATATTTGATGTATCGATGTTTCTATATGACACAGGATCTGTAAAATGCAGGCTTCTAAGCGCAAAACGTAAAAATGCCTTTTGGATCCGCTCAATCCTAATAGGGTCTGGTACGATATGTCGAAAAAAAAGAAGTCGAAACTAAAAATGTCGAAAAAAAATGTCGAAAAAAAATTTGTCGAAAACACAAAAGGTCGAAAAAAAAAATGTCTCGAAAAAAAATGTCGAATGAAAAAATGTCGAAAAAAAATATATAAGATGTAGAAACAATGTAATGAATGATGTGTAAAATTCGCGCGAATTTTTTTTTTTGGAATATGATTTGGAAATTATGAAGCTCATGTGGCTGGTAAATGAGAACTTTTGGTCGAAAATTACCCCAAGGCCTTTGATTTCACAAACAGTTCGAAGAGGCGAGCTAACGATATTGTAAGACGTCTGAACATCATTGCGTTTAGCATAGGTAACATGAAAACATTTGTTTATGTTCAACGAGAGGCTATTTTCTACGCACCAATTGCTTTCGCTATCGATGTCACGTTGCATCAACATAGAGTCTTGGTAGCTACTAATAGCGGAATAATTCTTAAGATCATCCGCGTAAAGCAAAAATTTAGCAGAAGAAAAGCAAGTACTGATATCATTGATAAACAGGACCAACAAGAGAGGGCCCAAGATACTACCCTGTGGAACCCCCGAGCTTGCAATGAAAGGCAAAGATCTAATCAAATCAAAAGATCTAAGATCAATTACGACCGAACAGCGGCGATTTTTAAGATAAGGTGTGATCCATCTCAGAAACGTCGAGTGAAACCCGATTGAAACTAATTTATTCAGTAATATACTGTGAGAGACCTTATCGAAAGCCCTGGAGAAATCAGTGTAGACTGTATCGACCTGAGCTTCATAATGAAAGGCCGCTAGGCAATCGCCCGAAAAAACTGTAAGGTTAGACATAGTAGAACGACACGAAATGAAGACAAACAAAGTTTTTGACAGCGGATAAAATAATTCTTTGAATAATGGTTTCGAAAAGTTTAGATGTTGCGGAAAGCTTAGAGATGGACCTGTAATTAGTGATGTCATTTTTGTTACCACTTTTGAAGATAGGGGTGGGGTGATGAAAGCTAGTTTCCAATCGTCAACGAAGATACCCGAAGAAAGTGATTCGTTAAAAATATGAAGAATAGGATAAATAAAAGATTCGCAGTGCAACACAGACCATCAACATCTGTTTGGGTAGAACCCTGCAGTCAACTTAACTAGTTTTATACTAATCAAATACCAGTCAGCCAGGCGGCTTCAACTAGTTCGAATTCTGTAATTTTTCCATATTAGCAACTGGTATTTTTAACACGGCGATGTCCTACGAGATGGCAATTGTCCTTCTCTGCATCAGCACCATACCAATTGGCTGACTAGTCAGCCTCTGCATCAGGAATATATCAGTTGATATACTTGTTATTATACACATAAGTATCATACCATTTAAGATACTAGTTCGTATATACGTCAGGATCGTACCAGTTGAAAGAATAGTTCATTATACATCATAATCATACCAGTTGGCAGTCTACTTTATATATACATCAAAATCATACCAGTTGAAAGACTAGTTCATATATGCATCAGAATCATACCAGTTGACAGACTAGTTCATATATGTATCAGAATCAAACCAGTTGGCAGACTAGTTATATATGCATCAGAATCACACCTGTTGACAGACTACTTCTTATATGCATCAGAATCATACCAGTTGACAGACTAGTTCATATATGCATCAGAATCATACCAATTGACAGACTAGTTAAAAAAAGCATCGGAATCATACCAGTTGTCATACTAGTTCATATATGCGTCAGAATCATACCAGTTGATATAGTAGTTCATTTATGCATCAGAATCATACCAGTTGACATACCAGTTCATTTAAGCATCAGTTGACATACTAGTTCAAATTTGCATCAGAAATATACCATTTGACATACTAGTTCATATATGCATCAGAATCTTAGCAGTTGACATACTAGTTCAAATTTGCATCAGAAATATACCATTTGACATACTAGTTCATATATGTATAAGAATCTTACCAGATGACACAATAGTTCATATATACATCAGAATCATACCAGTTGACATACTGCTCAGTCTATGCGGCAGGACATACTAATCATTATGCCCATTCAGATCGTACCACTGGTCCTACTAGTCCACGAATTTGTCATTCATTCCAGATGGTATACTAGTCGGTCTATGCACCAGTATCATAGTCAGCCTCTACATCAGCAATATACCAGTTTATTCTTTAGAAAGCAGCGACTATTTGTATTTACCCAAACACGAAAAAGCATCTGTGAATTACAAGGTAAAAAAGAAGCAGTTACAAGAGAAAAAGAAAAGCAATTGTCCTCTTCTGCATCAGCACCATACCAATTGGTATACTAGTCAGCCTCTGCATCAGCATTATACCAGTTGATATACTAGTTCATACACAGCCAAAAATGAGCTAAAGGCTCTGAGTTCGATTCTCGGTAAAGTCAACACAATTTTTCTTTATTCTATATTTTTTAAATTATATTGTTTATTGTATTCTTAATTTAATTATTTAATTCAACTTGCAATGGCTCCTTTCAAATTCCGCGTTCGTCAAGTTTGATTATATAGGTGAAGGCCCAATTGCATTCAACTTTGTAGGATCCACTTTCATACAAAGTTTTTTAAACGTAAAGCGAAGCGAAATTTTTGCAAATGCTAAAAAACGAGGCGCGCATTTGTCAAAGTTTTATGTAATTGGGGCTTTGGAGTTGTATTTTTAGGTAAGGTAAATTAAGGTTACTTAAGGTTAAGTTAGTCGTCCACTGCGGAGTTCCGGTCCCACATATGTATATATACACGGCTAAAAATTTGAACCTAAATTTTAAACTTTTTTGGACTACATATATGACCAAACCAAATTTTTATTCAAATTCAATCTAGACCAGTTTTCATGAAAATTGGCTAAAGGAATCGGGTTTCAATTATAAACAAGAAATGTTTTAACAATTTTTTAAAGATAAAATAAATTTTTTGTCCGTTGGCGGGAATTCGAACCAAGACTCCCCGCATCATGCCCGCCTGCTCTACCACTGAGCTACATCGCACACATAAATGTTGTTGACAAAATTCAATCTTGAAACAGCTTTCAAAAATAAATTTGAATTTTCAAACCCAAAAGTTTTAATTTTAGACCGAAAAGTTTTAAGAATAAAATAAAACTAAAAAAATGTGGCAGCTGACAGAGCTCGAACGAAAACGCTCAGGAGTCACAGCCGACTGCTCTACCGCTGAGCTATGACGCACATGAAGTTTTTGTGGGAAAAATTCAATTACATTAAAACAAACCAAAAATAAAAAATTTAGACAGCTTTTTCATTTAGATTTTAAATCGAAACCAAAAGAAATTGAAAATCTTTGTAGGTATTTGGACGGTTTGAAATATTGTACAAAAAAGTTTGAGAAATTGATTAATCTTTATACGGGTTTAAAATTTAGGTTAATTTTTTTAGCCGTGTAGATAAAAGTAAGTCTTATTTTTACATCAAAAAGAGTCAAAGTAAGACTGCTTTCATGCTGGGCCATACACTCGAGTTAAAGGAGCATTGTTAGAGTTAATTTATATTGTTGTTGACAATATACTCAAGTTTACGCCGCAACGTAAAAAAAAATGGCGGTTATATACCAACAGGTTGTCATAACCTCTAACGAGACTTTTGCCGAACTTCTGTTCCAACTTATAGTGTGCTGCTTTGATTTTTTTCCTACAAGTTGGCGGGACCTAGGTTTTTTTTTTTTTTTTTAATTTACAAACTGTGACTGTTCAAACAGTTGAATGCAGTTAGGTTAGGTTAGGTTCAAGTGGCTGTCGCAGAGGCACACTTAGGCCAGTTTTGAAAGGTCCTTTGTGATACCACCAACACTAGGAAAGTCAGTCCCGGGACCCGGCCATATGGAAAATCCCTGAGGCCATCAAGTCCTTTATGCCCAGTTCAGCGATCTGGTTTAGGCTATCCAGGAAGGGAACTCCCAAAAAGCGCGTTCTCGTGCCGCTTAAGGCCGGGCAGTTGAGGTTATTCACCGTTTCCTCTTCCTCATCATCTTTGCAGCTCCTACAGCATCGTCGATAGGGCACACCTAGCCTTTCTGCGTGCCTACCAATAAGGCAGTGCCCAGTTAAAACACTTATTAATATGGAAATTTCTCTCCTTTTTAGGGCGTGAATGCCTCTAGATCTTTTATGATCCCGTTTCGGCCAGGTTTGTTTGGATTTTTTTTTGTACGAAAGCCAAAAATCGTAAAAATCTAAAATCAAAGTTACTTGGGTTTTTTCTGAAACAAAAACTTTTTTTGTATGAAAGGCGAAAATCGTGTTTTTTAAAAACTCTGTAACTGTTTATCTTGGCCAATAAATCCATAACTAGGTCGCAAAAAATTTCTTGCACATGTGCATAAAAAAACTTTGTGGTCTTATCTTGTCATAATTGAAAAAGTTATATGAATAAGTTGATTTTTGCCGGGGATATGGGCTGCTACGCAAACCCTTATTTTCCCAAAATTTGAAAAAACTAGTTACTTGGTTTTTTTGTATCACGGGAGAGTTACTTTAACAAAAATTACCGTTCAAACAACCAAAATTTGGTCAACTTCAGAATAACAGCACGAGGTTGTTGATTTTACCAGATTCTTTTTTCTGTGTATATACACAAGAAATATAGCAGTTGACATACTAGATCATATATACCTCAGCATCATATTTGTATTTACCCAAACACGAAAAAGCATCTGCGAATTACAAGAGAAAAAAAGAAGCAAACCAAAAATTTCAAATAATGTTTGCATAGTACGATGTACTACAATAGATCGTACTAATGGTTGCGGTGTAATAAGGCCTTATAATAATAATGTAGTATGAAATGGAATTTTTCGAATTAGTATTTTTCTAAAATAGATTAGACTTTTTCTGACCACACCTTTTTCAGTTTATATTCAGAAACTAACAATATATATTCAGAAAATTACAATCCATATTCAGAATTTCCATTTGATATTCAGAAAAATGCAATTGACATTCAGAAAATTACAATTGATATTCAGAAAACTTCCTGAATATAAACTGAAAAAGGTGTAGTATGATTTCAACCCGAGATTCATACATACTTGCATACTAGTACGAACCAGGATTTTTCTGACTAGTATGATTTCGCCCAGCAAATTATAGTTGTAAACTTAGTTGTTTTCTGATTAGATTGGCATTGATTGGTTTAAGGGTAAGCAAAGAACTAGTATAAAACAAGTAAGGAAGTCTAAGTTCGGGTGAAACCGAACATTACATACCCAGCTGTGCACATAAAATGCTGTTATTCTTTGTTTTGTATAGTTAATGGTGTTAAAATTAATAAAAATTGCTTGACTCATAAGTGGGCGGTGCCACGCCCACTTTCCAAAATTTTGAAAAAATTATGTAAAGAATATGAAAGTTGATGTATGTACCAAATTATATTATTATAGCGAAATCAGTTAATTAGATATGGACTTTTCAATATTTCCACCTCCTTTCAATATAACTTTTATGAAAAAGTAGGCGTGGTCGCAAAGCGATTTCGTTTATTTTCTATAGCTGAATTTACCACAACAATAGTATGTCCTCTACGAAATTTCGTTATACTAGCATAAACTGTTCTGAAGTTATTAAGAGTCAAAATTTTAAAATTTCTTCAAATATACGTGGGCGGTACCACGCCCCCTTTTCAAAATTTTTTATAAAATCGGCCTTAGAACATCTAAATCAATACATATTGCAAATTTTATCATTGTAGCTGCTTCTAATATTGAATTAACCCATTTTATACGTTTTTCGAAATTTTCGATATCGAAAAAGGGGCGTGGTTATGGTCCGATTTTACCCATTTTCAATAGCAATCTATTCTGAACCCAAATAAGTACGCATGCCAAATTTGGTGAAGATATCTCATTATTTGCTCAAGTTATCGTGTTAACGGACAGACGGACGGACGGACGGACGGACGGACGGACGGACGGACATGGCTCAATCAAATTTTTTTTCGATCCTGATCATATTGATATATGGAAGTCTATATCTATCTCGATTCCTTTATACCTGTACAACCAACCGTTATCCTAACAAAGTTATAATACCCTGTGTACAAGTACAGCTGGGTATAAACATCCATAAAATGTATAGTAAACGAGCTAGGTGTCTGCTGAGTAGTTTGGAATTGATTAGTTTGAAGGTAGTCAGAATTTAACTAGTATAAATACACCACAAAATGTATAGTCAATGAACTATATTGTTTGCTGAGTAGTTGGACATTGACTGGTTTAAAGGCGATCAGAAATGAACTAGTATGAATACACCACAAAATGTATAGTCAATAAACTATATTGTTTGCAGAGTAGTTCGACATTGACTGGTTTAAAGGTGATCAGAAATGAACTAGTATGAATACACCACAAAATGTATAGACAATGAACTATATTGTTTGCTGAGTAGTTCGACATTGACTGGTTTAAAGGTGATCAGAAATGAACTAGTATGAATACACCACAAAATGTATAGACAATGAACTATATTGTTTGCTGAGTAGTTCGAGATTGACTGGTTTAAAGGTGATCAGAAATGAACTAGTATGAATACACCACAAAATGTATAGTCAATGAACTATATTGTTTGCTGAGCAGTTTGGCCTTGACTGGTTTGAAGCTAATCAGTAATGAACTAGTATAAATACACCACAAAATGTATAGTCAATGAACTATATTGTTTGCTGAGTAGTTGGACATTGACTGGTTTAAAGGTGATCAGAAATCAACTAGTATGAATACACCACAAAATGTATAATCAATAAACTATATTGTTTGCTGAGTAGTTCGACATTGACTGGTTTAAAGGTGATCAGAAATGAACTAGTATGAATACACCACAAAATGTATAGTCAATGAACTATATTGTTTGCTGGGCAGTTTGGCCTTGACTGGTTTGAAGCTAATCAGTAATGAACTAGTATAAATACACCACAAAATGTATAGTCAATGAACTATATTGTTTGCTGAGTAGTTGGACATTGACTGCTTTAAAGGTGATCAGAAATGAACTAGTATGAATACACCACAAAATGAATAGTCAGTGAACTATATTGCTTGCTGAGTAGTTCGACATTGTTTGGTTTAAAGGTGATCAGAAGTGAACTAGTATGAATACACCACAAAATGTATAGTCAATGGACTATATTGTTTGCTGAGTAGTTCGACATTGAATGGTTTAAAGGTGATCAGAAATGAACTAGTATGAATACACCACTAAATGTATAGTCAATTAACTATATTGCTTGCTGATTAGTTTGGCATTGACTGGTTTAACGCTAATCAGCAATGAACTAATATGCATACGCCACAAAATGTATGAATGTTTGCTGAGTAGTTAGGAATTTGACTGCAGGGGGGGTAAGACAGAAAAAAGAACCAAATTTTTTTTATTAGAATCACCCTAATATACAGCCTCTTTGAAAAGTTCGTACCAAAGCACATCTGTTTACATAATGATGAGCCAATACAAGTCTGGTGCACTAAAGAACTCAAATCTTTAAAAAATCGAAAGACACGCTTCTTTAAACTATACAAAAAAACCGGTTTACACTCAGATTATGTACAGTACTCTGTTTTGCGCCATAAATATTTAGAATTGAATAAAAAGTGTTACAATGCTTACTTATGTAAAATTAAAAAGAACATTATTTGCAATCCGAAGACATTTTATGGTTTCGTAAACGCTAAACGCAGGGTTAAAGGGTTTCCTTCAACTATGAAATTTAAAGATAAAATCTCTAGTGACGACCTAGAGATTGCCAACTTCTTTCCTCAATTCTTCAAGTCCAATTATTCTTCTGGAATAAATTTTTCATCTAACGGATACCCTTATTTACCACACTCCATTAACTCAATCCATGTTCCTCATTTAAACCCGGAAGATGTTTTATTACACCTAAAGGCCTTAAAGGAGTCTTTCAAATATCGCCCCGATTTAATCCCGACATGCTTTCTTAAAAAGTGTGCTGAATACATCTACCAGCCTTTAACTCGATTGTTTAATCTGTCTTTACAGTGTGGGATTTTCCCAACTTTATGGAAAGAATCTTTTCTTATATCAAGTTATTCGAAGCCATCATTACCAATTATCTAGCATTTTCGATCCCAACACTGATTGCAAGTTCTCAACATGGATTTTGTAAAGGTAAATCAACCATAACTAATTTATTGTTGCTTTTTTGACTTATAGTCTATTGCTGTAAATACCGACGGTATTTACAAGCAATTTTCGGGATTGTATGAAAATGTGTTTTTTGAGAAAAATTTACCTACGCGCTGCAGGAACCAGACAAGCCGACATATGTTTCGATGATACTGGAGTTACATCTCTTCAATGACTTTTCTTCCCGGCATTGTGAGAGTCGAACTCACAACACTGTAGTGACTTGTATGCTGGAAGGTCTAGCACCTTAGGCCACTACCCAGCTTGAAAGTAAACCCTTCTCAGTGTCCATTTATGCATATATTTATACTTCCATATAGAACATTTATTTAATTTCAATGCTAACTTATATGAAAGATTTGCGAATTTTTAGGACTTGGTGTGAAACCTATGAATGAATTTTCATACTTAATTAAGCACGAATATTTTTCCATTTATAACATTTAAAACTCTTTGTTGCTTTTTTGACTTATAGTCTATTGCTGTAAATACCGACGGTATTTACAAGCAATTTTCGGGATTGTATGAAAATGTGTTTTTTGAGAAAAATTTACCTACGCGCTGCAGGAACCAGACAAGCCGACATATGTTTCGATGATACTGGAGTTACATCTCTTCAATGACTTTTCTTCCCGGCATTGTGAGAGTCGAACTCACAACACTGTAGTGACTTGTATGCTGGAAGGTCTAGCACCTTAGGCCACTACCCAGCTTGAAAGTAAACCCTTCTCAGTGTCCATTTATGCATATATTTATACTTCCATATAGAACATTTATTTAATTTCAATGATAACTTATATGAAAGATTTGCGAATTTTTAGGACTTGGTGTGAAACCTATGAATGAATTTTCATACTTAATTAAGCACGAATATTTTTCCATTTATAACATTTAAAACTCTTTGTTGCTTTTTTGACTTATAGTCTATTGCTGTAAATACCGACGGTATTTACAAGCAATTTTCGGGATTGTATGAAAATGTGTTTTTTGAGAAAAATTTACCTACGCGCTGCAGGAACCAGACAAGCCGACATATGTTTCGATGATACTGGAGTTACATCTCTTCAATGACTTTTCTTCCCGGCATTGTGAGAGTCGAACTCACAACACTGTAGTGACTTGTATGCTGGAAGGTCTAGCACCTTAGGCCACTACCAAGCTTGAAAGTAAACCCTTCTCAGTGTCCATTTATGCATATATTTATACTTCCATATAGAACATTTATTTAATTTCAATGCTAACTTATATGAAAGATTTGCGAATTTTTAGGACTTGGTGTGAAACCTATGAATGAATTTTCATACTTAATTAAGCACGAATATTTTTCCATTTATAACATTTAAAACTCTTTGTTGCTTTTTTGACTTATAGTCTATTGCTGTAAATACCGACGGTATTTACAAGCAATTTTCGGGATTGTATGAAAATGTGTTTTTTGAGAAAAAAATTTTTCTCAAAAAACACATTTTCATAACTAATTTACTTGAATTCACTACCTACGTTTCGAATTGGTTTAGAAATAATTTAAGCACTGACGTTATATACACCGACTTTAGTAAAGCATTTGACAAAGTTTGCCACTCTTTACTCATTCATAAACTTGATCTCATAGGCTTTCAACCTGGTTTTACTCGTTGGATCTCCTCCTATCTTTGTGGTAGAACACAACGTGTAATTTAAAAAAATACGTATTCAATTACCATTGATGTCTCTTCTGGTGTCCCTCAGGGCAGTCACCTCGGCCCGGTTCTGTTTTTGCTATTCATAAACAACATGTGTACAACAATAAAGTACTCTAAAATCTTGGTGGTCAAAAGAATTTAGCGACCCTTATATTACTAAGACCCTTTTTACTACATTAGTTAGACCAATATTAGAACACGGCTCGATTATATGGACCCTGCAGCGAAACCTCAAACTAGTCAGAAAAATACTAGTATACAACTATAATTTTCTGGCAGAAGTCATACTAGTCAGGAAATATCCATTTCATACTAGTATACACCTATAACTTTCTGGTAGAACTCATACTAGTCAGGAAATTTCCATTTCATACTAGTATACAACTAGAATTTTCTGGCAGAAGTCATACTAGTCAGGAAATATCCATCTCATACTAGTATACACCTATAACTTTCTGGTAGAACTCATACTAGTCAGGAAATTTCCATTTCATACTAGTATACAACTATAATTTTCTGGCAGAACTCATACTAGTCAGGACATATCCATTTCATACTAGTATACAACTATAACTTTCTGGTAGAACTCATACTAGTCAGGAAATTTCCATTTCAGTCAGGAAATACCCATTCCATACTAGTATACAAGTAGATTTTTCTGGATGAAATTATACCAGTTAAAAATACACAATTCATTCGTTTCGTTTTCTCTTATAACTCATAGATGCATTTTCGTGATAGAGTAAATACAAATAGCCGCTGCTTTCTTAAGAATAAACATGAAAATAAAGTTGAGGGATAAAATAAAGGGTAAGCCAGGAAAATTCTGGTTGAAATCATACTAGTCCAGGTGCAATGCTTTTTGGACTAGTATGGGACTACTATTTTCATACTAGTCCTTTTTGGACTAGTATGTGGACTAGTTCTTTTTATGGAAATTATACTAGTCCAGGTTGAACTAGTATGGAACTGGTATTTTACAACTAGCATGAAACTGGTATTTCCTGACTAGTAGATAACTGGACGAAATCTGACAATTGACATCTCGTAGGAAATGAACACGTAAAAAATACCAGTTGCTTATATCGAAAAAAGACAGAACACTGACTAGTTGGGCCCGGTGCACCAACTAGTTGTAAAGTAGTTTTCAACTAGTTGCTTTCGCTGCAGGGGAATCCGCGTTATCAAGTTCATATAAATAAGGTAGAATCTATTCAAAAACAATTCTTACTTTTTGCATTGAGAGATCTACGATGGGATCCTTCGTGTAACCTTCCACCTTATACTAATCGCTTGAAACTTATCAATCTACCTACCCTTGCTGGTCGTAGAGAAATGCTAGGTGTAATATTCATGTGTAAACTCCTAAACGGGTGGATTTCAAGCCCTTCTCTTTTAAACGAAGTTAACTTTAATGTTCCCTCCCGAGCCTTAAGACATTTTAAACCTATTCTTCTGAAGCAATGTAGAACCAACTATCAATTATACGAGCCGTTCCAGTGTTTGTGCGAAAATTATAACTCTCATTCAGACACTTTTGATATTTCGGACTCGCTTTTTATTATTAAAAAAACTATCCTATTCTCTCTCAACAATGGATTTCTACGTAGTATCAATTCATGTATTTTTATTACCTATTTATTTTCGTATTGCACTCAGCTGATGAATTTTTCTCTGTAGCTGAGCAGTTTGAGATCTCGACGCTTAACAAACCTCCGCCTTTCAAACACTCGGCAAATTTAATCCGCGCGTTATGCGGATGCGCCCCTCGTATCGGTTGGGCGGGATGGTGGGTAAAATCCGTTGGGCATAATCTATTATATATAAATGCGCAAACATAACAGCTTTCTCCCTTTTTTGCAATAACCACAATTTTAAGGTATATAAAATTTGGTATGTATCGATATGTCTCGCCGAGCAGGGTGTGCGACAACAAACCAAAAATTTAAAAAAATTAATTATAATATGATTTGAAAATCACACCACTACAAGTGCTATACACGCATTCGCTTTATAGAACCGCTGTTATGGGTGTACGAGTATGTAGGTATGACCACTTGCATTGTTGTGTTTGCATTCATTGCAGTAGGGTGAGTTGTTTTGTTGGCAGCAATAAGATAACATGAGCCAGCGCGTCAACTTTATTGAGCTTAGGTACAAACAGTGTTTACAAAAACAAAATCTGTGCGTGGGGATTCTGAGAAGCAAATGCTTTTGAAAAAAAGCACAAATAAGATCATGCTTCGTGGCTAGACTTAGTGAAATAAAATTAAATGGAAAATTGATAAAATCAAAAAAAAGTAAAATCAGAAATAGAAAAGTGATTGAAAGTGTAATGGGGTGTGGTTGCTGAGTGACCGCGATCAATCCCGACTCTTGCGGCCTCGTTCGTGCACTCTGGGCAACGTTGAGCTACCTAGGCTCGCGGCAGAAAGAGAGGGAGCCCCGGTGGGACCACTCTGACATACTTGGTTTAAGGGCTCACCGGGGTCTTTTTCGCAGCGTCTGTACACCATGAGGTGCGGCTGTAAGCGAGCGTCTGTCTTGAAGCAAGCGACTCGCTATATAAATGTGCAAAACTTTTCCCTCCCAATCCAGGGTGTTATGCGATACCATGCCCATTGGACGTTTGCAGCCGGGAGGCAAATCGTGGCTGTAGTCGGACGGAGCCTCACTGATACCGGGCCGCCTCAGGGAGTAACTATGGTCTTACCGCGGTATGGGGCTCTGCCGCGGCGGACGACACACTTCCCCTTACACTACCCTTGACCCTAAGCTGGCCTTGTCCGGCGAGGGGTCGTACGAACAAGATGAAGAACACACAAAATACAAAGCAATTAACGACTTCGTTTACTCCGCAGCAGAGAAGAACTATGCTGGAGCAAGCGAAAACACAACGCCGGAGGACAAACTCCGCCTCAAAGTTAACTGGGAGGCCGACAGCGATGGAAACTACGGGTCAGTCATCCCCCAAACTGCTATCAAGTAAGAGTGACTTGATGGGAGCAAGCAGCAGTGCGGCTGCCTACGCAGTCACGGCGGAAGCTAAACTTCCATCAAGCGCTGGTACGAAACCCAATCTCTTCACATCTGGGGCAATGGTCTCACGACCTGGTTTCAGAGTTTCGAAAGAGAAGGACGACGCCGCAAAGGGAGGTACCGCGATGGCAACTACGAGTCTGAATCCCCCCCAAGAGGCATCTCCCCGACGCTTTGCGTACTGGGATAAATGAAAGGCCGCAAGGATCCTTAAAAAATATGAGGGAGCATCGCAGGAGAAGCTGTCGCCGGAAGAAAGGAAGATGGTGGAGGAAGCGAAAGCTCTGATACCAAATTTCCAGAGGCCCTATGTGCCTAAGAGGGTGAACGGTAATCCCTTCAAACGCCAGAGATCGGACGGAGAGGTAAACCCCCATCCGAAGCGGCATCAGTTCAACCCCGTGGTGGGAAAACTCAGCTTTGCTGAAGTAACCAAGGACAGAATCCTTATAGGTTTCATTGACCGAGGTAACGACCGTTGGTCCATCCCCAAAGACCGGTGGCTGTATGTCCGGTATGAAATGGGCAGGGCCCTCCTCGACTTAATGCGTGAATCTCCGGGTAGACCGCCGCGAGGTACTGACGCGGGCTGGCGCCAAGGTCAGATCAAAATATTCGCGTGCGAGGATGCAAGAACTGTCGCACTGTATAAGGCAGCAGTTGCAAGACTGGGTGAAGTCTACCCAGGGGCAAGACTAGATGTCGTCGACTGGAAGGACATTCCTGCTCGGCCAAGGGCAAGGGCATGGATTCCTGCCGTCCCTGCATAACCCGAGAATATTCTTGAGATGCTGCAGGTCTGGAATCCGTCTCTCCCGACGCAGGATTGGGGCGTCAATCTGGTCGATGATGTGGTTGGGCCCAATAGACAGGTGGTTATCACTCTGAATAAGGAGGCGCTCGAGCCCCTTAAACGGTGCAACGGACGAGTGCATTACGGCTTGGGTCAGATCGTGATCCACGTATACCGTGGCGATGCACAGCGCGCTGCTATTCCGGACGCTCCGGAGGACTCGGAGATCGAGGCATCGGAAGAGGAAGCAGATGAGTCTGACGCGGAAAGTATGTTATCCGCCACGTCAAATTGCGATGGTGCTGCGAACAACTCGGCGATAGAAGAAAGCCTGCTTGACGAAGAAGGCCTCAACGTCACGATCGTGGCTAAACCTGAGCACACTAACGTTGATGCTGCTTCAGACAGCAGGGTTCCCGCCACGCCAAATCGTGCAGGTGCTCTGAACAACTCCTCGTTGAGAGACAGCCCCCGGAACAGGCCAGACCTCGACGACACGCTGGCGGCAGGGAAGTCTGAGCTCTCTCATGTTGGTGGTGCTTCAGATAAATCTGCACAAATCTAAAGCAGCCTCGGCTGTTTTAAGCAGTCGTCTTTCTAAAGGCGACGTAGACATGGTCCTTATCCAAGAGCCCATAGCTCTAGGATCTGTGGATTGGGGACTAAGGGGTACAAGCTCATCCAAGCCAATGATGAGGGCAAGGTCAGAACCTGTATTTCGGTAAAGTCTGAGCTAAACACCTTTCTATTACCCAACTACTCAAATGGTGACGTTACAGCTGCCAGCTTAACTGTCGGCAGCACCAGCCTAACGATGGCGTCGGTCTATATGCCCTATGACGCCGAAGAACCTCCTCCACAAAAAGAGGTGAAAGATCTGGTGGATAATTTCTGTACGGACCATCTTATTATTGGAGCTGACGCTAATGCTCATCACGTCCAGTGGGGAAGCTCCGATATTAACGCTAGGGGCGAGTCTCTGTTTGACTACCTACTAACAACTAACCTGGTGGTTTGTAACGTGGGTAACGAGCCTACTTTTATAACTAAAGCTCGTAGGGAGGTTATAGACCTCACTGTTTGTAGCGAAGGCGCTTATGAGTGGGTCAGAAAATGGCGTGTTCTTGATGAGCATTCATTTTCTGACCATCGGTACATAGAAATTGTGTTAGACTTTATTGTTGAGCAGCCAGTTATGACACGAAATCCACGCAACACTAACTGGCAGCTACATAACCAAATATTAGCTAGGGACCTACCAGTATTACCTCCACAAGCCCCCTCATCAGTGGGAGAATTGGATGATCTGGTAACGACCTTTACAACGGCGCTCTCAAATGCCCTAGAGCAGGCTTGTCCAGTACCAAAACCACGCGGCAAACATAGACCCCACTGGTGGTCTTACGACCTGGATTCGTTCCGTATATCATGCAGGAAGCAATTTAACAAGGCCAAGAGCATCGGTACGGAGCCTGAATGGCTCGAATATAAAGCTAAACTGAGGGCCTATAAAAAGGCTCTAAGGCAAGCGAAGAGAACTTCGTGGAGAAATTTCTGCACCGGGGTCGAAAAAGTCGATGATACAGCGAGACTTAGACGAGTGCTATCAAAAACTCAAACAGCCATTAGCTATTTACGGAAGCCTGACGGATCTTGGACCAGCACGGAACTGGAAACCCTGGAGCTGCTCCTGAACACACACTTTCCGGGGAACTTGTATGATGCACCTGTAGCATCTGCAACAAACCTGGCGGTAAACATACCCATTACGGAGGAAAGGGTAAGGTGGGCAATCAAAAGCTTTGAGCCGTTCAAGGCAGCTGGGCCAGACGGGATTTTCCCCGCACAACTCATAAATACGCTGGAAATATCAGCTAAATGGCTGGTAGTTCTCTATTCAGCCTGCCTGGCTCTTAATTACATTCCGTGCTCCTGGAGAAGCGCCACGGTAGTCTTTATTCCAAAGGCTGGGAAGGCCTCACACTATGAGCCTAAAGACTACAGACCGATCAGTCTCTCGTCTTTTGCACTTAAAACCTTCGAGAGGATAATTAGCGATTATCTCTCCTCTACTATTGATAGCAACCTTATTTCTAGCTATCAACATGCATACACCAAAGGTAAATCAACGGAAATCCACAGCCTAGTCTCTATTGTTGAAAAATCATTGCATGAAAAGGAGTACTGTCTCGTGGCCTTTCTGGACATCGAAGGGGCTTTCAAAAATATAAGGCCGGAGGCTATTAACACTGCTTTAACAAACCTGGGCATAAATAGGTCTCTTATTGGACTAATTGATCAACTACTAAAGGGAAGGAAAATAGTTTCTTCACTGGGAACAGTTGATCTTTCACGCTATGTCACAAGAGGAACGCCTCAGGGTGGTGTTCTCTCCCCGCTCCTATGGAACCTCACCGTAAACTCGCTGCTATGAGACACAAGGTGGGGGGCGGGAAGATAGTGGCATATGCAGACGATTTAGCTATTGCATATAGGGGCAAATTCCCACAAATCCTGTGTGACTTGATGCAAGTAGCACTGCGAGAAGTTTCTTCATGGTCCTCTCGCTGCGGACTTAGCATCAACCCGGGAAAGGTGGAGCTTGTCCTTTATACCAGGCGGTACAAGATACCACCGTTGAACCTACCAGAACTAGATGGCGTGCGCCTGAACTTAGCTGACAAAGCCAAATTCCTAGGCACAGTTCTAGATAGAAAGCTTAACTGGAAGGAGAATGTCATCCAGCGCCAGAGGAAAGCGTGCATTGCACTTTACACGTGTAAAAGAGCCATTGGCAAAAAATGGGGGCTCAGCCCCAAAATTTGCAGATGGATCTACACTGCGATAATCCAGCCAATTATGCTGTACGGAGTCGTGGTATGGTGGCCTGCGCTAAGAAACGCAACAAACCTAAATCTGTTTGGGAAAGTCCACAGATCGAGCATGATCTGTATAAGCGGGGCGTTAAAAACAACGCCCAATGAAGCTTTCCAGGCCATTCTTGGCTTTTTGCCACTCGATCTGGAAGGGTACCGGGCAGCAGCAGCATCGGCTGTGCGTCTAAGGGAAACGTCCGTCTGGGGCGCAAGCACTATTGGACACTCCTGTATTCTAAGATCTTACAGCTTTCTCCCTCTGAGCACAGATCGGTGTGCGACCACAACAGTCGGAGATTGTTGTTTTAGAATAAACATTCCCAGCAGGGAAGACTGGGAGAACATAGATCGGTGTCCCGCTACTAATGGCGGCACTTTTATATACACCGACGGCTCGAAGTTAGACGGCAGAGTCGGAGGAGGGGTTTACTCAAGGGATTTGGACCTAGAACTCTCCTTTAGACTACCTGATCACTGCAGCGTCTTCCAGGCTGAAGTTTCAGCAATCATGGACGCCGTGACTTGGATAGGTGAACGCACCATCGGACAGGATATCTGTATTTTCAGCGACAGCCAAGCGGCCATCAAATCCCTTGGCTCTTACTCGTTCAAATCTGAACTGACGCTCAGCTGTCGTCGATCTCTTCAAGAGATGGCCCAACAGAACCGCGTGAACCTCACATGGGTCCCGGGACACAGGGACATTGAGGGAAACTGTAGGGCAGACGAACTTGCCAGGCAGGGCACGACCAAGCACACAGAGCCAACAATGCCTAATAAAATAGAAGAAAAGTCATAAGATATCTCTATAGATTTTCTTCAAGAAGATGTGCTTCTTATTATTGTAGAGACCGTCTTTTTAATTTTATTAAGAAGATTTTCTTTTTAATATTTTAAATGAAAAAAAAAATGATATCGCCCTCACCGAGAATCGAACTTACAATTTTCGGAATGATAAGCCCAGCTGTTAACCATCAGGCCATCGCTCACTTTTGATTGCCAGCTTCTAATTACCGATATGTGTAGAGTTGTTAATGTTTCAAAGGAAAATCTTATAAATATATTTAAGAAGATTTCTTTTTAACATTTCTAATTAGGAAAAAAAGAGAGAGAATCGAACTTACAATTTTTCGATTGCTAAACCCAGCTGCTAACCATCCGGCCATCGTATACTAATAATTGCCAGCGTCTAACTACACCTTTGTACTAAATGTATAGTTTTTTAATAAGAATTTCTTCTTAAAACCAAAAAGATTTCCCTACAGTTTTTTCTTCGTTTGCACCGTTGCGACTACCCATTTGCCCAAAAGCTGATCATGAAGACAATCTTATTAATTTTATTAGGCATTTTTGGCTCTGTGCAGATTCTTCAAGATAAAGAGCGCATAGGTATGCCGTTTGCCACGTGCAAGCTAATGCTGAAGGAGCATACACTCCGCGAAGCCAACGAAAGATGGCTACAAGCCCCAGGGTGCCGGATATCCAAGCAAACCTGGCCAAAATGCGATCTTAAAAGATCTAGACACATATACGCCCTAAAAAGGAAGGAAATCTCCATATTAATAGGTGTTTTAACCGGGCACTGCCTTATTGGTAGGCACGCAGCAAGGCTAGGCGTTCCCTACCGACGATGCTGCAGGATTTGCAAAGATGATGAGGAAGAGGAAACGGTGGAGCACCATCTGCAACTGCCCGGCCTTAAGCGGAGCAAGAAGGCGCTCTCTGGGAGTTCCCTTCCTGGTTAGCTTAAGCCAGGTCGCGGAGCTAGACATAAAGGACTTGATGGCCTTCATCAAGTTATCAAAATGGTTCGAGGAGGGGTAGCGGTGTCGGTTAGGAGTGTCAGTCCCGGGTTTCGGCTATATGGAGAGTCCCGACAGCACTGGGATTTTCCATATGGCCGGGCCCCGGGACTGACTTTCCTAGTGTTTGGTGGTATCACAACGGGCCTTTTATTACTGGCCTAGGTGTGCCTTTGCGGCAGCCACTTCTACCTACCTAAAAAAATAAAATTTGTTGGAAAAGAAAGGAAAGGGAATAATATAAAATAAATAAAAATGAAATAAAATGAAATAAATAAAAGTATTAAATTAAGAAAATAATAGGAAAGGAAAGGGATGGATACAAGGAAAATAAAGGTAAGTTAAGGTAAGGAACGGAAAATATGACAGAAAAATCAAAGGGAAAGGAAAGGAATGGAAAAGAAAAAAGGAAGGGAAGAAAGGAAATGTAATGTAGGTAAAGCAGTGGAAAAGTGAAGCAAAAGGAGAAAGACAAAGAAAGGAAAGAAGAAAAAAAAGAAGGGAAAGAAAAGGTAGCGAGGAAGAAGGTATGGAAAATAAATGAAAATAAAAAGAAAGAAAAATAAAGGAAAGAAAGGTAATGAAAAGCTAAAAAAAATAAGTTAAGGAAATGAATGAAAGAAAAAGAAAAGCAAAGGAGTTGCGGAAAGGAACAAAAGAAAATAAGGAAACGGTAGGAAAGGAAAGGTAAGAAAAGGAAAGGTAAGGAAACGAAATGTCAGGAAGGGAAATTTAAGAAAAAAAGTGAAACAAAATAAAGGTAAGAAAAAATAAAAGAAAAGAAATGAAATGAAAAAAAAAAAATTAATAAAATGAAAGGAAACTAAAGCAACGGAAACGAAAGGAAAGGAAAGAAAAAGAAAAGAAAATGAAAAAAGGAATGTAAAAGAAATGGAAAGAAGGATCAGGTAAGAATATAAAAGAAACGAAAAGAAAGAAAAATAAAAGAAAAGAACAGAGAAGAACAGAAAAGAAAGAAAGAAAGAAGGGAATTAAAATGAAATGAAAGAAGAGAAAAGGGAAGAAAAGGAAAGAAGAGAAAAGGAAAGAAAAGGAAAAGAAAGAAAAGGAAAAGAACGGAGAAGATAAGGAAAGGAAATAAAATAAATTGAGATGAAAGGGGAGGAAAGGAAAGGAAATAAAAGCAAATGAATGCTAAGGAAAGGAAAGGAAAGAAATACGTATGAAGACGACCTAAGAAGAATAAATAATTATCAACATTGAAACTATATTACTGAATGGTGTAAAGAGGGAGGAAAAGGCAAAATGAATAGGAATGTATAGAAACCAAAAATATACAAAATATGGAAAAGAAAGGAAAATTTAAGAAATAGCAAAAAGGTAGGAAAATAAAATAAGTTATTGTGGTTGAATTTCAACCACTGGGCGACCTCTAGTAATAACAAATGGACTGCTTCCTCTATATAAGAATCCATTGAAAATTTTAACAAGGAAGTACCTAGAAAGATTAAAAAAAAACAAAAATTGCGAAAACAACACAATACATCGACAGTTTCACAACGAGTTTTTAAATTTGCAACATGATGAGAATGTCAAGGATCGCCTTCTTGAGACAGACCAAGAGGAAGACTGCAATTGATATTTGCATTTCAAAAGTGGTTTTGAAGAACACATTTATTTTCATACTATTAATTTAGTTGCATCCATTTAAAACCTTTTTTTAATGAAAAATATTGGCGCATATTCAAGTCGAAATAAAGTAGGCACTAAAGATAGTGTCAGTATTTTTGACAGATAGGCCGTTGGAAATGGTGTCAAAAAGCTGACGCTAACTTTAGTGCCTAATTTATTTCGACTATGAATATGCGCCATTGAATTTAACTGAAAATACTTAATTTTACATATGCATAATTGGAAATATCAAAAGAATAAACAGAAAACAAACATTTGTTGAAAAAAAAATTTTACGTAACAGCCAAATTTTCAGGCAGTGGCTTAATGTGCAGGATTGTGCAGGAAAAAAGACATATGAGCCAAAAATATCCCTTATTCTATGATTATTAAAAAAATATTTACTGCATTGTATATACTTACTTTTTGGCTCATACGTCTTTTTTGCGCACACCGCTCGATGTGATATTACAGAAAACGCATTTTTATTAAAACCTTTATATTAAGTGGCTTTTTTGTTTGCACCACCTTTTCTATACTTTATATATATTTTTAGGTACCTTCCCGTTGGGCTTGACACTTGAAACTTGGAACATAGTTAAGGGCTCCGTGACAATGCAATTTGAAAGAAAAAAATATCCGCTAGTTGGCGCACGGATCAAGAAATACGGCAAATTCATTTAAAAAATGAAAATTTGAGACGCATATTTGACGAATTTCCCGGTAAGCTAGATATTGAAAATTTGCATACATATGAACAATTGAAAAAAGTGAAACTGGTTGTACAAGAAATTCCGCTAGATGTCGCACTGATCGAGATAATTCAAAATTCTTGAAAAGCAGGGGGCAATCTTGCGATCGGTTTTTGAGTAACTTCCCGGTAAGCAAGAGACTTGAAACTTGACACATTTTTCAGAATCCGGTGACAATGCAATCTCTCATCAAAAAAATTCCGGTAGGTGGCGCACGAATCGAGCTATTTCGAAAAATCGTTTGAAGTTGGTAATCTTGCAGTCGACTTTTGACTAACTTCCTAGTAACCTAGGAACTTAAACTTTGGCACTAAGTTGAGGGAACGGTGACACTAAAATATGTAAAAATCAAAATTCCCATAGATGGCACGCTGTAGCCCGTTTCTATAACCTTTCGTTATAATAACGATCGATTTGCTATCGCAAGGCTCGTATCGCTTTCGATATGAAAAATGTTTCTGTAACACATTCAATTCACCTTGCGATAAAACTATCAATTACACGAGCCGTTCCAGTATTTGTGCGAAAATTATAACTCTCATTCAGACACTTTTGATATTTCGGACTCGCATTTTACCACGCTTTTATTAGGTTCACTTGTATGTTTGTTTGTTTGCTTGCTTGTATGTATGTAACTCTCGTTCAATTTAAGCCCCAGTGGCCCAAAAACCTAAAAAATTCCATACAATATGGGTATCAATCGAAAGGGGAGGGCCCCAGGTTTTATTTGGACATCGACATATTTCGATAAATTTATCGATAACTGAGTTATCGGTCAAAATATGATTGCCCAAAAACCTGAAAAATTCCCTAAAATATGGGTATCAAACAAAAGGGGAGGGCCCCAGGTTTCATTTGGACATCGACATATTTCGATAAATTTATCGATAACTGAGTTATCGGTCAAAATATGATTGCCCAAAAACCTTAAAAATTCCCCACAATACGGGTATCAAACGAAAGGTGAGGGCCCCAGGTTTCACTTGGACATCGACATATTTCGATAAATTTATCGATAACTGAGTTATCGGTCCAAATATGATTGCCCAAAAACCTAAAAAATTCCCTACAATATGGGTATCAAACGAAAGGTGAAGGCCCCAGGTCTCATTTGGACTTCGATATATTTCGATAAATTTATCGATAACTGAGTTATCGGTCAAAATATGATTGCTCAAAAACCTAAAAAATTCCCTACAATATAGGTATCAAACGAAATGGAAAGGCCCCAGGTTTCATTTGGACTTCGATATATTTCGATAAATTTATCGATAACTGAGTTATCGTTAAAATGTGAGGCCCAAATACCTTAAAATACAATATGGGTATCAAACGAAAGTGGAAGTCCAGAGGTTTCGTTTGGACTGCTGTATTTTTCGATATATTTATCAATAATTTCATTGGACATTTGACTAAAAAGTAAAAAATAAATATAGTTTAAAAAAACTAAAACTCACGCTTTTAGAGAGTATTGAACTAAAAATTTGAAAATAATTATATCGAGCGCTCGACGCTTTTCCACATAATGCTAGTTTCTTTACTGCGATTTCATTAGCTTTACTTGTACATATGTACATTCATATAAATGTTTGCTTGATTGTATGTAACTCTACTTCAGTCTATCCGATAGTGGCATATGACTGTCACAAAAACCTTGAAATGTGCCTTCAATATGGGTGTCAAACGATAGGAGGTTGCATTTGGACTTCGATATAATTATCGATAACTAAGTTATCGGTCATAATGCGTACTGCCTGTATCAAACGAAAGGGAAGGTCCACAGGTTTCTATTGGACCTTGGAATATTTCGATATATTTATCGATAACTGAGTTATCGGTCAAAAGGAGGTTGCCCAATAATATTGAAAATTGCCTACAATATGGGTATCAAACGAAAGTGGAGGCCCAGAGGTTTCGTTTGCACTGCGGTATACTTCGATATATATATCGATTACTTCATAACACATTTAACTAAAAAGTAAAAATAAATATAATTTAAAAAGCGAAAACACGCGTTTTTAAAGAATATTGCACTAAAAAGGTAAAAATGATTTAAATAAAAAACGAAGATTATGGAACAAAGCGGACCACGCTATACTACTATGTAAGGTTTTTAAAATTATTTTCAAATTTTTAGTTCAATACTCTCTAAAAGCGTGAGTTTTAGTTTTTTAAACTATATTTATTATTATTAAAAAAACTATCCTATTCTCTCTCAACAATTGATTTCTACGTAGTATCAATTTATGTATTTTTATTATCTATTTATTTTCATATTGCACTCAGCTGATGAATTTTTCTCTGTAGCTGAGGAGTTTGAGATCGCGACGCTTAACAAACCTCCGCCTTTCAAACGCTCGACAAATTTAATCCGCGCGTTATGCGGATGCGCCCCTCGTGTCGGTTGGGCGGGATGGTGGGTAAAATCCGTTGGGCATAATGATAAAATAAGCTATCCCAGCATACTTCCGATAACAGATTATTCAATTTCAAAAAATCGCACGATTTAAAATTAAAACATAGTTCAGTGTTTGGATTAGAGACTTTTGCAAAATAATAAAATTCAAGACTAATAACAAGAGGTATATGATGCAATCGTATTACGGAAACGATTAATTTGCATTAAGTCAATATTTAGGAAGCCATCCACTAAATATGATTCACCATTACTATTTACTTCACAAGCTAGAAGATCGGAGCTGGATAGATTAGACGACCGGGTCAGTTTACACAAGTTGAAGTCGCCCAGCACGCAGAGGTGATCCTCTTCCCTTTTGTTCCAAGCAACATGCGTAATGTTTTCAATGTGAGCAGTATACAGGCTATGGTTACTATTCGGCGGAATGTAAGAAGCACATAATAGCAGGGCATCGGAAACCCCGGTTATTCGAACACAAACTTGGTCGAGAATAGCAGTTGTGTTTTCCAACAATATCGTGGCAGCATGGTACTTACGTTGTACTGCAATAAGGACTCCACCACCTCTAGCACGTCCGGTTAGGCTAGGACGTTATCGTTTAGCCATATTTCAATAATGACAATGACATCATATTCTAGATGAGAGCTAAACAAGCGCATAGCCTGTGCCTTGGTTCTTAGTCCGGAGACATTGTGGAATAAATCTTTCAACTTCCGTTATTCTTAGGAGCATCAACTAACTCTGGGGTGGTTTGTCCCCTTCTTTCTGAAAAAACTGGAACGGCCGAATTTTGACATTAGCCGGCCATACTTCAGGGCTCAATACTCTGCAATATAAATTCCTGCGCATTTAGCACGTAGCTTAAAATTTACGAATTTCAGTGAGTCGAAGTTGACATCGTTTTTAATTAGTACAAAACAAGCAATTCCTTGACTATTATCAATATCAAGTTGGTTATGCACATAATGGACAATATCATCGCAAGTTACCGATTTTTTAAAAGAAGGCAAATGTAAAAATTTAAAGCGTGTAAATACACCAAGATCATGGTTGTCATTGCAGCCAACAACACGTCTCTTACTAGACTCATTTTTACGACGCACAGTGTTAAATTGATCTTTGCCAACAGCAACCTCAGTTGGGCTAGTCACAGCATTCTCTGCCGCAGGCATTTGTTGAGAAACAGACGGTGAGACATTACCATCAACAACTCTCCCACTCAATTTATTTGTCGAGTTCTTACGCTCTAGTAGTCCATCCATTGGCACTATCAACAACACAACGTAAATCAGCCGAGTAGGATGTGTGTATTTTACATGTAAAACGCTAGATTGACAAAGTATCAGTCAACGAATCCGACATCCTTTGCCAATTTTTGACAAATGTCAAAATCAAATTTTACCGCCAATTTGACAACGCGTTTGTGAAAATTGTGAAAAAGCAAATTTAACCAAAGTAATTGCCGATTTATATTTTTATTTATAGATTTGCGGTTTGAATGCTTGGTTAGTTTTTCCCTAAGCAGGTTCAGCAGTAGATCAAATATGGGCTCTCCATTCTAATATTAATTCTGAACTCCTCAGGGAATGCAAAATTCACATCAAAAAAGCCGTGGATGTTCCTGTCCTGTAAAGATGGACGTACCCACCATCTGCGGTTGTAAAGCCGCCTGAAAAGCTCCATTGCTTCTATTAGCATCACTATAACAAGTATTACTTGTATATTTTCCATGTTTTTAACCGAAATTTTATGTTTTTTTTTAAATAATTTTCGTTTGGCGCCAATTACTTTGTTGACAGATCTGTGTACTTCAACATGACGTACGTCAATCGCTATGTGCCATCCCTGTGCGGCACGTACGTTTTGCCACGGCGTACGTTACGTACATGACGGACTGATTCTGCTTAACGCTTTAGCTATGCGACGAAGTTTGTTGACCTCAGGCGTGAGCGAGGCAAGAGCAGCAACAACTCCATCATCATATAACTTATGCAAATCTACCAGTTCAGAGCGCACGATTTCAATTTCGCCGAGTAATTTGTTTTTCTACTCTTGAAGAGAGTATATTACCGCAGCCGCACTATCTTGCTCTGCACGTAAGAATTTTAATTCGGCAAGAATTGCTGATAAAATAGAGTTATGCTCATTGACCCCTGCATTATCAGTTCGTATATTAGGCATTAACACTTGTATAGCTTGTTGCTGGTGCAATGAAGAGGCTTGAAAAGTCATAGACTCATCTTGCTGAACGGCATCACACACCCCACAGATGTATATATTGTCAGCACTTCTTAGAAAATTTATGGCAGCAGGCAAGTCACCAGCAACACAGCTTAGGTGATAAATCTCACTGCACTTATCGCTTTGCACTGAGGTTTGAGTGCGATCAACCCTATTGCCACAAAGACAAGGCATATTATTGCAATTTAAAGTTTTAGCATAGGAAAAAACCAAGAGTCAATGTCTCTAACAGAAATAACACGGTGTAAATGTTTAAGAACGCACATAAGCACAAATAATAAAGGAAAAACTCGGGGCGTAACAAAAACACGTCCGATCACGACGCGTGTTGTACTTAAAAATTTAAAAAAAGTGGTCTTTCATTTTTTACTGTGTAGGCATAATTCTACTCACGTACCAAATTTTAAGGCAAACGCGTCGAATGGATCGGTTCCCTGGTACACTTCCCGGAAGTAAGAAATTGTGAATCTAAACCATTGTCGAATACGCCTTATTCATATTTCGTTATTTCTGAATTTAAGAAGTTAACTTCTTTCACGTGTAGGTACTGACTACACGATGTTTTTTTATACCTTTCATGAACATGAAATGGTATTATAACTTTGGTCCGATGTTTGTAAGTATGAGAAGAAGAAGAGATGGACCCATCAATAAGTATACCGAAATGATCAGGATGACAAGCTGAGTTGATTTAGCCATGTCCGTCTGTCTGTTTGAACGCAAACTAGTCCCTCAATTTTTGAGATATCTGGCTGAAATTTTGTATGTGGCCACCATTTTGTAATATAGGAATCATTTGTCGGAACTGACAAGATCGGACCAGTATAACATATAGCCCCCATACAACCGATTGTTCAGATATAAGAATTTTTGGTCAAAACTTCTGCAATTAAAAAGTTAGGAACGTAAAATTTTGCAACTCGAGTACTTTCTATTTATGTAGTGTATATAGTGAAAATCAACAAGATCGGGCAAATGTAACATATAGCCCCCATACAACCGATTGTTCAGATATAAGGTTTTTTGGCCAAAACTTCTGCAATTAAAAAGTTAGGAACGTAAAATTTTGCAACTCGAGTACTTTCTATTTATGTAGTGTATATAGTGAAAATCAACAAGATCGGGCAAATGTAACATATAGCCCCCATACAACCGATTGTTCAGATATAAGGTTTTTTGGCCAAAACTTCAGCAATTAAAAAGTTAGGAACATACAATTTTGCAACTTGAGTACTTTCAATTTATGTAGTGTGTAGAGGAAAATCAAGAAGATCGGGTAAATATAACATATAGCCCCATACAACCGGTTGTTCCGATATAAGGTTTTTTGGCCAATACTTCCGCATTTAAAAAGTTAGGAACGTAAAATATTGCACCTTTAGTACTTTCTACATATGTAATGTGTATAGTGTAAGTCAGTAAGTAAGTTTTTTTAAATTATAACAAAGATGTGTAATGTGTATAGTAAATATAGTTAAATTGAAACAGGCTGTACTGGGGATCGAACAGTGAAAATCGTGACGCTTATTCATGAAAGGTATATAGCCTTCGGCACAGCCGAAGACAGCTTTCCTTACTTGTTTTCTAAAAAATTTAAATAAATAAATTCAAATAAATTTTTTCGGCTACATAATATCGCCATAAATCGGGGAATTTCCCATTACCCAATCTTATATTTTGACTTGGCATCTCTGATTGTATCGCTACTTCTATATACGGTTGAGCTGCCATTACCGATACTTGAGAACTGTCACTTAGCACTTAGAAAAATATCAAGAGAGCACACTAGCCAGTTTCAAATAAGGGTAAAATGTTCCCCTCTCGAATTGCTTTTTTAAAGTACTTATATGATTTTTTACATATAACTCTGTAAAAAGTACCAACACGCATTTTCGTGGCATTCGATGTTTTGAGCTTATCTATAATCAGTATATACTCAATGCCCAAACAAAACTATGTAAGCATAAAGAATTTTGGTAGGAAAAAAAGCTTTTTTTTGGTTGGCCTAATTTGAATTTATTTTATTTGACAGTTTGTTTTGCGGCTGCCATATCTATATTATTATTCTAAAACACGGCGCTTAGCTAGACTAAACTACAATACGTATATAAAAGAAATGTATATCAGATGAAAGCTTATCATGAGCATGTTTGCAAAAAATTATAACAATTCCAATAGGTTAAATGTATATCCATACATATGTACATACAATGCTCGCATGGATTTCAGTCGAAATAGACAAACATTGAAAAAAATGTAAATATGTATGTATGTAAGTACATCTGATTTTGCGCTACTTTGACTACAAAAGCAATGCAGGGGTAATAAGCAAACACACCCGATTATCGGGGGTTACATACTAGTTTATTATTATTATTAGTACCTGGGTGACCGAGCTTGCTCGGTGCTATCAATTTAGTGCTAACTTTACTTACCAAACTTGTGAGGATGTGTTACACTGTCCTTTATATGTGGGCAAATTATTAAAATTTTGTAATTTTCATAGCCGTAATGGACTTTTTGCGGACAACCCTACTTGAAAATATTTTAGTTGGTATGTCAGCAAAAATACCTTTCATTTGATACCCATATTGGCATATCTAGCTCCATAAATAAAAAAATTAAATAGGTGGCAACCCTGTAATACAAATATACTGCGATAAGGTGACAACCCTAGATGGCAACTGTACTTAGAAATATTTTAGTTGATATGTCGCCGGAAATAGAATCAGGCATGCTATCACTGTGCCAAATTTCATCCAAATCGGTCAAGCGGTTCTCGAGATAGTACCGGATATAGAAATAAGGCCTTATTACACCGCGACCATTAGTAGGTACGATCTATTGTGTAACATATCAGCTTATTGCTGCATGCGGAGGCTCTTTATAAATTTGAGCACCTCCTCAGGTTTTTTATTCCATATGACGAACGGATTGAGAGTAACATCACCTAGGTAGCAAACTCTCTTTCTTGCTAACGCAATGCATTCGCAGAGTATGTGAACCGGCGTTTCATCGTCCAGTTCGCAAAACCGACAAATTGTTGTATCTGACAGATTCAATTTACTCAGATGATAACGTAGACTACAATGTCCCATATAATACCCAGTGGAGGTTTTTAGATTCACCCCTCTTAGATTTATGAGCCTGGTCGATGCTCTTTGCGATGGTTCTATAAAGAGTATATAGGCAGGCTAGTCCTAGGATGCTAAGCCAATGCTGCCTAAACTGTTTGTCTTCCCAGTTGCTTATTGTCTCCCTTACGTGGGACTTGGTGAGCCCACAGAAGGGTTCCGAACCACAAAATGCTTTTAGAGCACCGTGTTTTGCAAGGTGGTCCGCTATTCGTTGCCGTCAAGAGGATAGTCCTCTTCGGAGGCATTCTCTGCCATAGATTTCTATTGCATGGATTTCCGCTTGGAAAATAGTGGGGTAGCTACCCATTGGTACCGATTTTTTGTTGTATGGTCCATAGATACCAGCTCCCGTTTTACCATCTTCCAGCTTCGATCCATCCGTATACCAAATCTCCGAATCGGATTCAGCATATAGGTTCCCTGTTTCCCAGAGCACTCGATCTAGGATTGAAACCTCAAATTTTCGCGTGATCCTGAGCGTAGGAGTTAATGCATCACTTACTTGCAATATAGGACCGTTTATAAAGTTCTTGACTATCTTCAGAAACATTTTGAAGTCTCAATGCAGCAAGTGTGGCTTCCTTCTCTATCAGAATAGGGAAGGGAGGTATTCCCACAAGGGCACTTAAAGCATCAGCAGGACACGTTCTCATTGCACCTGTTATAGCGACACCGACCAGCTGATACAGCTTACTTAATTTAGTTGCTGCTGTTCTTTGAGCATTCTTAGGCCACCAGACTAGGGAAGCGTAGGTGACTATTGGCTTCACAACTGTATTAAATTACCAATACGTCATTTTGGGAGACAGCCCCCATGTCTTGCCATAAAGTCTAGTGCAGGCGAAAAAGGTCCTCGTTGCTTTATTTATTGTAGCCTCCAAATGAGCTTTCCATGTGGGGGTTTTGTCCAATTTTACTCCTAGGTATTTGCCTCCGTAGCCAGCGCTCCCTCCTATCTCAAACCTGATTTTTCTTTGCCCTAGCATGGCCAGCACCCATCGAGTGATCAATGCGCTTACGTACTTTCTAATCAAGGCTTCCTCAAAGGCCTGATACGACGTATTATCGAAAGCGCCTGATATATCGATAAATGCACACAGGGCTATGTTTTTAGACTATATGGCCTTTTCAATTTTTTCCGTAAGGTAATAGATAGCAGTCTCTGTAGATTTTCCGGGTTGGTACGCAAATCGGGTTTTACACATAGGAAGTTTCTTTAAGTTTTCTTCCCTAATGTGCTGATCAAAAGTTTTCTCCACTCCTTTTAGGGGAAAGGAACTGAGACTTATTGGTAGATATGGCGATGACAGATTTTCCGGTTTCCCTGGTTTCGGTACAAAAACAACCTTAACCTCTGTCCACCTGTTAGGAATATATCCTAACAGCAGGGATGCTCTATATAAATTTGACGGGACTGGGGCTATATAGTTGATTCCTTGCTGCAACAGACAAGGATAGATCCCTTCCGGTCCTGAGGATTTGAAAGGACTGAAAGTCGATCCAGTGGGCTTTGGACGTTTTTTACATTAGTTAACGCATTTTGATGTTTCATGAAAAAAATTTTGAAAGAAAATTTTCCAATTTTGACAATAGTGTGTAAATTTCCTCTGTTTTTTTATGAAACAAATTTTGCATAAAAAAATGCATATGTAGTTGTAAACAAAAATAAAAAAAATCAGTTTTTACGTTAATAGCATTTTAACAATGTAAATAAAGTTCAATGTTGTACGCCAGAAAAAGAAGTTTATCCGCATTTTCCCCCAGGAGATTTGAGCGTCTATCTGTGTATAGTTGACCAGCTGTACTAAATAATTGCACGGTTGCCACACTCGTTGGAGGAGCAGTTAAATATTTTTTTGAAACCTTTTTTAAATTAAAACAAGTAAGGAAGTCTAAGTTCGGGTGAAACCGAACATTACATACCCAGCTGTGCACATAAAGTGGGCGTGATCGTTCACCGATTTTTCTTATTTTCTGTGGTAGTACTCTACATAAACATAACATGCCTGGTACCTAGTTTCGTAAATCTATCTCACACCGTTCTGAAGTTGTTAGCAGTCGAATTTAAAAATTGGTTGACTCATAAGTGGGCGGTGCCACGCCCACTTTCCAAAATTTTGAAAAAATTATGTAAAGAATATGAAAGTTGATGTATGTACCAAATTATATTATTATAGCGAAATCAGTTAATTAGATATGGACTTTTCAATATTTCCACCTCCTTTCAATATAACTTTTATGAAAAAGTAGGCGTGGTCGCGAAGCGATTTCGTTTATTTTCTATAGCTGAATTTACCACAACAATAGTATGTCCTCTACGAAATTTCGTTATACTAGCATAAGCTGTTCTGAAGTTATTAAGAGTCAAAATTTTAAAATTTCTTCAAATATACGTGGGCGGTACCACGCCCCCTTTTCAAAAATTTTTATAAAATCGGCCTTAGAACATCTAAATCAATACATATTGCAAATTTTATCATTGTAGCTGCTTCTTATATTGAATTAACCCATTTTATACGTTTTTCGAAATTTTCGATATCGAAAAAGGGGCGTGGTTATGGTCCGATTTTACCCATTTTCAATAGCAATCTATTCTGAACCCAAATAAGTACGCATGCCAAATTTGGTGAAGATATCTCATTATGTGCTCAAGTTATCGTGTTAACGGACAGACGGACGGACGGACGGACGGACGGACGGACGGACGGACATGGCTCAATCAAATTTTTTTTCGATCCTGATCATATTGATATATGGAAGTCTATATCTATCTCGATTCCTTTATACCTGTACAACCAACCGTTATCCTAACAAAGTTATAATACCCTGTGTACAAGTACAGCTGGGTATAAAAAAATTGGAGGAATGTCAATAATGGAATATATTTACACTACGAAGAACAAGTGGTTGATCTAGGTATTCGCTTATAGCTATATGACACTACGTATTTTGACTAGTATTTTCTTCTATTTTTTGTATTTATTGTGCGAAAGAAAGGGTCTTATACAATTATCATATTGGTTCAAGCGGGCAAGCTATGTTAAAAAAATAACGAAAAATAATGGATATAGAAACCAGACTGTAAAAAAACAAATCAAAAATTTTATATTTTTTGTCACTTGGACGTTTCTCCTCTATTTTATGTGAAAATTTGTTGTTTACATTTTTATGTTGAAAATTTAGTGCGCGAATTTAAATGAAACTCGTTTTGTTTGTGAAATAAATAAATTCAGTGGACATTCAAACAATTTTTTGGTTCATTGTCGTGTGTGTCTTGTGAAAAAAACAGTGCAGAAAAATAAAGCAATTTCAGGTAAACAAAAACACGTCAAACGGCGCTCCTTGTGCGCATGCGTGTAGTCTTTGTCTCACTCCTTCGCAGACAAAAAATATTGGCCAAAAATACAAAGACATTAAATTGAAAATACGTAGTGTCATATAGCTATAAGCTATATTAAAAAAATAACGAAAAATAATGGAAATAGAAACCAGGCTGTAAAAAAAAATCAAAATCTTTATTTTTTTTATATTTTTTGGAACTTGAACGTTTCTCCTCTATTTTATGTGAACATTTTTTGTTTACATTTTTAATGTTGAAAGTTTTGTGCGCGAATTTATATGAATATGTGAAATAAATAAGTCCAATGGACATTCAATAGTTATCTGCTTTATTTTCGGGGTTTGTTGTGAAATAAATGTAGTTTAAAAAAACTAAAACTCACTCTTTAAACTATATTTATTTTTTACTTTTTCGTTAAATGTGTTATGAAGTAATCGATGAATATATCGAAGTATAAGGCAGTGCAAACGAAACCTCTGGGCCTCCACTTTCGTTTGATACCCATATTGTAGGCAATTTACCCAGATTGTAGGCATTATGACCGATAACTTAGTTATCGATAAATATATCGAAGTCCAAATGCAACCCCCTATCGTTTAACACCCATATTGAAGGCACATTTCAAGGTTTTTGTGACAGTCATAGACTGAAGTAGAGTCACATACAAACAAGCAAACATACATATTGTGACGAATTCGATGATTCCTCGATTATTTTTCCCTGAGTTAAATAAAACACTCAGATTCTGCTTAATAAATAGTACGCTTTATTCACTACTAAAAACCGTAGTACAATATCGCGGGTTAATTCACTGTTCAGTACTTCACTGTACAACACTTCAAAATAAACTGATTGACGTGCGTTGTTATATACCCTAGTAGATTGCGGCTTCATCACCTAGAAATGTCTACACATTTCTGGGTTATTCGTGCAGCAGTGTTCTCGAAGCGTTTATCTATCGTCATCTCCTCTTTGTGCCACATTGGCAAACATGCGAGCTGCCTCTCCCTCTCTCGCTCTCACGTCATGTATCCCAACAAACATTTTTAGCTAATCTCAATTTGAGATGCATTTGAGAACCAATCATCTTCTCAAATCTCAAACGTTCGTTTTCAATTTGAGGCGAAATAACCGTTGATAGCGTTCTCAACCTAAAAGGCTCATTTTTATTATGGGATTTTCCCTTATTTTCAAATTGAGAACGGCAGAATTTTCAAACGTTTCTCAAACTGAGCGGAGTGGGTCGAAATGGAATCCACATGCTCTCATTGAAATATTTATTCAGAGATGCCAATCATGCAAAACAAATACCCATTTTAATAAAAAGCGAGTTTCCATTTATGCAGCTAAGTTTTACTTAATACTTTTTTAATTAATATAGTTCAACGAATAATCCTGTTGTATAAACAACATTTGAGAAAAAGTTGAGAATAGATGTTTTCTCAAACGATTGAGATTTTGGTGCTCGATGTTTGTTGGGATCTAAACAGCTGTAGTTGTGGTAGTGACGCAAGTGGTGGAAATACGCTAGTGTTGAAGATGAGCGATTCTTGAGAACATTCGCCACAATATGAATGTATGTACAAGTAAAGCTAATGAAAGCGTAGTAAAAAAAACAGCATTATGTGGGAAAAGCGTCGTTTTTTTTAAATTATTTTCTACTTTTTAGTTCAATACTCTCTAAAAGCGTGAGTTTTAGTTTTTTTAAACTATATTTATTTTTTACTTTTTAGTCAAATGTCCTATGAAATTATCGATAGATATATCGAAATATACAGCAGCCCAAACAAAACCTCTGGACCTCAACTTTCGTTTGATACCCATATTGTTAGGAAATGTTAAGGCTTTTGGGCCTGAAATTTTTCGAAATATATCGAAGTCCAAATGAAATCTGGCGCCTCCCCTCTCGCTTGAAATTTTAAGGTTTTTGGCAATCACATTTTGACCGATTACTCAGTTATAGATTAAATTATCGAAATATATCGATGTCCAAATGAAACCTGGGGACTTCCCCTTTCGTTTGATACCCATATTGTAGGGAAATTTTAAGGTTTTTGGGCATTCACATTTTGACCTATAACTCAGTTATCGATCAATTTATCGAAATATGTCGATGTTCAAATGAAACCTGGCGCCTTCCCCTTTCGTTTGGTACCCATATTGTAGGAAAATGTTAAACATTTTTGGAGAACACATTTTGACCGATAACTCAGTTATCGATAAATTTATCGAAATATATCGATGTCCAAATGAAATCTGGGGCCTTCCCCTTTCGTTTGACACCTATATTGTAGGGAAATTTTAAGATTTTTGGGCAATCATAGTTTGACCGATAACTCAGTTATCGATAAATTTATCGAAATATATCGAAGTCCAAACGAAACCTGGGGCCTTCCCCTTTCGTTTGATACCCATATTGTAGGGAAATGTTAAGGTTTTCGGGCAACCACATTTTGACCGATAACTCAGTTATCGATAAATTTATAGAAATATGTCGATGTCCAAATGAAACCAGGGGCCTTTCCCTTTCGTTTGATACCCACATTGTTGGGAAATGTTAAGGTTTTAGGCAATCATATTTTGACCGAAAACTCAGTTATTGATGAATTCATCGAAATATATCGATGTCCAAATGAAACCTGGGGCCTTTCCCTTTCGTTTGATACCCATACTGTTAGCCTAATGTAGGCGATTCGTGGCTCGGGGAATAAATAAGAACAACCACTTTGTTTATCGTTGAAAATAGTACGAATTTAGTAATAATTTGGTGTTTTATTTCCTGTGAAATATATCGAAGTCCAAATGAAATCTGGCGCCTCCCCTCTCGCTTGAAATTTTAAGGTTTTTGGCAATCACATTTTGACCGATTACTCAGTTATAGATTAAATTATCGAAATATATCGATGTCCAAATGAAACCTGGGGACTTCCCCTTTCGTTTGATACCCATATTGTAGGGAAATTTTAAGGTTTTTGGGCATTCACATTTTGACCTATAACTCAGTTATCGATCAATTTATCGAAATATGTCGATGTTCAAATGAAACCTGGCGCCTTCCCCTTTCGTTTGGTACCCATATTGTAGGAAAATGTTAAACATTTTTGGAGAACACATTTTGACCGATAACTCAGTTATCGATAAATTTATCGAAATATATCGATGTCCAAATGAAATCTGGGGCCTTCCCCTTTCGTTTGACACCTATATTGTAGGGAAATTTTAAGATTTTTGGGCAATCATAGTTTGACCGATAACTCAGTTATCGATAAATTTATCGAAATATATCGATGTCCAAATGAAACCTGGGGCCTTCCCCTTTCGTTTGACACCTATATTGTAGGGAAATTTCAAGATTTTTGGGCAATCATAGTTTGACCGATAACTCAGTTATCGATAAATTTATAGAAATATGTCGATGTCCAAATGAAACCAGGGGCCTTTCCCTTTCGTTTGATACCCACATTGTCGGGAAATGTTAAGGTTTTAGGCAATCATATTTTGACCGAAAACTCAGTTATTGATGAATTCATCGAAATATATCGATGTCCAAATGAAACCTGGGGCCTTTCCCTTTCGTTTGATACCCATACTGTTAGCCTAATGTAGGCGATTCGTGGCTCGGGGAATAAATAAGAACAACCACTTTGTTTATCGTTGAAAATAGTACGAATTTAGTAATAATTTGGTGTTTTATTTCCTGTGAATAGGTTACAATATTAGTTGGGCAATTACAATTCTTTATTGGTACTTACACTTTTGTGTTATCTCCCCGGTATGTCAGCCACGAATGCTGCTAATTTTCAATTGCATATAATGGCTGCCAAACCGGGTGAGTATCTGGCAAAGTTGCCAATCTAAAATATTACAAGCGGTTTAATTATCTTACAGTCTTTTGGGGTTGCCACAATACAATAAATAAATTTCATTTGTCTCATTTGTTTTAAGGTGTGATCACTAAGTCGCGCCAACATCCCCGCCTCCGTGGATCTAACCAGATTCACCTACATCTAGCTTGGCAAGTATACAGGCCAGACGTTTGTATACGCCATCCCGCGTTTGCACTCGCGCGACTCTCACTTGTCCATCCGCACCCGGGAATACTTCAACGATTCGACCTACCGGCCACTTGGCACGATGTATGTTTTTGTCGCAGAGCAGCACGATGTCACCAACAACTAAAGGATTCTGTAAGCCATACCACTTCGTTCTTCTCGTCAGGTCGGGTAGGTATTGATCTATCCACATCTTCCAGAATCTGTGCTGCATTTGTTGGATCTTATACCAATGCTTCCTGGTTGGGACCATCTTCTCTTCTTGCGGATGTGGCGTTTGTTCGGAGTTAGGGGCACCTAAAAGAAAATGATTAGGGGTTAGCGGTTCGTCAGTCGGTTCGTTCAACGGTATATGCGTCAACGGTCTGGAATTTACTATATTTTCAGCTTCACACATGAGACTATACAAACAATGCTCTTGCAGGCTGTCGTTGTTCAGTGCATGTCCCATGGCTCTTTTTACGGTACGAACGAGTCGTTCCCAACAGCCACCAGCTTGAGGATTCAGTGGGCAATTAAACAACCACTCGATATTCTTATTTGCCAAAGTATCCGATATTTTACCATTTTCAAAATCCGTTCTCTGGCGTTTAAGTTCTTTATCAGCACCAATAAAATTGGTACCATTATCCGAACGGATGCGCACAGGCGTTCCACGGCAGTTCATAAAGTTGCGTATGCATATCAGGCAAGCGTCAGTGGACAAATCTTTAGCAAGCTCCAAGTGAACTGCCCGGATCGTAAGGCATGTAAACAACGCGATCCATCGTTTTTCGCTTCTTCTACCAACTGCCACGGTGAATGGGCCCATATAGTCCAGCCCGACATACGTAAATGGCCTTACGAACGACGTGAGCCTATCTACTGGCAGCTGACCCATTTGCGGTGGATTTGGCGTGGCTCTATTCTTCCGACAGGTTTGACATCTTTTTTCCGCGCGCCGCACTTCTGCTCTGACTCCTGGGATGCAGTATCGGCGCCGTATCTCCGCGACTATAGTACCCTCGTTCTGGTGCTTCCAAACTGTGTGATAGTAATCCACAACTAGCGCTGTGACATGGTTCCATTTCGGCAATATTATTGGGCGACGTGTATCGTAAGGAATGCTAGTGGCGGCATCTATGCGCCCACCAACGCGTACCAATCCCTCTTCGTCTAACATAGGTGTGAATATCCTTATCGAGCTGTTCCGTTCTATGAGCCTTCCATCGGTCATCGCCCGGTACTCATCAGCAAAACTCTCTGCCTGAACTGCCCGAATTATGAGTATCTCAGCCCTTTTTATCTCGGCCGCACTTAACCCGCCGCGTCGCCTCTCGCTCATGTCCTTTCTGGAATTGTTTGTAAACCTTAGAATCCAGCCGATAACCCTCCTCAGTCGCATCCACGACGAAAACTCGGAAAATACTGAGGTGTTAGTTTTTATTGCTAAGAGCGCATATTTTGCTCTGACTTCTTCCATTGTGTTGGGGCTCACCTCGTGCTGCGGCCACAGGTGTTCGGGTTGCTGCAGGAACTTCGGCCCGCTAATCCACGAAGAGCATTTTCTGTCCACCTTTGGACGTGTTCCCCAGTCGGCTGGATTTAAGGCACTCGGAATCCATTGCCATTCGCTGATAGTGCTTGCTTCTAAAATCTCGTTCACACGGTGCGCTACATATGGCTTATAACGCCTGTGATCTGACTTTATCCAAGCTAAAACCGTTTTGGAATCACTCCACATATAAACTCTCTCCGGGATCTTGTCGTGACACTCAAGGATGTGCTGCCGTAGTCGCGTCGCCAATACTGCTGCCTGCAGCTCGAGACGGGGAATGGACGTCAGTTTCAAGGGCGCGCATTTAGACTTGCCGGCAATGAACGCGGGATGTTTGACGACTCCTTCGAATGACAACCTCCAATAGGCTACTGCGGCATACGCTACCTCGCTTGCATCTGCAAATACGTGCAGTTCCACTGGTGTATGTTCAAATAGGGCTTCATAACACCTCGGTACTTTGACATCCTCCAAACACTTGATTGCTTGCATCCATCTCAGCCATTCGCAATACAATTCGTCAGAAATAGACTCGTCCCAACCAATACCTTCACGCCAAGTCTGCTGTAAGAGAAGTTTTGCCTCCATGGTGTATTCCGCCGCCATGCCGAATGGATCGAACACCGACATCGTCACACTTAGCAGCTCTCGTTTGGTTTGTCTTCGCTTAATGCTAAGTACGTCTGGGTCCACTTTGGCGAATGAGAGCACAAACTTTAGCGCGTCTTCTATGGTGTCCCAGTGGAGGCCGAGCACTTTCTGGAACATGCCTTCGTTGTCCCTATCTAGATTCACATTGGACTGGCGCAGATCTTCGCTGTTCATCTTCTGGGTGAGCCGCTTCGAGTTGGATACAAATCTTTTTAGTTCAAAACCGCCCTGCTTATGTATATACGCCACCTGCTCAGTGATCCGCACAGCCTGCTCTTTCGTGGTAAAACAATGCACGAAGTCATCTACGTAATGATTGTTAACAATGGCATCTGTTGCCTCTGGAAATTGATTCCTAAACTCTTCTGCGTTCTTGTTTTTGACAAATTGTGCTGAACTCGGCGAGCAGGTCACTCCAAATGTCATCACGTTCATCGCGTAGACATCTATATCTTCACCAGGGTCGGCTCTCCATAAAAAACGTGTTGCGGCTTGATCTTCGGTGCGAATCTTGACTTGATGAAACATTTCTACGATATCCGCACATACCCCTACCGGCCTCTGGCGAAATTTCATCAATATCGTTGCCAATGGCATATTCAAATCTGGCCCACTGATTAGTAAGGAATTGAGCGACACATCGTTGACCTTTGCAGCAGCGTCAAATACAAGGCGCATCTTGCCTGGAATGTTTGCGTTCCAAACGCCAAAGTGTGGTAGGTACCACGTACGTTCACCTCCTGCCGCTATCTCAACTGCCGTAAGTTTTCTTGAATAGCCTTTAGCTTCGTAATCATTCATTGTACGTGTATACGCCAGCTTGAGATCATTATCGCGCTTAAATTTTCTCTCTAGACTCCGCAATCGGTTCTCTGCCATTTGACGACTGTCCGGTACCTTTACGTTGTCCTGCTTCCAAAGCAACCCTGTTTCGAAACGCTCACCCTTCCTTACCGTCGTACTTTGCAGCAGCTGTTTGGCTCTGACCATATCTGCAGCTTCACAGACTTTAGCGCCTTCCCGCTCATCGAGATTTTCATTCACCAAGTAATCTTCCACCAAACGCTCAACGCCTTCCATGCCGTCGTCTACTTTTGCAAAATTTATGTATTTGGGGTATTCTCCCACGTTTCGGCTACCTCCACCGTAGACAATCCACCAAAGCTTGGTCAGTGTCACCGCGTAGCCATTCCTCCTATCGTTGACAGTCTTTCTTGAGATGCTTAAATGTGCATTATCCAGTCCCACTAACAACTCAGGTACCGCTCCATTGTAATTACTAATGGGCAGATGACGATACTTATACGGCAACTCGGATAACTGAAGCGTTTGTGGGGGCAGCTGAAGGTTGGTTACTGTTCGCACGTTCCTCAATAAAAATTTCTTATTATATTTGCCTGCTCCTGATATCTGCACATCGACCCTGCTGGAATGCTCCGTCACTGTAGTATTACCGAACCATTGCAAGGTTAACTTCTCCTTTGGCCCATCGAGACCGAGGCGTTTGGCCAAGCCAGCGTTCATCATGGTTATCGCAGAACCGTCATCGAACAACGCGAAGCTATGTATAACGCGACCATCTGGCAATGGCATTGGTAAGAACTGGAAGCCGAGATACTGCTGCCCTTGGACGCTGCTCGTCTACGGATTCTCTGGCACTAGGGTGTAGTAGCGCGTGCTGTTTCCGATCGCAGCGATCTAAATTACATGAATGCTGTTCGGTGCAGTTGTTACTCCTATGACCGCTCCTGAGGCAATTGAAGCATAATTTCTTTTGTCGTACTACGCGCCATCGCTGACCCACCTCCATGTCTAGCAACTTTTTACATCGGCCTGCAATGTGCCTCCCTTCGCATATGCCACACACGTTTACATCACGGTTTGCACTGGTTGCGTTACGATTGTTACCGTTTGCAAGCACTAGCTACCACCTTTGCAAGATCTTGTATCCAATTGCTGAAGTGCGTTATGTTCGGCCTGGGTACGATCGTCGCTGCGTGCCGGGCCCAATCGATCCGCCACTGTACTGGTAACTTCAACAGCAACTCGTCCATGAGAGTCGGGTTTGACAGATGATGTTCACAATTGGCGGATTCCAGGAACGATGATAAGTTCTGCACCTTGGTAGCAAACGTTGCTGCTGTGGATGAGTAAGCATTCCACCACTTCTCTTGCCTTCCCCTTAATAGCCTTCTGCAGACGCATCATGTTTTGCCGTTCGTTATAGTGGTATTCCGCGGTTGTCATAGCAAACGCCTCCTTAAACATGGGCCAGTCCTCAGCTCGCCCGTCGAACTCCGGCAGATCATACAATTTACGCCCCTGTGGTACCCGCGTGTCAGCTAATGTCCGACTCAGATCACTTAATACGCCAGCCAAAGATCCATTAACACTCTCTACCCCAACGTTACTCGGCGCTCTGGATGTGGCTGCTAACATCTCTTGTTGTTGTTGTTGACTCTGCCTTATCTCAGCCTGTAGCTCTTGCATCTGCTGCATCATCATGTTGAATTTCGCTTCCATGGTCATTCCTTGACTCCCGCCCGCCTCTGCCGGTTGTTGCTGGATGGTTTCATTCAGGTCGTCTAACCATTCGACCTCACCACCTGTTGCACTACCTTTGCTTCCAGATCGTAGATTTGGCATGGCCACGTAGACCTTTGACTGTTTTGGTTCAACTTACTATTTTATAATTAGGATGTAACAGGGGCTCGGAGTGCTAACCCGCTGCTGTTGACCTTACTATACTTAACTATCGACGGGCAATCTAATTATGTTTTATAAACTCAGAGCCAATGTCCACAAGCCAAATAGATAACGCAGACTAACGAATGTAACAGGGGCTCGGAGTGCTAACCCGCTGCTGTTGTTTTGTGGAAGAAAAAGTTTAACCCAAGTGGAGAAGCACCAATCCTCACGAAGATCTACTACCCTGAGCGGGCAACCGGTTTATAATATTACGATGACTAATCTAAAATTGCAGTTGGGATGTTGATGTTTCAAATATTAAATATAAATAGACGGATACAATGTAACCCCGTGCTATAAGCGATAGCGAATGCTAATATATTTCAAATAAATTCCAAAAATAATCAAGTAATCATACAATTGTCAATTTTCATATATTTATTCAAACATTTATAATAGTACGATGGCGCAGGTGTATATTGCATATGAACGTATAAAACTTCAGTCGATCGGGCGCTTAAAACGGCGTACTGTTTGCCTTCGGACATATATCGAATTGATTTTACAAAATTTCGATCCACCCTAATTTTATATTGACCGCTGTCTTTATTCACTTAGCGCTTTATGTATATCAAGTATTTTGCATTCCGTTATTTTTCACCGCTCGTATACCGTACGTATGTATGTACATATGTATGTAACCTCAACTGGACGAAAAACTAACCCCCATCAAATTTCTCATAGGCACTCACCTGACTCGACTATGTAAATTGCTTGCACAGATGCTGCTCCTATTTTTTCAGTTTTGCCAATATTTTGCGAATCCTCAACGCCACTCGTTCTATCACCAAATATTTCTATTCCTCACGTAAAATATGTAGCCTCGCCAAATGGAGCACCCCTTATGTGCACTTGTTGCTTTCCACGCTTTTTGTAGCTGAATCGCTGCCACCATTAGCTAACTTTCCTCAGAATTTCCTTGCCGGCAAACGCATATGCCGCTTGCACTTATCCAAAAAGTGAAGTAAATAAGAACAACCACTTTGTTTATCGTTGAAAATAGTACGAATTTAGTAATAATTTGGTGTTTTATTTCCTGTGAATAGGTTACAATATTAGTTGGGCAATTACAATTCTTTATTGGTACTTACACTTTTGTGTTATCTCCCCGGTATGTCAGCCACGAATGCTGCTAATTTTCAATTGCATATAATGGCTGCCAAACCGGGTGAGTATCTGGCAAAGTTGCCAATCTAAAATATTACAAGCGGTTTAATTATCTTACAGTCTTTCGTTTGACACCTATATTGTAGGGAATTTCAAGATTTTTGGGCAATCATAATTTGACCGATAGCTCGGTTATCGATAAATTTATAGAAATATGTCGATGTCCAAATGAAACATGGGGCCTTCCCCTTTCGTTTGATACCCACATTGTCGGGAAATGTTGAGGTTTTGGGCAATCATATTTTGACCGAAAACTCAGTTATCGATGAATTTATCGAAATATATCGATGTCCAAATGAAACTTGGGGCCTTCACCTTTCGTTTGATACCCATACTGTAGGGAATTTTTTAGGTTTATGAGCAATCATATTTTGACCGATAACTCAGTTATCGATAAATTTATCGAAATATATCGAAGTCCAAATGAAACTGGGGCCTTCCCCTTTCATTTGATACCCATATTGTAGGGAAATTTTAAGGTTTTCGGGCAACCACATTTTGACCGATAACTCAGTTATCGACAAATTTATCGAAATATATCGGTGTCCAAATGAAACCTGGGGCCTTCCCCTTTTGTTTGATACCCATATTGTAGGGACATTTTACGGTTTTTGGGCCACTCGGTCTTAGACCGAACGAGAGTCACATACATACAAGCAAGCACACAAACAAACAAGCCAACATAAGTTGAATAAACGTTAGTTTATTCTTTATTGAAATCAAAAACCAACTGATTTAACTTTGTTGTAAGCAATTATTAAGAAGAATTTATGGGTAATTACTATGAGCAATTTATGGGTGATTATTGGGGAATGATTTATGGGGGTTGTATTGGCTATTTTGTAATAGGCGATCCTGTTTCACGCAATGTAGGTGGTCTTAACTTGTTACAAGTTAACTCTTCCCCTCTTAAGTCGATTGTCCTCAATCGGCATTAGCGTAATAAGCAAAAAGAATGTTATGAAAAATTACTATGAAAGCAAGTGGTTTATGAGAAATTATGGAAAATTACTACAAATTGGGTTTTATCTGCAAGAATGGTCCATTTGTTATATTTTCAATGTTTCGCGTTGGCAATTGCAGTTCAGGTGATACATAAAATTTTAATTTATATTTATAGATGTATATAGAAATAAAAATTGATATAATGACAATGCATATAACTAGCAAATCAGAACTTAGACTAATTAAATGAATATTACTATTTTTTTCAATTAACAATTTTATATGTTCTTCCTGTTTGATTTGATAAGTGTAAAAGTTTTCCAATTGTAAATTTTTATTTGTAAAATTATAATTTCCATTTTTTTTTTGCTAATTTTATTTGGTAATATGAATGTATCATAAATCTTAGTATTATAATTTTCGAATGTATTATTTATAATTGAAATTTTACAATTTTCGAATCTAATTAAAAAGGTTCCTGTCTGTTTAATTTTTAGCTTGTTACAATCGTGTTCAATGGATGAAAAAAGGTTTTTAAATATACATAATTATTCCTGGCATTATTTCACTTATACATGATTTAGGAAATGGATTTAGATTACAAAAAGCTACTTCAAAGTTTAAAATATTTTTTATACAGTCATTTTCTATTATTTTTAAGTTTTTTTTTCCAAATTGTCTTTTATATATTTATCATAGATATTATTGTTTTCATCCAACAAAATTTCGTTATTTTCTAATACAATTGTCATATTGTTTTTGTTTGGAATTGGTTCGAATTTAAGTTTGGAAAGATTTTTAGAAGAGAATTGTGGTATCAGTATTGTTATTATAATATTGTTGTTTTGAAAAATTACAGCAATTTTAATTTCCTTATAACTGTCAAAATCGTGGATGTGATTAAGTCAGGGTTCGGAATTATTCATTTATGAAGATTCAAGTACGTTCTTTTGCATTCGCATTCACGAACATGAACATTAAAAAAAAAATTTGCATTCGCGTTCGTGAATAAGAACGTATAAAAAATCCACACCATTCACGTTCATGAATGCATTCGTGCATCATTCATAAATGCCTTCTCGAATCTATATATGCACGTACTTCTTGCCGTTCATCTTCATATATGTATGCATATGTAGCGTGAATAATTCATGAAGGCATTTAAGAACGTGCATTGAATGCATACTTTGTATGGCATATTCGCAGAGGGTTGGGTAGAAAATTTGAAAAATGCTATTGCGAGTATACCGACAGGAATGTGAACCAAAAAAAAAATTTTGACGGTACTTCTAGGTTTTATTCAGGGATATGAAGGACCTTCTTAGGGGCCATTTGTATAATTTTTCGGGACCATTTTGGAATTGTTTTCGGGACCATTTCGGGATTATTTTCAGGACTTTTCGGTATTGACTTCGGGACTTTTTCGGGATTATTCCGGGAATTTTTCGGGATTGGTTTTTCAATTATTTCGTGATAATTTTGGGATTGTTTTCGGTTAATGGATTATAATTGTTTGGTCGTTAATGGATTATAATTTTCTCGTTTGTTTTTCCTTTGTAAGGAATTGTCTACTTTTTGCATTTTTTGTGCCGAGGGTTTGAGGATGCCGGCGTCATCAGCAATGCAGCCATTCAGTTTAAGGTTTTTCCCACAGCTAATGGCCTTCAGGCAGGGTTGCAAACTGTTTTCGACCGGACAGTTCGGTTTTTGAGGTAAATGTTCGTGTCCGGTTTTGATGGTTACCCGAACATCGAAATGTCCGGTTTTCCGAAAAGAAGTGTCTTTTTGCACATGACTGTATAATTACGGCTGCTCCCGTATTTATACGGATCCGTATACGGTCATGTGCACGGCTAAAAAAATGAGCCTAAATTTTAAACCCGTATAAAGTTTAATCAATTTCTCAAACTTTTTTGTACAATATTTCAAACCGTCCAAATACCAACAAAGATTTTCAATTTCTTTTGGTTTCGATTTAAAATCTAAATGAAAAAGCTGTCTAAATTTTTTATTTTTGGTTTGTTTTAATGTAATTGAATTTTGCCCACAAAAACTCATGAGCATCATAGCTGAGCGGTAGAGCAGTCGGCTGTGACTCCTGAGCGTTTTCGTTCGAGTTCTGTCAGCTGCCACATTTTTATACCTTTCATGAACATGAAATGGTATTATAACTTTGGTCCGATGTTTGTAAATATGAGAAGAAGAAGAGATAGACCCATCAATAAGTATACCGAAATGATCAGGATGACGAGATGAGTTGATTTAGCCATGTCCGTCTGTCCGTCTGTCCGTCTGTCTGTTTGAACGCAAACTAGTCCCTCAATTTTTGAGATATCTGGCTGAAATTTTGTATGTGGCCACCATTTTGTAATATAGGAATCATTTGTCGGAACTGACAAGATCGGACCAGTATAACATATAGCCCCCATACAACCGATTGTTCAGATATAAGGTTTTTTGGCCAAAACTTCCGCAATTAAACAGTTAGGAACGTAAAATTTTGCAACTCGAGTAATTTCTATTTATGTAGTGTATATAGTGAAAATCAACGAGATCGGGCAAATGCAACATATAGCCCCCATACAACCGATTGTTCAGATATAAGAATTTTTGGCCAAAACTTCTGCAATTAAAGAGTTAGGAACGTAAAATTTTGCAACTCGAGTACTTTCTATTTATGTAGTGTATATAGTGAAAATCAACAAGATCGGGCAAATGTAACATATAGCCCCCATACAACCGATTGTTCAGATATAAGGTTTTTTGGCCAAAACTTCTGCAATTAAAAAGTTAGGACCGTAAAATTTTGCAACTCGAGTACATTATATTTATGTAGTGTATATAGTGAAAATCAACAAGATCGGGCAAATGTAACATATAGCCCCCATACAACCGATTGTTCAGATATAAGGTTTTTTGACCAAAACTTCTGCAATTAAAAAGTTAGGAACGTAAAATTTTGCAACTCGAGTACTTTCTATTTATGTAGTGTGTATAGTGAAAATCAAAAAGATCGGGCAAATGTAACATATAGCCCCCATACAACCGATTGTTCAGATATAAGGTTTTTTGACCAAAACTTCTGCAATTAAAAAGTTAGGAACGTAAAATTTTGCATCTCGAGTACTTTCTATTTATGTAGTGTATATAGTGAAAATCAAAAAGATCGGGCAAATGTAACATATAGCCCCCATACAACCGATTGTTCAGATATAAGTTTTTTGGCCAAAACTTCTGCAATTAAAAAGTTAGGAACATAAAATTTTGCAACTTGAGTACTTTCAATTTATTTAGTGTGTAGAGGAAAATCAAGAAGATCGGGTAAATATAACATATAGCCCCATACAACCGGTTGTTCCGATATAAGGTTTTTTGGCCAATACTTCCGCATTTAAAAAGTTAGGAACGTAAAATATTGCACCTTTAGTACTTTCTACATATGTAATGTGTATAGTGTAAGTCAGTACAATTGAACACGTATAATATATAGCCTCCATACAATCGATTGTTCCGATAACTCGGATCCTATTATTTTGTAAGTTTTTTTTAAATTATAACAAAGATGTGTAATGTGTATAGTAAATATAGTTAAATTGACACAGGCTGTACTGGGGATCGAACAGTGAAAATCGTGACGCTTATTCATGAAAGGTATATAGCCTTCGGCACAGCCGAAGACAGCTTTCCTTACTTGTTTTAGTTTTATTTTATTCTTAAAACTTTTCGGTCTAAAATTTAAACTTTTGGGTTTGAAAATTCAAATTTATTTTTGAAAGCTTATTCAAGATTGAATTTTGCCAACAACATTTATGTGTGCGATGTAGCTCAGTGGTAGAGCAGACGGGCATGATGCGGGGAGTCTTGGTTCGAATTCCCGCCAACGGACAAAAAATTTATTTTATCTTTAAAAAATTGTTAAAACATTTCTTGTTTATAATTGAAACCCGATTCATTTAGCCAATTTTCATGAAAACTGGTATAGATTGAATTTGAATCCAAATTTGGTTTGGTCATATATGTAGTCCAAAAAAGTTTAAAGTTTAGGTTCGAATTTTTAGCATTGTGCAAATAGCCAAACCCTTATAATGATTCCCCCTGTGGCAACGCATGCATAATTGTTGTTGCATTTACATGTTACATTTGAGTGAACCGGAGCGATATACCCCACGGGAATTCGCCTAATATATGCTACTAAATTGTAGGTGGTAACCATTGTTTATACAATGGTGGTAACGACGCTCGATCAGCTGTTCAATGTTTCGGTTTTGCTTTGATTTCATTATTTGTAAAATTTATCTAAATATTTGTTGTGATAAAATTAGTGAAATTCCTAAAAAAGTTGCGAGGCGGTATATACGTATAAAAAATCCACACCATTCACGTTCATGAATGCATTCGTGCATCATTCATAAATGCCTTCTCGAATCTATATATGCACGTACTTCTTGCCGTTCATCTTCATATATGTATGCATATGTAGCGTGAATAATTCATGAAGGCATTTAAGAACGTGCATTGAATGCATACTTTGTATGGCATATTCGCAGAGGGTTGGGTAGAAAATTTGAAAAATGCTATTGCGAGTATACCGACAGGAATGTGAACCAAAAAAAAAATTTTGACGGTACTTCTAGGTTTTATTCAGGGATATGAAGGACCTTCTTAGGGGCCATTTGTATAATTTTTCGGGACCATTTTGGAATTGTTTTCGGGACCATTTCGGGATTATTTTCAGGACTTTTCGGTATTGACTTCGGGACTTTTTCGGGATTATTCCGGGAATTTTTCGGGATTGGTTTTTCAATTATTTCGTGATAATTTTGGGATTGTTTTCGGTTAATGGATTATAATTGTTTGGTCGTTAATGGATTATAATTTTCTCGTTTGTTTTTCCTTTGTAAGGAATTGTCTACTTTTTGCATTTTTTGTGCCGAGGGTTTGAGGATGCCGGCGTCATGGCCTTCAGGCAGGGTTGCAAACTGTTTTCGACCGGACAGTTCGGTTTTTGAGGTAAATGTTCGTGTCCGGTTTTGATGGTTACCCGAACATCGAAATGTCCGGTTTTCCGAAAAGAAGTGTCTTTTTGCACATGACTGTATAATTACGGCTGCTCCCGTATTTATACGGGCTAAAAAAATGAACCTAAATTTTAAACCCGTATAAAGTTTAATCAATTTCTCAAACTTTTTTGTACAATATTTCAAACCGTCCAAATACCAACAAAGATTTTCAATTTCTTTTGGTTTCGATTTAAAATCTAAATGAAAAAGCTGTCTAAATTTTTTATTTTTGGTTTGTTTTAATGTAATTGAATTTTGCCCACAAAAACTCATGAGCGTCATAGCTGAGCGGTAGAGCAGTCGGCTGTGACTCCTGAGCGTTTTCGTTCGAGTTCTGTCAGCTGCCACATTTTTATACCTTTCATGAACATGAAATGGTATTATAACTTTGGTCCGATGTTTGTAAATATGAGAAGAAGAAGAGATAGACCCATCAATAAGTATACCGAAATGATCAGGATGACGAGATGAGTTGATTTAGCCATGTCCGTCTGTCCGTCTGTCCGTCTGTCCGTCTGTCTGTTTGAACGCAAACTAGTCCCTCAATTTTTGAGATATCTGGCTGAAATTTTGTATGTGGCCACCATTTTGTGATATAGGAATCATTTGTCGGAACTGACAAGATCGGACCAGTATAACATATAGCCCCCATACAACCGATTGTTCAGATATAAGGTTTTTTGGCCAAAACTTCCGCAATTAAAGAGTTAGGAACGTAAAATTTTGCAACTCGAGTAATTTCTATTTATGTAGTGTATATAGTGAAAATCAACGAGATCGGGCAAATGCAACATATAGCCCCCATACAACCGATTGTTCAGATATAAGAATTTTTGGCCAAAACTTCTGCAATTAAAGAGTTAGGAACGTAAAATTTTGCAACTCGAGTACTTTCTATTTATGTAGTGTATATAGTGAAAATCAACAAGATCGGGCAAATGTAACATATAGCCCCCATACAACCGATTGTTCAGATATAAGGTTTTTTGGCCAAAACTTCTGCAATTAAAAAGTTAGGACCGTAAAATTTTGCAACTCGAGTACATTCTATTTATGTAGTGTATATAGTGAAAATCAACAAGATCGGGCAAATGTAACATATAGCCCCCATACAACCGATTGTTCAGATATAAGGTTTTTTGACCAAAACTTCTGCAATTAAAAAGTTAGGAACGTAAAATTTTGCAACTCGAGTACTTTCTATTTATGTAGTGTGTATAGTGAAAATCAAAAAGATCGGGCAAATGTAACATATAGCCCCCATACAACCGATTGTTCAGATATAAGGTTTTTTGACCAAAACTTCTGCAATTAAAAAGTTAGGAACGTAAAATTTTGCATCTCGAGTACTTTCTATTTATGTAGTGTATATAGTGAAAATCAAAAAGATCGGGCAAATGTAACATATAGCCCCCATACAACCGATTGTTCAGATATAAGTTTTTTGGCCAAAACTTCTGCAATTAAAAAGTTAGGAACATAAAATTTTGCAACTTGAGTACTTTCAATTTATTTAGTGTGTAGAGGAAAATCAAGAAGATCGGGTAAATATAACATATAGCCCCATACAACCGGTTGTTCCGATATAAGGTTTTTTGGCCAATACTTCCGCATTTAAAAAGTTAGGAACGTAAAATATTGCACCTTTAGTACTTTCTACATATGTAATGTGTATAGTGTAAGTCAGTACAATTGAACACGTATAATATATAGCCTCCATACAATCGATTGTTCCGATAACTCGGATCCTATTATTTTGTAAGTTTTTTTTAAATTATAACAAAGATGTGTAATGTGTATAGTAAATATAGTTAAATTGACACAGGCTGTACTGGGGATCGAACAGTGAAAATCGTGACGCTTATTCATGAAAGGTATATAGCCTTCGGCACAGCCGAAGACAGCTTTCCTTACTGGTTTTAGTTTTATTTTATTCTTAAAACTTTTCGGTCTAAAATTTAAACTTTTGGGTTTGAAAATTCAAATTTATTTTTGAAAGCTTATTCAAGATTGAATTTTGCCAACAACATTTATGTGTGCGATGTAGCTCAGTGGTAGAGCAGACGGGCATGATGCGGGGAGTCTTGGTTCGAATTCCCGCCAACGGACAAAAAATTTATTTTATCTTTAAAAAATTGTTAAAACATTTCTTGTTTATAATTGAAACCCGATTCATTTAGCCAATTTTCATGAAAACTGGTATAGATTGAATTTGAATCCAAATTTGGTTTGGTCATATATGTAGTCCAAAAAAGTTTAAAGTTTAGGTTCGAATTTTTAGCATTGTGCAAATAGCCAAACCCTTATAATGATTCCCCCTGTGGCAACGCATGCATAATTGTTGTTGCATTTACATGTTACATTTGAGTGAACCGGAGCGATATACCCCACGGGAATTCGCCTAATATATGCTACTAAATTGTAGGTGGTAACCATTGTTTATACAATGGTGGTAACGACGCTCGATCAGCTGTTCAATGTTTCGGTTTTGCTTTGATTTCATTATTTGTAAAATTTATCTAAATATTTGTTGTGATAAAATTAGTGAAATTCCTAAAAAAGTTGCGAGGCGGTATTGCAATTTTAACAATGATTGGCTTTCGAACGAAGATTTTAAGCTTTGGCTATTAAAAGAAGATGATAAAACAGCATATTGCAAATATTGTAAAACCAAAATTTCTATCAAATTTGATGGTATAAAGGCACTAAAAAACCACAAGAAAACTGATCAGCATTCAACAAATTCTAAGTCGGTTGAAGGTTCATCGGTGCTATTTAATTTCTTTGTTAAGCCTTGTAGTGATGAAGAAAACAAAATTTCATTTACTGAGCTGTTATCAACTTACCATGGAGTAAAGCATCACCACAGCTATCTTTCTCAAGACTGCGGAAATAAATTGGCCCCACATCTGTTTCCAGACTCAAAGGTAGCATCGAAGTTTCATTGTGGAAGGACAAAGACTGCGGCAATTGTACGTAACGTGCTAGCCCCACATTCCCTTTCAACTATTCTAGCAGACCTGGGAAGTTCTCCATTTTCTGAATTTAAATATTGTTCCATTTTATTTTTGTTTGTTAAAATTGAAATTGTTTTGTAATGTTTTTGTTGGTTACGTTAATAAATTTTTCGTGAGCTTGGTTTCTCTTTACAAATAGTTTTTTACTTCACTATCTAATGGCGTTTTCTTTTCTAGAAAAAATGTTACCCTGTTGCTACCCTCTTAAATTATTACTCCTGATCTTGGTAGCCTGGCTCATTTTCTAGGTAGTGGTGTCGTTTTGCTTACTCGTTAGAAATTATTTTGTGAAACGAACACACAAGCCCAGGATAGAGCTGAGAAAAATCAACAGTGGTACACTTTTTCTAGAAAATTAAATGCAGTAGGTCAAAAATAAACCACCTCTTCCCCATCTCGCTTCTTAACAAGTTTCTTTGTATAATGTCCGGTTTTCGACTGTCACAAAGTTGGCAACCGTGCCTTCAGGATTGTAGTAAAAACACAACAATGTTTAAGATAAATGATATTTTAAACACCCGATTATCGCGGAAAACCCCCATCTAAAACATAATACAGGCTGTTGCAAGCTATGTACTCATAATTCGCGGAAGAAAAACAATGTACCCAATTTAAACTAAGCTAAAAGAGCTGCTTATTTTTTGAGGCTAGTTAAACACTGCCCACGCGAAATACAATGCAGGTAGTAACAAACATCCTTTAAGACTCGTTAATAGTAGACAATTCCTTACAAAGGAAAACAATACAGAAAATTATAAACCATCAACGACCAAACGACGAAGGGTTGATTTTTAGGAGATGCTGCTAATCATAATTCGCGGAAAAAAACGATGCACTCAATATAAACTAAGCATAAACGAGCGGATTATTTGTAAAGGCTAGTTAACCACTGCACAAGCGAAATACAATGCAGGTAGTAAAAAACATCTTTTAAGACTCGTTAATAGAAGACAATTCCTTACAAAGGAAAAACAATACAGAAAATTATAATCCGTTAACGACCAAACAATGAAAGGTTGATTCTTTTCATGCGTTTTGAACCTTTGAGTTAGTTTGAAAAAAAAAGATCGAGAATTATTTTAGGCAAGAAATTATGTTAATATTTTATTTTGCTTAATATTAATTAATAGTAGGTAGGTATGAATGTGTGTGTATCCGAAAAATCTCGCGTAAACAATTTTTGAACATGTGCATATGTAAGCATGCAGATGATGATAATTTAAGGTAGTGTGCTTGCACAAAACTGCACAGAGCCAAAAATGCCTAATAAAATTAATAAGATTGTCTTCATGATCAGCTTTTGGGCAAAGGGGTAGTCGCAACGGTGCAAACGAAGAAAAAACTGTAGGGAAATCTTTTTGGTTCTAAGAAGAAATTCTTATTAAAAAACTATACATTTAGTACAAAGGTGTAGTTAGACGCTGGCAATTATCAGTATACGATGGCCGGATGGTTAGCAGCTGGGTTTAGCAATCGAAAAATTGTAAGTTCGATTCTCTCTCTTTTTTTCCTAATTAGAAATGTTAAAAAGAAATCTTCTTAAATATATTTATAAGATTTTCCTTTGAAACATTAACAACTCTACACATATCGGTAATTAGAAGCTAGCAATCAAAAGTGAGCGATGGCCTGATGGTTAACAGCTGGGTTTATCATTCCGAAAATTGTAAGTTCGATTCTCGGTGAGGGCGATATCATTTTATTTTTCATTTAAAATATTAAAAAGAAAATCTTCTTAATAAAATTAAAAAGACTGTCTCTACAATAATAAGAAGCACATCTTCTTGAAGAAAATCTATAGAGATATCTTATGACTTTTGTTCTATATTATTAGGCATTGTTGGCTCTGTGTGCATCCCGAAATTTTTTCTTGAAATGGTTAAAAACTCTATGAACATGAAATGGCCCAAAAATCATCCCGAAATGGTTAGCAAAAGTCCCAAAAAGAATCCTGCAATGATCCGAAAACAATTCCAAAATTATCACGAAATGATTGAAAAACCAATCCCGAAAAATTCCCGGAATAATCCCGAAAACAATCCCGAAAAAGTCCCGAAGACAATACCGAAAAGTCCTGAAAATAACTCCGAAATGGTCCCGAAAACAACTTCAAAATGGTCCCGAAAAATTATAGAAATTGCCCCTAAGAAGGCCCTTCATATCCCTGAATAAAACCTAAAAGTACCGTCAAAAGTTTTTTTTTGTTCACATTCCTGTCGGTATACTCGCAATAACATTTTTCAAATTTTCTACTACAACCCTCTGCGAATATGGCATACAAAATATGCATTCAATGCACGTTCTTAAATGCATTCGTGAATTATTCACGCCACATATGCATACATATATGAAGATGAACGGCAAGAAGTACGTGCATATATAGATTCGAGAAGGTATTTATGAATGATGCACGAATGCATTCATGAACGTGAACGCAAATTTCTTTTAATGTTCATGTTCGTGAATGTGAGTGAAGGAGAGTGAATGTTTCCGAACCCTGGATTAAGTTCAATTTGAGTTAAATTGTCCGTAGGAATTATACCTATTTTGCTAGAAAAAATTATTTGTCCGATGTCATTAATATGATTTTGTAAAAGGGTTATGTCGTTATTAATCGTTAAATCCTTTATATCAATTTGTTGCCCTTTAGTCGTTAGTATAGTTGCAATGGTAGTTAATATAATAATTAATGTAGCCATTTTGCCTTTTAACTTTTAATTTTACCTAGTAGAGGAAGAAAAAGGAAACCAATTTCAGCTTTGTTTAATATTATTTTTATGTACTATTCTACCTGATTGTGTTTTAACTATCTCTTTTTTATACCTAGGTGTAAGTTTATTTCCTAATCTTTTATTTATTTTAACGTAAATTTGATCTCCTTGGTTATATTGTCTTAATGCTACCCTATTCTTGTTGTGGTAGGCTAGATCTGTAATTTGATTTTCCCTAATTTTATTTGTTGTCTCTAACCTATGTTTATCTAATAGTGAAGGGTCACTGCAGACTCTGCTACCAAAATATACTTCCATTGGTATTTTCCCTGTTGTGGAATGTATTGTATAATTGAGGCGGTTAGAAGCAAAGGGGTGTAAGTACCTTTTTCACAAAAAACGAGTTAAGTGCACCATCACATTAATAAAACACCATTTTATTTGGTGGCAAAAGGATATATATAAATTATATTCCAATAGCGACATCTACCCACTAAAAGAAATAGTGCTTAACAATTTCTTCAAAATACTTGGAAGCAAAGGGGTGTATGTGCAGTACATTTTTAGATGACTGTAATTATTTTAATAGTTTAGATAATCGCACACGGTTAACCATTTTGGAAACTTCAAAGCCTCTACTTTAAGAATATGTAAAAGTTTTTTGAAAAAAGTTTCAAAACTTATGAGAAAAATCACTTTGAAAAATCCCGTTTTTTCCATAGAAAAGGGCGATAAAAAAAGTATCCACCCCTAAGGATTAAGTTACAGCGCTAATTTTTTGCAAGACTTATTTTCTCATCGATACCTAACTTTTCAGGGGGTAAGACCATGTCGACCTTTCTTTTGAATCATCCCAGTGATAGTGCTTAACAATTTTTTCAAAGTACTTGGAAGCAAACGGGTGTATGTGCAGTACATTTTTAGATGGCTGTAATTATTTTAATATAATATTATATAATATTATAACTTTTCAGGGGGTAAGACCATGTCGACCTTTCCTTTGAATCACCACAGTGTGCATCCTACGTAATTTTTGATATTTTTTAAGTTTTTGGGGTTCTGGTGGCACCTGAAGACAAAGCGTTAGGAATCTGAAGTTTTTAGAGGGTAACTAGTATGCCAAGACATAACTTTTGCGCACCCAAACTAGTTCAATTTCTGCGAAAAGTAAAAAAAAAATATTTTTCACTCCGCCCTAATACAGAGGCCTTGTGGCACTTTATAAAGAAAATTGCTTGCGTTCATGTTAGCAAGGCAAGGAATATAAAGTAAGACTTATAATGTTAGCGTTATTCACAAATTAAGTGGTAAATCATAAAAAAGAAATTTCGTTTAGATGCAAAGGGGTGTAAGTACTAGCACCCCTTCACTTAAAGCTCTGTATTTTTTAAATTACAAACCTAAATGCATTAAAATTTATTAAAACAATCTTCTTGAATATATTAGAAATAAAAACTAATAAGTTTGAACATTTTCAAATGCTCCTGATTTTTTTCCAGAGCTTAAACTTTGAACCTGTTTTTCTCAAATTGACAAAAGTGGCACTTACACCCCTTTGCTTCTAACCGCCTCAATTATACTCTTTGATTGATCTTTCTAGAAGTTCATTGAAAGATTGGTGAGCTTTTTCGCGTTGTAGGCATCGCATTATTTCTTGGAGAGTGGAATGAAATCGTTCCACCTGTCCATTAGAGCAACTTGTATATGGTGCCGTTCGATGAATTTCTATGCCGAACTCATTTTCCATCATAAAGTTTATTTCTTCTGATTTAAATGATTTTTCATTGCCCATCACAATTGTTTCTGGTACAAGAGAGAAGAGAATGTCTCGTAATGGTTGTTTTATATCCTCCGCTGACTTGGACTGAATTAGTTTTGCGATTGCATATTTTGAGAATTTGTCAATTGCGGTTAAAATTAATTGTTTCCCCATATGCAATATATCAATATGCACAATTTGACCCGGGAAAGTGGGTATTGGTGTTGCCTGAATTTGTGGCTTTGCTGGATGACGATCATATTTATTTTCCTTACACGTCACACAATTTTTCATGAGCTTTTTAATTTTACTGGCCATTCCAGGAAAATAATATTTTTCTAAAATTTGAATTTTATTTTCTTTGCAATTTCTATGGGCTCTGTTGTGTTCCTTAATTATTATCTCCTACTGTCTATGGTTATTGGTTATGTCCTCCACCATTCTTTGTGTAAATCTTATTTTGAAATTACTAAAATGTAGTGGGTAAAGTAGTTGTATTTTTCCCATGACAGACTCCTCTGCTTTAATGCAGTTTATAACTGACGGATTTAAATACTTTTTTAATATAGTCAACAAGTTTTTTTCCGAATAATCTTGCTGTCTCACTACGTGGCGATGGTACGTAGGAAATATTATTTTGAATTCGTAGGATGGAGTATGTATTACCAATATTCAAAAAAATTTGATTTTTGAATGCATTTATTGGTCCTTCAACACTGTAAATTAAATTATGAGATGAACTGTCATCCGATCTTGATGTTACTGATAAACTATTGACCTGTGTCTCTTTGATGGGTATTCGCGATAATGCATCAGCGACAATATTTTGTTTACCTGGTTTGTAGCATAGCTCATATGAGTATTCCTCTAGAGGTGCTTTCCATCTTTTCATTTTTGCATTATTATTTTTATTGCTTAATGCGTATGTAAGCGGTTGGTGGTCAGTGAATATTTATACAAAAAATTTATTTTATCTTTAAAAAATTGTTAAAACATTTCTTGTTTATAATTGAAACCCGATTCATTTAGCCAATTTTCATGAAAACTGGTATAGATTGAATTTGAATCCAAATTTGGTTTGGTCATATATGTAGTCCAAAAAAGTTTAAAGTTTAGGTTCGAATTTTTAGCATTGTGCAAATAGCCAAACCCTTATAATGATTCCCCCTGTGGCAACGCATGCATAATTGTTGTTGCATTTACATGTTACATTTGAGTGAACCGGAGCGATATACCCCACGGGAATTCGCCTAATATATGCTACTAAATTGTAGGTGGTAACCATTGTTTATACAATGGTGGTAACGACGCGCGATCAGCTGTTCAATGTTTCGGTTTTGCTTTGATTTCATTATTTGTAAAATTTATCTAAATATTTGTTGTGATAAAATTAGTGAAATTCCTAAAAAAGTTGCGAGGCGGTATTGCAATTTTAACAATGATTGGCTTTCGAACGAAGATTTTAAGCTTTGGCTATTAAAAGAAGATGATAAAACAGCATATTGCAAATATTGTAAAACCAAAATTTCTATCAAATTTGATGGTATAAAGGCACTAAAAAACCACAAGAAAACTGATCAGCATTCAACAAATTCTAAGTCGGTTGAAGGTTCATCGGTGCTATTTAATTTCTTTGTTAAGCCTTGTAGTGATGAAGAAAACAAAATTTCATTTACTGAGCTGTTATCAACTTACCATGGAGTAAAGCATCACCACAGCTATCTTTCTCAAGACTGCGGAAATAAATTGGCCCCACATCTGTTTCCAGACTCAAAGGTAGCATCGAAGTTTCATTGTGGAAGGACAAAGACTGCGGCAATTGTACGTAACGTGCTAGCCCCACATTCCCTTTCAACTATTCTAGCAGACCTGGGAAGTTCTCCATTTTCTGAATTTAAATATTGTTCCATTTTATTTTTGTTTGTTAAAATTGAAATTGTTTTGTAATGTTTTTGTTGGTTACGTTAATAAATTTTTCGTGAGCTTGGTTTCTCTTTACAAATAGTTTTTTACTTCAATATCTAATGGCGTTTTCTTTTCTAGAAAAAATGTTACCCTGTTGCTACCCTCTTAAATTATAACTCCTGATCTTGGTAGCCTGGCTCATTTTCTAGGTAGTGGTGTCGTTTTGCTTACTCGTTAGAAATTATTTTGTGAAACGAACACACAAGCCCAGGATAGAGCTGAGAAAAATCAACAGTGGTACACTTTTTCTAGAAAATTAAATGCAGTAGGTCAAAAATAAACCACCTCTTCCCCATCTCGCTTCTTAACAAGTTTCTTTGTATAATGTCCGGTTTTCGACTGTCACAAAGTTGGCAACCGTGCCTTCAGGATTGTAGTAAAAACACAACAATGTTTAAGATAAATGATATTTTAAACACCCGATTATCGCGGAAAACCCCCATCTAAAACATAATACAGGCTGTTGCAAGCTATGTACTCATAATTCGCGGAAGAAAAACAATGTACCCAATTTAAACTAAGCTAAAAGAGCTGCTTATTTTTTGAGGCTAGTTAAACACTGCCCACGCGAAATACAATGCAGGTAGTAACAAACATCCTTTAAGACTCGTTAATAGTAGACAATTCCTTACAAAGGAAAACAATACAGAAAATTATAAACCATCAACGACCATCGAGAATTATTTTAGGCAAGAAAATATGTTAATATTTTATTTTGCTTCATATTAATTAATAGTAGGTAGGTATGAATGTGTGTGTATCCGAAAAATCTCGCGTAAACAATTTTTGAACATGTGCATATGTAAGCATGCAGATGATGATAATTTAAGGTAGTGTGCTTGCACAAAACTGCATCCCGAAATTTTTTCTTGAAATGGTTAAAAACTCTATGAACATGAAATGGCCCAAAAATCATCCCGAAATGGTTAGCAAAAGTCCCAAAAAGAATCCTGCAATGATCCGAAAACAATTCCAAAATTATCACGAAATGATTGAAAAACCAATCCCGAAAAATTCCCGGAATAATCCCGAAAACAATCCCGAAAAAGTCCCGAAGACAATACCGAAAAGTCCTGAAAATAACTCCGAAATGGTCCCGAAAACAACTTCAAAATGGTCCCGAAAAATTATAGAAATTGCCCCTAAGAAGGCCCTTCATATCCCTGAATAAAACCTAAAAGTACCGTCAAAAGTTTTTTTTTGTTCACATTCCTGTCGGTATACTCGCAATAAAATTTTTCAAATTTTCTACTACAACCCTCTGCGAATATGGCATACAAAATATGCATTCAATGCACGTTCTTAAATGCATTCGTGAATTATTCACGCCACATATGCATACATATATGAAGATGAACGGCAAGAAGTACGTGCATATATAGATTCGAGAAGGTATTTATGAATGATGCACGAATGCATTCATGAACGTGAACGCAAATTTCTTTTAATGTTCATGTTCGTGAATGTGAGTGAAGGAGAGTGAATGTTTCCGAACCCTGGATTAAGTTCAATTTGAGTTAAATTGTCCGTAGGAATTATACCTATTTTGCTAGAAAAAATTATTTGTCCGATGTCATTAATATGATTTTGTAAAAGGGTTATGTCGTTATTAATCGTTAAATCCTTTATATCAATTTGTTGCCCTTTAGTCGTTAGTATAGTTGCAATGGTAGTTAATATAATAATTAATGTAGCCATTTTGCCTTTTAACTTTTAATTTTACCTAGTAGAGGAAGAAAAAGGAAACCAATTTCAGCTTTGTTTAATATTATTTTTATGTACTATTCTACCTGATTGTGTTTTAACTATCTCTTTTTTATACCTAGGTGTAAGTTTATTTCCTAATCTTTTATTTATTTTAACGTAAATTTGATCTCCTTGGTTATATTGTCTTAATGCTACCCTATTCTTGTTGTGGTAGGCTATATCTGTAATTTGATTTTCCATAATTTTATTTGTTGTCTCTAACCTATGTTTATCTAATAGTGAAGGGTCACTGCAGACTCTGCTACCAAAATATACTTCCATTGGTATTTTCCCTGTTGTGGAATGTATTGTATAATTGAGGCGGTTAGAAGCAAAGGGGTGTAAGTACCTTTTTCACAAAAAACGAGTTAAGTGCACCATCACATTAATAAAACACCATTTTATTTGGTGGCAAAAGGATATATATAAATTATATTCCAATAGCGACATCTACCCACTAAAAGAAATAGTGCTTAACAATTTCTTCAAAATACTTGGAAGCAAAGGGGTGTATGTGCAGTACATTTTTAGATGACTGTAATTATTTTAATAGTTTAGATAATCGCACACGGTTAACCATTTTGGAAACTTCAAAGCCTCTACTTTAAGAATATGTAAAAGTTTTTTGAAAAAAGTTTCAAAACTTATGAGAAAAATCACTTTGAAAAATCCCTTTTTTTCCATAGAAAAGGGCGATAAAAAAAAGTATCCACCCCTAAGGATTAAGTTACAGCGCTAATTTTTTGCAAGACTTATTTTCTCATCGATACCTAACTTTTCAGGGGGTAAGACCATGTCGACCTTTCTTTTGAATCATCCCAGTGATAGTGCTTAACAATTTTTTCAAAGTACTTGGAAGCAAACGGGTGTATGTGCAGTACATTTTTAGATGGCTGTAATTATTTTAATATAATATTATATAATATTATAACTTTTCAGGGGGTAAGACCATGTCGACCTTTCCTTTGAATCACCACAGTGTGCATCCTACGTAATTTTTGATATTTTTTAAGTTTTTGGGGTTCTGGTGGCACCTGAAGACAAAGCGTTAGGAATCTGAAGTTTTTAGAGGGTAACTAGTATGCCAAGACATAACTTTTGCGCACCCAAACTAGTTCAATTTCTGCGAAAAGTAAAAAAAAAATATTTTTCACTCCGCCCTAATACAGAGGCCTTGTGGCACTTTATAAAGAAAATTGCTTGCGTTCATGTTAGCAAGGCAAGGAATATAAAGTAAGACTTATAATGTTAGCGTTATTCACAAATTAAGTGGTAAATCATAAAAAAGAAATTTCGTTTAGATGCAAAGGGGTGTAAGTACTAGCACCCCTTCACTTAAAGCTCTGTATTTTTTAAATTACAAACCTAAATGCATTAAAATTTATTAAAACAATCTTCTTGAATATATTAGAAATAAAAACTAATAAGTTTGAACATTTTCAAATGCTCCTGATTTTTTTCCAGAGCTTAAACTTTGAACCTGTTTTTCTCAAATTGACAAAAGTGGCACTTACACCCCTTTGCTTCTAACCGCCTCAATTATACTCTTTGATTGATCTTTCTAGAAGTTCATTGAAAGATTGGTGAGCTTTTTCGCGTTGTAGGCATCGCATTATTTCTTGGAGAGTGGAATGAAATCGTTCCACCTGTCCATTAGAGCAACTTGTATATGGTGCCGTTCGATGAATTTCTATGCCGAACTCATTTTCCATCATAAAGTTTATTTCTTCTGATTTAAATGATTTTTCGTTGCCCATCACAATTGTTTCTGGTACAAGAGAGAAGAGAATGTCTCGTAATGGTTGTTTTATATCCTCCGCTGACTTGGACTGAATTAGTTTTGCGATTGCATATTTTGAGAATTTGTCAATTGCGGTTAAAATTAATTGTTTCCCCATATGCAATATATCAATATGCACAATTTGACCCGGGAAAGTGGGTATTGGTGTTGCCTGAATTTGTGGCTTTGCTGGATGACGATCATATTTATTTTCCTTACACGTCACACAATTTTTCATGAGCTTTTTAATTTTACTGGCCATTCCAGGAAAATAATATTTTTCTAAAATTTGAATTTTATTTTCTTTGCAATTTCTATGGGCTCTGTTGTGTTCCTTAATTATTATCTCCTACTGTCTATGGTTATTGGTTATGTCCTCCACCATTCTTTGTGTAAATCTTATTTTGAAATTACTAAAATGTAGTGGGTAAAGTAGTTGTATTTTTCCCATGACAGACTCCTCTGCTTTAATGCAGTTTATAACTGACGGATTTAAATACTTTTTTAATATAGTCAACAAGTTTTTTTCCGAATAATCTTGCTGTCTCACTACGTGGCGATGGTACGTAGGAAATATTATTTTGAATTCGTAGGATGGAGTATGTATTACCAATATTCAAAAAAATTTGATTTTTGAATGCATTTATTGGTCCTTCAACACTGTAAATTAAATTATGAGATGAACTGTCATCCGATCTTGATGTTACTGATAAACTATTGACCTGTGTCTCTTTGACGGGTATTCGCGATAATGCATCAGCGACAATATTTTGTTTACCTGGTTTGTAGCATAGCTCATATGAGTATTCCTCTAGAGCTGCTTTCCATCTTTTCATTTTTGCATTATTATTTTTATTGCTTAATGCGTATGTAGTTGGTGGTCAGTGAATATTTATATTCTAGCTGATCCATAAAAATAATTTCTTAGTGAGTTCAAAGCCCATATTATAGCCAACATTTCTTTCTCATTAGCTGCATAATTTTCTTCAGCTTTATTTAATGTTCTTGAAATAAATGCTATTGGCTTTGACTCTTTCGACAGCACAGCTCCAATAGCAAAATTGGATGCGTCTGTCGTCAATTCAAATTTTTTGCTATAATCAGGGTATGCAAGAGTGACATCCCTTGAAATGAGTGAGTTTTTTAGACTGTTAAAAGCATTTATTGCTTGCTTATTTAAGTCGATTTTTACTTTTGAGGATTTATTTTTTGATATCTTACTTTCTTCCCCTCTTAGGGGTTTAGCCATTTTTGCATAATCCTTGGTGAACTTCCTATAGAGTCAAAATCTGCCAACTGTGCAAACGTTTTTTCGATGTGCGAGCTGTTTTTGCGCAATAATTCTTTTTCGGTTAACAATCAAAAAAAAAAGACCCCTATTTTTTTATTTTTCGAAATTCGAATTATTTTCGAAGTTATGGATATTCGAAAATTTTCGAAGGCCTTTGGATTTTATTTATTTACTCGCGATCGGTTTAACCGATTTTGCTCATATTTGGTACAGTTAAAGAGGATGAATAAGTCTCCTCAATAAAATTTTTTTTACAATAAATAATTTAAAAAAAAGGCTATTAGCCATTGTTTTAAACACTTAAAAAAAAAAAACTTCTCAATCGCTTTCAATTGTGTTACTGGTCTTATTTTATTGTGTAATTCATAACAAAAAATAATCTTAAAAAAAAAGTGTTAGTTTACCATACAACGAAAGTTACAGGCATTTTTCTGTACGCGCATCGTATTTTTTCGTATGTAATGGTCATGCGTCGTCGCTACCATGCCTATGCTGGCCTTACAAGCGCGTGTAACTTTTGTTGTATGGTAAACTAACACTTTTTTTTTAGATTATTTTTTGTTATGAATTACACAATAAAATAAGACTAGTAACACAATTGAAAGCGATTGAGAAGATTTTTTTTTAGTTGTTTAAAACAATGGCTAATAACTTTTTTTTTTTTAATTATTTATTGTAAAAAAAAATTTATTGAGGAGACTTATTCATCCTCTTTAACTGTACCAAATATGAGCAAAACCGGTTAAACCGATTGCGAGTAAATAAATAAAATCCAAAGGCCTTCGAAAAATTTCGAATACCCATAACTTCGAAAATAATTCGAATTTCGAAAAATAAAAAAATAGGGGTCTTTTTTTACCACGCTTTTATTAGGTTCACTTGTATGTTTGCTTGTTTGTTTGTTTGTTTGCTTGCTTGTATGTATGTAACTCTCGTTCGGTCTAAGCCCCAGCGGCCCAAAAACCGTAAAATGTCCCTACAATATAAGGTATCAAACGAAAGGTGAAGGCCCCAGGTTTCATTTGGACATCGATATATTTCGATAAATTTATCGATAACTGAGTTATCGGTCAAAATGTGGTTGCCCTCAAACCTTAAAATTTCCCTACAATATAAGGTATCAAACGAAAGGTGAAGGCCCCAGGTTTCATTTGGACATCGATATATTTCGATAAATTTTACGATAACTGAGTTATCGGTCAAAATGTGGTCGCCCTCAAACCTTAAAATTTCCCTACAATATGGGTATCAAACGAAAGGGGAGGGCCCCAGGTTTCATTTGGACATCGACATATTTCGATAAATTTATCGATAACTGACTTATCGGTCAAAATATGGTTGCCCGAAAACCTTAAAATTTATCTACAATATGGGTATCAAACGAAAGGTGAAGGCCCCAGGTTTCATTTGGACATCGACATATTTCGATAAATTTATCGATAACTGACTTATTGGTCAAAATATGATTGCTCAAAAACCTAAAAAATTCCCTACAATATGGGCCAACGAAAAGGTGAATGCCCCAGATTTCACTTGGACATCGACATATTTCGATAAATTTATAGATAACTGAGTTATCGGTCAAAATATGATTGCCCAAAAACCTAAAAAATTTCCTACAATATGGGTATCAAACGAAAGGTGAATGCCCAGGTTTCACTTGGACATCGATATATTTCGATAAATTTATCGATAACTGAGTTATCGGTCAAAATGTGGTTGCCCGAAAACCTTAAAATTTCCCTACAATATGGGTATCAAACGAAAGGGGAAGGCCTCAGGTTTCATTTGGACTTCAATATATTTCGGTAAATTTATCGATAACTGAGTTATCGGTCAAAATGTGGTTGCCCGAAAACCTTATAATTTTCCTACATAATGGGTATCAAACGAAAGGTGAAGGCCCGAGGTTTAATTTGGACATCGATATATTTCGATAAATTTATCGATAACTGAGTTATCGGTCAAAATTTGGTTGCCCTCAAACCTTAAAATTTCCCTACAATATGGGTATCAAACGAAAGGGGAGGGCCCCAGGTTTCATTTGGACATCGACATATTTCGATAAATTTATCGATAACTGCCTTATCGGTCAAAATATGGTTGCCCGAAAACCTTAAAATTTCTCTACAATATGGGTATCAAACGAAAGGTGAAGGCCCCAGGTTTCATTTGGACATCGACATATTTCGATAAATTTATCGATAACTGACTTATTGGTCAAAATATGATTGCCCAAAAACCTAAAAAATTCCCTACAATATGGGCCAACGAAAAGGTGAATGCCCCAGGTTTCACTTGAACATCGACATATTTCGATAAATTTATCGATAACTGAGATATCGGTCAAAATATGATTGCCCAAAAACCTAAAAAATTCCCTACAATGTGGGTATCAAACGAAAGGTGAAGGCCCCAGGTTTCACTTGGACATCGACATATTTCGATAAATTGATCGATAACTGAGTTATCGGTCAAAATATGATTGCGCAAAAACCTAAAAAATTTCCTACAATATGGCTATCAAACGAAAGGTGAATGCCCAGGTTTCACTTGGACATCGATATATTTCGATAAATTTATCGATAACTGAGATATCGGTCAAAATGTGGTTGCCCGAAAACCTTAAAATTTCCCTACAATATGGGTATCAAACGAAAGGGGAAGGCCTCAGGTTTCATTTGGACTTCAATATATTTCGATAAATTTATCGATAACTGAGTTATCGGTCAAAATGTGGTTGCCCGAAAACCTTATAATTTCCCTACATAATGGGTATCAAACGAAAGGTGAAGGCCCCAGGTTTAATTTGGACATCGACATATTTCGATAAATTTATCGATAACTGAGTTATCGGTCAAAATGTGGTTGCCCAAAAACCTTAAAAATTCCCTACAATATGGGTATCAAACGAAAGGGGAAGGCCCCATGTTTCATTTGGACTTCGATATATTTCGACAAATTTATCGTACGGAACGCTATCGGTAATGCCCTTCTCGACATTATGGATGAGTCTCCGGGTGCCACTCCGATGGGTTCTGAAGCGGGATGGCACCAGGGCCGAATCAAGGTATTCGCTTGCGAGGATGCAAAAACTGTTGCATTGTACAAGGCAGCAGCCGCAAGACTAGGTGAGATCTACCAAGGGGCAAGAATCGAGGTTGTCGACTGGAAGGACATCCCGGCTCGGCCAAGGGCAAGAGCGTGGATTCCTGCTATCCCTGCTGAACCTGAGAGAATTCTCAGGATGCTGAGGATCATGAACCCGTCTCTCCCGACGCAGGACTGGGGTGTAAATCTGGTCGAGGACGCGGTAGGGCCTGATAGGCAAGTGGTCTTCACCTTGAATAAGGAGGCACTCGAGCCCCTTAAACGGTGCAATGGACGAGTGCACTACGGCATGGGTCAGATCGTGATCCACGTATACCGCGGCGATGCACAGCGCACTGCTATTTCGGCTGCACCGGAGGACTCGGACATCGCTGTGCCGGAAGGGGAGTCGGAGATGTCCGACTCGGAAAGTATGGTATCTGCCACGTCAAATGGCGAAGGAGCAGTGAACAGCTCGGAAATGGGAGACAGCCTGCTGGACGGGGAGGACCTCAACGTCACAGTGATAGCAGCTAGTCCTGAGCGCACCACAGTTGACACTGCCACAGTTAGTAGGATCTCTGCCACGCCAAACCGTGGTCTGAAGAAATCGTCGTTGAAAGATAAGCCTCCAGACGAGGTGGAACTCGACGATACGGCGGTGACAGGGAAGTCTGAGCACTCTCATTGGTGGGTGGTGGTTCAGATAAACCTGCACAAATCTAAAGCAGCCTCGGCTGCTTTAATCAGTCGTCTCTCTAAAGGCGACGTAGATGTGGTCCTCATCCAAGAACCCTGGGTCAACAGCTCAAGGATTTGCGGTTTGGGGACTAAGGGTTATAAGCTTATTCGAGCCAGCGAGGGGGGCAGGGTTAGAGCCTGTATTTTAGTTAAGTCTGAGCTGAATGCATTTCTCTTGCCCAACTATACCAATGGTGACGTTACAGCTGCCAGTTTAACAGTCGACAGTACCAGTCTGACGATGGCGTCGGTCTATATGCCCTACGACGCCGAAGAACCTCCGCCCCAGAGGGAGGTAAAAGACCTGGTGGCAAATTTTTCCATGGGTCATCTTATTATCGGAACTGACGCCAATGCTCATCACGTCCAGTGGGGAAGCTCCGATATCAATGCTAGAGGAGAGTCGTTGTTTGACTATTTGTTAACAACTAACCTGGTAGTTTGCAACGTGGGTAACGAACCTACGTTTATTACTAAAACCCGTAGGGAGGTAATAGATCTTACTATTTGCAGCGAAGGCGCTTATGAGTGGGTCAGAAAATGGCGCGTTCTCGATGAGCACTCATTCTCCGACCACCGGTACGTAGAAATAGTTCTAGACTTTTCTGTTGAGCAGCCGGTTATGAAACGCAACCCACGTAACACTAACTGGCAGCTACACAATGAAATACTATCTAGGGACTTACCAGCACTGCCCCCACAAGTCCCCTCATCAGTAGGGGAGTTGGAGGATCTGGTAAAGGCCTTTACAACGGCGCTCTCGAATGCCTTAGAGCAGGCTTGCCCAGTGCCAAAACCACGCGGTAAACATAGGCCGCATTGGTGGTCCTACGACCTGGACTCGCTCCGAAAATCATGTAGGACACAATTTAATAAGGCCAAGAGCCTTGGCACGGAGACTCAATGGCTCGAATATAAAGTTAAACTCAGGGCCTACAAAAAAGCTCTGAGGCAGGCGAAGAGAGTATCGTGGAGAAATTTCTGCACTGGGGTCGAAAATGTCGACGATACAGCGAGACTTAGACGAGTGCTCTCAAAAACTCAAACAGCCACAAGCTATTTGCGCAAACCTGACGGATCCTGGACCAGCACGGAGAGGGAAACCCTAGAGCTGCTCTTGAATGCGCACTTCCCAGGGAACTTGCATGAGGAACCCGTAGCACCTACAACAAACCTGGCTGTATACATACCCATCACGGAGGAAAAGGTTAGGTGGGCGGTTAAAAGCTTCGAACCGTTCAAGGCTGCCGGGCCAGACGGGATTATTCCCGCACAACTCATAAACACGCTGGAGACATCAGCCAAATGGCTGGTATTTCTCTATACAGCCTGCCTGGCTCTTAGCTACATTCCGTGCTCCTGGAGAAGTGCCACGGTAGTGTTTATTCCTAAGGCGGGGAAGGCGTCTCATTACGAGCCGAAGGACTACAGGCCGATCAGTCTCTCATCCTTTGTGCTCAAAACCTTCGAGAGGATAATAAATGACTACCTCTCCTCTACTATTGATAGCAACCTGATCTGTAGCTATCAGCATGCATACACCAAAGGGAAATCTACAGAAACTGCGCTTCACAGCCTAGTTTCTGTTATTGAAAAATCGCTGTATGAGAAGGAGTACTGTCTTGCGGCCTTTTGAGATATTGAAGGAGCCTTCAACGACATAAGCCCTGATGCTATAAACACCGCTTTAACAAGTCTGGGCATAAGCAGGTCTCTTATTGGACTTATTGATCAACTGCTAAGGGGTAGACGAATAGTTTCATCACTGGGCTCGGTTGACTTATCACGCTATGTCACAAGGGGAACGCCTCAGGGTGGTGTTCTCTCCCCGCTTCTATGGAACCTCACTGTCAACTCCATGCTGCGAGACACAAGCTGGGGGGGCGGGAAGGTAGTGGCATATGCAGACGACTTAGCTATAGTATATAGGGGCAAATTCCCACAAACCCTGTGCGACTTGATGCAAGTAGCACTGCGAGAGGTTTCCTCATGGTGCTCGCGCTGCGGACTGAGCATCAACCCGGGAAAAGTAGAACTGGTTCTTTTCACCAACCGCTATAAGATACCACCGCTAACACTACCAAAACTGAATGACGTGCACCTGAACCTGGCTGACAAAGCCAAGTTCTTAGGCACAGTTCTGGATAGGAAACTAACCTGGAAGGAGAATGTTCTTCAGCGCCAGAAGAAAGCGTGTATGGCACTCTACACATGCAAAAGAGCCATTCGAAAGAAATGGGGGCTCAGCCCCAAAATATGCAAATGGATCTACACCGCAATCATTCGACCAATCATGCTCTATGGAGTTGTGGTATGGTGGCCTGCGCTGAGCAAGGCAACAAACCTTAATCTGCTAGGTAAAGTAACAGATCTTGCATGATCTGTATAAGCGGTGCATTAAGAACAACGCCCAATGAAGCACTCCAGGCCATTCTTGGCATTTTGCCACTCGATCTGGAAGGGCACCGGGTAGCAGCAGCATCGGCTCTGCGTCTAAGGGAAACGTCCGGCTGGGGCGCAAGCACTACTGGACACGCCTGTATTTTGGGATCCTATAGCTTTCTTCCGCTGAGCACGGATCGTTGTGCGACCACAACCGTCGGAGATAGCTGTTTTAAAATCAACATTCCCAGCCACTCATGGCGGCACTTCCATTTATACTGATGGCTCGAAGTTAGACGGCAGAGTTGGAGGAGGGGTTTATTCAAAGGATCTGAACCTTGAGCTCTCCTTCAGACTACCTGATCACTGCAGTGTCTTCCAGGCTGAAGTTTCAGCAATCATGGACGCCGCGGCTTGGATAGGCCAACACACTATCGGACACGACATTTTTATATTCAGCGACAGCCAGGCGGCCATCAAATCCCTTGGCTCTTATTCGTTCAACTCTGAACTGACGCTCAGCTGTCGTCGATCTCTACAAGAGATGGCCCAACAGAATCGCGTGAACCTCACATGGGTCCCGGGGCATAGGGACATTGAGGGAAATTGTAGGGCAGACGAACTTGCGAGGCAGGACACGACCAAGCAGGTTCTTCGGGATAAAGAGCGCTTAGGTATGCCGTTTGCCACATGCAAGCTTATGCTGAAGGAGTACACACTCCGCCAAGCCAACGAAAGATGGCTGCAATCTCCAGGATGCCGGATATCCAAAGAAACCTGGCCGAAATGGGACCATAAAAGATCAAGACAAATTTATGCCTTAAGAAGAAGAGAAATCTCCATATTAATAGGCGTATTGACTGGGCACTGACTCATTGGTAGGCACGCAGAAAGACTTGGTGTGCCCTACCGACGATGCTGTAGGAGTTGTAAGGATGATGAGGAGGAGGAAACGGTGGAGCACCTCATCTGCAACTGCCCGGCTTTAAGTGGCGCGAGAATGCGCTTTTTGGGAGTTCCCTTCCTGGTTAGCCTACGCCAGGTCACGGAGCTGGACATAAAGGACCTGATGGCCTTCATCAAGTCATCTAAATGGTTCGAGGAGGAGTAACGGTGTCGGTATAGGAACGTCAGTCCCGGGATTCTGCTATGTGGAGAATTCCGTTAATACCGGGATTTTCCATATGACAGGGTCCCGGAACTGACTTTCCTAGTGTTGGTGGTATCACAACGGGCCTTTTAATACTGGCCTAGGTGTGCCTCTACGGTAGCCACTTGAACCTAACCTATCGATAACTGAGTTATCGGTCAAAATATGATTGCCCAAAAACCTCAAAAAATTCCTACAATATGGGTATCAAACGAAAGGTGAATGCCCCAAGTTTCACTTGGACATCGATATATTTCGATAAATTTATCGATAACTGAGTTATCGGTCAAAATGTGGTTACCCGAAAACCTTAAAATTTCCCTACAATATGGGTATCAAACGAAAGGGGAAGGCCCCAGGTTTCATTTGGACTTCGATATATTTCGATAAATTTATCGATAACTGAGTTATCGGTCAAAATGTGGTTGCCCGAAAACCTTAAAATTTCCCTACATAATGGGTATCAAACGAAAGGTGAAGGCCCCAGGTCTCATTTGGACTTCGATATATTTCGATAAATTTATCGATAACTGAGTTATCGGTCAAAATATGGTTGCCCGAAAACCTTAAAATTTCCCTACAATATGGGTATCAAACGAAAGGCGAAGTCCAGGGTTGCCGTTTGGATACAATTGTATCCATTTGAATACATTTTAAGTCAATGGATACAAAGATACAAAAAGTTTTAAATGGATACATTTTTAACAGCTCCAACAATCGTTTTGTATTTTCAAAGAAACGAACAAAATCCAAGAAGCTATACATTAGGGTGATTCAAATAAAAAGAATTTGTTTTTTTTTCGGTCATACCCCCTGAAAAGTTAGGTATTGATAAGAAAATAAGCTTTGCAAAAAATTAGCCCTTTAACTTAACCCTTAGGGGTGGCTATTTTTTCCGCCCTTTTGTATGGGAAATGTATGGGAAAAAGTGAGATTTTTTTCAAAGTGTTTTTTCTCATAATTTTTTAAATTTTTGTGTGTGTTACTGTGTATGCGTGTGCCACAGTACAAAAATCTTTCATTTTTATCTCTCCTTTTTTGAAAAACATTTCAAATATTATGAGATAAATCACTTTGAAAAAAATCCTATTTCCATAAAAAAGGGCGAAAAAATAGCCACCCCTATGGATTAAGTTACAGCGCTAACTTTTTGCTTGGCTTATTTTCTCATCGATACCTAACTTTTTAGGGCCTAAGAACAAGTCGACCTTTTTTGAATCACCTGAGAAAAATCACTTAAAAAAAAAACCTATTCTTTCCCATACATTTTAACTAAAAAAGGGTGAAAAAAAAAAAAATAATAAGGGTTAAGTTACAGCGCTTTTTTTGCTTGGCTTATTTTCTCATCGATACCTAACTTTTTAGAGCCTAAGAACAAGTCGACATTTTTTGAATCACACTAGTGTACATGTTTCTTTGCTAGTAAAAAATGTGGATACATTTTTGTCAGGATGGATACACTTTTGGATACAAAAAAAATTGAGCTTGTGGCAACGCTGGCGAAGTCCCCAGGTTTAATTTGGACATCGACATATTTCGATAAATTATCGATAACTGAGTTATCGGTCAAAATATGATTGCCCAAAAACTTAAAAAATTCCCTACAATATGGGTATCAAACGAAAGGTGAATGCCCCAGGTTTCACTTGGACATAATGGGTATCAAACGAAAGGTGAAGGCCCCAGGTCTCATTTGGACTTCGATATATTTCGATAAATTTATCGATAACTGAGTTATCGGTCAAAATGTGGTTGCCCGAAAACCTTAAAATTTCCCTACAATATGGGTATCAAATGAAAGGGGAAGGCCCCAGGTTTCATTTGGACTTCGATATATTTCGATAAATTTATCGATAACTGAGTTATCGGTCAAAATGTGGTTGCCCGAAAACCTTAAAATTTCCCTACATAATGGGTATCAAACGCAAGGTGAAGGCCCCAGGTCTCATTTGGACTTCGATATATTTCGATAAATTTATCGATAACTGAGTTATCGGTCAAAATGTGGTTACCCGAAAACCTTAAAATTTCCCTACAATATGGGTATCAAACGAAAGGGGAAGGCCTCAGGTTTCATTTGGACTTCAATATATTTCGGTAAATTTATCGATAACTGAGTTATCGGTCAAAATGTGGTTGCCCGAAAACCTTAAAATTTCCCTACATAATGGGTATCAAACGAAAGGTGCACAGAGCCAACACTGCCTAATAAAATAGAACAAAAGTCATATGATATCTCTATAGATTTTCTTCAAGAAGAAGTTCTTTTTATTTTTGAAGAGAAAATCTTATTAATCATTACAAAGAGAAATCTTGCAAAAAACGTACTGATTTCTTAGGGTTCCTAACAAGAAGATTCGACTTATTAATGTTTACAAAGGGAAAACATATTTCCGCGTAATTTTATGTGTTAATAACACGATCTTAGGGTTCCTAACAAGAAGATTTGACTTATTAATGTTTTCAAAGGGAAAACATATTTCCGCATAATTGTATGTGTTAATAAGACGATCTTAGCGTTCCTAACAAGAAGATTTGACTTATTAATGTTTTCAAAGGGAAAACATATTTCCGCATAATTGTATGTGTTAATAAGACAATCTTAGGGTTCCTAACAAGAAGATTTGACTTATTAACAGATTTCCGCATAATTGTATGTGTTAATAAGATTTGACTTATTAATGTTTTCAAAGGGAAATCTTGCAGAAAACGAACTGATTTCTTAGGGTTCCTAACAAGAAGATTCGACTTATTAATGTTTTCAAAATGAAATCACATATTATTGAGAAGAAAATAAAAATTATATTTCAGAGTTCTTATATTCTCTTCGAGAACTTCAGATTACCAGTTACGATTCAGTTTTAGATTTCTCTTGTATTGCCTTTACCTTCTTATGTTGCCTTTTTATATTTCCTTCACGCCATCTCACCGCACTCTTCCTTACATTGCCTCCACACTTGCCATATTGCCTCCACCGCGAATCGAACTAACCACATATTGAATGCTGAACACAGGTGCTTACCATCGAGCCATCGGGTACTTCTGCTTCTCAGCGTATAATTGTTCTACATGATGTCTGCTGATGATGATGCAAGATTTCCCTTTGAAAATATTAATAAGTCAAATCTTCTTGTTAGGAACCCTAAGATCGTCTTATTAACACATACAATTATGCGGAAATATGTTTTCCCTTTGAAAACATTAATAAGTCAAATCTTCTTGTTAGGAACCCTAAGATTGTCTTATTAACACATATAATTATGCGGAAATATGTTTTCCCTTTGAAAACATTAATAAGTCGAATCTTCTTGTTAGGAACCCTAAGATCGTCTTATTAACACATACAATTATGCGGAAATATGTTTTCTCTTTGAAAACATTAATAAGTCAAATCTTCTTGTTAGGAACCCTAAGATCGTCTTATTAACACATACAATTATGCGAAAATATGTTTTCCCTTTGAAAACATTAATAAGTCAAATCTTCTTGTTAGGAACCCTAAGATCGTCTTATTAACACATACAATTATGCGGAAATATGTTTTCCCTTTGAAAACATTAATAAGTCAAATCTTCTTGTTAGGAACCCTAAGATCGTCTTATTAGCACATACAATTATTCGGAAATATGTTTTCCCTTTGAAAACATTAATAAGTCAAATCTTCTTGTTAGGAACCCTAAGATCGTCTTATTAACAAATACAATTATGCGGAAATCAGTTAATAAGTCATATCTTCTTGTTAGGAACCCTACGATCATCTTATTAAAATAAGAAGTTTTTCTCTTTCACCTTTTTTTCAATATTTTGACAGAAATTTCAAGAGGATTTTCTTATTAATAACACATATAAAAAGAAATCGCAAAGAAAAAAGAAGAAATTGCACTTGATAATATCAATAAGAATTTCCTCATTAAACCAAATAGATTTGCGTATGGTTTTTTTTTCGTTTCCGCCGTCTTGACTACCCCTGAGCCTGAAAACCGTTCATAAAGACAATCTTATTAATTTTATTAGGCATTTTTGGCTCTGTGTGAAGGCCCCAGGTCTCATTTGGACTTCGATATATTTCGATAAATTTATCGATAACTGAGTTATAGGTCAAAATGTGGTTGCCCGAAAACCTTAAAATTTCCCTACATAATGGGTATCAAACGAAAGGTGAAGGCCCCAGGTCTCATTTGGACTTCGATATATTTCGATAAATTTATCGATAACTGAGTTATCGGTCAAAATATGGTTGCCCGAAAACCTTAAAATTTCCCTACAATATGGGTATCAAACGAAAGGTGAAGGCCCGAGGTCATATTTCGATAAATTTATCGATAACTGAGTTATCGGTCAATATATGATTGCCCAAAAACATAAAAAATTCCCTACAATATGGGTATCAAACGAAAGGTGACTGCCCCAGGTTTCACTTGGACATCGATATATTTCGATAAATTTATCGATAATTGAGTTATCGGTCAAAATATGATTGCCCAAAAACCTAAAAAATTTCCTACAATATGGGTATCAAACGAAAGGTGAATGCCCCAGGTTTCACTTAGACATCGATATATTTCGATAAATTTATCGATAACTGAGTTATCGGTCAAAATGTGGTTGCCCGAAAAGCTTAAAATTTCCATACAATATGGGTATCAAACGAAAGGGAAGGCCCCAGGTTTCATTTGGACTTCGACATATTTCGATAAATTTATCGATAACTGAGTTATTGTCAAAATGTGAGACCAAATACCTTAAAATTTCCTAACAGTATGGGTATCAAACGAAAATGGAAGTCCAGAGCTTTCGTTTGGACTGCTGTATTTTTCGATATATTTGTCGATAATCTCATACGACATTTGACTAAAAAGTAAAAAATAAATATAGTTTAAAACAAGTAAGGAAGTCTAAGTTCGGGTGAAACCGAACATTACATACCCAGCTGTGCACATAAAGTGGGCGTGATCGTTCACCGATTTTTCTTATTTTCTGTGGTAGTACTGTACATAAACATAACATGCCTGGTACCTAGTTTCGTAAATCTATCTCACACCATTCTGAAGTTGTTAGCAGTCGGATTTAAAAATTGCTTGACTCATAAGTGGGCGGTGCCACGCCCACTTTCCAAAATTTTGAAAAAATTATGTAAAGAATATGAAAGTTGATGTATGTACCAAATTATATTATTATAGCGAAATCAGTTAATTAGATATGGACTTTTTAATATTTCCACCTCCTTCAATATAACTTTTATGAAAAAGTAGGCGTGGTCGCGAAGCGATTTCGTTTATTTTCTATAGCTGAATTTACCACAACAATAGTATGTCCTCTACGAAATTTCGTTATACTAGCATAAACTGTTCTGAAGTTATTAAGAGTCAAAATTTTAAAATGTCTTCAAATATACGTGGGCGGTACCACGCCCCCTTTTCAAAAATTTTTATAAAATCGGCCTTAGAACATCTAAATCAATACATATTGCAAATTTTACCATTGTAGCTGCTTCTAATATTGAATTAACCCATTTTATACGTTTTTCGAAATTTTCGATATCGAAAAAGGGGCCGATTTTACCCATTTTCAATAGCAATCTATTCTGAACCCAAATAAGTACGCATGCCAAATTTGGTGAAGATATCTCATTATTTGCTCAAGTTATCGTGTTAACGGACAGACGGACGGACGGACGGACGGACGGACGGACGGACGGACGGACGGACGGACGGACGGACGGACAGACGGACGGACATGGCTCAATCAAATTTTTTTTCGATCCTGATCATATTGATATATGGAAGTCTATATCTATCTCGATTCCTTTATACCTGTACAACCAACCGTTATCCTAACAAAGTTATAATACCCTGTGTACAAGTACAGCTGGGTATAAAAACTAAAACTCACGCTTTTAGAGAGTATTGAACTAAAAAGTTGAAAATAATTTTAAAAGCCCTACACAGTAGAATTGTGGAAAAAGTTGTCCGCTTTGTCCCATAATTTTCGTATATCGAGCGCTCGACGCTTTTCCCACATAATGCTAGTTTCTTTACTACGCTTTCATTAGCTTTACTTGTACATACATTCATATGTGTGCTTGCTTGTTTGTATGTAACTCTATTTCAGTCTACCCGATAGTGGCATATGACTGTCACAAAAACCTTGAAATGTGCCTTCAATATGGGTGTCAAACGATAGGAGGTTGCATTATGACTTCGATATATTTATCGATAACTAAGATATCGGTCATAATGCCTACAATCTGGGTATCAAACAAAAGGGAAGTTCTACAGGTTTCTATTGGATTTAGGAATATTTCGATATATTTATCGATAACTGAGTTATCGGTCAAAATGAGGTTGTCCAATAATATTCAAAATTGCCTACAATATGGGTATCAAACGAAAGTGGAACCCTAGAGGTTTCGTTTGCACTGCGGTATATTTCGATATATTTGTCGATTACTTCATAACACATTTAACTAAAAAGTAAAAATAAATATAGTTTAAAAAGCGAAAACACGCGCTTTTAAAGAATATTGCACTAAAAAGGTAAAAATAATTTAAATAAAAAACGAAGATTATGGAACAAAGCGGACCACGCTTTTTCCACAATACTACTGTGTAGGGGTTTTAAAATAATTTTTAACTTTTTAGTTCAATACTCTCTAAAAGCGTGAGTTTTAGTTTTTTTTAAACTATATTTATTTTGAGTGTTAACCGAAAAAAAATATTGCGCAAAAAAAGGTCGCACATCGAAAAAACGTTTGCACAGTTGACAGATTTTGACTCTATAGTATCCGGACATACCAAGAAAACTACGGAGTTCCTTTAAAGTTCTTGGTTGTGGGAAATTCGCAATCGCTTCCACCTTTACGGGGTTGGTTTTACTCCATCTGACGATATGACGAATCCCAAATTCAACCTCTTTTTTAAAAAAATGACATTTGTCTAGTTGCACTTACATATTTGCTTCTTGCAACGTTTTAAATATTTTTTTGATATGTTCAATATGCTCTTCTTCTGTTTTACTGAAGATTATAATGTCATCGATATAAGCATGAGCATATTTTCCAATGTGCTCATACAAAATGACATCAAGCGCTCTTTGGAAAATTGAAGGTGCATTCTTCAATCCAAATGGCAAACGAGTGAATTCAAAGTTACTGGTCAAGCCGACCAGTCTTCCCAACATCTGATTCTTTAAACAGGATCTGATGAAACCCGCTTTTTAAATCCAATACCGAGAAAAATTTACTTTCTCCTAAATTAGAAATTACCCCAGAAATTTCAGGTATTGCGTTTCTGTCTGCTGTCGTTACCGAATTCAGCTTACGATAGTCTATTACCATACGGTATTGTTTATTACCCTCTGAATCCGCTTTTTTTCCGGAACAATCCATATTGGTGAATTGTAGGGTGACCTTGATGGCCTAATAATTTTTCATTTCATTTCATTTATTTGGAATAATATTAGTACAATAAGATCTATGATCTTTTATAGTACAAAAAAATTTAAGTGGAACAAGTAAAGAAAAAAAAAATAATAATAATAAAAAGTAATATTGCATTATAATTACAAAACTTAACAGCGAACAATGGTAATAAAGCAGGAATAATGCATTTTAATAATAAACATCAGCTAACAGTTCTTTTATCTGTTTCTCTACCTCTGGTTTGAGAGAAGCTGGATATGGATAAAATTTTGAGTAAATAGGAGTTTTATCTAACGTCCTTATTTCTCCAATAACTTTTGTTGTATATGTTAATTTCTCATTTGGTTCTGAGAACAATTTTGGGAATGCATGAATTATCTCGTTCATGTCCTTCTTTTGTTGTGACGATAAATGCTCGTCTTTTATTTGGATGGCATTTACTGCCTTGCAGGGAAGCTGTTTGAGTTTAATCCTTTTACCATTTCCCAATATTAGGTAATTTTCCCTTAATGTATCGTTTCCTAAAATTCCATCAAATGTCCTTAGAGATGGCATTAGGAAAAATTCTATTTCTCTATTAGTATCGAATAATTTCGCATACATGTGGTTTTCGATTTTTATGTTTCCTACTACTGACTTGGCGTAGAACGGAATTTTATTTTTAATAATTGTCTTTGGTAAATGTGGTTGGATATAGTTTTTGCTAGATCTTGTGTCCACTAGAAATTTTAGTATTGCGCCCCCTCTGCCTTGGCTTCGAAATAGGGCAGCGAGGAGCTCATAAAACTTAAAAAATTTACATCCGATGGTTCATCTCCTGGTTGATGTCCTTCTTCTTGTTCCGATATATGGAAGGTCCTTTGAGCCTTGCTATTTCTTTGCACAAAAGATTCTGCAGGTCTTTTTCCCTGGAATTGGCCTTGGTTATTCGCAGGTTTATTCATATAGTTGACTCTACGAGAGTGTATGCTTTGGTCCACATCCATGGGCTCGGGCCTAGGTTGCGGTTTGGGTGGCCTGGGTGGTGCATTTGTATTCGTGTTTGAACGATTATTTTGCCACGTTTGTTGATTTGGTTGCGGGTTATGGGCTAATTGGGGGTAAAAATTCTGCTGTTGTTGTGGTGAGGCATTGTATTTCCTTACTGGGATTTGGAATTTTTGGTACGATTGCCTTATATTATTGGCATGGTTCGTCCTAAAGTTTTGATTATTAAATTTTTGGCACAGATGCAGAGCCTGAGGTAAATCAACAGGTTCCTTCATACCTAGTAGCCTTGGTAGATCCCCATTCAAACCTCTTATAAAGGTGTCTAGCGCCTTATTACGGTACGATTGCGTCAGCATACGTAGCGTTTCATTGCTTGTACCCTCATAACCTAGTTTATTTAATATCAACGAAAGGTGTTTGTATACCTGTTGATAAAATTCGTTTATTATTTTATTACCTTGCACCAGTGTCGTCATCTGGTACTCCAAGGTTGACAAGTCGCGTCTGTCGGCATAATGCATCGCTAAGCATTTTGTTATTGCCGGCCAATCAAGTGGAGTGTTGTAGGATTCTAAGGCAGTGTCGGCTTGACCAGTTATCTTATTCCTAATCACACTCAGGATTCCATAATATTTGGGAGTTCCTTTTATTGATTCGTATACACTGAGTATACGATACACGTTTTTTTTTCCAGGAATTAAATTCTCCTGATTTTCCTGAAAATTCCTTCAGACATTTTACTACGTCTGGTATTTTGTCTAATTCATTTATATTTCCCCTATGCCTTTCCTCTATGACCTGGTCAACTGCTGTGGCCAAGCTTGCATTCGGATTCAGCACATTTTGGACTACCCGTGGTCCTTCTTGTGTCAATATGTTTGTAGCGATGTCTGATATTAGGCTCCTCAGATCATCCATGCTTATTTGATTACCATTTGCCGCTTGAGGGGCGTTGGCGTTTAAGGCTGGGGGCCTTACAGCTTTTCTTTGTTATAGCGCTTATTGGCCCTAATCATGGCTGTTATTTCTTGCTCTACTGTATCTTTATTTTCATAATATGCTAAAGTAGCTCTTTTATTCTTGCCTATCATATTAAAAGCCATTTGCATACACCTAATTTTACCTAGTCTTTCTTTTTTTCGTTATTGTTCGTTTCTTAGGTGTATAAGTTATTTCATATTTTTCCAAATTAGCTAAAATCCTATCAAAATTTTCGTTGTCCACGTCAGATGGCAAAGCGTCCATATTATAATAATTTTGCAAGGATTTATTTGGCAAGGAGTCTTTGCCCTTTTTAAGTTAGAAATTCTATTTTTATATTATTCTGTCTATAGATCCAGAATTCTCCATCAAAATATCTTTTTTTCCCAAAAATCCAGCAATAATTTAGCGAATAAATTATTCGACTGGTTTAAAGTTCGTTTTTGTTAACTTAGGTGTAGCACTTTGCGTACGTTGTTTGTTGTCGTCTTCCTTCTGCTGAGTATTTATTCCACTTCGCCCTATGCTTGATGTCGTCGTCTTCCTTCTGCTGGGATTTTTTTACGCCTGATGTCGTCGTCTTCCTTCTGCTGGGTATTTATTCCACTTCGCCCTATGCTTGATGTCGTCGTCTTCAAGAATTGCTATTCTCCAAAGGAATCGTGGGAGGAAATTGGTTTTGTCACCCGGTTGACCTTGCTGTGCCTCGTCTCGCAGCTGATGGTATTCCTTTGGATTGCTGATAGCATTCCTTTGGATTTTATGGCTCATAGCGAACAAATGTTAAATAAAGGTAAAGTTAATTTTAAGTCTTTTTGATAATGGCTGGTACGTAGTACCCCCTGTTTGCTTACGCTACTAATGAGCCAATTTAGCACGGAGCCAATTTATCACTTTTATTTTATTGTTTAATACCCGATCGGTTCAAAATTACAAGTAAATTTATTAAGTTTTTTAGGCTTATCCGATCTATTCTTCATCTGGTTATTAGCATCTTCAGCTGAGTGAAAATCTCGATCGACAACTTACAAAAGAAACTAACATCACACTTGCCTATAGATCCAACAACACTTTGTCCTCAGTATTTACAAATGCGAAAAGCCCAATTGATGGTCACCAACAAAGTAATGTGGTGTACCAAATAAAATGCGGAGGCAATGAGAACGAGGGATGCGATCAGGTATATATCGGGACTACTAAAAGATATCTAAGTACCAGGCTAGCAGAACACCAAGCCGATGCTAAAAAACATAAAAATAACACAGCACTATCACAACACACAACAATAAGTGGACATACAGCTGACTTCGCTAACGCGGTTATATTAGACAAAGAAAGAAGAACAAGAACACGGTATAATTTGGAAAGTTTACGAATACTGCAGAAAAGGGACAAAACAATGAATAAGAAGAAAGCCGTTGACGACAGCGCTGCAGCTTATGTTTTGTGTTTGTAATATTTTAACAAATTTTGTTTGTATATATGTAATAATTACTTAGTATTGACCATAGTACAGGTCTACAAGTAAGTTATCCTTATTTCTCTCTCTTTCTAATACACCCAATTTTGACACTGTAGACAGTGTCAAACTAGCTTAACTAACACAGCAACCCGAGACCCAGGGTTGAAATTTCCAAGAAGAAATGGAGTGAAATCTCCATACAGGGTTGCTGTGTAGGTATATTTTTAAAGCAATTTAGTATGGAAATGTAGAACAAAATGTATGCCTATGAACTAAACAAATTTTGTGATTTGGATAAAATTTATTGTTTTTTTATGAAAAATAATGTCATTTCAATTATATGAACTATAACTATTTGAATATCAATATATTTTGCAGTTTTTATACATACATTTCAATATTTATTTTGATGATAAATGAAATGATTCCAATATATTTATATATTTTATGAATAAGAATATTTTGAAATACATTGCAGACGTGAAATGCAACCCTGCGCGTAAATATGTACGTACATATGTGTGTGTATACACAACTGTTGGTTCAAACGAAGCAGTTGATGAAGTACCCGAAATTGCCTAGAAAACAAAAAAAATTATGTTAGCTTTTATGAAAGCCCTGTAGACTGGAAAGACATTGTCCATTTATATGAACAGGACTCAAAATATGACATATCATGCACTCACAAGCTAAAATCAGTTCATATTAGGCCAAAACAGCATAATAAAATGAGCGTAAAGTTAGCTTCCCAAGTATTTAGCAACTCAGTTGCCAGTGCAATGTTCGCTGTTTATAGCTCCGGAACTTTACGTACTTCAGCTTTTCCTTCATTTTTCAATGCAGCAGAGTTTGTACTGTTTTTTGACAAACTCTTTAACATTTTTAATAGTCTTGTTTTTGGAGCAACGGGAAACTACAAGCAACCTTTCACAGCGTCAGCAGAACAACTAGAATTCCTTGAGGAAGCTGAACGATTTCCTAATTCTTTCAAAGTACATGATAAAGAGGGTCGTGATATCACGAATAATTTTAGCTTCATTAAAGGTTGGATCCTTAATATTAATAGCTTGCCACATTTGTGGCAATTCTTGTCGAGTAAGGGCTTCCCACATTTAATGACCCGAAAACTATGTCAAGATAAAATAGAAAACTTTTTTGGACATATTCGAAGAGGAGGGGCGTTTGATTCAAAAATCACTGCGCAACGTTTTACATACCTCTTCAGACAAGCCTGTGGCGTAGGTTATATTAGATGTGTCGATAAAGGCAATTGGGAAATGTTGCCTGATGTGGAAGAATCATTGTCGTCTAGCACTCTTCAGGAAGCATGTAGTGATCGTTTAGTGAGGGACACCTCTTGGCAAACATTCCAAGGCTTACCTCGTCCTACCTTAAGCTCTATTCCGAATGTTGAAATTGATGTATCTGTTGATATGGATCAAAGCAGTTTTCTTCATCGTAGTGCCTTTGTATACTTTTGTGGCTATTTATATTTCAAATATTTTAAAATGCATAACTGTTTAATGTTTTTACCCAGATTTGATGGTGATATGAGTGAAAAAGACTTCTACTTTACAATGGAGAAGCAGTTCACTAATTGTGAACTTGTAAAACCGCCTTCAGAGTTTATTGACTTTATTTCAACTATTGAAAAAATTTATTCCGATAATTTCGATTCCACCTGTCATAAAGTTGGGTTTTCCCAAATACTCTATGATAAAAAGGTAGACGTGGTGCCCTACTTTTGTTGCGAAAACTGCAAACCAGACGTCATTAAGGCTGTTTTTATAAGAATCAGAACATACTTTTTGGTAAATCATTTTAATAAGAAAGCGAATCAGCCTATCTTCAAAAATGTTAATTTTTTGTGCATAACACACCATTAGGACTCACTTTTAGGTGGGGTGTTTCCGGATTCGAATCTAGTCTAATTAAAGTAAATATTTTTAATTTCATTTCAATTTTTGAAAAGGCTTACTTATTTTGTCAAGCAGATTTAGATATTTTTTTAAAGGCCACAATCTTCTTTCCAATACTCTTATTCGTCAGCAGAAATTTTTTTTAATAAGGTTTCACTATGGGTGTTTTTGTAAATATTGTAAATAGTTTTATTTGAACTGAATATACTTTTTTATTTTTATTTCCCCTAAGTATTTTTGTTTAGATTTTTTATATTTATTTTTAGTTATTGTACCTGAATTTTTAAAATGTGCAATTTTATTTTTATTAATAAGTTTGATTTTTGTTTTTTACGTTTTTATGTAATTACTAAGTATATTGGTGAAAATAGGCCTCTAGGGGAACCGAACACCTAAAAAAATCGGTAACGCGCCTACATTGCTGCCTCCTGGGTGGTGTGGAAAAGCAATGACAACTTTCATAAATGGATACAGCTCACTAATCTTAAATTTTTAATATATTACTATTAAGAATGTGTGAGAACAATGATTTAGTGCACTGTGTCCAATTATAGTAACTTTTTTATGTTTGAGTTATGGGACTCACTTATTTTCTTTATTTATTTATTTAAATAAACAATGATTTTTTATACAAATATGTCTGTTTATTCATTATTTAATGGAAAATGTGGTGATAAATCTCAATACTAACAGCGAGCGTGCAATACGTCGTCTTTGTTGTCGCTTTTCCTCGAGTTTAATGCAAGGTAATAATAATAATTATTTAATTGCTATGATTATTCATAACAAAGCTACGCGATCTATCACGCCCGAGCAACGAGGAGGAACACGCATCAGAAACAGTTGACAATTATTCCAAACCCAAAGGATGCTGTGTATGTTTGGTGGAAGCGCCATATAAGCAACTTTGTAGCAGTATGTGAACACTCCCTTATATGCACGCCACGCACACACAAAGTACAAAAAGAAAATAAGCACAGGCATCTATGAAAAAACACATTTAAATGGTGGGGCACTTTACTAATATATGCTGTAAGTAAGAAAAATGCTTGTTTTTTTTTTAAATATTTACAGAAATTTATACAATTAGCAAGTTGCGTTTTATGTAAACAAAGAAGAACAAGAGAGTTGTCATGGAAATATCAACCACAGGATTGCTTTTCTGCGTAGTGCTAAAAGTTTTAGAAAGTTTTAGAAAATATGAAAATTTTTTTTAGTTGCTATAATAAATAATTTTCTGCAAATAGTTTCTATTATTTATGAAGTTATTAAACATTTGTCACAAGCTACTACTACTTTTATTTCGGTCCTAACGAATGACACCCTTCGTTGAGTGGCTTCCAATAAGGGGAACCCGATCAGGTGAGCACAGCTGTAAGTCGAACAGCTGATTCATATCTTACTTGTACAGTTGTACTATGGTATTGACAATGCTACCACAGAAGATGGTACTCAACATTTCGCGCGCAATATTTGTTAATTTTGTATGCAATCATATGCTAGTTTAATGTATAATTGTTTGTAACTGAAATAAGGTTCGTACACAGTGAATAATTATTGTATAAAATTTATGTAAAATTTAAAAGTTAAAAATTTTGAGTGTAACAATTGTGATATTTATTGATTTTAATTTTATATTTTGTTGTTGTCGTAGGATAAAATAAATGCTCCCCTGAAGATGCTAATAACCATTAGCGAAACGTTGGGATGGAAAGTGAAATAAACATGTTTTATTTGCACTAAATGAAGAATAGATCGGATAAGCCTAAAAAACTTAATAAATTTACTTACCACTTTTATGTTTTATACCGAGTCCTCACTTTTTATTTTCAGGCTTTTGGTTTTTCAGCACTAGCTCTATTTCACTTTTTTTTCGATTGTTGCTTTTCCGGCGTTTGCGAGTCCTTACTTGTTTTCTTTCAGGACGACTTTCGCACGTACGGAACTTTACTTTTTATTCGCGGCGTTTTCGCGAATCCTTACTTTTTATTTTCAGGATAAATTTCGCGTGCCGAGAACTTCGCTCGGGCTCCAGTTGAATAAACGTTAGTTTGTTCTTTATTTTAATCAGGCGCGTCTTTATTGAAATCAAAAACCAACTCTCTACACTTAGATACAAAATTTTACTATTTATACTAAAATTATGCCTGTGCTGCAACTGCGGTCGACCTAATTTCTATGTGTGTATTTCTTGTGAAAGCATTTCACCATATTCGAAAATAATTGGTTGTATTGGTGGGTAACTGTCGAATTGGGAAATAGTTTGTTTACTTAAGTTGGATTTTCCCATATGACCCACTTATCTTATTCTTGTCTCAGCGTTTTAATATTGCGCAAGCATTGTATGGATGTTTAGCGTAGCTGAGTGCCGCTTTGAAGTGGATATGACTGAGGCGGCTGAATTATGATGAGTAGTCATATTTCAGGCGACTTATGAAATTAATTGCTTTTTTGTTGTGTCTTACAAAAAAATGTTTTGACTTTGCATAAATACATTGCATTGTAATTTATGGCGTGCGATCGGGGTAGTGTAGGTGATCATGTTAAAGAAATGCAATGCTTGGGAATTTATTTGAGTTCGCCGAATTATGAGTCATATGTATTTCGGGTAGAGGCAATTTTATTAAGTTATTTAACTGAATTGGTTCTATATAAATTGTTGATAGACGGCCTTCTGATATATGACCAGAGGTTAAACCACCTATGTTGGGTAGTTAACCTTTGGTTAACTCAAAATGAAAACTGAAAATCTGTGGAACGTAAGTTAACCTGACACTGTGAAATTGGGCCTAAAGTGAAAATACGTAATGTCATATAGCTATTAATTCTATTCAAGAGTTGTATTAGTTTTTGCTTTGCATGCCCAATTTATTGTAGATTTATCATGGGATGCGCAGAGGTCACTGGAATCCGATATAGTTGACTCATCCAAAGATTCTTCACTATTACTGGGATCACAAGAGTTACAACAACTTTGAATAATAAAAAAATCTTTGAAATTACGATTTTCTGCTATAAAAAATCAAAAACTCGTAAAATTCAGTAAATTTTTTTTTATACGTGCACAGCCGCGTTCCGGCGTGGGGGCCGCGCGGCGCTCCCTTTCCACCTTCAAACTTTTTCCTGCCTGCCGCTTATATCTTACCTTTTCATAATCTCTACATATAATAAAATTGTAAATTTCTGTCTGTATGTATGTTTGTGAACGTATCACTCGAAAACCGCTGATTGGAATTCAATGAAACTTTAAATTTAAATTTACGACATCGATTATTCCGATAACTCAACCGATTTCAAAATTATCGGTCGATATCTAAGTTATCCAGTCCTTTTCTACCTTTTGGCGATCAAAATCAACTGTTTAAAACACCCCGCGGTGCAATTGAAAATGTGTCATCGATCAAAATCTTTTTATTGTTGTTGTCCAAAGTTATTGAAAATATCCCTGCAAAAAATGCGATTAGTCCGGCATGCATCCGGGATCAATCGCAGAGGAACAGGAGACTACTACTTTTTCTAGTCTCTTTGTATGGAGAGTTTTGATCGCAGTTGTTCGAGCATGTCCTATGGAGAGACTAATTGTACCCCTTTCATACCAGAACGGGTATGAATGTAGATTCGTCGCTTGTGTAAAGTGTAAACTAAAGTTTTCCCCATTCATATTTGTAACAGCTCCTAGGAGCTTTCACGGGTAAGTGTTATTGAAATTATAGTGTCCTATTGGATTGGATAGGATATAACCTTCCAAATCCCCAAGATAACCGTCTGATTAATGCCCAACTCTATCCGTAAGGCATTTGTTATGCAAATTGTAGACCAGTTGTACCCGAAAGGGATTAATCGAGGACAACTCTCTTTAGGGATTAATCGCACAATTTTTTGCAGGGACAGTTACAAAAACGTGAAAGCTAGTGGAATTTTCAACGTTTGACGCGCAAAATAAATTAGCCAACATGTTGGCAAATGTGTGTAATTTGACGTGCGCACAGCTGATTTTACCGTCGCAAATTAAATGCGAATTTTCATGCCAGTTTTAAGGACATAATGAAAACACATATGACACCAAATTGACATGGTGATAGTTGAGTCAGTTTTGAGGTCAGTCATTTCGACCTCGTGAAAACCAGCCATTTGCGCTTACACGCTGTCAGATGAAAATAGAAACCATTCTATTCCTAATGTTGGTGCATATGATTTGTCAGAAGACATTTTTACCACGCTTTTATTAGGTTCACTTGTATGTTTGCTTGTTTGTTTGTTTGTTTGTTTGTTTGTTTGTTTGCTTGTTTGCTTGTATGTACGTGACTCTCGTTCGGTCTAAGCCCCAGTGGCCCAAAAACCGAAAAATGTCCCTACAATATGGGTATCAAACGAAAGGGGAAGACCTCTGGTTTCATTTGGACCTCGATATATTTCGATAAATTTATCGATAACTGAGTTATCGGTCAAAATGTGGTTGCCCGAAAACCTTAAAATTCCCCTACAATATGGGTATCAAACGAAAGGGGAAGACCGCAGGTTTCATTTGGACTTCGATATTTTTCGATAAATTTGTCAATAACTGAGTTATCGGTCAAAATGTGAATGCCCAAAAACCTTAACATTTCCCTACAATATGGCTATCAAACGAAAGGGGAGGACCCCAGGTTTCATTTGGACTTCGATATATTTCGATAAATTTATCGATAACTAAGTTATCGGTCAAAATGTGGTTGCCCGAAAACCTTAAAAATTCCCTACAATATGGGTATCAAACGAAAGGGGAAGACCCCAGGTTTCATGTGGACTTCGATATATTTCGATAAATTTATCGATAACTGAGTTATCGGTCAAAATGTGGTTGCCCAAAAACCTTAAAATTTCCCTACAATATGGGTATCAAACGAAAGGGGAAGGCCCCAGGTTTCATTTGGACTTCGATATATTTCGATAAATTTATCGATAACTGAGTTATCGGTCCATATATGATTGCCCAAAAAGAGTTATCGGTCAAAATGTGAATGCCCAAAAATCTTAACATTTCCCTACAATATGGGTATCACACGAAAGGGGAAGGCCCCAGATTTCATTTGGACTTCGATAAATTTATCGATCACTGAGTTATCGGTCAATATATTATTGCCCAAAAACCTAAAAAATTCCTTACAATATGGGTATCAAACAAAAGGGACAGACCCCAGGTTTCATTTGGACCTCGATATATTTCGATAAATTTATCGATAACTGAGTTATCGGTCAAAATGTGGTTGCCCGAAAACCTCAAAATTTCCCTACAATATGGGTATCAAACGAAAGGGGAAGACGCAGGTTTCATTTGGACCTCGATATATTTCGATCAATTTATCGATAACTGAGTTATCGGTCAAAATGTGATTGCCCAAAAACCTCAAAACTTCCCTACAATATGGGTATCAAACAAAAGGGGAAGGCCGCAGGTTTCATTTGGACCTCGATATATTTCGATAAATTGATCGATAACTGAGTTATCGGTCAAAATGTGATTGCCCAAAAACCTCGAAATTTCCCTACAATATGGGTATGAAACGAAAGAGAAAGACCCCAGGTTTCATTTGGACCTCGATATATTACGATAAATTTATCGATAACTGAGTTATCGGTCAAAATGTGGTTGCCCGAAAACTTCAAAATTTCCCTACAATATGAGTATCAAACGAAAGGGGAAGGTCCCAGGTTTCAATTGGACAGCGACATATTTCGATAAAATTATCGATAACTGAGTTATCGGTCAAAATGTGAATGCCCAGAAACCTTAATATTTCCCTACAATATGGGTATCAAAACGAAGGAAGGTCCCAGGTTTCATTTGGACATCGACATATTTCGATAAATTTATCGATAACTGAGTTATCGGTCAAAATGTGGTTGCCCAGAAACCTCAAAATTTCCCTACAATATGGGTATCAAACGAAAGGGGAAGGTCCCAGGTTTCATTTGGACAGCGACATATTTCGATAAATTTATCGATAACTGAGTTATCGGTCAAAATGTGAATGCCCAAAAACCTTAATATTTCCCTACAATATGGGTACCAAACTAAAGGGGAAGGTCCCAGGTTTCATTTGGACATCGAACTATTTCGATAAATTTATCGTTAACTGAGTTATCGGTTAAAATATCATTGCCCAAAAACCTTAAAATTTTCCTACAAGATGGGTGTCAAACGAAAGGGGAAGGTCCCAGGCTTCATTTGGACATCGATATATTTTGATAAATTTATCGATAACTGAGTTATCGGTCAAAATGTGAATGCCCAAAAACCTTAATATTTCCCTACAATATGGGTACCAAACGAAAGGGGAAGGTGCCAGGTTTCATTTGGACACCGACATATTTCGATAAATTTATTGATAACTGAGTTATCGGTCAAAATGTGAATACCCAAAAACCTTAATATTTCCCTACAATATGGGTACCAAAACGAAAGGGGAAGGTGCCAGGTTTCATTTGGACACCGACATATTTCGATAAATTTATCGATAACTGAGTTATCGGTCAAAATGTGAATGCCCAAAAACCTTAATATTTTCCTACAATATGGGTACCAAATGAAAGGGGAAGGTGCCAGGTTTCATTTGGACACCGACATATTTCGATAAATTTATCGATAACTGAGTTATCGGTCAAAATGTGAATGCCCAAAACCCTTAATATTTCCCTACAATATGGGTACCAAACGAAAGGGGAAGGTCCCAGGCTTCATTTGGACATCGATATATTTTGATAAATTTATCGCTAACTGAGTTATCGGTCAAAATGTGAATGCCCAAAAACCTTAATATTTCCCTACAATATGGGTACCAAACGAAAGGGGAAGGTGCCAGGTTTCATTTGGACACCGACATATTTCGATAAATTTATCGATAACTGAGTTATCGGTCAAAATGTGAATGCCCAAAAACCTTAATATTTCCCTACAATATGGGTACCAAACGCAAGGGGAAGGTGCCAGGTTTCATTTGGACACCGACATATTTCGATAAATTTATCGATAACTGAGTTATCGGTCAAAATGTGAATGCCCAAAAACCTTTATATTTCCCTACAATATGGGTACCAAACGAAAGGGGAAGGTGCCAGGTTTCATTTGGACATCGATATATTTTGATAAATTTATCGATAACTGAGTTATCGGTCAAAATGTGAATGCCCAAAAACCTTAATATTTCCCTACAATATGGTTACCAAACGAAAGGGGAAGGTGCCAGGTTTCATTTGGATACCGACATATTTCGATAAATTTATCGATAACTGAGTTATCGGTCAAAATGTGAATGCCAAAAAACCTTAATATTTCCCTACAATATGGGTACCAAACGAAAGGGGAAGGTGCCAGGTTTCATTTGGACACCGACATATTTCGATAAATTTATCGATAACTGAGTTATCGGTCAAAATGTGAATGCCCAAAAACCTTAATATTTCCCTACAATATGGGTACCAAACGAAAGGGGAAGGTGCCAGGTTTCATTTGGACATCGATATATTTTGATAAATTTATCGATAACTGACTTATCGGTTAAAATATGATTGCCAAAAAACCTTAAAATTTTCCTACAAGATGGGTATCAAACTAAAGGGGAAGGTCCCAGGTTTCATTTGGACATCGACATATTTCGATAAATTTATCGATAACTGAGTTATCGGTTAAAATATGATTGCCCAAAAACCTTAAAATTTTCCTACAAGATGGGTGTCAAACGAAAGGGGAAGGTCCCAGGTCTCATTTGGACATCGACATATTTCGATAAATTTATCGATAACTGAGTTATCGGTCAAAATGTGAATGCCCAAAAACCTTAATATTTCCCTACAATATGGGTACCAAACGAAAGGGGAAGGTGCCAGGTTTCATTTGGACACCGACATATTTCGATAAATTTATCGATAACTGAGTTATCGGTCAAAATGTGAATACCCAAAAACCTTAATATTTCCCTACAATATGGGTACCAAAACGAAAGGGGAAGGTCCCAGGTTTCATTTGGACAGCGACATATTTCGATAAATTTATCGATAACTGAGTTATCGGTCAAAATGTGAATGCCCAAAAACCGTAATATTTCCCTTCAATATGGGTACCAAACGAAAGGGGAAGGTCCCAGGTTTCATTTGGACATCGACATATTTCGATAAATTGATCGATAACTGAGTTATTGGTCGAAATGTGGTTGCCCGAAAACCTCAAAATTTCCCTACAATATGGGTATCAAACGAAATTGGAAGGTCCCAGGTTTCATTTGGACATCGACATATTTCGATAAATTTATCGATAACTGAGTTATCGGTCAAAATGTGAATGCCCAAAAACCTTAATATTTCCCTTCAATATGGGTACCAAACAAAAAGGGAAGGTCCCAGGTTTCATTTGGACAGCGACATATTTTGATAAATTTATCGATAACTGAGTTATCGGTCAAAATGTGGTTGCCCGGAAACCTCATGGGTATCAAACGAAAGGGGAAGGTCCCAGGTTTCAATTGGACAGCGACATATTTCGATAAATTTATCGATAACTCAGGTATCGGTCAAAATGTGAATGCCCAGAAACCTTAATATTTCCCTACAATATGGGTATCAAACGAAAGGGGAAGGTCCCAGGTTTCATTTGGACAGCGACATATTTCGATAAATTTATCGATAACTGAGTTATCGGTCAAAATGTGAATGCCCAAAAACCTTAATATTTCCCTATAATATGGGTACCAAACTAAAGGGGAAGGTCCCATGTTTCATTTGGACATCGACATATTTCGATAAATTTATCGATAACTGAGTTATCGGTTAAAATATGATTGCCCAAAAACCTTAAAATTTTACTACAAGATGGGTGTCAAACGAAAGGGGAAGGTCCCAGGCTTCATTTGGACATCGATATATTTTGATAAATTTATTGATAACTGAGTTATCGGTCAAAATGTGAATACCCAAAAACCTTAATATTTCCCTACAATATGGGTACCAAACGAAAGGGGAAGGTCCCAGGTTTAATTTGGACATCGACATATTTCGATAAATTTATCGATAACTGAGTTATCGCTCAAAATGTGAATGCCCAAAAACCTTAATATTTCCCTAAAATATGGGTACCAAACGAAAGGGGAAGGTGCCAGGTTTCATTTGGATAGCGACATATTTCGATAAATTTATCGATAACTGAGTTATCGGTCAAAATGTGAATGCCCAAAAACCTTAATATTTCCCTACAATATGGGTACCAAACGAAAGGGGAAGGTGCCAGGTTTCATTTGGACACCGACATATTTCGATAAATTTATCGATAACTGAGTTATCGCTCAAAATGTGAATACCCAAAAACCTTAATATTTCTCTACAATATGGGTACCAAAACGAAAGGGGAAGGTGCCAGGTTTCATTTGGATACCGACATATTTCGATAAATTTATCGATAACTGAGTTATCGGTCAAAATGTGAATGCCCAAAAACCTTAATATTTCCCAACAATATGGGTACCAAACGAAAGGGGAAGGTGCCAGGTTTCATTTGGACACCGACATATTTCGATAAATTTATCGATAACTGAGTTATCGGTCAAAATGTGAATGCCCAAAAACCTTAATGTTTCCCTACAATATGGGTACCAAACGAAAGGGGAAGGTCCCAGGCTTCATTTGGACATCGATATATTTTGATAAATTTATCGATAACTGAGTTATCGGTCAAAATGTGAATGCCCAAAAACCTTAATATTTCCCTACAATATGGGTACCAAACGAAAGGGGAAGGTGCCAGGTTTCATTTGGACACCGACATATTTCGATAAATTTATCGATAACTGAGTTATCGGTCAAAATGTGAATGCCAAAAACCTTAATATTTCCCTACAATATGGGTACCAAACGAAAGGGGAAGGTGCCAGGTTTCATTTGGACACCGACATATTTCGATAAATTTATCGATAACTGAGTTATCGGTCAAAATGTGATTGCCCAAAAACCTTAATATTTCCCTACAATATGGGTACCAAAACGAAAGGGGAAGGTCCCAGGTTTCATTTGGACATCGACATATTTCGATAAATTTATCGATAACTGAGTTATCGGTCAAAATGTGAATGCCCAAAAACCTTAATATTTCCCTACAATATGGGTACCAAACGAAAAGGGAAGGTCCCAGGTTTCATTTGGACAGGGACATATTTCGATAAATTTATCGATAACTTAGTTATCGGTCAAAATGTGGTTGCCCGGAAACCTCAAAATTTCCCTACAATATGGGTATCAAACGAAATGGGAAGGTCCCAGGTTTCATTTGGACAGCGACATATTTCGATAAATTTATCGATAACTGAGTAATCGGTCAAAATGTGAATGCCCAAAAACCTTAATATTTCCCTACAATATGGGTACCAAAACTAAAGGTCCCAGGTTTCATTTGGACAGCGACATATTTTTATAAATTTATCGATAACTGAGTTATCGGTCAAAATGTGAATGCCCAAAAACCTTAATATTTCCCTTCAATATGGGTACCAAACGAAAGGGGAAGGTCCCAGGTTTCATTTGGACATCGACATATTTCGATAAATTTATCGATAACTGAGTTATTGGTCAAAATGTGGTTGCCCGAAAACCTCAAATTTTCCCTACAATATGGGTATCAAACGAAAGGGGAAGGTCCCAGGTTTCATTTGGACATCGACATATTTCGATAAATTTATCGATAACTGAGTTATCGGTCAAAATGTGAATGCCCAAAAACCTTAATATTTCCGTACAATATGGGTACCAAACGAAAAGGGAAGGTCCCAGGTTTCATTTGGACAGCGACATATTTGGATAAATTTATCGATAACTGAGTTATCGGTCAAAATGTGGTTGCCCGGAAACCTCAAAATTTGCCTACAATATGGGTATCAAACGAAAGGGGAAGGTGCCAGGTTTCATTTGGACAACGACATATTTCGATAAATTTATCCATAACTGAGTTATCGGTCAAAATGTGAATGCCCAAAAACCTTAATATTTCCCTACAATATGGGTACCAAACGAAAGGGGAAGGTGCCAGGTTTCATTTGGACATCGATATATTTTGATAAATTTATCGATAACTGAGTTATCGGTCAAAATGTGAATGCCCAAAAACCTTAATATTTCCCTACAATATGGGTACCAAACTAAAGGGGAAGGTCCCAGGTTTCATTTGGACATCGACAAAATTCGATAAATTTATCGATAACTGAGTTATCGGTTAAAATATGATTGCCCAAAAACCTTAAAATTTTCCTACAAGATGGGTGTCAAACGAAAGGGGAAGGTCCCAGGCTTCATTTGGACATCGCTATATTTTGATAAGTTTATCGATAACTGAGTTATCGGTCAAAATGTGAATGCCCAAAAAACTTAATATTTCCCTACAATATGGATACCAAACGAAAGGGGAAGGTCCCAGGTTTGATTTGGACATCGACATATTTCGATAAATTTATCGATAACTGAGTTATCGCTCAAAATGTGAATGCCCAAAAACCTTAATATTTCCTTAAAATATGGGTACCAAACGAAAGGGGAAGGTGCCAGGTTTCATTTGGATAGCGACATATTTCGATAAATTTATCGATAACTGAGTTATCGGTCAAAATGTGAATGCCCAAAAACCTTAATATTTCCCTACAATATGGGTACCAAAAAGAAAGGGGAAGGTCCCAGGTTTCATTTGGACATCGACATATTTCGATAAATTTATCGATAACTGAGTTATCGGTCAAAATGTGAATGCCCAAAAACCTTAATATTTCCCTACAATATGGGTACCAAAACGAAAGGGGAAGGTCCCAGGTTTCATTTGGACAGCGACATATTTCGATAAATTTATCGATAACTGAGTTATCGGTCAAAATGTGAATGCCCAAAAACCTTAATATCATCCATTCAATATGGGTACCAAACGAAAGGGGAAGGTCCCAGGTTTCATTTGGACATCGACATATTTCGATAAATTTATCGATAACTGAGTTATTGGTCAAAATGTGGTTGCCCGAAAACCTCAAATTTTCGCTACAATATGGGTATCAAACGAAAGGGGAAGGTCCCAGGTTTCATTTGGACATCGACATATTTCGATAAATTGATCGATAACTGAGTTATCGGTCAAAATGTGAATGCCCAAAAACCTTAATATTTCCCTACAATATGGGTACCAAACGAAAAGGGAAGGTCCCAGATTTCATTTGGACAGGGACATATTTCGATAAATTTATCGATAACTGAGTTATCGGTCAAAATGTGGTTGCCCGGAAACCTCAAAATTTCCCTACAATATGGGTATCAAACGAAAGGGGAAGGTCCCAGGTTTCATTTGGACAGCGACATATTTCGATAAATTTATCGATAACTGAGTTATCGGTCAAAATGTGAATGCCCAAAAACCTTAATATTTCCCTACAATATGGGTACCAAAACGAAAGGGGAAGGTCCCAGGTTTCATTTGGACAGCGACATATTTTTATAAATTTATCGATAACTGAGTTATCGGTCAAAATGTGAATGCCCAAAAACCTTAATATTTCCCTTCAATATGGGTACCAAACGAAAGGGGAAGGTCCCAGGTTTCATTTGGACATCGACATATTTCGATAAATTTATCGATAACTGAGTTATCGGTTAAAATATGATTGCCCAAAAACCTTAAAATTTTCCTACAAGATGGGTGTCAAACGAAAGGGGAAGGTCCCAGGCTTCATTTGGACATCGATATATTTTGATAAATTTATCGATAACTGAGTTATCGTCAAAATGTGAGGCCCAAATACCTTAAAATTCCCTACAATATGGGTATCAAACGAAAGGGGAAGGCCACAGGTTTCATTTGGATTTCGATATAAATAAATATAGTTTAAAAAAACTAAAACTCACGCTTTGAACTAAAAAGTTGAAAATAATTTTAAAACCCCTACACAGTAGTATTGTGGAAAAAGCGTGGTCCGCTTTGTGCCATAATTTGGGTATATCGAGCGCAAGACGCTTTTCCCAATAATGATAGTTTTTTTACTACGCTTTCTTTAGCTTTACTTGTACATATGTACATTCATATGTATGTTTGCTTGCTTGTATGTAGCTCCACTTCAGTTTGTCATTTGGACTTCAGACTGTCCCAAAAACCTTGAAATATGCCTTCAATGTGGGTATCAAACGAAAGGGAAGGTCCACAGGTTTCTATTGGACTTTGGAATATTTCGATATATTTATCGATAACTGAGTTATCGGACAAAATAAGATTGTACAATAATATTGAAAATTGCCTACAATATGGGTATCAAACACAGGTGGAGGCCCAGAGGTTTCGTTTGCCCTGCGGTATACTGCGATATATTTATCGATTACTTCATAACACATTTAACTAAAAAGTAAAAATAAATATAGTTTAAAAAGCGAAAACACGCGCTTTTAAAGAATATTGCACTAAAAAGGTAAAAATAATTTAAATAAAAAACAAAGATTATGGAACAAAGTGGACCACATTTTATCCACAATACTACTGTGTAGGGGGTTTAAAATTATTTTCAACTTTTTAGTTCAATACACTCTAAAAGCGTGAGTTTTAATTTTTTTAAACTATATTTATTCTTTTGTGTTTACAAGGTTTGAGTTTGTATCCATACAAAAAAGTGGCATCGCTCAATTGCTGCAACGTCGTCATAGCTCAAAAAATGTCGAGTCGTGTGCGCCAAAAAGACGTATGAGCCATGATATTCGATTTCCGCTTTTTCATGCATATCGATAGTTTATTATCACACGCATCATCTCTTATAATTTTATCGCTAAATACTCTTGAACACGTTAATTTTTTTGTTGACTTGGGTGTGATGATGAACTGTAAACTTAGTTTCAATCCTCATATCGAGCCTACTGCCAATAACGCCAGAGGTGTTTTAGCCTTCGTGAAAAGGTGGTCAAAAGAATTTAGCGACCCTTATATTACTAAGACTCTTTTTACTACATTAGTTAGACCAATATTACAATACACAGAGCAAAATGTCACATAAAATGCCCTCTAAATCAGAAGGATTTCTCTATGATATTTTTCCAATAAGATGCCCGTCTTATTATGACTGGGTGTCTCTTTTTAATAAAACTGAGTAGATAATCACATAATATTAAGAATATTTTCTTTTTAATATTTCAAATTAAAAAAACCAAAAATAAACGCTCAACCAAGATGTCTAGTCAGTCTAGTCTAATCTACACTACCATGCCATCGTATACTTAACTTGCCAACGTCTAATTACACCTTTGTTCTTTTTGCCTCACCACATGTCCACTTGCCTTATTGCCTTCACCGCGAATCGAACTAAGAATTATTAACTGCTGAACGGAGATCTCTACCATGATGCTATCGTGTGCTTGTGTTTGGCAGCGTCGAATTACACATTCGAAGAAGGCATACCTGAATTTGAATTAATAAGGGATCTTCTAAAAATATATAGTTTTCCTTTTCAATAAATTCAATATGAATCTAGAGAAAATAAGAGGATTTCTCATTAATTTACTTTAAACAGGTTTTCTCATAAAAACAAGCAGATTTCTTCTAACTTTTGACAAAAGTACATACAAAATTCATAAATAAGAAGCTAGCACAAATTTCTTCAAATTTGTCCCCACTCGCTCTCACCGGCCAAAAAGCTTTTTTAGACGTCGATCTCTTTGATTATAGGTGAACTTTTTGGCTCTGTGTACTGCTCGATTATATGGAATCCGCGTTATCAAGTTCATATAGATAAGCTAGAATCTATTCAAAAACAATTCTTACTTTTTGCATTGAGAGACCTACGATGGGATCCTTCGTGTAACCTTCCACCTTATACTAATCGCTTGAAACTTATCAATCTACCTACCCTTGCTAGTCGTAGAGAAATGCTAGGTGTAATATTCATGTGTAAACTCAAACGGGTGGATTTCAAGCCCTTCTCTTTTAAACGAAGTTAACTTTAATGTTCCCTCCCGAGCCTTAAGACATTTTAAACCTATTCTTCTGAAGCAATGTAGAACCAACTATCAATTACACGAGCCGTTCCAGTGTTTGTGCGAAAATTATAACTCTCATTCAGACACTTTTGATATTTCGGACTCGCTTTTTATACCCAGCTGTACTTGTACACAGGGTATTATAACTTTGTTAGGATAACGGTTGGTTGTACAGGTATAAAGGAATCGAGATAGATATAGACTTCCATATATCAATATGATCAGGATCGAAAAAAAATTTGATTGAGCCATGTCCGTCCGTCCGTCCGTCCGTCCGTCCGTCCGTCCGTCCGTCCGTCCGTCTGTCCGTTAACACGATAACTTGAGCAAATAATGAGATATCTTCACCAAATTTGGCATGCGTACTTATTTGGGTTCAGAATAGATTGCTATTGAAAATGGGTAAAATCGGACCATAACCACGCCCCTTTTTCGATATCGAAAATTTCGAAAAACGTATAAAATGGGTTAATTCAATATTAGAAGCAGCTACAATGATAAAATTTGCAATATGTATTGATTTAGATGTTCTAAGGCCGATTTTATAAAAATTTTTGAAAAGGGGGCGTGGTACCGCCCACGTATATTTGAAAAAATTTTAAAATTTTGACTCTTAATAACTTCAGAACAGTTTATGCTAGTATAACGAAATTTCGTAGAGGACATACTATTGTTGTGGTAAATTCAGCTATAGAAAATAAACGAAATCGCTTCGCGACCACGCCTACTTTTTCATAAAAGTTATATTGAAAGGAGGTGGAAATATTGAAAAGTCCATATCTAATTAACTGATTTCGCTATAATAATATAATTTGGTACATACATCAACTTTCATATTCTTTACATAATTTTTTCAAAATTTTGGAAAGTGGGCGTGGCACCGCCCACTTATGAGTCAAGCAATTTTTAAATTCGACTGCTAACAACTTCAGAACGGTGTGAGATAGATTTACGAAACTAGGTACCAGGCATGTTATGTTTATGTAGAGTACTACCACAGAAAATAAGAAAAATCGGTGAACGATCACGCCCACTTTATGTGCACAGCTGGGTATGTAATGTTCGGTTTCACCCGAACTTAGACTTCCTTACTTGTTATTATTAAAAAAACTATCCTATTCTCTCTCAACAATTGATTTCTACGTAGTATCAATTTATGTATTTTTATTATCTATTTATTTTCGTATTGCAATCAGCTGATGAATTTTTCTCTGTAGCTGAGCAGTTTGAGATCTCGACGCTTAACAAACCTTCGCCTTTCAAACACTCGGCAAATTAAATCCGCGCGTTATGCGGATACGCCCCTCGTGTCGGTTGGGCGGGATGGTGGGTAAAATCCGTTGGGCATAATAATAACAAGTGGACCGCTTCCTCTATATAAGAATCCATTGAAAATTTTAACAAGGAAGTACCTAGAAAGATTAAAAAAAAAAACAAAAATTGCGAAAACAACACAATACCTCAACAGTTTCACAACGAGTTTTTAAATTTGCAACATGATGAGAATGTCAAGGATCGCCTTCTTGAGACAGACCAAGAGGAAGACTGCAATTGATATTTGCATTTCAAAAGTGGTTTTGAAGAACACATTTATTTTCATACTATTAATTTAGTTGCTTCCATTTAAAACCTTTTTTTAATGAAAAATATTGGCGCATATTCAAGTCGAAATAAAGTAGGCACTAAAGATAGTGTCAGTATTTTTGACAGATAGGCCGTTGGAAATGGTGTCAAAAAGCTGACGCTAACTTTAGTGCCTACTTTATTTCGACTATGAATATGCGCCATTGAATTTAACTGAAAAGACTTAATTTTACATATGCATAATTGGAAATATCAAAAGAATAAACAGAAAACAAACATTTGTTGAAAAAAAAATTTGACGTAACAGCCAAATTTTCAGGCAGTGGCTTAATGTGCAGGATTGTGCAGGAAAAAAGACATATGAGCCAAAAATATCCCTTATTCTACGATTATTAAAAAAATATTTACTGCATTGTATATACTTTCTTTTTGGCTCATACGTCTTTTTTGCGCACACCGCTCGATGTGATATTACAGAAAACGCATTTTTATTAAAACCTTTATATTAAGTCGCTTTTTTGTTTGCACCACCTTTTCTATACGAAATTTCGGAATCTTGCAAAGTATTTTTAGGTACCTTCCCGTTGAGCTTGACACTTGAAACTTGGAACATAGTTAAGAGCTCCGTGACAATGCAATTTGAAAGAAAAAAATATCCGCTAGTTGGCGCACGGATCAAGAAATACGGTAAATTCATTTAAAAAATGAAAATTTGAGACGCATATTTGACGAACTTCCCGGTAAGCTAGATATTGAAAATTTGCATACATGTGAACAATTGAAAAAAGTGAAACTGGTTGTACAAGAAATTCCGCTAGATGTCGCACTGATCGAGGGGGCAATCTTGCGATCGGTTTTTGAGTAACTTCCCGGTAAGCAAGAGACTTGAAACTTGACACATTTTTCAGAATCCGGTGACAATGCAATCCCTCATCAAAAAAATACCGGTAGGTGGCGCACGAATCGAGCTATTTCGAAAAATCGTTTGAAGTTGGTAATCTTTCAGTCGACTTTTGCCTAACTTCCTACTTACCTAGGAACTTAAAATTTGGCACTAAGTTGAGGGAACGGTGACACTAAAATATGTAAAAATCAAAATTTCCATAGATGGCACGCTGTAGCCCGTTTCTATAAAAAAAAAAAAAAAAAAAAAACTAATGGCGGCGATATACCTACAGGTTATCATCATAACCTCTAACGAGATTTTTAGCCGAGCTTCTCTTTCCAACTTGTGGTGTGTTGCTTTTTGAGTTTTTCCTACAAGTTGGCGGGACCTACAGTTTTTTGCCGACTCCGAACGGCACTTGCAAAGCAAATGAATTTTTTGCTGAGAAGCTTCTCATGGCAGAAATACACCCGGAGAGTTTGCCAAACTACTGCCGAGGGGCGACCCCGTTTTAGAAAAATTTTTTTTCTAAATAATTTTTGATGTTACTTTTGCCGGGCATCGAACCGCCACGACTTGGTGTAGAAGGCCGAACACTTAACCGCTACACCACGGCGGCCGCCTTTCGTTATAATAACGATCGATTTGCTATCGCAAGGCTCGCATCGCTTTCGATATGAAAAATGTTTCTGTAACACACTCAATTCACCTTGCGATAAAATAGTGGTGAGTTTTTACCATATCGATGGAATAAACGAAATGGAACATAGCATCTATCATTAACAGCAAAAAAGTATAATAACAAACAAAGTGCAGTGAATTTCCAAATTATTAATAATTAAGGTCTACTTTAGCTGTAAACTGCTAATTAATTAGCTAAAATTATGGAAGGAGGCTCAAAAGACGGGGTTTGTTCTCAGGATCACGAATCCGGAAGCGCTTTTTTAATATTTTGCTTCTCTGAAGAGATATTTGCAAACAAAGTTGCAAGTTTTCATGTGGGTGTTGTAATTTTTTAGGCTGTACCTAAAAACGTACGAGAGAATGCGTACCGTGGCACGTTGCCACGGTTCAGGCAACCACCCGGACTTGAGATGGCGTAGCCCAGGGTTATCAATGATAAGCGCGGCCGAAGGCCGCCAACTTAGAAAGGTGTTCTGCACATAAATACCATGGATTCCTAATTTTGTTATCGAACCCGGGACAATTTTTGGTTTTTTGGCCATAACTTTTCAATGAAACAAAAAATTAAAAATCGCTTCCGGATTCTTGATCCTGAGGCCAAACCCCGTCTTTTGAGCCCTCTTTCATAATTTTAGCTATTTTATTAGCAGTTGCAAGCTAAACTAGACAATTATCCATTTTTCGGTTCATTGACGATAACTTTTCACAAAAACAAAATAGTAAAAGAGCGCTTCCGGATTCGTGATCCTGAGGCCAAACCCCGTCTTTTGAGCTATCTCACATAATTTAAGCTAATGTATTAGCAGTTGATCCCTAAAGGAAACAAATACCTTTTTGGCATTCATTAGCTCCAAAAGTTTTACTTTTTGGTTTTTTTGTAATTTTTCCACACCTGCTTTTTTCTATAAAATAAAAAATTAATTAGAAAACAAAACATCTAAATTAGTTACCAACGAACTTCACTCATTTTCGTTTTAACTTATAATATCACGACCTCCGGAGCTAGTGATATGAAAAACGCAAGAAATATCGAAAATACACCAACTTCCAGGTAACCTAGGAACTTGAAACTTGGCATTAAATTGCGGGAACGGCGACACTACAAATAGTAAAAATCAAAATTCCGATAGATGGCACGCTGGTCTATATAATTGCAAATCTTTAAAAATAAATTAAAAGACACCTGGAGTTTTGCGATCGATTTTTAGTAACTTCCAGGTTAGTTAGAGACTTGAAACTTGACACATTTGTCACAACCCGGTGACAATGCAATCCCTCATCAAAACAATTCCGGTAGGTGGCGCACGGATCGAGATATTTCGAAAACTAATTTGAAGTTGGGAATTTTGCAATCGAGTTTTGAGCAACTTCCAGGTGACCTGGGAAATTGAAACTTGGCATTAAATTGAGGGAACGCCGACACTACAAATAGTCAAAATCAAAATTCCGATAGATTGCACGCAGGTCTATATAATTTCAAATCTAGCTAGAGACTTGAAATTTGACACATTTGTCAGAACCTGGTGACAATGCAATCCCTCATGAAAACAATTCCGATAGGTAGCGCACAGATCGAGATATTTCGAAAACTATTTTGAAGTTTGGGAATTTTGCGATCGACTTTTGACAAACTTACTGGCAACCTAGGAACTTGAAAATGAGCATTTAGTTGAGGGAACGGTGCCACTACAATTTCTAAAAATCAAAATTCCATTAGGTGGCGCGCTGGTCGATATAATTGAAAATCTTTAAAACACAGGGGGAATCTTGCTATCGATTTTTGAGTAGCTTACTGGTTAGCTAGAGACTTGAAATTTGACACATTTGTCAGAACCTGGTGACAATGCAATAACCCCTCATGAAAACTATTCCGATAGGTAGCGCACAGATCGAGATACCTACCGGAATTGTTTTTATGATGGATTGCATTGTCACCGGGTTCTGACAAATGCGTCAAGTTTCAGGTCTCTAGTTTACCGGAAAGTTACTCAAACTCGATCGCATGATTTTTATAGATTTGAAATTATTTCGACCAGAGGGCTGAATTTTAAGTTTGCAAATTGTACTGTGACCGTTCTCTCAATTTAGTGCCAAGTTTTAAGTTCCTAGCTTACCGGAAAGTTGGTCAAAAGTCGATCGCAAAATTCCCAACTTCAAACTAGGTTTCGAAATATCTAGATCCCTGCGCCACCTACTGGAATTGTTTTGATGAGGGATTGCATTGTTACCGGGTTCTGACAAATGTGTAGAATTTCAAGTCTCAACCTAACCTGGAAGTAACTCAAAAATCGATCGCAAGATTCCCCATGTCTTTTAATTTTTTTTTAAAGATTTGCAATTATTTAGACCAGCGTGCCATCTATCGGAATTTTGATTTTTACAAGTTTCAAGTTCCCAAGTTTCTTGGAAGTTGGTCAAAAGTCGATCGCAAAATTCCCAATTTCAAATTAGTTTTCGAAATATCTCGATCCATGCACCACCTACCGGAATTATTTTGATGAGGGATTGCATTGTCATCGGGTTGTGACAAATGTGCCAAGTTTCAAGTCTCTAACTAACCTGGAAGTTACTGAAAATCTATCGCAAAATTCCAGGTGTCTTTTAATTTTTTTTTAAAAGATTTGCAATTATATAGACCCGCGTGCCATCTATCGGAATTTTGCTTTTTGCTATTTGTAGTGTCGCCGTTCCCTCAATTTAATACCAAGTTGTCTGGAAGTTGGTCAAAAGTCGATCGCAAACTTCAAAAATTCAAATTAGTTTTCGAAATATCTCGATCCGTGCGCCACCTACCGGAATTGTTTTGATGAGGGATTGCATTGTCATCGGGTCTCTAACTAACCTGGAAGTTACTAAAAAAAAATTTTTAGGGGGGGAGGGGGTGAAATAACCCAAACTTAAGCAGGTTTGATATGAGCCCCTTGCGATCCTGTCTGAAATGAAATACTATATTTGACCAATAAGACAACATTTGACTTCTTTCCGAGTGGTAATAAACCAAACCTTACAATTTTGCTACATTTTGTGTTATTTCACATTCAGTTGAGCAATAACACAAATTTGGTTTATTGCCGTTTGGGTTATTGAAGTCTATGCTTGTGAATATTTTAATTTTGAAAAGGAAATTGAGGCACACCCATTTTAATAGACACTCATTTCCTGAATACGTCAATCGGATGAGATTTAATGATTAATTTGGTTGTTGCATCATCACGGCTCTGAGTAGCTTTCGGAAATTTGCAAAATAATTATTAGTAGGTAGGTATCTACGTAGACAAATCGTTTAAGTGCAAAATTTTTATTTACTTGTGCTTAACTGTGCACGACGGATTTCTCGAATGCCTGTTAACGTCAAACTTCACTGTCAGTTTAACAGCCATTTCATTTGCCCTTTATTTAACAGGAGGATGAACTGCCCGATAAAATTTAAAGTGAGCGTTAAGTTGACGGCTAGTTGAGAAATCCGCTCTAGGCCAGGGTTTTCAGGGCGTGAGTGTAAATGTTAATTAAACGGTCAAATTGGAAGGGAGAAACTCTGTTATTGTTATTGTTGTTAACAAAGCTTCGCCCTGACTAGAGTGTATGATCATTCCGAAGACCTTCATCAAGCTCTTCTAATGCTATGGATACACACACGGAGATTATCTCCAATAAATCTTCTTTAATCAGATCCAAATTTTACCCTGACACACACAAAATTGAAGATTAACAATCGGCGCCATTTAGTGTTTGGGTTGTAGTACTTGCGGTTTAAAACTAGTCCAGTTGCGGTAAACTCATAATTTTGGTAGTTGTCCTTGCTATTTTTGTTTATTTATCGATGACACGCAACTGTCATCGTTAGCTCGTTTTCTGAAATCTGCTCAAATCTCCTTTTGGGAGTTTATAATGAAAATTATGCTCAAGTTAACTCCCAAAAGCGGAGTTAATTCGAAATTTGCGCTAATGTATCAGCCGTATAATAACGGGAGTTCAAGAAAACGTGCAGTTACAAAATGGTTGGACCAGAGAGATAGAGGGGTTAGAAGATTGGGTTCAATTGAACAGTTAAAGAGATGTTAAGTGTCATGTGGAACATAGCACATGCAGGGATAAACTCTAGTCAACCTTTTCTGTGGGTTAAAATTTCACCGAAAACCCGGGCCTTAGCCATTCCTCTGTGTCAGCAATTTTTTTAAATTTTTCTGTAGTAAATTCATTATTTAATTTTTTATTGTTAATAGTTAACACTATTTCACTAATTTGATACATACATACTAGGGTGGTTAAAAAAACTAAAGTTTTCTTAGAGACCTAGGGACCCTCCTATTTTTTACATCTAAATCGGGCTACTCACCTGCCAAGAAATGTCAAACTCCATATAAATAAATATACTTTAAAAAAACTAAAACTCACGCTTTTAGAGTGTATTGAACTAAAAAGTTGAAAATAATTTTAAACCCTGTGTTTGATACCCACACGGAGGGAAATCTATGGATCGAACATCCATAATTATTGATATCACATTAAATAAAAATTGATATTTCTGTCCCATCAATGAATATGGATGTTTCATCAATACTTTTTTGATAAATCACTATTGAAATGGTATCCATATAATTATATAATATATTGATAAATTCTAAATAGTTTAAAAAAACAAAATTTTTAATAATTTGACATCTGGTTTCAGTGAGAATCGAACCATGCTCCTCTGGCACGTTAGCCCAGTATTCTACCATTCGGCTACGGCATATTATACAATTTTTAGAAAAATGTTCAATCATAAGAAATTCAAAAAAATTTTGAATTAAAAAAAAACCGCTCCAACAAGTTGTAATATTGTTAGAAAATCCATAGTAAAAATTGTTGAACTATTATGATTATGCGTCCCAGAAAAATTCACATTTCGTCCATATATATTAATACGCTGTCTCTACCATTATTACTATGCAGTAAATATGGATATGGATATACCGACAATAGAAATTCATATCACGACCATAGATATTGACATGGCGTTCAAATATATTAGTATTCTATCCATAAATATAAAAAATAGTACATCATATCGAAATGGTTGACATGTCATTTTACTTTTTATTGGGAGCAAATAATATTTGATAACTCGCACATTCTGCATGAATGTTGCATCAAACTCGGCGCTATCAATAGTGATATTGTCACAACATTCAATGCATTTCTCTCAGTGCATATTGTAGGAATATTTCCATTTTTATTGTACAATCTCATTTTGACCGATAACTCAGCTATCGATAAATATATCGAAATATTCCGAAGTCCAATAGAAACCTGTGGACCTTCCCTTTCGTTTGATACCCACATTGAAGGCAGTGGCGTGCCTACGTGTTTCAATGAAGGCAAGCCCCAGTCCTTATAACCCCAACAAAAGCACATACTGCTGCCAAAGAACATTTCAGACGATGAAGAAGAGTTCAGGATAGATATTTATCGACTTTTGCACACCGGGAAAAACTTAAACATTTAGGTTTCTTCAATAGGCAAGTTATTGTTTTGCAGATTTTTTAAGCTTTTCCAATCCAAGGGAAAAGGTTTACTTGCACTATTTCCCATTTACATACATCGCAGAAGCCAAGGCTCACTTGCACAACGAAAATTTATATTTTTAACTCAGAGTTAATGTCAAATTAACTCTGAGCTAAAAAGATAACTCGGCGTCGTGCAAGTGGACCTAAGAAACCTAAAAAATATTTTTTATATTTTATAATGCCTAGCAAAAAAAAAAAATATTACAGCAATCACCACTATTGAATTCTTTTTTTCTACTTTAATATATGCGCCAATAATTTTTGAGTAGAGCTCTTTGCACATTAACATTGTAGATATGTATATACATATCCAGTTTGGCTTTAAAGCTTATAGTAACAACAGCACGAAGCTGGCTTCGTAGTTGCATACAAAATTTCTTCTTAATTCAAAAAAACTGTAGCTTCAAAAAGACATTTTAGTAAGGGATTTGAAAGCCAGGTAAAAGCCAATAAGTAAAAGCGAGATGGCAATCATCGCCTAGGCGGTTAAAGGCTATTTTAAGTAAGCAAGTAAGAGATGCCATCATATGCGCTGAACAAATTTTATGTTAATTGTTTTGCTATCAGCCGACAGATGGCAGGAAGAGCTTTATTTATATGTTTATGCTATTGGCAGTTAGTGAAACCAAATGTAAACGTTAAAGAAATTGTTACGATACATTTTTGAAACATATTGTAGCTCATAGAGGATTAGCTAGGCAAGCCGGGCTTTTCGGCTTATATGGAAGGCACGCCACTGATTGAAGGCATATTTCAAGATTTTTGGGACAGTCTGAAGTCCAAATGACAGACTGAAATAGAGTTACATACAAACAAGCAAACACACATATGAATGTATGTACAAGTAAAGCTAATGAAAGCGTAGTAAAAAAACTAGCATTATGTGGGAAAAGCCTCTTGCGCTCGATATACCAAAATTATGGCACAAAGCGGACCACGCTTTTTCCACAATACTACTGTGTAGGGGTTTTAAAATTGTTTTCAGCTTTTTAGTTCAATACACTCTAAAAGCGTGAGTTTTAGTTTTTTTAAACTATATTTATTTTTTACTTTTTAGTCAAATGTCCTATGAAATTATCGATAAATTTATCGAAATATATCGAAATCCAAATGAAACCTGCGGCCTTCCCCTTTCGTTTGATACCCATATTGTAGGGAATTTTAAGGTATTTGGGCATCACATTTTGACGATAACTCAGTTATCGATAAATTTATCAAAATATATCGATGTCCAAATGAAGCCTGGGACCTTTCCCTTTCGTTTGACACCCATCTTGTAGGGAAATATTAAGGTTTTTGGGCATTCACAGTTTGACCGATAACTCAGTTATCGATAAATTTATCGAAATATGTCGCTGTCCAAATGAAACCTCGGACCTTCCCCTTTCGTTTGATACCCATATTGTAGGGAAATTTTGAGGTTTCCGGGCAACCACATTTTGACAGATAACTCAGTTATCGATAAATTTATCGAAATATGTTGATGTCCAAATGAAACCTGGGACCTTCCCCTTTCGTTTGGTACCCATATTGAAGGGAAATATTAAGGTTTTTAGGCATTTACATTTTGACCGATAACTTAGTTATCGATAAATTTGTCGAAATATGTCGCTGTCCAAATGAAACCTGGGACCTTCCCCTTTCGTTTGATACCCATATTGTAGGTAAATATAAAAGTTTTTGGGCATTCACATTTTGACCGATAACTCAGTTATCGATAAATTTATCGAAATGTGTCGCTGTCCAAATGAAACCTGGGACCTTCCCCTTTCGATTGATACCCATATTGTAGGGAAATTTTCAGGTTTCCGGGCAACCACATTTTGACAGATAACTCAGTTATCGATAAATTTATCGAAATATGTCGATGTCTAAATGAAACCTGGGACCTTCCCCTTTCGTTTGATACCCATATTGTAGGGAAATTTTGAGGTTTCCGGTCAACCACATTTTGACAGATAACTCAGTTATCGATAAATTTATCGAAATATGTCGATGTCCAAATGACACCTGGGACCTTCGCCTTTCGTTTGGTACCCATATTGAAGGGAAATATTAAGGTTTTTGGGCATTTACATTTTGACCGATAACTTAGTTATCGATAAATTTATCGAAATATGTCGCTGTCCAAATGAAACCTGGGACCTTCCCCTTTCGTTTGATACCCATATTGTAGGTAAATATAAAAGTTTTTGAAGTTTTCGGGCAACCACATTTTGACCGATAACTCAGTTATCGATAAATTTATCGCAAAATATCGAGGTCCAAATGAAACGTGGGGTCTTTCTCTTTCGTTTCATACCCATAGTGTAGGGAAATTTTGAGGTTTTTGGGCAATCACATTTTGACCGATAACTCAGTTATCGATCAATTTATCGAAATATATCGAGGTCCAAATGAAACCTGCGGCCTTCCCCTTTTGTTTGATACCCATATTGTAGGGAAATTTTGAGGTTTTTGGGCAATCACATTTTGACCGATAACTCAGTTATCGATAAATTTATCGAAATATATCGAGGTCCAAATGAAACCTGCGTCTTCCCCTTTCGTTTGATACCCATATTGTAGGGAAATTTCGAGGTTTTTGGGCAATCACATTTTGACCGATAACTCAGTTATCGATAAATTTATCGAAATATATCGAGGTCCAAATGAAACCTGGGGTCTTCCCCTTTCGTTTGATACCCATATTGTAAGGAATTTTTTAGGTTTTTGGGAAATACTATATTGACCGATAACTCAGTTATCGATAAATTTATCGAAGTCCAAATGAAACCTGGGGCCTTCCCCTTTCGTTTGATACCCATATTGTAGGGAAATTTTAAGGTTTTCGGGCAACCACATTTTGACCGATAACTCAGTTATCGATAAATTTATCGAAATATATCGAAGTCCAAACGAAACCTGGGGTCCTCCCCTTTAGTTTGATACCCATATTGTAGAGAAATGTTAAGGTTTTTGGGCATTCACATTTTGACCAATAACTCAGTTATCGATAAATTTATCGAAATATATCGAAGTCCAAATAAAACCTGGGGCCATCCCCTTTCGTTTGATACCCATATTGTAGGGAAATTTTAAGGTTTTCGGGCAACCACATTTTGACCGATAACTCAGTTATCGATAAATTTATTGAAATATATCGAAGTCCAAATGAAACCTGGGGTTTTCCCCTTTCGTTTGATACCCATATTGTAGGGAAATTTTAAGGTTTTCGGGCAACCACATTTTGACCGATAATTCAGTTATCGATAAATTTATCGAAATATATCGAGGTCCAAATGAAACCAGAGGTCTTCCCTTTTCGTTTGATACCCATATTGTAGGGACATTTTACGGTTTTTGGGCCACTGGGGCTTAGACCGAACGAGAGTCACATACATACAAGCAAACAAGCAAACAAACAAACAAACAAGCAAACATACAAGTGAACCTAATAAAAGCGTGGTAAAAACGCGCAAGAAATGGTCAAGAAATGTTTTCACACATCAAATTTTCTTGAGGTAATACTCCGCAAGTTTCGATGGTTGGCAACGCCGGTTTACCTCAAGAAATAAATATGCTCGCAAACAAAGTGTAAACTCTTCTGCATAGACGTCAAAATTCCAAAATGAGTTTAACACCTGTTTGAGATTGTGGTTAATAACAAGTGTGATATCATAGACTTAGTCGTGAAAACTTCAAAGTGAGTTTAGTCACCTGTTTTTAATTTCCTTTTTTGTCTCACTTCTTTCCATCTTCCCATCTCTTTCTACCATTAGGTAAAAGATAGGAGACCGCCATGTTGATGTGTGCAGGATGTTAAACAACGCCATTTGCTTTTCTGTTATTCGGTGCTGGCGATATTTTAATATGTGCAGGATGTAAACAAACCGACACTTTAATGTGTGTTGTCAAAAGAAGAGTTCACACTTGGTAGAAAGCTGAGTAAATACATACGTCTCTACATACATGTTTTATACATTTTTATAACAGTAATTTGCAAAAAATAGAAAATGTGGTAAAATTTCTTGACCAAGCACTCGTTTCGTACGGGGAAGTACGGATACCAATGCGAGGGGTTAGTTACTTTTTGCTTATATTCTAAATGAAGGGCTATGTATATGCAACAAGGGAAATGACCCGACGTTTGTCACCTCAGTTAGGGAGGAGGTTTTGGACCTCACTCTTATGTCAGAAGACCTGTTTCCCTTTATATCTGACTGACGTGTTCTTTCAGAACACTCCTTCTCGGATCATCGGTATATTCAGTTCTCCCTTCAAAAAGCTAGGCCCAGTAAAATCATGTTTAGAAATTCTAGACATACTAACCCGGGTAGAAAATCTGTTAAATTTCGCCTAGGCCCTTATATGTTTGTTAATGCTTTTTAATAAAGGGCCTGTGGGGTAATGCAAATCTAGGGCCTGCCTAGTTTTTCCAAGGCAATGTCCATTGGGCTATTCCAATCATGGAAATATTTTCGGAAAATGAACAACTTAATTAAATTTCTTCACATACATATAATAATCAATTAAAAAATTCATTGCCCCTGATCCAGCAATGAACCCAGGCACCGTCTTATTACCGTCATTACCTCTATCCATTCAGCTGTTACAATTCATGAAATTTGTTCGGCAAATGAACCACTTTTGGCTGCCGCCGTGGTGAGCGGTTAAGTGTTCGGCCTTCTACACCAAGTCGTGGCGGTTCGATGCCCGGCAAAAGTAACATCAAAAATTATTTAGAAAAACAATTTTTCTAAACGGGGTCGCCCCTCGGCAGTAGTTGGCAAACTCTCCGGATGTATTTCTGCCATGAGAAGTTTCTCAGCAAAAAAATTCATTTGCTTTGCAAGTACCGTTCGGAGTCGACAAAAAACTGTAGGTCCCGCCAACTTGTAGGAAAAACTAAAAAGCAACACACCACAAGTTGGAAAGAGAAGCTCGGCTAAAAATCTCGTTAGAGGTTATGATAACCTGTTGGTATATCGCCGCAATTAGTTTTTTTTTTTTTTTAATGAACAACTTTAATTAAATTTTATAATCGTGGAAAAACTATCCTGGTGCTGGATTTGAAAAACTAGGCCGCCCCAATATAGGAAAAATATTCAGGCCCTGGATTGGAGAAACTGAGCAGGTGCAAGGTATGCAAAACTAGGCAGCCCCCTTACAGAATATACTATAAATTGCCCGTAAATTGAAAAACATACGCTTTCCATTCCAGAGCCCTGGCAGGCCCAAGGCAGAATTGTCTTTTGTAGGAAAATCTAGCCAGCGCCTAGATTAAGAATAGATTTGCCTAGAATATTTTCTACCCGGGAACTGACCCATGTATTGTAGCAAGCTGGATGAATTTCTCGCAAGAGCACCCGTAGCGGGCGCCGGACTGTCTTAGCCTGATAGTGATGCTCTGGTGGAGAGGTTCACCGATGCTTGTAATAAAGCGTATAAGATCGCGTGTCCGCTGAAACCCGTAAGTGGAAAGCGAAAACCACCTTGGTGGACTAAGGAAGTAGACGACCTTAAGGCTTCCAGTAGGCGCCTGTTCAACAAGGCCAGAAAGAGTAAATTACCTTCTGACTGGGAGCTCTACAAAGTCGGGTTGGGTATTTATAAATCTGAGATTAGGAAAGCCAAACGGAACTCCTGGAAAATTTTCTGCGAAAACGTGGAAGGATGCAATGAGTCTGCGAGATTCCGGAAGATTCTCTCCGGGAATCCTACTCCCTTGGGGTACTTGAGGAATGAAGATGGTAGCTGGGCAATGAGTAGCGCGGAATCTCTCCAACTTCTCATGTACGCTCACTTCCCTGACGTCCCTGTTTCACAGGACCGCGACGCACAGTGGAACGAAATTGAATATTTGGGACTTAGGACTTTAAAAGTACATTTTCGTATTCTATGATCTTTTTCCATAATTTATTGTGAAATAACGTTTTTTCATAAAACCTAATTTAAAAAAGTTATGACACTTTTAGAAACCGCGTTTCATTTCGACATACCTGGCGAGTGTGTGTACTTCATTCAAAAATTATTTTCGCCAATGTTACAAAAGTGATGGAAGGAAATTAAATTACGCTTCCAACAACGTATAATATGTAGGGATGGACCGAACCGTCGCTGTGCAATAGCTGGTTAAAGTCGAAATTTTGTAAAATTTTTACGATTTTTGAAAAAAATTTTGATTTTCAAAAGTTTTTTATGCGGAGTTGTAAAAATCAGGAACTTTTTCTAAAATTAGTGTGCATAAAATCTCATTCAAAGATTCTCTACAATCTTAGGGGCACTTTTATCTGCGTATTCAAATAGATGTACAAAAGTTCAACATGTACGCCAGAGAAACCATTCGAGTTTACGTAGACTATATGAATGGTATTATATGCCTTCAAGTGTGCATAAAATATTAGTACACGGAGCTTCAATAATAGAGCATTTTGGTTCCATTCCTATTGGAAAGTTGTCCGAAGAAGCCGCTGAATACAGAAATAAAGATTTTAGAGCTTATCGTCGTTCCATGAAAAATTAGCCGCAAATCCACAAATGAGGACATTTTAAACAATTTGTTAGTTACTTCTGACCCATTTATTTCATCGAGGAGATCGAAATTACCATGAGGAAATATCCGAAGAAGTGAAATCTTTACTACTCCTACCGCAAAACCTCGACTATGATACAGAAAACTAAATATTTTAATTTCTCAATTTTAACGAATATAAAAATAAATTAAAATTCAACATTTTTCTAAAATAATAAAAAAATGTTTTTTTTTTGTCATATACCTATATGTATATTTGGAGAATTCATGGACCGATGGGATAATTTTTGCTTTTAAGTACTCCTTTGTTACAAATGAACAATCTAGAATAGTTAACATCGTATAAAAAAAATAATTAACGAACAAGCTGGAATAGCTAAATTTTTGATTTGAACCTTTAATGAACTAGCAAATATTTTTGTTTTTAAATATTACCCAGAATAAAAAAAAGTGATTCGCGATACTAACATTAAAAAAACAATAAAAAAATACCAAAAAAATGCAAAAATACAAAAAAAAATTAATTTGTTTCTTAATTTCTACTCAAAATTAAAGAATGATTCGCAATACTTAAATTGGAGTGTAATGGGGTGTGGTTGCTGAGTGACCGCGCTCAATCCCGACTCTTGCGTCCTCGTTCGTGCACTCTGGGCAACGTGGAGCTACCTAGGCTCGCGGCAGAAAGAGAGGGAGCCCCGGGGGGGCCACTCTGACATACTTGGTTTAAGGGCTCACCGGGGTCTTTTTCGCAGCGTCTGTACACCAAGAGGTGCGGCTGTAAGCGGGCGTCTGTCTTGAAGCAAGCGGCTCGCTATATAAATGTGCAAAACTTTTCCCTCCCAATCCAGGGTGTTATGCGATACCGTGCCCATTGGACGTTTGCAGCCGGGAGGCAAATCGTGGCTGTAGTCGAACGGAGCCTCACTGATACCGGGCCGCCTCAGGGAGTAACTATGGTCTTACCGCGGTATGGGGCTCTGCCGCGGCGGACGACACACTTCCCCTTACACTATCCTTGACCCTAAGCTGGCCTTGTCCGGCGAGGGGTCGTACGAACAAGATGAAGAACACACAAAATACAAAGCAATTAACGACTTCGTTTACTCCGCAGCAGAGAAGAACTATGCTGGAGCAAGCGAAAACACAACGCCGGAGGACAAACCCCGCCTCAAAGTTAACTGGGAGGCCGACAGCGATGGAAACTACGGGTCAGTCATCCCCCAAACTGCTATCAAGTAAGAGTGACTTGATGGGAGCAAGCAACAGTGCGGCTGCCTACGCAGTCAAGCAGAAAACGGCGGAAGCTAAACTTCCATCAGGCGCTGGTACGAAACCCAATCTCTTCACATCTGGGGCAATGGTCTCACGACCTGGTTTCAGAGTTTCGAAAGAGAAGGAAGACGCCGCAAAGGGAGAGACCGCGATGGCAACTACGAGTCTGAATCCCCCCCAAGAGGTATCTCCCCGACGCTCTGCGTACTGGGATAAAAGAAAGGCCGCAAGGATCCTTAAAAAATATGAGGGAGCATCGCAGGAGAAGCTGTCGCCGGAAGAAAGGAAGATGGTGGAGGAAGCGAAAGCTCTGATACCAAATTTCCATAGGCCCTATGTGCCTAAGAGGGTGAACGGTAATCCCTTCAAACGCCAGAGATCGGACGGAGAGGTAGACCCCCATCCGAAGCGGCATCAGGTCAACCCCGTAGTGGGAAAACTCAGCTTTGCTGAAGTAACCAAGGACAGAATCCTTATAGGTTTCATTGACCGAGGTAACGACCGTTGGTCCATCCCCAAAGACCAGTGGCTGTATGTCCGGAATGAAATGGGCAGGGCCCTCCTCCACTTAATGCGTGAGTCTCCGGGTAGTCCGCCGCGAGGTACTGACGCGGGCTGGCACCAAGGTCAGATCAAAATATTCGCGTGCGAGGATGCAAGAACTGTCGCACTGTATAAGGCAGCAGTTGCAAGACTGGGTGAAGTCTACCCAGGGGCAAGACTAGATGTCGTCGACTGGAAGGACATTCCTGCTCGGCCAAGGGCAAGGGCATGGATTCCTGCCGTCCTTGCAGAACCCGAGAATATTCTTGAGATGCTGCAGGTCTGGAATCCGTCTCTCCCGACGCAGGATTGGGGCGTCAATCTGGTCGATGATGTGGTTGGGCCCAATAGACAGGTGGTTATCACTCTGAATAAGGAGGCGCTCGAGCCCCTTAAACGGTGCAACGGACGAGTGCATTACGGCTTGGGTCAGATCGTGATCCACGTATACCGTGGCGATGCACAGCGCGCTGCTATTCCGGACGCTCCGGAGGACTCGGAGATCGAGGCATCGGAAGGGGAAGGAGAGGAGTCCGACGCGGAAAGTATGTTATCCGCCACGTCAAATTGCGATGCTGCTGCGAACTACTCGGCGATAGAAGAAGGCCTCGACGTCACGATCGTGGCTAAACCTGAGCACACTAACGTTGATGCTGCTTCAGACAGCAGGGTTCCCGCCACGCCAAACCGTGCAGGTGCTCTGAACAACTCCTCGTTGAGAGACAGCCCCCGGAACAGGCCAGACCTCGACGACACGCTGGCGGCAGGGAAGTCTGAGCTCTCTCATGTTGGTGGTGCTTCAGATAAATCTGCACAAATCTAAAGCAGCCTCGGCTGTTTTAAGCAGTCGTCTTTCTAAAGGCGACGTAGACGTGGTCCTTATCCAAGAGCCCTGGGTCAATAGCTCTAGGATCTGTGGATTGGGGACTAAGGGGTACAAGCTCATCCAAGCCAATGATGAGGGCAAGGTCAGAACCTGTATTTTGGTAAAGTCTGAGCTAAACACCTTTCTATTACCCAACTACTCAAATGGTGACGTTACAGCTGCCAGCTTAACAGTCGGCAGCACCAGCCTAACGATGGCGTCGGTCTATATGCCCTATGACGCCGAAGAACCTCCTCCACAAAAGGAGGTGAAAGATCTGGTGGATAATTTCTGTACGGGCCATCTTATTATTGGAGCTGACGCTAATGCTCATCACGTCCAGTGGGGAAGCTCCGATATTAACGCTAGGGGCGAGTCTCTGTTTGACTACCTACTAACAACTAACCTGGTGGTTTGTAACGTGGGTAACGAGCCTACTTTTATAACTAAAGCTCGTAGGGAGGTTATAGACCTCACTGTTTGTAGCGAAGGCGCTTATGAGTGGGTCAGTAAATGGCGTGTTCTTGATGAGCATTCATTTTCTGACCATCGGTACATAGAAATTGTGTTAGAATTTATTGTTGAGCAGCCAGTTATGAAACGAAATCCACGCAACACTAACTGGTAGCTACATAACCAAATATTAGCTAGGGACCTACCAGTATTACCTCCACAAGCCCCCTCATCAGTGGGAGAACTGGATGATCTGGTAACGACCTTTACAACGGCGCTCTCAAATGCCCTAGAGCAGGCTTGTCCAGTACCAAAACCACGCGGCAAACATAGACCCCACTGGTGGTCTTACGACCTGGATTCGTTCCGTATATCATGCAGGAAGCAATTTAACAAGGCCAAGAGCATCGGTACGGAGCCTGAATGGCTCGAATATAAAGCTAAACTGAGGGCCTATAAAAAGGCTCTAAGGCAAGCGAAGAGAACTTCGTGGAGAAATTTCTGTACCGGGGTCGAAAAAGTCGATGATACAGCGAGACTTAGACGAGTGCTATCAAAAACTCAAACAGCCATTAGCTATCTACGGAAGCCTGACGGATCTTGGACCAGCACGGAAGGGGAAACCCTGGAGCTGCTCCTGAACACACACTTTCCGGGGAACTTGTATGATGCACCTGTAGCATCTGCAACAAACCTGGCGGTAAACATACCCATTACGGAGGAAAGGGTAAGGTGGGCAATCAAAAGCTTTGAGCCGTTCAAGGCAGCTGGGCCAGACGGGATTTTCCCCGCACAACTTATAAACACGCTGGAAATATCAGCTAAATGGCTGGTAGTTCTCTATTCAGCCTGCCTGGCTCTTAATTACATTCCGTGCTCCTGGAGAAGCGCCACGGTAGTCTTTATTCCAAAGGCTGGGAAGGCCTCACACTATGAGCCTAAAGACTACAGACCGATCAGTCTCTCGTCTGTTGCACTTAAAACCTTCGAGAGGATAATTAGCGATTATCTCTCCTCTACTATTGATAGCAACCTTATTTCTAGCTATCAACATGCATACACCAAAGGTAAATCAACGGAAACTGCGCTCCACAGCCTAGTCTCTATTGTTGAAAAATCATTGCACGAAAAGGAGTACTGTCTCGTGGCCTTTCTGGACATCGAAGGGGCTTTCAACAATATAAGGCCGGAGGCTATTAACACTGCTTTAACAAACCTGGGCATAAATAGGTCTCTTATTGGACTAATTGATCAACTACTAAAGGGAAGGAAAATAGTTTCTTCACTGGGAACAGTTGATCTTTCACGCTATGTCACAAGAGGAACGCCTCAGGGTGGTGTTCTCTCCCCGCTCCTATGGAACCTCACCGTAAACTCGCTGCTACGAGACACAAGGTGGGGGGGCGGGAAGATAGTGGCATATGCAGACGATTTAGCTATTGCATATAGGGGCAAATTCCCACAAACCCTGTGTGACTTGAAGCAAGTAGCACTGCGAGAAGTTTCTTCATGGTCCTCTCGCTGCGGACTTAGCATCAACCCGGGAAAGGTGGAGCTTGTCCTTTATACCAGGCGGTACAAGATACCACCGCTGAACCTACCAGAACTAGATGGCGTGCGCCTGAACTTAGCTGACAAAGCCAAATTCCTAGGCACAGTTCTAGATAGAAAGCTTAACTGGAAGGAGAATTTCATCCAGCGCCAGAGGAAAGCGTGCATTGCACTTTACACGTGTAAAAGAGCCATTGGCAAAAAATGGGGGCTCAGCCCCAAAATTTGCAGATGGATCTATACTGCGATAATCCAGCCAATTATGCTGTATGGAGTCGTGGTATGGTGGCCTGCGCTAGGAAAGGCAACAAACCTAATTCTGTTAGGAAAAGTCCACAGATCGAGCATGATCTGTATAAGCGGGGCGCTAAGAACAACGCCCAATGAAGCTCTCCAGGCCATTCTTGGCTTTTTGCCACTCGATCTGGAAGGGTACCGGGCAGCAGCAGCATCGGCTGTGCGTCTAAGGGAAACGTCCGTCTGGGGCGCAAGCACTATTGGACACTCCTGTATTCTAAGATCTTACAGCTTTCTCCCTCTGAGCACAGATCGGTGTGCGACCACAACAGTCGGAGATTGTTGTTTTAGAATAAACATTCCCAGCAGGGAAGACTGGGAGAACATAGATCGGTGTCCCGCTACTAATGGCGGCACTTTTATATACACCGACGGCTCGAAGTTAGACGGCAGAGTCGGAGGAGGGGTTTACTCAAGGGATTTGGACCTAGAACTCTCCTTTAGACTACCTGATCACTGCAGCGTCTTCCAGGCTGAAGTTTCTGCAATCATGGACGCCGTGACTTGGATAGGTGAACGCACCATCGGACAGGATATCTGTATTTTCAGCGACAGCCAAGCGGCCATCAAATCCCTTGGCTCTTACTCGTTCAACTCTGAACTGACGCTCAGCTGTCGTCGATCTCTTCAAGAGATGGCCCAACAGAACCGCGTGAACCTCACATGGGTTCCGGGACACAGGGACATTGAGGGAAACTGTAGGGCAGACGAACTTGCCAGGCAGGGCACGACCAAGCAGATTCTTCAAGATAAAGAGCGCATAGGTATGCCGTTTGCCACGTGCAAGCTAATGCTGAAGGAGCATACACTCCGCGAAGCCAACGAAAGATGGCTACAAGCCCCAGGGTGCCGGATATCCAAGCAAACCTGGCCAAAATGCGATCTTAAAAGATCTAGACACATATACGTCCTAAAAAGGAAGGAAATCTCCATATTAATAGGTGTTTTAACCGGGCACTGCCTTATTGGTAGGCACGCAGCAAGGCTAGGCGTTCCCTACCGACGATGCTGCAGGAGTTGCAAAGAGGATGAGGAAGAGGAAACGGTGGAGCACCTCATCTGCAACTGCCCGGCCTTAAGCGGAGCGAGAAGGCGCTCTCTGGGAGTTCCCTTCCTGGTTAGCTTAAGCCAGGTCGCGGAGCTAGACATAAAGGACTTGATGGCCTTCATCAAGTTATCAAAATGGTTCGAGGAGGGGTAGCGGTGTTGGTTAGGAGTGTCAGTCCCGGGTTTCGGCTATATGGAGAGTCCCGACAGCACTTGGATTTTCCATATGGCCGGGCCCCGGGACTGACTTTCCTAGTGTTTGGTGGTATCACAACGGGCCTTTTATTACTGGCCTAGGTGTGCCTTTGCGGCAGCCACTTCTACCTACCTACCTAATACTTAAATTAAAAATATATAAAAAAAACGCGAACGTTTTCGAACCCTAACTATTAAATAAATAATTCAAGTTTTGAGGAAATGTGAGGAAAATTAGTTAACGGTAAAAATGTGATTTTTCCTATGCATTAAATTTTTTAATTTGGTATAACTTTTTTGTTTAAGACTTTATCAAAAAATACTCATATAAAAACGTCATGTAATGAGACTTAAAATCGATCCCCATCAAAGTTTTTGTGTTATTAACTAATATTTTTTTCATTTCCCTAAGTCCACTGAAAGCCAAATCCGTTCCACTGTGCGACGCCTCCCTGCCCACAAATGTGGGAGTGGGGGGTTGGCCAGCCATCTCTCTGGATGAAAGCCAACTTGTTTGGGCCATTCAATCTTTTAAGCCTTACAAGTCTCCCTGACCTGATGGCATAATGTGCAACTACAGAGATCTTTGAGGATTTCTAGCAGCTGGCTGGTTCCCATCTCCGCCAACTGTTTGAGGTTGGGCTATATCCCCGCTTCTTGGAATATGGTCAAGGTTACCTTTATTTCAAAGGCCGGGAGGCACTCTCATGTGTCTCCCAAGGACTTCAGGGCAATCAGTCTTTTTTCGTTTCTAAGGGGTCCCTAAGGAGTGTCTCTCGGTATCACAACATGCTTACTGCAAAGGCAGATCGACTTAAACGGCGCTTCATTCCGTTGTAAAACTAATAGAGGGGTCTTTCCAACACAAAGTGCTGGGGGCCTTTCTGGACATCGAAGGAGCGTTCAATAAAGTTTTGCCATCTGCCATTGTAAGGGGACTAGCAAGATTGGGGGTCGAACCGAGTTTGATAGAATTAATCAACAGATTACTTTGTGGCAGGATTTTCATGGCGGAGTGGGGAAGCTTTGTGGCTCAGAGAAGAATGAGGAAGGGCACGCCGCAAGGATGGGTTCTTTCTCCACTTCTCTGGGTCATAGTAGTCAACGGCCTGCTCCAGGTCCTCCAGCACAGGGGCTGTCAAGTGATAGCCTATGCTGACGACCTAACAATCCTCGTCAGGGGAAAATTTCTTAGTACCGTTAGAGATGTTCTGCAGGGGTACCTGAGTATTGTGATAGAGTGCTCCGAATCCTGTGGACTGGCTGTCAACCTGAGTAAAACGGAACTAGTTCTCTTCACGAGACGGTGTAAGATTGATAGCTTTGTACTACCCTCCATAGGGAGAGTACTGTAGGTGATTCTAGACTGGAAGCTTTATGTAAACAACAGGGCCAGAAAAGCTTCGGTCGCCTTGTATGGTTGCAGGGGAGCCATCGACAAACGCTGGCGCCTCTCTCCAAGGGTGGTTTATTGGTTATACGAGATGGTGGTGAAACCTATTCTATTTTATGGGATATTGGTCTGGTGGATTGCACTAGACACAGCTTCCGTCGCAAAAAAGATGGCGTAGCGTTGCCGCCACACTCAAAATAAAATCTGTGTAAATATAACGAAAACTTGCGTACATATTACGAATTTATTCGTTGTTTTGAGCCACGAAAGATTTCGTAAATTCTACAAAACCGTTTTCGTACATTCTACGAAAATGTGGCTTTATAAAAAATTAGTACATTTTACGAATATATGCGTACTATTTCCAAAAGTAAATTAGTACATTTTACGAATGTAAATTAGTACATTTTACGAATATTTTCGTACTATTTACAAATGTAAATTAGAACATTTTACGAATATTTGCGTACTATTTACTTACAAACTTTTTTAGAGATCAAATTTGAAGCTCTTAACTTTCTTTTCAACTTGTTGCTTTCGAAATGAATTTCACAATAACACGCGTAGATAAACGTTTGAAAAATGGCGACAATTTAGTGTAGTTTACGAAAATTTTCGTACATTGTACGAATGAAAAAAGGACTTTGTTGAATTAGTACAATGTACGAAAGTATTTTGTACATTATAGGAAATGACTTGTACAAAGATTTTAATCATAGTTTACTAAATTACTTCATAAATAGTACGCACGAATTCGTAGTATTCCCTACGAAATTAATTTCGTATATTTTACGAAAGGTTTCGTAAAATCTAGTGTAGCAGCAATTTAGTATATTTTACGAAAATTTTCGTACATTATACAAAATGGTTCGTACAAAGATTTTTTTCATAGTTTACTAAATTGTTTCGTAAATAGTACGCACGAATTCGTAATATTCCCTACGAAAGTCTTTTCGTTTATTTAACAAAAGGTTTCGTAAAATCTAGTGTAGCAGCAATTTAATATATTTTACGAAAATTTTCGTACATTATACAAAATGATTCGTACAAAGATTTTTTATCATAGTTTACTAAATTGTTTCGTAAATAGTACGCACGAATTCGTATATTATACTTAAAATAGTCCTTACGAAAGTTATTTCGTATTATTTACGAAAGGTTTCGTAAAATCTATTGTATTTGTCAAAAGTTCATTCGTATAATGTACGAAATTTTTTCGTAGCTTTTTTACGAAATTTTATTTTCAGTGCATCAAGGATGCGGTGGATGGGATGCTGCCCAGCGCTTTCACCGTGCAGGAGTTCAACATCTACTCCGATAGTCAAGCGGCAATTAGGGCGCTTTGGGTGCTAGGCCACTGTGACATTCCCGGAAGTGGCTGCGTTCGGAACACTGGGTATTCCCCTTGCCACCTGTGGTCTGCTTCTGAGTAGATGGGCTTCGGATCAGTTAAGCAAGCGCTGGGCTGATACCACCTCTTGTAAGGTATCGAAGTCCTTCTGGCCAGTGGTTGACTCCAGGCGATCAGCGGATTTACTAAGGTTCTCTAAGGTACACCTTTCCATGATGATTGGGGTGTTGACGGGGCACTGTCCGAGAGGAATCCATACAAGTGTCCAGGTGAGCGGCCTCTCAGTTGGAGTTGCTACCACCTAACCTAACCTAACTCGTTTCGTCAAACTCCATATAGAAACACACGTCAAATTTTCTTGAGCCAATACTCTGTTCATAAGAAAAAACAAAGCACTTTTCGATAGTTGGCAACGGGTCAAGAATTAATATGCTCGTATATATTTCATGAGGTAAACGCGCAGATTCACGGCAAAGGGAGTACATATTTCGCTACACATGTTTTATACATTTTTATAACAGTAATTTGCAAAAAATGGAAAATGTGGTAAACGTCAAAATTTCTTGAGCAAGCGTATTTTCTTGAGGCATTTCTTGGCAGGTGGGTAGCCTCTTAACAAAAGAATAATCTATGTAAAATCCAAGCACTGTGGAACATATGAAAGGCGGCGCTCAACGAGGTTTAGTTTTCATAAATTTCTATAAAGGAGTAAATTGAAAAAAAAATTTAATTGTTTTTTTTTTTTTAAGGATTCAGACTTTAAAAAAACCACTTTAAGTACGTTACTCAAAACGAAAGTAGGATTGAGGCTACTAAGTAAATTGGCAATTTTCTGCCAAATGCCAAATATTAAGGTACAAAACCTTTAAGGATAACAGAAAGTTAGGACAAGGAAAGCTTTTTGTAAGTAATCGATTCATATCTCCGTTGCGGACGTTTTTTACATAGTAAAAATAATTTTCTCCATACGAAATTCAAATTTCCGCTGGGAAACCCCATATTAGCTATTTTCTGGTATTTAAAGCCTTTTTATTGCAGGTATAACAGATACTTCAATCAAAATGATTGCTCGTATTTAAATGGTTACGTATTTAAAATATCCAAATAAATTACGGGGTTTGCCTCCTAACACGCCTCGTAATTTTTTTAGAAACAGTAGAAAAAATCCCGTATCAATTTTTTTGAACAGCATTGGTCACCGCCATCCAAGTGACCTATGACCTTGAAATGTCGGCTCCTCCCTTCTTTTATCAAACAGAAAATAGTTGGGGATCCTTGGCTTTAACATTCAATAATACATAAACACATAGCTTCGAATTGCAAACATTTTCAGTCTTGAGACATACATAGATTTGTTGAGTTGAGTTCTAATATTGAATGGAGGTGCAGCGAGGATAATATGTACATATAAGTAATATGAACCACTTGGTTTTTTTTAAATTCTTTATTTCCCTTGGATTACCAAGGGCAGCCGGTCTCAGCGGATGAGTTGAAATAACTGAATACATGAAAGCGACGCTAGTGTCTAAATACCTACACTCTTGCCCTAATTCTAGTTACTGCACGTTATTTGTTGTTGTCACGCCCAAGACTATAACTGCCCGTAAAGCAGTATTTAACTATTTCTTGCTATTACGCACATAGCTATAGGCGTGCCGTCAGCAAATTCGGTGGAAGCGGTGTTTTGGCCGGATGGGTTTTTAAAGCGGTATTGAACTTTTGCTTGCTGTTAAATGTAAGGCTATAGACGCGCCGTCTGTAAATTCGGTGGAAGTGGTGTTTTGGCCGGTTGAATGTTCAACTGTGTTAACTAATCCCTCTCTTGAAGTGAAAGCGTCCTCGGTTTCTTTTATGATGTTCTTCAGTACTACCATATTTCTTTGCCGCCTCCTCAGAAATATTGCTATGCTTGTAGCTATGGCTAATAGGATTAAGAGTAATGCGCTTCCTGATTGTATCGAGCGAGTATCAATAAGATTCTGTAGGTGTGCTATGTGTTTCAGGTTTTCCACATTAATTCTTTGCAGGTATGGAAGTGATAGTAACTCGATATGTTCGGTGATGTTAACGTGCTGTGTGGGTACTGCTTCGGGATGTGAACGCATCATCTCATTCCAGTTGTTATAAGTAGTGGTGTTTATCATAATATTACCTTTGAAAGTTATCAAAAAAGTCCCTCTTGTTAATCTTGTCAAATTTCCGTTTTGTATTATCGCGGGCTGATCATTAATTAAAATTATGCTGTTATCGATCTCCTCAATGGCGGGCACGTGATCGGCAGATTTGGTTTTGCATTCTGCGATGTGTTGGTTAAGTAGTTGTCGTACACAGGGACTTTTTTCAAGGGTCGGCAGAAGTTTGCTGTTATGGCTTCTCTGCAGTTATAAAGGGGGATGTATTCTCCGTTGCATTCAGCTATAATATTTGTTTCTAAAGAAATAATTCTTCCCCTCTGGATAACGGGCAGTAACTTTACGTTATTACAAATCCTAGCTATTTTTGGGTATTTAATAATGAAATAAATAAACTGTGCATTCTGAAATATCTTAAATTTAGAAACAGAAAGTATGTCAGTTAGCTGACTAAAGAAAAGAGATTTCCCGTATCGATCTGCGGCCGTTTTGCCTGTGCCAAAAGTTTATTAACTGTCACCGTCAGTTCGTTAATTTGCCCCTGTGTAACTGAATTAATCGTTGCTTGTTGTTCATTTGCTTCTATGAGGGCTTCGGCTCTGGTCTCAATTGCTTGGAAGTCGTCAAAGTCGTTGGGTGCCGGTTATGTATTTTATTGCAGTCCCCAGGATATTAATGCCTCTAGCATGTCGGTGATGTATTCTGACCGCGTCTAGTAGTTTTAATATTTGGTTAGCGTCGTTTCGGAGAAGTTGTCTGGCGTGAGAAAGTGGAAACTGCTCTAAAATTATATCCGTTTCTTCCGCTATCGCTTCGAACTCCGTCAAGTTTGTCTTGTGTAGCAGAAATTCGTAATGTTCGTGGAGGATCACTTTCCCTGTTGTTATTGGGATGTAGTGGGAGCTGGTATAATTGAATATCCTCGCATTGGCCCAATGATCTATTGTCAAGAGCAGAGTTACCCTAAGAAGGAAGAAACAATTTCAGTGTTTTAAGTTGGTTTTGTGAACTTTACGTCCGTCGATTGAGACAAAGGTACCTAAATCGCTCTGGACTGTTTTTTCGGTGTAAAGTTTAGTGAATTTGTTTCCTATTCTTTTATTCGTCTTTACAAAAACTTTTTCCCCTGGTTTATATTGTCTCGTTCGTCTCATTATATTGTGTCTTTTCAAGTCGTTTTGTTGGGTTTGTATAAGTCTATTTTTTATTTCATTAACCAGTTCGTCGGGTGCTGCGTGGATGATGTCTATAGGTTTCCTGTTTGTCACGGAATGGACGGTGCGGTTGTTCTTAGCCGTTGCTAGCAGAATCAATTCGACCCTGTCGGAAATGCAAGTCTCGAGCTTTTGGCAGCGTGCAATTTCCGTAAGTGTACTGTGGAACCTCTCTACTTGGCCGTTCGTTGTACTGTGAGCCGGTGGCGTGGTGTAGATCGTGACTCCGAAGTGGTTTTTTAAGATTGCCTTAACAGTTTCTGAATTCAACGACCTCTCGTTATCGCAAACCAGAAATTTAGTGTTTTTGTAAAAGTTGAGGAGTTCGTAGATTGGTTCCTTAGTATCCACTATGGATTTTATTGGGAAAACCATTGCAAATTTTGAGAATTTATCTATTGTTGTGAGAAAATGTGTTTTGTCTGTTGAATAAATGTCAACGTGAAGGATTTCTCCTGGGTATGCCGGTATGGGGGTTGATCCTATTTCGGGGTTTGGGGGGCGTCGTTGGTATTTTGCTTCATGACATATTTTGCAATTTGAAACTATTTCTTTTAGGATTTTCCTCAAGTCAGGGAAGTAGTAATTTTCCAGGACTTGCTGCTCATTTTCGCGACAGGATCTATGTGCACGATTATGTTCGGTTTGGAGGATTTCTCTTTGGTCCCCCTTATTAAAAACGTCGATAACCTGCTATGTAGTGTGGCGGAACTTTACCCCTGGAAAAGATGTGGTAAGCTTGTTTTGGATTAGTGCCAAGGTTGGGAGTTCGCATAGCAACCCGTTAACAACATTCGGATTTACGCATCGTTTCATGGCTTTCAATAAATCTTGTAGGTTACTAAAAGATATTCGATGCCTCACTCGTGTCCTAAAAATAATAGTTGTGTTAACTGGCAATGTCTTTCCCTCTTCCAGAATAATTTGGGTTTTGAAGCAGTTAATCGGGTTTTTTACTGTGGCTATCGTTTGAGTCAGTGACAGCTCACTGTTAGCGACCATGCTTTCTGAGTCTGGCTCGTGGCCTAGTGTGTTTATATGTTGCCGTGATAGCGCATCAGCAACAAAATTTTCCTTGCCTGGTTTGTAATGAAACGTTGGTGAATATTCTTCCACAAAAGCGCGCCACCTTTTCATCTTTGCATTTGAGTTTTTGTCAGATAAAGCGAAGGTGAGCGGTTGGTGGTCTGTGAAAATGTTCAGGTGCTTTACACCGTACAAATAATTGCGAAGTTTTTGTAGGGCCCCCACTATCGCCAAGAGTTCCCTTTCGTTGGTTGCATAGTTCTCCTCTGCTGGAGAAAGGGTTCTTGAGATCATGGTGATAGGTCTGCCGTTTTGGGATAAAACGGCGCCTATGGCGTGTGAAGAAGCGTCTGTTGTTAAGTCAAATGGTTGTTTATAGTCGGGAAAAAGGAGAAGCACATCCTCTGATGCAAGAATATTTTTAACTTTATTAAACGCGTTAAGTGCTTCTTCATCTAAGTTTATTTCTATTTTCCGAGATTGGTTAGTGCCAATGTTCCCATTTTCCCCCACGTAGGTATTTTGTTAGGGGTTTGGTAACCGAGGCGTAGTCTTTTACAAACCGTCTGTAATAACCAGCCAATCCCAAAAAAGATCGTAAAGCTCGAAGTGATTTGGGAGTGGCAAAGTCCAAAATGTCCTTGACTTTATCGGGGCATGTCCTGATACCCCCCTTGGATACTGTAAAGCCTAGAAACTCGACACTTTCCTGAAAGAATTTAGACTTGTCGGCGGGCACTCGCATATTAGCAGAGTAGAGTTTGTTTAATACCTGGTCGATATCGTTTAAGTGTTGTGCAGCGCTTTCTGAAAAAATTATGACGTCATCTACATAGACGTGGCGTATTTTTCCGATTTCTGCTCTAAGTACATCGTCAATGGCTCTCTGGAAAATGGTAGGTAGGTAGGTAGAAGTGGCTGCCGCAAAGGCACACCCAGGCCAGTAATAAAAGGCCCGTTGTGATACCACCAAACACTAGGAAAGTCAGTCCCGGGGCCCGGCCATATGGAAAATCCCAGTGCTGTCGGGACTCTCCATATAGCCGAAACCCGGGACTGACACTCCTAACCGACACCGCTACCCCTCCTCGAACCATTTTGATAACTTGATGAAGGCCATCAAGTCCTTTATGTCTAGCTCCGCGACCTGGCTTAAGCTAACCAGGAAGGGAACTCCCAGAGAGCGCCTTCTCGCTCCGCTTAAGGCCGGGCAGTTGCAGATGAGGTGCTCCACCGTTTCCTCTTCCTCATCATCTTTGCAACTCCTGCAGCATCGTCGGTAGGGAACGCCTAGCCTTGCTGCGTGCCTACCAATAAGGCAGTGCCCGGTTAAAACACCTATTAATATGGAGATTTCCTTCCTTTTTAGGGCGCATATGTGTCTAGATCTTTTAAGATCGCATTTTGGCCAGGTTTGCTTGGATATCCGGCACCCTGGGGCTTGTAGCCATCTTTCGTTGGCTTCGCGGAGTGTATGCTCCTTCAGCATTAGCTTGCACGTGGCAAACGGCATACCTATGCGCTCTTTATCTTGAAGAATCTGCTTGGTCGTGCCCTGCCTGGCAAGTTCGTCTGCCCTACAGTTTCCCTCAATGTCCCGGTGTCCCGGGACCCATGTGAGGTTCACGCGGTTCTGTTGGGCCATCTCTTGAAGAGATCGACGACAGCTGAGCGTCAGTTCAGAGTTGAACGAGTAAGAGCCAAGGGATTTGATGGCCGCTTGGCTGTCGCTGAAAATACAGATATCCCAGTGGCGTGCCTACGTGTTTCAATCAAGGCAAGCCCCAGTCCTTATAACCCCAACAAAAGCACATACTGCTGCCAAAGAACATTTCAGACGAAGAAGAAGAGTTCAGGATAGATATTTATCGACTTTTGCACACGGGGAAAAACTTAAACTAAAACTTTCTTCAATAGGCAAGTTATTGTTTTGCAGATTTTTTAAGCTTTACCAATCCAAGGGAAAAGGTTTACTTGCACTATTTCCCATATAGAAGCCAAGGCTCACTTGCACAACGAAAATTTATATTTTTAACTCAGAGTTAATGTCAAATTAACTCTGAGCTAAAAAGATAACTCGGCGTCGTGCAAGTGGACCTAAGAAACCTAAAAAATATTTTTTATATTTTATAATGCCTAGCAAAAAAAAAAAAATATTACAGCAATCACCACTATTGAATTCTTTTTTTCTACTTTAAAATATGCGCCAATAATTTTTGAGTAGAGCTCTTTGCACATTAACATTGTAGATATGTATGTATATACATATCCAGTTTGGCTTTAAAGCTTATAGTAACAACAGCACGAAGCTGGCTTCGTAGTTGCATACAAAATTTCTTCTAAATTAAAAAAAACTGTAGCTTCAAAAAGACATTTTAGTAAGGGATTTGAAAGCCAGGTAAAAGCCAATAAGTAAAAGCGAGATGGCAAATCGCCTAGGCGGTTAAAGGCTATTTTAAGTAAGCAAGTAAGAGATGCCATCATATGCGCTGAACAAATTTTATGTTAATTGTTTTGCTATCAGCCGCCAGATGGCAGGAAGAGCTTTATTTATATGTTTATGCTATTGGCAGTTAGTGAAACCAAATGTAAACGTTAAAGAAATTGTTACGATACATTTTTGAAACATATTGTAGCTCATAGAGGATTAGCTAGGCAAGCCGGGCTTTTCGGCTTATATGGAAGGCACGCCACTGAGATATCCTGTCCGATGGTGCGTTCACCTATCCAAGTCACGGCGTCCATGATTGCAGAAACTTCAGCCTGGAAGACGCTGCAGTGATCAGGTAGTCTAAAGGAGAGTTCTAGGTCCAAATCCCTTGAGTAAACCCCTCCTCCGACTCTGCCGTCTAACTTCGAGCCGTCGGTGTATATAAAAGTGCCGCCATTAGTAGCGGGACACCGATCTATGTTCTCCCAGTCTTCCCTGCTGGGAATGTTTATTCTAAAACAACAATCTCCGACTGTTGTGGTCGCACACCGATCTGTGCTCAGAGGGAGAAAGCTGTAAGATCTTAGAATACAGGAGTGTCCAATAGTGCTTGCGCCCCAGACGGACGTTTCCCTTAGACGCAGAGCCGATGCTGCTGCTGCCCGGTACCCTTCCAGATCGAGTGGCAAAAAGCCAAGAATGGCCTGGAGAGCTTCATTGGGCGTTGTTCTTAACGCGCCGCTTATACAGATCATGCTCGATCTGTGAACTTTTCCTAACAGATTTAGGTTTGTTGCCTTTCCTAGCGCAGGCCACCATACCACGACTCCATACAGCATAATTGGCTGGATTATCGCAGTGTAGATCCATCTGCAAATTTTGGGGCTGAGCCCCCATTTTTTACCAATGGCTCTTTTACACGTGTAAAGTGCAATGCACGCTTTCCTCTGGCGCTGGATGACATTCTCCTTCCAGTTAAGCTTTCTATCTAGAACTGTGCCTAGGAATTTGGCTTTATCAGCTAAGTTCAGGCGCACGCCATCTAGTTCTGGTAGGTTCAGCGGTGGTATCTTGTACCGCCTGGTATAAAGGACAAGCTCCACCTTTCCCGGGTTGATGCTAAGTCCGCAGCGAGAGGACCATGAAGAAACTTCTCGCAGTGCTACTTGCATCAAGTCACACAGGGTTTGTGGGAATTTGCCCCTATATGCAATAGCTAAATCGTCTGCATATGCCACTATCTTCCCGCCCCCCACCTTGTGTCTCTTAGCAGCGAGTTTACGGTGAGGCTCCATAGGAGCGGGGAGAGAACACCACCCTGAGGCGTTCCTCTTGTGACATAGCGTGAAAGATCAACTGTTCCCAGTGAAGAAACTATTTTCCTTCCCTTTAGTAGTTGATCAATTAGACCAATAAGAGACCTATTCATGCCCAGGTTTGTTAAAGCAGTGTTAATAGCCTCCGGCCTTATATCTCTGGAAAATACTGGGAGCATTTTTTAGGCCTACAGAACTCGTACTTTCCGTTATTGACCGAAAATGCAGTTTTTTCCCGATCCCTCTCAGCTAGTTTAATCTGGTGAAAACCAGACTTAAGGTCTATCGTTGAGAAACATTTAGCATTTCCCATGTTTGCCAAAATTACGGACGTGTCGGGTATAGGATACTTGTCGCTCACTGTTTTTAAGTTTAGTTTCCTAAAGTCAATTACGAGTCGTGACTTCCTATTACCATCTTCGTCCACGCCCTTTTTACTTACTACCCAAATTGGATTATTGTAAGGAGAACGGGATGGTCTTATTATACCGTCCTGTAACAAATTGGTTATCTCCTTATTGACGAATTCGGCTGAAGTTATGGGATATGGGTAGCTCCTAGAGTAAACGGGAAGATCGTCGGTGGTCCTTATTGTTCCTACAATATGGGTGTTATATGGTAGTGCCTCGTTAGGGTCCGCGAAGACTCTAGCGTGCTGCTTCAACATTGCAGGAATACTTAACTCGTGTTTCGGTGTTTCGGCATCCGTTTCTATTAGTTTGTTAATGTCAGGGCAATCATGATATAAAAGCTTTTCCTGACCGCCTTTGTAACTTAGAAGTCCAATCATCAAATCTATTTTACCGTTCACTTGTTTGAGTAGGTCGAAACCTATAATACCATCAAAGGTGTTAAGACTGGGTAGGATGAAGAAGCTGGTGTCTCTATTAAAAATGTTTATGGTGCAGTATTTGTCAATCGTAGTAGTGCCATGGATTGATTTCACCGTAAAGGTGTGACTTACGGGTTTGATTCCCTTTAAGTCTTTGAGCGGTTTTATGTAGCTCTTTGCTGCACCGGTGTCTATAAGGCTCTAAATTGCCGAGGACAAAAGTTACAGTTTAAGAGGGCAACATTTTGTCGAGAAAAGAAAACGCCATAACATAAAAATAAACATACATAGCTAGAATATTTATATTCGGTCTTATTGTTTTACACATTGCTGTAGTATTAAAATTTGAAACAGGTTGCTGGCGTATTTGTCAGTGCAGCTGATACTTTTTCGAAACAAATTTTTGTTCAAGCTTTGTATCAGGCGTGTTTGGAGTGTAATGGGGTGTGGTTGCTGAGTGACCGCGCTCAATCCCGACTCTTGCGTCCTCGTTCGTGCACTCTGGGCAACGTTGAGCTACCTAGGCTCGCGGCAGAAAGAGAGGGAGCCCCGGTGGGGCCACTCTGACATACTTGGTTTAAGGGCTCACCGGGGTCTTTTTCGCAGCGTCTGTACACCATGAGCTGTAAGCGAGCGTCTGTCTTGAAGCAAGCGGCTCGCTATATAAATGTGCAAAACTTTTCCCTCCCAATCCAGGGTGTTATGCGATACCGTTCCCATTGGACGTTTGCAGCCGGGAGGCAAATCGTGGCTGTAGTCGAACGGTGCCTCACTGATACCGGGCCGCCTCAGGGAGTAACTATGGTCTTACCGCGGTATGGGGCTCTGCCGCGGCGGACGACACACTTCCCCTTACACTACCCTTGACCCTAAGCTGGCCTTGTCCGGCGAGGGGTCGTACGAACAAGATGAAGAACACACAAAATACAAAGCAATTAGCGACTTCGTTTACTCCGCAGCAGAGAAGAACTATGCTGGAGCAAGCGAAAACACAACGCCGGAGGACAAACTCCGCCTCAAAGTTAACTGGGAGGCCGACAGCGATGGAAACTACGGGTCAGTCATCCCCCAAACTGCTATCAACTAAGAGTGACTTGATGGGAGCAAGCAGCAGTGCGGCTGCCTACGCAGTCAAGCAGAAAACGGCGGAAGCTAAACTTCCATCAAGCGCTGGTACGAAACCCAATCTCTTCACATCTGGGGCAATGGTCTCACGACCTGGTTTCAGAGTTTCGAAAGAGAAGGACGACGCTGCAAAGGGAGAGACCGCGATGGCAACTACGAGTCTGAATCCCCCCCAAGAGGCATCTCCCCGACGCTTTGCGTACTGGGATAAAAGAAAGGCCGCAAGGATCCTTAAAAAATATGAGGGAGCATCGCAGGAGAAGCTGTCGCCGGAAGAAAGGAAGATGGTGGAGGAAGCGAAAGCTCTGATACCAAATTTCCAGAGGCCCTATGTGCCTAAGAGGGTGAACGGTAATCCCTTCAAACGCCAGAGATCGGACGGAGAGGTAAACCCCCATCCGAAGCGGCATCAGGTCAACCCCGTAGTGGGAAAACTCAGCTTTGCTGAAGTAACCAAGGACAGAATCCTTATAGGTTTCATTGACCGAGGTAACGACCGTTGGTCCATCCCCAAAGACCGGTGGCTGTATGTCCGGAATGAAATGGGCAGGGCCCTCCTCAACTTAATGCGTGAGTCTCCGGGTAGTCCGCCGCGAGGTACTGACGCGGGCTGGCACCAAGGTCAGATCAAAATATTCGCGTGCGAGGATGCAAGAACTGTCGCACTGTATAAGGCAGCAGTTGCAAGACTGGGTGAAGTCTACCCAGGGGCAAGACTAGATGTCGTCGACTGGAAGGACATTCCTGCTCGGCCAAGGGCAAGGGCATGGATTCCTGCCGTCCCTGCAGAACCCGAGAATATTCTTGAGATGCTGCAGGTCTGGAATCCGTCTCTCCCGACGCAGGATTGGGGCGTCAATCTGGTCGATGATGTGGTTGGGCCCAATAGACAGGTGGTTATCACTCTGAATAAGGAGGCGCTCGAGCCCCTTAAACGGTGCAACGGACGAGTGCATTACGGCTTGGGTCAGATCGTGATCAACGTATACCGTGGCGATGCACAGCGCGCTGCTATTCCGGACGCTCCGGAGGACTCGGAGATCGAGGCATCGGAAGGGGAAGCAGAGGAGTCCGACGCGGAAAGTATGTTATCCGCCACGTCAAATTGTGATGGTGCTGCGAACAACTCGGCGACAGAAGAAAGCCTGCTTGACGAAGAAGGCCTCGACGTCACGATCGTGGCTAAACCTGAGCACACTAACGCTGATGCTGCTTCAGAAAGCAGGGTTACCGCCACGCCAAATCGTGCAGGTGCTCTGAACAACTCCTCGTTGAGAGACAGCCCCCGGAACAGGCCTGACCTCGACGACACGCTGAGCTCTCTCATGTTGGTGGTGCTTCAGATAAATCTGCACAAATCTAAAGCAGCCTCGGCTGTTTCAAGCAGTCGTTTTCTAAAGGCGACGTAGACGTGATCCTTATCCAAGAGCCCTTGGTCAATAGCTCTAGGATCTGTGGATTGGGGACTAAGGGGTACAAGCTCATCCAAGCCAATGATGAGGGCAAGGTCAGAACCTGTATTTTGGTAAAGTCTGAGCTAAACACCTTTCTACTACCCAACTACTCAAATGGTGACGTTACAGCTGCCAGCTTAACAGTCGGCAGCACCAGCCTAACGATGGCGTCGGTCTATATGCCCTATGACGCCGAAGAACCTCCTCCACAAAAGGAGGTGAAAGATCTGGTGGATAATTTCTGTACGGGCCATCTTATTATTGGAGCGGACGCTAATGCTCATCACGTCCAGTGGGGAAGCTCCGATATTAACGCTAGGGGCGAGTCTCTGTTTGACTACCTACTAACAACTAACCTGGTGGTTTGTAACGTGGGTAACGAGCCTACTTTTATAACTAAAGCTCGTAGGGAGGTTATAGACCTCACTGTTTGTAGCGAAGGCGCTTATGAGTGGGTCAGAAAATGGCGTGTTCTTGATGAGCATTCATTTTCTGACCATCGGTACATAGAAATTGTGTTAGACTTTATTGTTGAGCAGCCAGTTATGAAACGAAATCCACGCAACACTAACTGGCAGCTACATAACCAAATATTAGCTAGGGACCTACCAGTATTACCTCCACAAGCCCCCTCATCAGTGGGAGAACTGGATGATCTGGTAACGACCTTTACAACGGCGCTCTCATATGCCCTAGAGCAGGCTTGTCCAGTACCAAAACCACGCGGCAAACATAGACCCCACTGGTGGTCTTACGACCTGCATTCGTTCCGTATATCATGCAGGAAGCAATTTAACAAGTGCAAGAGCATCGGTACGGAGCCTGAATGGCTCGAATATAAAGCTAAACTGAGGGCCTATAAAAAGGCTCTAAGGCAAGCGAAGAGAACTTCGTGGAGAAATTTCTGCACCGGGGTCGAAAAAGTCGATGATACAGCGAGACTTAGACGAGTGCTATCAAAAACACAAAAACAGCCATTAGCTATTTACGGAAGCCTGACGGATCTTGGACCAGCACGGAAGGGGAAACCCTGCTCCTGAATACACACTTTCCGGGGAACTTGTATGATGCACCTGTAGCATCTGCAACAAACCTGGCGGTAAACATACCCATTACGGAGGAAAGGGTAAGGTGGGCAATCAAAAGCTTTGAGCCGTTCAAGGCAGCTGGGCCAGACGGGATTTTCCCCGCACAACTCATAAACACGCTGGAAATATCAGCTAAATGGCTGGTAGTTCTCTATTCAGCCTGCCTGGCTCTTAATTACATTCCGTGCTCCTGGAGAAGCGCCACGGTAGTCTTTATTCCAAAGGCTGGGAAGGCCTCACACTATGAGCCTAAAGACTACAGACCGATCAGTCTCTCGTCTTTTGCACTTAAAACCTTCGAGAGGATAATTAGCGATTATCTCTCCTCTACTATTGATAGCAACCTTATTTCTAGCTATCAACATGCATACACCAAAGGTAAATCAACGGAAACTGCGCTCCACAGCCTAGTCTCTATTGTTGAAAAATCATTGCATGAAAAGGAGTACTGTCTCGTGGCCTTTCTGGACATCGAAGGGGCTTTCAACAATATAAGGCCGGAGGCTATTAACACTGCTTTAACAAACCTGGGCATTGGACTAATTGATCAACTACTAAAGGGAAGGAAAATAGTTTCTTCACTGGGAACAGTTGATCTTTCACGCTATGTCACAAGAGGAACGCCTCAGGGTGGTGTTCTCTCCCCGCTCCTATGGAACCTCACCGTAAACTCGCTGCTACGAGACACAAGGTGGGGGGCGGGAAGATAGTGGCATATGCAGACGATTTAGCTATTGCATATAGGGGCAAATTCCCACAAAACCTGTGTGACTTGATGCAAGTAGCACTGCGAGAAGTTTCTTCATGGTCCTCTCGCTGCGGACTTAGCATCAACCCGGGAAAGGTGGAGCTTGTCCTTTATACCAGGCGGTACATGATACCACCGTTGAACCTACCAGAACTAGATGGCGTGCGCCTGAACTTAGCTGACAAAGCCAAATTCCTAGGCACTGTTCTAGATAGAAAGCTTAACTGGAAGGAGAATGTCATCCAGCGCCAGAGGAAACAAACCTAAATCTGTTAGGGAAAGTCCACAGATCGAGCATGATCTGTATAAGCGGGGCGTTAAGAACAACGCCCAATGAAGCTCTCCAGGCCATTCTTGGCTTTTTGCCACTCGATCTGGAAGGGTACCGGGCAGCAGCAGCATCGGCTGTGCGTCTAAGGGAAACGCCCGTCTGGGGCGCAAGCACTATTGGACACTCCTGTATTCTAAGATCTTACAGCTTTCTCCCTCTGAGCACAGATCGGTGTGCGACCACAACAGTCGGAGATTGTTGTTTTAGAATAAACATTCCCAGCAGGGAAGACTGGGAGAACATAGATCGGTGTCCCGCTACTAATGGCGGCGCTTTTATATACACCGACGGCTCGAAGTTAGACGGCAGAGTCGGAGGAGGGGTTTACTCAAGGGATTTGGACCTAGAACTCTCCTTTAGACTACCTGATCACTGCAGCGTCTTCCAGGCTGAAGTTTCAGCAATCATGGACGCCGTGACTTGGATAGGTGAACGCACCATCGGACAGGATATCTGTATTTTCAGCGACAGCCAAGCGGCCATCAAATCCCTTGGCTCTTACTCGTTCAACTCTGAACTGACGCTCAGCTGTCATCGATCTCTTCAAGAGATGGCCCAACAGAACCGCGTGAACCTCACATGGGTCCCGGGACACAGGGACATTGAGGGAAACTGTAGGGCAGACGAACTTGCCAGGCAGGGCACGACCAAGCAGATTCTTCAAGATAAAGAGCGCATAGGTATGCCGTTTGCCACGTGCAAGCTAATGCTGAAGGAGCATACACTCCGCGAAGCCAACGAAAGATGGCTACAAGCCCCAGGGTGCCGGATATCCAAGCTAACCTGGCCAAAATGCGATCTTAAAAGATTTAGACACATATACGCCCTAAAAAGGAAGGAAATCTCCATATTAATAGGTGTTTTAACCGGGCACTGCCTTATTGGTAGGCACGCAGCAAGGCTAGGCGTTCCCTACCGACGATGCTGCAGGAGTTGCAAAGATGATGAGGAAGAGGAAACGGTGGAGCACCTCATCTGCAACTGCCCGGCCTTAAGCGGAGCGAGAAGGCGCTCTCTGGGAGTTCCCTTCCTGGTTAGCTTAAGCCAGGTCGCGGAGCTAAACATAAAGGACTTGATGGCCTTCATCAAGTTATCAAAATGGTTCGAGGAGGGGTAGCGGTGTCGGTTAGGAGTGTCAGTCCCGGGTTTCGGCTATATGGAGAGTCCCGACAGCACTGGGATTTTCCATATGGCCGGGCCCCGGGACTGACTTTCCTAGTGTTTGGTGGTATCACAACGGGCCTTTTATTACTGGCCTAGGTGTGCCTTTGCGGCAGCCACTTCTACCTACCTACCTTGTATCAGGCGCACAAAATTTACATGAAATAATAATAGGTTGCTACAAAAACAAAAATTCAATTGAAATAAAAATTTCTGCCTCAAAGTGGTGTGTACAGAAGGGGGCGTAAGTGGGTCTACTGCCCCTATCCACTCAACTTACTATTACATTGCATCGGTATTTTTGTTGTACTATTATTTTTAGTGTTAAAAATAAAGATTTTCCAACAGTCATATAACACATAAAAATACTTTGGAAACTTTCTTTGAGAAACGTAGTGAACTTCGGCTGTGGTCATGAAATTCGCGAAGTGTGTATCGGTCATAAAATATTCTCAGAAAAAAAATGTAACTGCCCAGCAGGTTGCGTTCGCAATTACCACCTTTTATCTCTTACGATAACACATTTTAGTCTTGGGGTTTGGCGGCTGTTGCAGCAACCACATGATGGGTAAGCTTTGGAACAGTCTTCCGATGTAGGGTAATCTTCAACTCTTTCTTCGACGTAAACCATATGTTCGCTATAATAATGTTTTTATAAATTTTTAAGAGAAAACCATAAACTTTTTAAATGGTTTAAAAAATGAGTACCAGCTTTTTTTCAATCCTACAATCCATTGTTAAATTATATAAGGTTAAGCAGATTTTGACATTTGCCAAGGCAAAGCTTCCTTAATTAGAGTTGCATTTACGAAGGATGCAAAAAAGGGTAAAAAAATCCCCCTTTAGCAAAATTGTAGTAGAAAAGGAAGGAACGCCGTTCGCAAAATTTCAGGATTTTTTTCCGGAAATCTGTCTTTTCAAGATTTATTTTTTAAAATTATTAGGAAAATTAAATTAATTTTCAATTTAACTGTAAAAAGTATGCCCTTTTTGTGAGTAGCAGTAACGTGTACGAAATAAGCTTATAAAACGGCAATGTTTATAATTGGATCTTTTTTTAATAACTTTATCAATAACCGGTATGAAAACCGATCTCTTAACGTCTGTGGTGCGGTCTCACGAACTGGCCTCAAAGATCCATAGAAGAAAAAAGCAAAGGGAGCGACCGCGATTGCAGCTACGGGTCCGGACTCCCAGGAGACATCTCCCCTCCGCTCTGTGTACCTGGAAAAACGATTGGCCGTAAGGACCCTGAAGAAATACGAGAGAGTCCCTCAGGAAACGCTGTTGCCGAGTTCCAGGAATTGGTGCAATCTCTGATACCGGATTTCCAAACCACTTATGTGCCAAAGAGGGTAAACGGAAACCCTTTCAAACGCAAGAGATCGGACGTGGAGTTAAAACCTCACCCCGGAGTGGGAAAACGACGCTTTGCCGAAGTAACTAAGGACAGGATCCTTATAAGCATTCCTGACCGAGGCAACGACCGTTTGGCCATCCCCAAAGACCAGTGGCGACACGTCCGGAACGAACTCACTAACGCTTTTATTGACGTTTAAGACTCCGGGTGGTACAGCGGCGGTCACGGATGCGGGTTGGCACCAGTGATTAAAATAGTCGCGTGTGACGACGCATGAACTGTGACACGGTACAAGGCAGCAGCTGCAAGACTGTGTGAAGTCTACAAAGGTGGAAAAATCGGGGTCGTCGACTGGAATGACATTCCGGCTTTGCCAAAGGCAAGGGCATGGATTCCTGTCATCCCTGCAGAGCCTGAGAGTATTCTCACGATGCTGCGGATAATGAATCCGTCCCTCCTGACGCAGGACTGAAGTGTCACTCTGGTCAGAGATGTTGTAGGGCCTGATAGACAAGTGGTCTTCACCATGAATAAGAAGGCACACGAGCCCCTTAAAAGTTACAATGGACTAGTCCATTAGAGTGTAGGTCAGATCGTTATCCACGTAAACCGTGGCCAAGCGCGCTGCCATCTCCGCTGCAATGGGGTACTCGGATATCGAAGAACTGCAAGAGGAAACGGAGGAGTCCGACGCCAAAAGCATGTTATCTGCCACAACACTCTTCAAAGTGACGTGAACAGCTCGGAGATGGAAGACAGCTTGCTTGACGGGGAGCAACCAATCCTGAGCGCATTATCTCTGATGTTTCAGTCAGCAGAGCTCCCGTTACGCCAACTCATCGCTGAGAGACAACCTCAGGGATGGAAGGATGGCAGCCCTCGGACGATATGGGTACGTCAGGGAAGTCTGAACGCTATCATGTTGGTGGTGCTTCAGATAAATCTGCACAAATCTAAAGTATTCTCGGCTTTCTAAATGCGACATGGATGTGGTCCTCATCCAAGAACCCTGGGCCAACAGCTTGAGGATCTGCGGATTGGGGACTATTGGCTTCAAGCTCATTCGAGCTAGCGAGGAGGGCAAGGTCAGAATTTTGGCAAGAATGCACACAAGCTTTTTCCTTGATTTGAATTAAGCTCCAAACAGCTGTATTTGTATGCTGTAAAGGCTGCAGAACAGGAAAAATTGCTATTATTTAGTTAAAATAATAAATTTTCATAAAAATCTTACCAAATATACAATTAATTTTTCAAAATAAAAATAAAACAAACTTCAAAAGCTTTCAGTGTTGCTGTAATTTTGTTCGCATCAAGAGTATTGGTTTTTACTACGATTTTCATACGATTTTGAAAAGAAGTAGCACTGTCAATCAGAGAAGGAAGCATGAAGCCGAGAAGTGTCAAAAACGTCTCGGACTGCTTAACCTTATATTATTAAACAATGCTACAATCCTCAACGGGAATTTTTTATAAACAAATTTTGACTTTTTTTTATTTGGGACGCTACGGAAATAATTTTTTCATTTTTGAGAAAAGGCTACTAGATATTTTATTATTATTATTTTAAATATTATTTTTCAATCCTTCAATGTTTGGTGACGAAATTAATCACATACATTTACACATCGCAATTTTTTTTTTTTTTTTAATCCAAAATTATATGTGATGCTACTGGAATAACTTTTTAAATTTTTGGGAAATGGCAACTAGATTTTTTTTTGTTTTCAATTATAAAATCAAACGAAATTGAAGACATGCATGGATGAAGGGAAGAGAAAATCGGCTTTAAAGTTTTGCTTAAACATTTGAGGTTTTTTCGAATCTTTATGGAAAGCTGACAAAAAAATTATGCAAAGCCATAAAAGACGTTGCATAATATGCAATAAAAAGCATAAGTTTATATTTAGTGTTTTATATGAAAAATAGGAACACACCCCCTTCTTCCACAATTAATATTGAAAAGTTGTGTACATACCCCCTTCATCCATGAATTATCTTCTACAATTTTCACGATAGGCAGATTCTGATAAGACAGAAATATAGATCTGCATAAACACTATTCACCAATGCCAAAAACATACACACCACGAACTAATTATAAGACCAATAATTTTTCGTGTACAATAAACTGAACTTCAAGTTGTTTGTTGAAATGGATGATTCTGATTGTGCTAAATATTTTGATGTTCTTTGTAAAACGAAAACCTTTTAGTTTGTTCGCCATGAACCAAAAGTGAATAATAACTAACTAGTTTGGTTCGTGTTACAAAAGGTAAACAGACATGTAGTACATATTTTAGTATGACCCGGAAACTACACTGATGTGTATGAGTCGTTTTCTAATTTTTTTTGCCCCAGCAACTGGAGTACCATACTACAATACCGTGCTAGAAGCCATTGAAATTAAGTGGTGCTTGAGAAAAGAAAAGAAATGAAAATGAATTGCAAAGTTTCCTATCAAGAAAAGGAGAGAATGTGTGAATATAATGTACATGTTTACTCCATTTCGATATATTAAGTTAACCGGTTAATTTGATTAAAAGCTCATGACTTTGTGAGCTTTCATTCAAATATGATTCTGCTTATTAAAAACACCAAAAATTTTAACCTCATTTTGTTATATATAAACTTGTCTTGTCTTATAATTATTTTGTGGAGTGTATATAGTGTATGTCTTCCTTGACACAATTAAACCAAGTAAGTTGCTCTTCCGTGACAAATGCAAAACCAAGAAAGTAGTTGGGAAAATAACTGAGATTTACCTGGTTTTGCATTTGTCCCGGGAGAACTACTTACTTGATTTTGTTGTATCACGGGAGATGTAGTGTTTTGCCTATAAATATAATTTAATAGACAAATATTTTTTATTGGAGTCAAGATTTTAAAGAAAATTATTAATTTGAACAATGAGTTGATTAGAAAGTTTAAACATGAAAATTCTATCTGTTGCGCCAAGCAATAGCAGTCAAACCTCTGCTTATTGTATTGGGCGAAAATAAGCTGTAAACAGCATCGTGCTTTCCAATCAAAAATCTACTACGACAACAGTTTATATCGCTTTTGTTCAAAATTTTACCATTTACAAGGTATTTTATCTTTCAATTAGTGCCTCGTGTACATATGTATAGCCTTCTTCAAAAATTATTTACACTCTTTTACCATCATTGGATACCTCTCATTATAAATGTATTTTTTTTTTAATATTTTCATTTATCAATATATACGTTAAAAACGATAATAGCCTGTTTTAAATTGCTTTCGAAATTATTACACACTGAGGAGATATTTTAGGTACAGCCAGGATAGAAGTTTTACACACGCATATATAATTAGATGACTAAAAGTTAGCTTTTATTGTAGTCGACCACAGTATTCCCTACAGGGAACATTGTTGAACTGAAATGTAAAAAAAATATGTATGTTGTCAAAAATGTAAAACATAATTCCAGCAGCGTCCGTAGAAAGAAGGGAGATTTTCTTTAAAATTTTTAATTGAAACTAACGTATGGTTTTCGCCGAAGGGCGAGTAAAGACTTAACCTATATCTGTAGCTTGAACCAAAAATCACCCATGTTTTCGCTGTTGTAGCCACCGAAGCTCTTCATGAAAGTTTTGGTTGCCTTAAGAAGGCCCTATGCTCCAATAGAAGTTAAGAAAAATGATAACGATGATGACGATACATTTTGTTGTCGATTCCGGGGTCCACCTACTGGCCAGTTTTCTGTTTTCTACGAAGATTTTCATAACAAAAAAAATACACTTCCCGGACACTGTGACCACAGGCGAGACTTTAAACATATTTTACTATTGAAAAACTGTATTATAGATGCTACTTTTCAGTGGAATGTAATAGTAAGTTGAGTGGATAGGGGTAGTAGCCCCACTTACGCCCCCTTCTATACACACCAGTTTGCAGCAGAAATTTTATTTCCAATTGAGTTTTTGTTTTTAGCAACCTACTATTATTTCATGTAAATTTTGTGCGCCTGATACAAAACTTGAACAAAACTTTGTTTCGAAAAAGTATCAGCTGCACTGACAAATACGCCAGCAGCCTTTTTATTATAATTATAAGCTTTTATTTAGTTTCACCTGACGGCTGTCTGGTATCAAATCTTGCAAGCTAAATTTGATACACTTCTCGGTGTCCGATTGATTTGAAATTCTGCACCCATGTATAACCCTGATGACAATGCAATATTATAAAAAAAAATTCGATAGGTGGCGCGTGGGTCGCTATATTTTCAAAATTCGCATTTATGGCCCGATTTAGCTGAAATTCGTAACACGTATTACTACCATGAAAAGAAATATTTTTGTAAAAAAAAATTCCGCTAGGTGGGGCTGAGATAGCGGTAATAAAAACTCAAAATCGTAATTATGGACCGATTTGGCTGATATTTTACGTGTGTGTTACTTAATTAATTTCTAAATGTTAAAAAAAAATTGGACCTGCTAGGTGGCGCGTGAGTGGCTTTATTTGAGAATTACGAAGGTCTGTTTTCAGTGTCGATTAATTCGTTTTTCAACGAACTTCCCGTTGAGGTAGGATCTTGAAATTTTCATCATCGCTTAGTTTTATAACCCAATGCACTATAATAAAAAAATAATTCCGATAGGTGGCGCATGGGTAGAGATATTTGAAAAATTTAATTTACAGAGATTTTGCTTTCGATTTTGAACTAACTCCCCGTTGAGCTGGGGTTTTGAAATTTTCACCATCGATCAGGTTTTACTGACAATGCATTATACAAAAAAAAAATCTAAAATATTGCTTTATTTGCAAAAATCCAATCATCACCCAAGTTTAGTCGTTTTTTCCTATTGCCATAGAAAGAAGATTGGAATTCGCCGCGTGGTGTATTCCAAAAGTACCTTTACTTACCACGCGGCGAATCCCTTAATCTTATGAGCATTGTCTATTGATATGCAGATGGCATTGAGCATTATATATTGATATGCAGATGGCGCTGAAGAATGCAACATTCGGCTTTTCTAGCTTTTATTTAGTTTCACCTGACGGCTGTCTGTAATCAAATCTTGCAAGCTAAATTTGATAAACTTCCCGGTGTCCGATTGATCTGAAATTCTGCACCCATGTATAACCCCGATGACAATGCAATATTATAAAAAAACCTAAATTATTAAATCTTCCAGTATATATCACATTCCTAATTTTATTAATAATAAAAGCGTGTTAAATTTTGATGGTATAATTAAGAACATTTAGGACCTTCTTTTCTATTTGATGGTATAATTAAGAACATTCAGGACTTTCTTTTCTTTCTATCGAAATTTAACACGCTTTTATTATTAATAATATTAGGAATGTGATATATACTGGAAGATTTCTTAATTTAGGTTTAAAGTTTTAATGTTAGAAATATATAATTATGTACAATATGGAATTATTTTGTGGCAGGCGAAGAAGCCAAATTATCTTTAAAGGTTACAATGAACTTATAAAGTGTTATATTCCTTTACAGTCAATTTATTTTTTACTTTTTAGTTAATTTTATAGACCAATAATAAAAGCTTATTTTTAAAAAAGTTTTTTTTCTTTAATTTTATTTAAAGTTTTAATACTACAGCAAGGTGTAAAACATTGGGACCATATATAAAAATTATAGCTATTTTAACTTCGAGGTATAGCTTTAAATCCAAAAAGGATGGAAAAATGTTAAGATATAGGTTGGCTCTTTTACCTCACTTAGAAAGCTTGTACTTTTTGGGGTGAAAGCAATCAATTATCCTTTGCTACAGAGCAAACAACTGGTTACCGGCTATCCCGGGCCATATTTTACCACTTTTTTGATCTGACATTAATTTTTTATTTTTTTGGCTTACTTGGTCGTTTTAATGATTTGCTCCTTTTTTCAGCTAGTATATATATATCTGCTTTTCCCCAAGCCTATAAATCATTCTTTTTGCAATGAATCTTATATTTTTGAGTACTTGCAGTCATTTTATGAGTTGTATCTGCGATAAAAAAAAAATTACCAAATGACAGTATAACCAGACAGATCTTTTTTCGATAGCTTCTAAACTAGAAAAACGCAGAACTGTCGGGAATGGACCGTGTTAAATAAGTATGAAATAAAAATGTTTAAGAAAAAAATAGTTATCTGCTTTTGCAGACGCAGCGACGATATGTACATAAGATTTTCGGGAAAAATGTTCATGTAAAATCAACACTTTTCCGGTTATTTTTTTCAAGACTATCGCTCATGTTAAAAAACTTGACTTCGTGTTAAATTCACATGAATTGCTATAAAATTTACATGCATTTCTTTCAACACATCATGCCTTCCTGTTAAAACAACACAATCTGCCTCATTATCTCATGCAAATTCAACAGGACCTTTCTTGTTAGTTTAACATGGTTCATGTTGTCAAAAAAATCAATCTGTGTGTATAGACTTCTTAATATTCTCCTAATTTGTATGTTCTTAGTATTACACTTATTATTACTAACAGCTTTATAAGATTACATCACAAATTGATATGAAAGAAATTGTATAAATTTCCGTTTACGATTCTTATGTTTTGCTCAAAACTGTATTAACTGAATTTTCATTTCAGCTTTTTTATTTGCTTACATATGAATTCTGTGCGCCTGATACACTGAATTGAATATTTCAAAGAAACCAAGCATGCTTACAGTAGAAATTTGCCATATGATGTCCGGGTATTACCCAGGTAATAGCGGGTCCGGGTAATGCCCGGGTTACCCAGGTAATAGCGGGTCCGGGTAATGCCCGGGTAATCCGTCGTCAGTAAATTCGGTGAAAGTGGTGTTTTGGCCGGTTGAATGTTCACCTGTGTTAACTTATACATAAATATATTTCTTACATTAATTTTAAGTACAACTGGTTCAAGTATACAGGGGCGCATCACACTAGGTATTTCCTTAATGACAATATTGTTCATGCTGGGTTTGGGGTGATTTCTTTGTTGAGAGTCTCGATCACGTGAGCAAGCCGCCGAGCATTTGTAATTTTCCATGTGGCAAACGCAATAGTGTAAATGAAAAATCCAATTCCTGCAAATAAGAAAATTTGTTTTCATGATTTTTAAAACTTTGAGTTATGCATAAGATATAATACCATTTCATGTTCATGGAAGGTGTAAAAAGCACAAGTTAACATTTCTGAGTTGTACCTACATACCGCTCATTTCTGCAACGTCGTCGTAACTCAAAAAATGTGATATTACAGAAATCGCATTTTTAGTTTTTGAATTGATGTATATTTATGTATATGGGATATGTAATTAAAACAAAAGGCTTTTATTGCGATGCTGCGTGAAACATTAAAACCTCGGATATAACACTTAGTCAGTTGGTCAAACATATTAAGGGGATTCATGAACTCTTATAAGTTTACGAAATGCGTAAGTTTATACATTTATCAGCTCAGTTAGATGAACACCCTAGATAAATTTATGTGTACTTGATGTCAAACAAAAACTTTTTATTTCGAAATTTTAATTAAAAAAGTAATTTTCGACCCATTTTCAGCATATTCTTCTCTTTTTGTCCAGTGTGCATTGAATGCATTAAAAAAATTACATGTCGAACGTCGTCATTGCATTGTATAAATTTACGCACTCTTTTACACCCCAAAATCAACGCGGAAGTTTATCATATTTGTAAACTGCGTTCCATACAATTTTGACAGTTCATTTACACACTTGATAAATTTATACGTTTACACGTATAAGGTGTATACGTTATAAGGTACTTATAAGCTTTGATGAGTCCCCCTATTATTTCCGATATATTAGTGATGTTAACTCAAAATTTGGTTTTTTTGAGTTATGACGACGTATATCGTTGCTCTATAAAGAAAGGCCCTAACTCATATTTTTTAGCTTGACAAATTACTCGATATAACTGATGGAAACCCTTGCAGTTCTCTTTCTGGGGGCAAACTTAAGCTCTTCACAAAAATTTGGCTCTGTCGGAACTTATGTTAAACAAGATATCTAAATTTGCCGGACTAGTAGATTTTGATTTTATGAATGGAGAAAAGGGAGCTCGAGAACTATAGGTTTTACAAAAACAACTACTGTCATTGTCGATGACGAACTTCGTGACAAACAAACGGTAATAAAAAAAATTATGCATTCAATTCTTTCTAATACCTATAATTACAAAATTAACGTATAAATATATACATTGGATTTACTCCACAAATAAAACTTCATATACGTACAAACATTTCCGGTCCCCATGTACAAGAACCAAAAAAACCGGAAATATACACCCGTGGTTCATATTGAAGGAAGGAAATAGCTTCAAAAGGCGCGCCATATACAAATTTACTTGCTCCCGTAATCGGCTTAGATCATAGGGTGTACAAGAAGTCTATAAAGCAAGAAAAACACATGGCAAATATTAGAAAGAATATAAATGCAAGATTGCATGCAGGGCACATTTCTCAAAGCGTTAAGACAACGCAATGCCAATGCAGTCTGGTAGGTTCGATTCCAGACCGGATAAAACACTACGTCTAAATGCTTGGTTGCATGGAAACTAGTCAGTGAATTACCATTCCGCTGTATAAAATTTTGCATTCAATTCTTTCTAATACCTATAATTACAAAAAAAACGGTAACAAAATTTGTTTTTAAAAAATATTAACTTTTTCAAGAAATTTCCTGAAAAGTTCATACGTTACATAGAGGTGCATATGATTAGTTTTACAATCGCGGTATCTCAGAACTGGTAACTCTTAGGGAAAACCCGTTCTGGCCATTTTTGTAGAGAATTGTCAGGTGTACAACTTGATCTCAGATAGTTTTTAGAAAAAACTTAACGTTTTTGAGAAAAATTCAAAAAACCTCAAATTTTGACATTCAGAAAAAGGAGACCATAGGTACCATTTTCGAAAATGAGCAGCTACGATTTTGATTAAAACGAATTCTGAGAGCAAATATTGTGTAGGAAGAGATGACATCAAGCTTTTTCTATGACATTTTAGTTCATCCTAAACTTCCTTCAGGACCACCGTGTGGACTTATACCACTTGTGCCTTAAACGAAATATATGAAATAAAAGTCCCAAATGTGCTCATAACTTTGCATATACTTTATTTTGAGAAGTTGTGAGAAGTTATCAGTGATAACTTATATGTTGTTACCTTCCTAGCTATTAGTGAAACAAGCGTGTTGAGGTAACGAGTTGAGCTTTAATTATGGATGTGAAATAAAAGTTAGAATTTAACAATTGATATGAAATATGTTTTAATATCAGAATACGTCCGTGATCCACGAGTTGCGCCGGAAGAAGGAAAGATGCCATTTAGCTTATCATATGTGTGCTGTCAAAAAGGGAAATCGCAAGGTTGCCACATCGCTACAATGTATACGAGGTGTGTTCAAAAAGCATCGCGAATTTTGAATTTTCGCTGGTTACGTATATTCGAATTTCGAACTTTTTGTGGCGTTATGTTGGTACTCATGTCTCTCACATATGCCGACAAGCTCGGCCATTTTGAATGTTCAGTTAATTTTTGACAGCTGCTTTGCTTGCACGTGTTTTGGATCGTCTTCGATTTTTACCTCTTCAAAAAAATGGATCAAAGAACCTGTATCAAATTTTGTGTGAAAAACGAAATTAAGTGCGCGGATGCATTCCGAATGTTGACTGTGGCATACGGAGAAGCTACCTTGGACCGAAGCAACGTTTATCGGTGGTACAAAATGTTCTCAGAAGGCCGAGAAGATGTGAACGACGAAGAGCGTGCCGGACGCCCGAGCACTTCAACAACAGACGAAAAAATTAATGAAGTGGAGAAAATGGTATTGGCCAATCGTCGAATCACCGTTAGAGAAGTTGCTGAGGACCTTAACATATCGATTGGCTCGTGCCATTCGATTTTTATCAATGATTTGGGAATGAGACGGGTCGCCGCGAAATTCGTAAAACCCGCATTTTAAGATTTAAAAAAAAATTGTCAACAAAAATAGTTAAGCGATTTATCCCCTTTCTTACGAAGCCAACAAAATGAGTTTTTAAGGAAATAAAAAAATTTTGGACTTGGGTAAATTCGGCGCCGGTGTTCGGTCCAAAATGGGTTATTCGGCTACGGCTTGGGCTTCGGTGAAAAATTCCGGCTTCCGTCGGACACTAATATTCAATGACTTACTTATAATTTTTTCTTTATTTATACTAATTTAGCAACTACATGTTTGGTGTAATTTAATATGGTGTTTCCACCAAAAGCAAACACCGTGTTTTCTATCCCTAGCGTGTTTAAAATCAAACACTACTCGAAACCCTTGTCAAATCTCATACAAATTTCATAACCCAAACCCATTTCAAACCCCTTTTAAAAGCGTGTTTGCTTTGGGTTTGCATACGATTTATCATTAAAAGATGGCAATAATGTTCATTTACGTCATTATTTCCTTTTAGTTTTTAAATTCTTATCGTAATCATGTTACCATTGCTTTCAGTTTGTCAAAATTGTTGAAAATTAAAATTAAATTAATTTATATTTTAAATTTTTTAATATTTTTCAAAATGCAACGCAAAATCATAGGGCCAAACACTTGTTTGATAGGTCCCACCGAAAAGTTGGACTATGTTATAAAGGTTATAGCTTTTATAAGACCCAAATGGCTACCAGTGGGCTTTCGACCCTGGATCTGCCTTTTGGGGTAAATAGCATTTTCCACAAAATTTTCGAATAATAAAATTAAGCGAATGACAGATTTAACACAATTTATATCAAACACGCAGTGGAAACAGTTAACAATTATTTCAAACCCAAAACCTACAAACACGGTGTTTGTTTTTGGTAGAAACACCGTATAACGTGAAATAAAAGCTTATTTAGCTACTTTTAAAGAAAACAAATTTTAGCTATTTTTTTGTTTCCATTTACACTGCCTACTAGTTAGGGTTGCCATTCGTACTGATTTTGTCAGTACATGTACTGACGTCGTTCTAAAGTACTGATTTTTCAGAAAAATAAAATCAGTACGCTTTTGTATTGATTTTGCGGAATTCGTACTGACTTTCGCGTACTGCTTTTTAAGAAAAAGTACTGATTTCTATAATTCAAGCCATCTCTTCGACTTGTCTGATAAAACTGATATACACAGCTGACAAAACATATCGTGTAATAGGCCTTTTAGTGCCAGATTCCATAGTGACGTGAAAAAAGCAATTGAAATGACAGCGACAACACTGCTCGCGAACACCCGTAGAACAAAGACATTTGAATAAAGCCGAATCTTCTACGATATAAAATAAAATTGATATATAAAATAAAAACTAATTAAACTATATTAATTAACAACCTTGTGAAGGGTGGACACCTTGCCACGCTACGAGGGCTTAAGTCGATAGTCACAGGGCTACGCTGCCCTTGTGATCATAGCGCCGCCCGGTACTACAAAGATCTTGCCCATTGAACGTTTGCAGCCGGGAGGCAAATCGTGGCTGTAATCGATACCGGGCCGCCTCAGAGAGTAACTATGGCCTTACCGCGGTATGGGGCTCTGCATGGCGGACGACACACTCCCCTTACTCTTCCCTTGATCCTAAGCTGGCCTTGCCCGGCGAGGGGTCGTACGAACAAGATGGACAATAAAAACAATATAACCACTAAAACCAAAGATACAGCAACAACGTATACTGCACAGCAGAGAAGGACAATGCTGGAGCAAGCAAAAACACAACGTCGGAGGACAACCTCCATTATTAGGAAATCTTTAACTTCAAGGCTATTACAGAGAAGTAATTATGCATGTATACTTGCATTTCTGGATTTTTTTTAACTATTATTATAAATTTGTGTTTCATTTGACTAACGTTTGAATAAAAATTTGTTTGGAAGTAATTAGATATATTTTTCCAAATTTTTTTACGGTTTCTGATATTTCTTGAAAATTTACCATATTTGCCCCTTGTACAAATTTCAATAACTTTCGTTATGTTAATCTTTCAAAATGAGGCATTTGGTTTTATACTACTATAGTGTAGAACAACAAATTAAAAAAGAGTAACACGAAATAAAAGTAACACTATAGCTGTGTCTACAAAAAAACAGGCTACCGTAAAAAAGTTACGCACCAAAGTAGCTCGACATTTCTGCCTCTTCCTTGAAAACTAAAGGGAGCACATCAAATTCAAAACCACAGAAAGTTTTGCTGTATAATAGGCTATCATAACGTATAACCAAAATTTTAATACTCTGTTGCCTCAAAAACTTATAAGTACAAATTCACAAATATTGAAAATGGCCAAAACTAGAGTATCGCTACTTTCATTGACGATAACATTTAATATTGGAGAAGCACATCAACCTCGCTTAGAATCTCCGTCTCAAAAACTACAGCCTGGTAAAATTTCAAAGCGATACATTGATGCCTCAAAATTTTATAGAACAAATACAAAAAAGAAAATTAAGAGTATCACTCGAAAAAGCGATAAATTCGACTTTTTTCACCTTTCAAAGTTCTGCAAAAACTTATTGTCTACATTTGTAAACTAAATATTCATATGCTTTCTACCCGCTTTAATTCATTAACCCATGTGTAGCATCCGAGTATCAAAAAATGTAACACTATTTGGGATTTGCCCATATGCATACATACGTATATGAAGATGAACGCCAAGAAGTACGTTCATATATAGATTCGAGAAAGCATTTATGAATGATTCACGAATGCATTCATGAACGTGAACGGTGTGGATTTTTTTATGCGTTCTCTTATTCACGAACACGAATGCAAACTTTTTTATAAGCTTTTATTTACTTTTTTTAATGTTCATGTTCGTGAATGTGAGTGAAGGAGAGTGAATGTTTCCGAACCCTGCTTTATACATATATCTTTTTTTTTTCGTATGTACCCTGTGTATTGGAATTCTAGGCAGTGTTTCCGGAATTGGGGATTTCTACCTTTTTTAGGGATAGGGATAAAAGGATTTTTCTGCGGATTTTTCGAAATCAGGACAAAACGCGAAATTAAAATTCGGAAAATGAATATGCTATTAGATGACAAAAATACATACAAAAAAGTCCGAGTTGACCAAACAGACTCCCTACAAAGAAAAATAACAAGATAGTAGATGAATTATATAAACAAAAATATATCAATGCAAACGAAAGGTTAAAATTAGTATGCTCGGCAGCCACAGCACCAAGGCTGTATGGTTTACCTAAAATCCACAAACCCAATATGCCCCTACGTCCCATATCGTCGTCCGTTAATGTCCTGTTATCAATTGTCCAGATATATAGGAGAAAAAATTCAAAATGTCACGTCGGAAGAATACAACATCAGAAATGTATTCAGACTAAAAGAGAGACTCCAAAATATACATGTAGATGAAGATGAAGTGTTAGTGTCCTTTGATGTCGTGTCCCTTTTTACTAACATTCCCATCAATCTAGCCATAAACATAATCTTAGACAAATGAGACCAGATACAACCTACAACAAATATACCAAAGAGCAAATTCCATGACGTATTGAAATTCTGTTTACTAGAAAATAATTATTTTATACACAACAATATAAACTACACACAAACTTTTGGTATGCCGATGGGCAACCCACTTTCCCCGACAATAGCTGACATAATTATGGATGATTTACTTGACAACACCCTCAAGTCGCTTAAACAAAATCTTGACATCAATGTGAAATTTCTAGTCAAATATGTGGACGATATCTTCGCGATAGTAAAACAAAATGAAGTTCAACCAATTCTAAATGCCTTAAACAGCTATCATAAAAACATAAAATTCACGCACGAGATGGAAAAAGATCGAAACATTCCCTTCCTTGACATAAGAATTCACAACAACAAAGGAAATCTTGTCTTTGATTGGTATACAAAACCATTATCATCCGGTCGTCTCACTAATTTTCTCTCATCGCAACCCCTAAAATACAAGGTTAATACAGCCAAGAATCTTATCAACAAGGTGCTAACAATAAGCGATGAACAATTTTGGAACAAAAATATTAAAAAATAATAACTACCCGAGCACCCTAATAAAGAACTTAACCGAACAAAAAGTAATGGAAATAAGCAACAAACAAAACAAAAAACCACAAGAAGAAGCAAAAACAAAACAATACTTCAGCGTGACATACATACCGAAGCTTACAGAGAACTTCAGCAAATCACTGAACAACAACAAACACACAATATCACTGGCATATAAATCTAACCAAACATTATCAACGATATTCACAAAAACAAAAAGTCCTATAGACAAACTTCAGCAAAGCAATGTAGTCTACGAAATACCATGCAAAGGCAATGAAAACGAAGAGTGCAACAAAATATACATCGGTACGACACGACGAAAAATGGAAGTTCGACTAGCCGAACACACAGCAGATATTAACCCATTAACGCCGGGGTATAGAACCCGTGGACCGATTGTCATGATTTTTCATGGACCAGCTAATTTTGGCCTCTAGATGCCAAAAAATATTTAAATTTTTTTTTTTTTATGCCACGCCCATTTCCTAACCTGTACTTTAAAAAGTACAGCCGGCGTTAGTATGTACACTCCTCAGTTTAAATTTGGGGGTCTTGCCCTAGGGAAGTGATGATTAAATCCGAATTTGTAACATCATTTCTTTCATAATTATAACACAATAGATCCTCAACTGCTTCTTGGAGACCTCTAAAGCTATTTTTCTCACGGAAAGTTTTTTTGTCCTGTACTACAGAAATTTCTGAATACGGTAGAAAAAAGCAAAAAATGAATACTATATACGCCGGCTGTACTTTTTAAAGTACACCAGATTTTGGAGCGTAAAAAAATGTATAAAACTGAACTAATCGCAAAAATATTGTTTTTAGTATTCTTACTAATGCTTTTCTATACACGTTTTCAATAAATAAAGATATTTAAATAGTCACAGACAGTTAAGAAAAAGATGCAAAGCACAGCTTTATCACAACACACAACAGAAAGCGGGCATACAGCTGACTTAATAAACACAAGAATAATTGACAAAAACAAAAAAGGAAAAACTAGATATACACTGGAAAGCCTAAGAATTTTACAAAATAGAGAAAAGACAATAAACAAGAAGGAAGATACCGATTACATCTCAGCAGCGTACATGTTATGCCTGTAGTCAATATTAGAAGTTTTTAGTTTGACAATGCTACCATAAGGGATGGTACTAATAATAATTTAGTTTTAAAATAATTTTATAAAATCAAAACTTGTAAGTGTGATAAATGTTGGTTTAGTGTTTTTTTTTTTTTTTTTTTTTACGTGTTGAACTTGTGATACTAGTCATGTATTTATGTGCATATTGCATAGTTTTTCATATCTGTATGTTTTTGCCACCACTTTTTGTAACTTATAAATTTTATTATTGTTTTTAATAAACAGATCACCCCTGAGGAAGCTAGGGAGCCTAGCGAAACGTCGGGTTGGAACGATGAGATAAAAGTTTGTTTTTATTTCGTATCAACTTGCAATGGTCAAAAAAGCCTAACAAAAATCAAAATTAAAATTCTTCTAATAATTTTAACATACACGGTTAAAAAATTAGCCTAAATTTTGAACATTTTTTGGGATATTTTAAACCTTTCAAAAGTTTAAAAGGAATTTTAATTTGTTTTGGTTTCGATTTAAAATCTAAATGAAAAAACAGTCCAATTTTTTTTGAGTTGTTTGAATGTAACTGAATTTTGCCCACAAATACTTTATACTTTACAGAAGTTAGGTTTGAAAATTAAAACTTTTCGGTTTAAAATTAAAGGCATTTCGGTCTACAATTTTTGTTTTGTTTTCACTTATTTTTGAAAGCTTATTCAAAATTGAATTTTGCCAACAACATTTATGTGTGCGATGTAGCTCAGTGGTAGAGCAGACGGGCATGATGCGGGGAGTCTTGGTTCGAGTCTCAGCCGACGGGCAAAAAGCAAAGTGCAGTTAGAACAAAGCTGTAATAAGACGCTAAACAGCATAAGTATTCGATGCTCTAATGGTAGGTTCCGATATAGGAACTTTGAAAATTTTTATTTTTTTTACACATTTAATGTTGAAATTAAATCAGTTTGTCTGTTTAATTTTAAGTGTGTAATTTCGCATCCTTAAAGGTAGGAAAAAAGTAACCTACCTTAAAGATTTTACAGAAATTTCTAAGCGATGCCACTGTGAAATCGGACGTAAGTGGCAAACATATTTATTTTATGTGGGGAGTTTGAGGGATATTTAAAAATTATGTGGGAGGAATTGGGGTGGGCTTCGGCGAATCTATTTTTTAATGTGGGTAATTTAGAGATTTGTAAACGACAACGCTGGTAGCTATATATATTCTTCCTTATAAAGTACGACTCACCCAAAAGTAGTATTGCCTCCGAGGTTTGATCGTGCAATGTCTTGGAAACGGCACACAATAAAATTAATCCGCTGAGCAAACAAAATTACCCAATCACTGCTTAATGTTATGATTATTAAAACTGGGTCACTGGAGTATCCAAATGAGCCCCCTTTTACTTTACTGAAAACCAAATTTCTTTTATTATATTAATTATAAAAAAAAATATTTAAATAATTTACCAAGATTGCGTGCAATTAAGATTTATTTTTTTTTTCAGCTACAGATACTCGCGTATTCATACATAAGTATATACGTTAAGGTGGAGTGAAAATTTTTTTTTTGGAATTTTATTTTATTCATTCTCGATAGCGGTACCCTTCTAGGCCAAAAATAAGCGTGTAAAGTTTTATTAACCTACTTGCATGTTTATAAAATCAAAAAACGAAATATGAGGATTTAAAGCCATGGTTGAGCTGAGTATTACTGTGATTTTTGTTTTTTGGAAACAACAACAAACAAAGTTATTAAAGGTTAAAGTTCATATTATGCATTTTTTAAATTGCACATTTAATGTTGAAATTAAAACAGTTTGTCTGTTTAATTTTTAGTGTGTAATTTCGCATCCTTAAAGGTAGGAAAAAAGTAACCTACCTTAAAGTAGCGAAATTACACAGAAATTTCTAAGAGTGTAACTTGACACTGTGAAATCGGACGTAAGTGGCAAACATTTTTATTTTATATATATGTGGGGAGTTTGAGGGATATTTAAAAATTATGTGGGAGGAATTGGGGTGTCTTCGGTGAATCTATTTTTTAATGTGAGTAATTTAGAGATTTGTAAACGACAACGCTGGTAGGTATAGATATTCTTTCTTATAAAGTACGACTCACCCAAAAGTAGTGTTGCCTCCGAGGTTTGATCGTGCAATGTCTTGGAAACGGCACACAATAAAATTAATCCGCTGAGCAAACAAAATGACCCAATCACTGCTTAATGTTATGATTATTAAAACTGGGTCACTAAGCGCATAATCACAAAAGGAGTATCCAAATGAGCCCCCTTTTACTTTACTGAAAACCAAATTGCTTTTATTATATTAATTGTAAAAAAAAATATTTAAATAATTTACCAAGATTGCGTGCAATTAAGTTCCGAAATACGTCTTATATTCATCTTTGCAATAGTCCAACTAAACGGTCTATTTTATTATAAGCTTTTATTTAGTTTCACCTGACGGCTGTCTGGTATCAAATCTTGCAAGCTAAATTATATACACTTCCCGGTGTCCGATTGATTTGAAATTCTGCACCCATGTATAACCCTGATGACAATGCAATATTATAAAAAAAAAATTCGATAGGTGGCGCGTGGGTCGCTATATTTTCAAAATTCGCATTTATGGTCCGATTTAGCTGAAATTCGTAACACGTATTACTACCATGAAAAGAAATATTTTTGTAAAAAAAAATTCCGCTAGGTGGGGCTGAGATAGCGGTAATAAAAACTCAAAATCGTAATTATGGACCGATTTGGCTGATATTTTACGTGTGTGTTACTTAATTAATTTCTAAATGTTAAAAAAAAATTGGACCCGCTAGGTGGCGCGTGAGTGGCTTTATTTGAGAATTACGAAGGTCTGTTTTCAGTGTCGATTAATTCGTTTTTCAACGAACTTCCCGTTGAGGTAGGATCTTGAAATTTTCATCATCGCTTAGTTTTATAACCCAATGCACTATAATAATAAAATAATTCCGATAGGTGGCGCATGGGTAGAGATATTTGAAAAATTTAATTTACAGAGATTTTGCTTTCGATTTTGAACTAACTCCCCGTTGAGCTGGGGTTTTGAAATTTTCACCATCGATCAGGTTTCACTGACAATGCATTATACAAAAAAAAAATCTAAAATATTGCTTTATTTGCAAAAATCCAATCATCACCCAAGTTTAGTCGTTTTTCCCTATTGCCATAGAAAGAAGATTGGAATTCGCCGCGTGGTGTATTCCAAAAGTACCTTTACTTACCACGCGGCGAATCCCTTAATCTTATGAGCATTTTCTATTGATATGCAGATGGCATTGAGCATTATATATTGATGTGCAGATGGCGCTGAAGAATGCAACATTCGGCTTTTCTAGCTTTTATTTAGTTTCACCTGACGGCTGTCTGTCATCAAATCTTGCAAGCTAAATTTGATACACTTCCCGGTGTCCGATTGATCTGAAATTCTGCACCCATGTATAACCCCGATGTCAATGCAATATTATAAAAAAAAAATTTCGATAGGTGGCGCGTGGGTCGCTATATTTTCAAAATTCGCATTTATGGTCCGATTTAGCTGAAATGCGTAACATGTATTACTACCATGAAAAGAAATATTTTCGTAAAAAAAAATTCCGCTAGGTGGGGCTGAGATAGCGGTAATAAAAACTCAAAATCGTAATTATGGACCGATTTGGCTGATATTTTTGGTGTGTGTTACTTAATTAATTTCTAAATGTTAAAAAAAAATTGGTGGCGCGTGAGTCGCTTTATTTGAGAATTACGAAGGTCTGTTTTCAGTGTCGATTAATTCGTTTTTCAACGAACTTCCCGTTGAGGTAGGATCTTGAAATTTTCATCATCGTTTAGTTTTCTGCCTCCATGCAAAATAACAAAAAAATAATTCCGATAGGTGGCGCACGAGTAGAGATATTCGAAAGTTTTCATTCCAGGAAATTTTGCTTTTGATATTGTACTAACTTGCAGTTAAGATGGGATTTTGCAAATTTTCATCATCGTTCGCTAACAGGAAAAAAAAAATTAGCTTAATTTCAAAAATCCCATTTATCGTTTAGTTTAGTCTTTATTCCAATATCCCAAGAGTAACTTTATTAACCACGCGGCTTTATTGTAAAAGATTCTATGTTTTCTGTTGCTGCTAGCAGCCGATTGAGGTCGCTGCGACATTATTGCCTCTTTGCCGCACGGCTTTATAGCGGCGTCACAATCAATGTTTGCCGCAGCATTATGTATTGACAGATGAGTTGAACGTGAGTATTTAGGTAGAGAAAGACACATTGCGCATCACGAGCGACATCTGACATGCAAAAGTTGCCAACTTTCAACTTTGTATGCATGAAAAGCATAACAAGAAGCATTTTACACTTGGCTCTCATATAGTTGATTGTGCCGCTGTTGCTGTGACGCATAAGTTTGCGTTAAATGCATGTACATACGAAACTTGGTTGTCACGTAAAGATTGCATAACTAATTTAAACAATATTTTATATTTAAAATAAATTCAAGAAAAAAGATGTTGTAAGCACAAGCTTATAGGTATATTTTGTGTTGATAAACCGAACTAAAAAGTAAAAAATAAAATTAAAGAAAAAAACTTTTTTAAAAATAAGCTTTTATTATTGGTTTATAAAATTAACTAAAAAGTAAAAAATAAATTGACTGTAAAGGAATATAACACTTTATAAGTTCATTGTAACCTTTAAAGATAATTTGGCTTCTTCGTCTGCCACAAAATAATTCCATATTGTACATAATTATATATTTCTAACATTAAAACTTTACACCTAAATTATTAAATCTTCCAGTATATATCACATTCTTAATTTTATTAATAATAAAAGCGTGTTAAATTTTGATGGTATGATTAAGAACATTTAGGACCTTCTTTTCTATTTGATGGTATAATTAAGAACATTCAGGACTTTCTTTTCTTGCTATCGAAATTTAACACGCTTTTATTATTAATAATATTAGGAATGTGATATATACTGGAAGATTTCTTAATTTAGGTGTAAAGTTTTAATGTTAGAAATATATAATTATGTAGGTACAATATGGAATTATTTTTTGGCAGACGAAGAAGCCAAATTATCTTTAAAGGTTACAATGAACTTATAAAGTGTTATATTCCTTTACAGTCAATTTATTTTTTACTTTTTAGTTAATTTTATAAACCAATAATAAAAACTTATTTTTAAAAAAGTTTTTTTTCTTCAATTTTATTTTATTATAAGCTTTTATTTAGTTTCACCTGAAGGGCGGTCTGTTATCAAATCTTGCAAGCTAAATTTGATACACTTCCCGGTGTCCGATTGATCTGAAATTCTGCACCCATGTATAACCCCGATGACAATGCAATATTATAAAAAAAAAAAATTCGATAGGTGGCGCGTGGGTCACTATATTTTCAAAATTCGCATTTATGGTCCGATTTAGCTGAAATTCGTAACATGTATTACTACCATTAAAATAAATATTTTTGTAAAAAAAAATTCCGCTAGGTGGGGCTGAGATAGCGGTAATAAAAACTCAAAATCGTAATTATGGACCGATTTGGCTGATATTTTACGTGTGTGTTACTTAATTACTTTCTAAATGCTAAAATTATTAACCACGTGGCTTTATTGTAAAAGATTCTATGGTTTCTGTTGCTGCTAGCAGCCGATTGATGTCGCTGCGACATTATTGCCTCTTGTTGATAAACCGAACTAAAAAGTAAAAAATAAAATTAAAGAAATAAAACTTTTTTAAAAATAAGTTTTTATTATTGGTTTATAAAATTAACTAAAAAGTAAAAAATAAATTGACTGTAAAGGAATATAACACTTTATAAGTTCATTGTAACCTTTAAAGATAATTTGGCTTCTTCGTCTGACACAAAATAATTCCATATTGTACATAATTATATATTTCTAACATTAAAACTTTACACCTAAATTATTTAATCTTCCAGTATATATCACATTCCTAATTTTATTAATAATAAAAGCGTGTTAAATTTTGATGGTATAATTAAGAACATTTAGGACCTTCTTTTCTATTTGATGGTATAATTAAGAACATTCAGGACCTTCTTTTCTTGCTATCGAAATTTAACACGCTTTTATTATTAATAATATTAGGAAGGTGATATATACTGGAAGATTTAATAATTTAGGTGTAAAGTTTTAATGTTAGAAATATATAATTATGTACAATATGGAATTATTTTGTGGCAGACGAAGAAGCCAAATTATCTTTAAAGGTTACAATGAACTTATAAAGTGTTATATTCCTTTACAGTCAATTTATTTTTTACTTTTTAGTTAATTTTATAAACCAATAATAAAAACTTATTTTTAAAAAAGTTTTTTTTTTAATTTTATTTCAGCTACAGATACTCGCGTATTATACATAAGTATATACGTTAAGGTGGAGTGAAATTTTTTTTTTGGAATTTTATTTTGTTCACCCTCGATAGCGGTACCCTTCTAGGCCAAAAATAAGCGTGTAAAATTTTATTAACCTACTTGCATGTTTAGAGGTGCCCCCATCCCCACAAAGTTGAAAAAAAAAATAGCACGATGTGGTACAAATATGGATTTTCTAAAATTATAAAATCAAGAAACGAAGTATGAGGATTTAAAGCCATGGTTGAGCTGAGTATTACTGTGATTTTTGTTTTTTGGAAACAACAAACAAAGTTATTAAAGGTTGAAGTTCATATTATGTATTTTTTAAATTGCACATTTAATGTTGAAATTAAAACAGTTTGTCTGTTTAATTTTTAGTGTGTAATTTCGCATCCTTAAAGGTAGGAAAAAAATAACCTACCTTAAAGTAGCGAAATTACACCGAAATTTCCAAGAGTGTAACTTGCCACTGTGAAATCGGACGTAAGTGGCAAACATTTTTATCTATATATATAAAAATGAAATGGTGTATAATTGTAACGCTAAAACTCGAAAACGGCTGAACCAAATGAAATACTTCCTTTGGGGGATTTGTTTGTTATTACCACGCGCAGGTCATGTCTTAAAATCAGAACAAAATATTAAGGGGGCGTGGCACCTCCCATACAAACTGAATTTTTCAAGTTGAATATCTTCAAAAGTGTTTAAGGTAGGAACATGAAAATTGGTACAGAGCTACAGGATAACAGCACCACTCTTACCTATAAAACCGGGGGTTATCTAATAAGGGGGCGTGGTACCTCCCATACAAACAAAATTTTTTAAGCAGAATATCTGTGAAAGGGTTCAAGGTAGGGACCTGAAAATTGGTATAGACCTATATGGTATCAAAAGCCTTCTTACACATAAAAGAAGGGGTAATCGGAAAAGGGGGCGTGGCACCTCCCATACAAACTGAATTTTTCAAGGTGAATATCTTCAAAAGTGTTTAAGGTAGGAACATGAAAATTGGTATAGAGCTATAGGATAACAACACCATTCTCACCCATAAAACTTGGGGTTATCGAAAAAGGGGGCGTGGTACCTCCCATACAATCTTTAATTATTTTGGTTGTTAATCTATATATATTGGTTATGTAACCGACTTGCCTAATGTGACTTTTGGTTAGTTTTCTTAGTTATTTTCTTAAGGCGAGTGTGCAAAAAATAACCATGTCTTTGCTGTGCGTTTGGGTTATGTGTGACTCAAACTTGTGTTAGATGTAATGGTTATGACTTCATTGTAATTGCAACTGGTTTATTAGCGGCAGCGATATATACATATATATCACGTTTCAATAAGTGTTGGGCTTTTGTTGTTTTGTCAGTTCGACAAATGCGATTGCGTGCTCTCGCTTTATACACATATTTGTTTACAACAATGGAATTGTTGTTTTACGGCTTTTTTGGTACTAAACTTCATTGTAATTGCAAGCTTGAAGCCAAGAAATAAAGAGTTTTGTTTTTCAACAATATCATTATTGTTATTGGTATTTTTATTTTTAATAATCTATTATATTAATAGGCTAACAAATTTTACATATAAACCATTGCCAAGCTTAAACCCATACTAAATATGCATAAATATTTATGAAATGCATATTTATTTGTTGGCATACCTCTAAGGCAGTGCACAATTATCTAATATATAACCAATACTGCTTCATTTATCTGTAATAAGCGAATGAAAATTTTTCATGCAACTTAAATTGGTTATCTGACAATCAATTTGTAAATAAAGCGATAGCCCAGTGGGAAGCGTTAGTGGGTAGTGGTCGAGCGGTTGATGGTTCGAGTACAGTTAGTTACACAGCTATAGGCCAACATTTTTTTTCTTTTTTGTCATTGAAAATTGTTTATATTTTTTATATATTTTTATATTTCTAATCTTGACTTTTTAATATTTTTATAAACAATATTTTTATGTTTGTGATCTCTATTTTCGAGAAGAAAAAAATTTGGTGCGAATATTTTTAGTTTACGGAAAGCCATGTGAAATAATAATTTTATATCATAAATATACATACATACCACCCATTATAAAAATGCTATAACCGCTTATACAATTTCTTTTTGTTTTTTTTTTTTTTTGGTAATTATTTCAAAAAATTACCATTAATATAAGTCTGACTGCTCAAATTTTTGAAGATGAAAGCTGCAATTTGCGAATTTTTTTTTCAAATTCTATCGATTGAGATAGAGTTGCTGACAAATTCCTTATTTAAAGTATAAAAATCGACAAAATATTTTATGGATACTACATTATTTTGAACTAAACCAAGTGATAATTTTACTGAAGACAACAAATAATTTCTTTTCAAATGTATATATGTATTAACTTTTAAAAGGGCAGATTTGCAACCCGAGCCCCAAACAAGTCTAGACCAAATTGAATAGAATTTTTTTAAAAATCAATATACATTTTTTTTTCTTTAAATCAAAAGAAAAATCCATATAAAGTGTCTTTTAAATATTGCTAAGTTATGGTTAAAGAAAAAAGCTAGAAAACCCTCACACTTTTTTTGACCTAACCCGAATTTGTAATTTACCCCCACTAAAAAGTTTTAAAACCACGCCATGTATAATACATTTTTTTTAAATACAACCCATACTTCTCTATTTTCGTTCTCTCGCTCATTAATACTCTTTAATATTACACGAACTCATATTTCCAAATTTCCACCCCTTCAAAATAAACGTCAAACCAATTTCATACTCATATCTATTTATATACACATATACATATATTCGTAAACACTCCAATTCTCTCGCTCATTGAGTTCAAACTGTAGATTCGGCGTTGAACTCATATGTATATTGAAATGTTACACTCCAAATAGATGGCGTCGGCGCGAATAGCCAATTTGTTTCCGCATGAGAGTTGCCCCAATATGTGTTGTTATGTACCAAAGGATTAAAAAAAAGTGACAATTTGTTTTCCTCATATCTCGCACGCTTTATTATAAACGAAAATAGTTTAAAAATAAAATTTTTACGAAAGAAGCAATCAATGTTTTAACTTTCTGTATTGAAATTCATCAAGAAAAAAAAAAAAAAGAATGAGATTGAAATAGATACACCCATTGCCGTCAATTCTATATAATATGAAAATTTGCTTTTTTAAAAAAATAAAAATCAAACATCTTTTTCGTAGAATTCTATAATAAAAATGAGATAACTATCGTCGCCTTATATTCCAAAGTTTAAATAAACAAATGAAAAACTAAAAATGTTATATTGTTGTGCCATAAAATCATGAAAAAATTAAATTTTCAATTACATATACTTATAATAAAATGTAATTTAACTATACAATTTTTTGGGAAAACGTTATCAAAATTATATTTATCCATAAAGCTCTAATATGTATGTATATATGTATATCTAAATAGAGATTCAAAAGCCCAATAAAGCTTCACTTAATTGTAGAATTCCATATTAAAAAAATTTATTCAAGGAATTGATTATGGACAAGACACCAAGGGCATGAGAAGTTGCAGGCTGAATTGGATATCTTGAAACCGCTAGAACTGCTCGGAAAAATTCCGATGTAATAGATTTGTTTAAAATGAAATTCTACAAAGTTTTATGTTCTCATAACACCATTATTAAAATGTGAAATAGGGCAACCATGGTCAAACTTTTAATTTGAAAAAAATATGTCGCAATCAAAGTTGGCTTGCGTACCACCAAACAAAAAAAATGTTTCAAAAAAATATAAAATAATAATTCAATATGGCTACTGTTGTTGGAGTACCACGCTTATTTTGAGAAATTTGTATATGTGTGTAAAATACCAGCAATGGAAATATTTTGATTCTCTCGCTCTTTGAGAGTTAGAGTAATAGCGTCAAACTCATATTTCGAAGTTGGCTGAACTTCAAAGGAAACCACTCTTTATCTTCATTCTCTCCCTCATTAAACACGTCCTATTATGAGAGAGAAATTATTTTCATTCCCTCGCTCATTGAGTACTTTGGTCCATTATCTATTATATTAATAGGCTAACAAATTTTACATATAAACCATTGCCAAGCTTAAACCCATACTAAATATGCATAAATATTTATGAAATGCATATTTATTTGTTGGCATACCTCTAAGGCAGTGCACAATTATCTAATATATAACCAATACTGCTTCATTTATCTGTAATAAGCGAATGAAAATTTTTCATGCAACTTAAATTGGTTATCTGACAATCAATTTGTAAATAAAGCGATAGCCCAGTGGGAAGCGTTAGTGGGTAGTGGTCGAGCGGTTGATGGTTCGAGTACAGTTAGTTACACAGCTATAGGCCAACATTTTTTTTCTTTTTTGTCATTGAAAATTGTTTATATTTTTTATATATTTTTATATTTCTAATCTTGACTTTTTAATATTTTTATAAACAATATTTTTATGTTTGTGATCTCTATTTTCGAGAAGAAAAAAATTTGGTGCGAATATTTTTAGTTTACGGAAAGCCATGTGAAATAATAATTTTATATCATAAATATACATACATACCACCCATTATAAAAATGCTATAACCGCTTATACAATTTCTTTTTGTTTTTTTTTTTTTTTGGTAATTATTTCAAAAAATTACCATTAATATAAGTCTGACTGCTCAAATTTTTGAAGATGAAAGCTGCAATTTGCGAATTTTTTTTTCAAATTCTATCGATTGAGATAGAGTTGCTGACAAATTCCTTATTTAAAGTATAAAAATCGACAAAATATTTTATGGATACTACATTATTTTGAACTAAACCAAGTGATAATTTTACTGAAGACAACAAATAATTTCTTTTCAAATGTATATATGTATTAACTTTTAAAAGGGCAGATTTGCAACCCGAGCCCCAAACAAGTCTAGACCAAATTGAATAGAATTTTTTTAAAAATCAATATACATTTTTTTTTCTTTAAATCAAAAGAAAAATCCATATAAAGTGTCTTTTAAATATTGCTAAGTTATGGTTAAAGAAAAAAGCTAGAAAACCCTCACACTTTTTTTGACCTAACCCGAATTTGTAATTTACCCCCACTAAAAAGTTTTAAAACCACGCCATGTATAATACATTTTTTTTAAATACAACCCATACTTCTCTATTTTCGTTCTCTCGCTCATTAATACTCTTTAATATTACACGAACTCATATTTCCAAATTTCCACCCCTTCAAAATAAACGTCAAACCAATTTCATACTCATATCTATTTATATACACATATACATATATTCGTAAACACTCCAATTCTCTCGCTCATTGAGTTCAAACTGTAGATTCGGCGTTGAACTCATATGTATATTGAAATGTTACACTCCAAATAGATGGCGTCGGCGCGAATAGCCAATTTGTTTCCGCATGAGAGTTGCCCCAATATGTGTTGTTATGTACCAAAGGATTAAAAAAAAGTGACAATTTGTTTTCCTCATATCTCGCACGCTTTATTATAAACGAAAATAGTTTAAAAATAAAATTTTTACGAAAGAAGCAATCAATGTTTTAACTTTCTGTATTGAAATTCATCAAGAAAAAAAAAAAAAAGAATGAGATTGAAATAGATACACCCATTGCCGTCAATTCTATATAATATGAAAATTTGCTTTTTTAAAAAAATAAAAATCAAACATCTTTTTCGTAGAATTCTATAATAAAAATGAGATAACTATCGTCGCCTTATATTCCAAAGTTTAAATAAACAAATGAAAAACTAAAAATGTTATATTGTTGTGCCATAAAATCATGAAAAAATTAAATTTTCAATTACATATACTTATAATAAAATGTAATTTAACTATACAATTTTTTGGGAAAACGTTATCAAAATTATATTTATCCATAAAGCTCTAATATGTATGTATATATGTATATCTAAATAGAGATTCAAAAGCCCAATAAAGCTTCACTTAATTGTAGAATTCCATATTAAAAAAATTTATTCAAGGAATTGATTATGGACAAGACACCAAGGGCATGAGAAGTTGCAGGCTGAATTGGATATCTTGAAACCGCTAGAACTGCTCGGAAAAATTCCGATGTAATAGATTTGTTTAAAATGAAATTCTACAAAGTTTTATGTTCTCATAACACCATTATTAAAATGTGAAATAGGGCAACCATGGTCAAACTTTTAATTTGAAAAAAATATGTCGCAATCAAAGTTGGCTTGCGTACCACCAAACAAAAAAAATGTTTCAAAAAAATATAAAATAATAATTCAATATGGCTACTGTTGTTGGAGTACCACGCTTATTTTGAGAAATTTGTATATGTGTGTAAAATACCAGCAATGGAAATATTTTGATTCTCTCGCTCTTTGAGAGTTAGAGTAATAGCGTCAAACTCATATTTCGAAGTTGGCTGAACTTCAAAGGAAACCACTCTTTATCTTCATTCTCTCCCTCATTAAACACGTCCTATTATGAGAGAGAAATTATTTTCATTCCCTCGCTCATTGAGTACTTTGGTCCATTATTTATATTAATAGTCTAACTTTGTTGTTGGTATATTGTTAATTCTTAAACTGCTTTGTGCATAAGGTAATGGCGCGGCGGTGAGCGTATAGAATACGGTGTGCACAGTTGCAAGACCCGGTTGCGGAATATTCCGTTTTTTTCTTAAATTATGTTTTTTTTTTATATTAAAAAACCTTTAATCTTAACTATTACAATTTACTTAATTTTCAACCTAATATTTTTTTGTTCTTCACCTGCTCAAAACGATCGCATAAATTAGTGGCTATTTGTTAAGCACAATGTCATCATCCGATTATTCAAGTGCAACATAAAATCTCGAAAACCGAGTATTTGCATGGCATTTGCCATAAATAATTTTGGAAAGGGCTGCTGTAATTTAATATTTTTATTATATAATAACAGCCGCTATTTTTTAAATTCTTTGATGGCCTCATTTTGCCTATAGATGAGTTTTTAATGTATACATTTAAGTTGGTCGAGGTTCGGCCACGGGTCCTAAAGGCAGCTATTGACAAAAAGTTGATCAGATGTTTGAATAAGTTCAACTATTTTAAATTGGTCGAATTTCGACCACGGGATATACTAGTTCATATTAATAATTAAAAATTTTGGTGTTCAGTCGTTACGCTAAAACTCGAAAACGGCTGAACCAAATCATATACTTCCTTTAGGGGGTTTGTTTATTACCACGCGCAGGTCATGTTATAAAATCAGAACGAAATAATAGGGGGCGTGGCACCTCCCATACAAACATTTTTCTTCAAGGTGAATATCTCTAAATGGGTTTAAGGTAGGGACCTGGAAATCGATACAGACCTATAGGATAACAACACCATTCTCACCCATAAAACTGGGGGTTAACCAAAAAGGGGGCGTGGCACCTCCCATACAAATGAAATATTTCATAGTCGATATCTCTGGAAGTATTCATTTTAGACCACTGAAATTTGGTAAGGGGTTATATGAGATCGATCCCTACCACCTCCAAAAAAACTAGGGTAACGAAAAAGGGGGCGTGGCACCTCCCATACGAATGAAATACTTCATAGTCCATATCTCGGGAAGTGTTTAGGTTAGACCAGTGAAATTTTGTGAGGAGTTATATAAGATCAATCCCGGACACCTCCAAAAAAAACTGGGGATAAGGAAAAAGGGGGCGTGGTTTCTCCTATATGAAGGAAACATTTCATAGCCCATATCTCTGCAAGTATTTATGTTAGACCACTGAAATTTGGTGAGGGTTTATATGGGATCGATCCCTAATACCTCCCAAAAAACTCGAGTTAACGATAAAGGGGGCGTGGCACCTCCCATACGAATAAAATACTTCATAGTCCATATCTCTAGAAGTATTTAGCTTAGACCACTGAAATTTTGTGAGGAGTTATATAAGATCAATCCCGGACACCTCCAAAAAAAAACTGGGGATAAGGAAAAAGGGGGCGTGGTTTCTCCTATATGAAGGAGATAGGGATATGGTTTAAAATAGATATAGGGATCGGGTTAGAGAAACAGACAGGGAAATAAATTTGTGGCAGGACAACGTCTGCCGGGTCAGCTAGTTTTATATATATGTGGGGAGTTTGAGGGATATTTAAAAATTATGTGGGAGGAATTGGGGTGTCTTCGGTGAATCTATTTTTTAATGTGAGTAATTTAGAAATTTGTAAACGACAACGCTTGTAGGTATAGATATTCTTTCTTATAAAGTACGACTCACCGAAAAGTAGTGTTGCCTCCGAGGTTTGATCGTGCAATCTCTTGGAAACGGCACACAATAAAATTAATCCGCTGAGCAAACAAAATGACCCAATCACTGCCGTTAATGTTATGATTATTAAAACTGGGTCACTAAGCGCATAATCACAAAAGGAGTATCCAAATGAGCCCCCTTTTACTTTACTGAAAACCAAATTTCTTTTATTATATTAATTGTAAAAAAAAATATTTAAATAATTTACCAAGATTGCGTGCAATTAAGTTCCGAAATACGTCTTATATACATCTTTGCAATAGTCTAACTAAACGGTCTATTTTATTTCAGCTACAGATACTCGCGTATTCATACATAAGTATGTACGTTAAGGTGGAGTGAACATTTTTTTTTTGGAATTTTATTTTATTCACCCTTGATAGCGGTACCCTTCTAGGCCAAAAAAAAGGGTGTAAAGTTTTATTAACCTACTTGCATGTTTAGATGGGGGCACCATCCCCACAAAGTTGAAAAAATTGCACGTTCTGGTACAAATATGGATTTTCTAAAATTATAAAATCAAAAAACGAAGTATGAGGACTTATAGCCATGGTTGAGCTGAGTATTACTGTGATTTTTGTTTTTTGGAAACAACAACAAACAAAGTTATTAAAGGTCAAAGTTCACATTATGCATTTTTTAAATTGCAATTACCTAGGTACTCAAAAACTACTGAATCAATTTCGACTTTAATTTGATATACAATTTATATATGAAAAGTTACCCCCCTCAACCATGGCTATAAATCCTCATACTTGGTTTTTTGATTTTAAAATTTTCGAAATTTCATATTTATCCCAGATCGTACTTATTATTTTCAACTATATGAGGCTGGGGGCACCTCAAAACGTCATCCTATCGCCATAAAATTTTGTGGGGTTCATTAACTTGTATAAAAGCAACTTTTCATTGCTAGTACGTTCAAAACAAAAAAAAAAAAAAAAAACTCTATATGATTTCACTCCACCTTAATGTACGTACATATATGTGTGTATATTCATTCAAAACCGATTTGAAATGTATTTTTGTTAGCCGGAAAACTTTTCCTTATGTTTCCTATATTTCAATGGAACAACGGAGTCGGCTGTTGGCACTTCGGCCGTTAAAAATAGGAGGGAGTGTGCCGCTCCATATGTACATTGTACATATGTATATTCTTGGGGCAATGGGGATGCGATCGGATGCTAAAACAGAATGAAGTAATTCCAAAAATAGTTTACTTCGCTCGTGCCAACTCAAAATACTATTGCTTTAAGAACACTTACTACATATGTACAAACATTTATAGTAGTGTACGACCGAAGGTTCGGTCAAGCTTCGGTATTCGAAAAGGGCGGAATAACACATGCCGAACAATAGGTCTGTCAATAACAAAAAAACTGTTACTGGAATCAATTGGAATTTATGATTTTTGCTTTTATATGTGCACTAAGCTGTTCCTTATATCAACTTTTTTTACAAAAATTGTGTTCGCCTGGCGGAATATGATAGATTTTGCTCTAAAAATAAGCTGTGCAAAATTTCACTAGAATTGGATAACTTTTAAAACTTGCACGTTGCATTTGAAAATTTTATATGCATTCAAGGTGCAGCAGATTATATAAAAACATTGATAGCCGTAAACGTGGTACCCAATTATTACGCGAAAAAACGTTCAGATTCCGATTTTCGGTGAATTTATTTTTTAATGTGGGTAATTTAGAGATTTGTAAACGGCAACGCTGGTAGGTATAGATATTCTTTCTTATAAAGTACGACTCACCCAAAAGTAGTATTGCCTCCGAGGTTTGATCGTGCAATGTCTTGGAAACGGCACACAATAAAATTAATTCACTGAGCAAACAAAATGACCCAATCACTGCCGTTAATGTTATGATTATTAAAACTGGGTCACTAAGCGCATAATCACAAAAGGAGTATCCAAATGAGCCCCCTTTTAGGGTAAAGGCACTAGTGGTCGGACACACCCCAGTAGTCGGACACCTTTGGTTTTGTACTCTTAAAATAAGAAAACTATATAAAAAAAATTACAAAATTTCTTTAATATTTCAGGATCATAATCCAGAATTCAAACCAAGTTTTCCTTGGAAAATGTATTTTTGAAAAATTTAATTGAGTTTGTTTATTTGGCGCATGCAAGCGGAGTAATTGTATGTTTTTGGTTAGTGAAGGCAGTGCAGCCAAATTGATTTAACAGAAAAATTGAAGTAGAAAATGAAAACAAAAAATTATTAGTGATTTATAAACAAGATAACCTATCATTTAAGTTATTTTTTTACTTCCAGATAGAAGGTTTCTTTTTTAAATGGGTGTCCGAGCACTGACTCCATATTTCCTGTTGAATTCATTAATCGGACAGCCTGTCCGAGCATTGTAAACTTCCGAAAGACGAGAATTTCAAATTAAAAAAACAAAAAATGAACGCTCAACCCAGATGTCTAGTCAGTCTAGTCTAATCTACACTACCATGCCATCGTATACTTAAATTGTCAACGTCTAATTACACCTTTGTTCTTTTTGCCTCACCACATATCCACTTGCCTTATTGCCTTCACCGCGAATCGAACTAAGAATTATTAACTGCTGTACGGAGATCTCTACCATGATGCTATCGTGTGCTTGTGCTTGGTAGCGTCGAATTACACATTCGAAGAAGGCATACCTGAATTTTAATTAATAAGGTATCTTCTAAAAATATATAGTTAAGAGAACGCAATGCCAATGCAGTCTGGCAGGTTCGATGCCAGCCAGACCGGATAAAACACTACGTCTAAATGCTTGGTCGCATGGAAACTAGTCAGTGAATTACCATTCCGCTGTATAAAATTTTGCATTCAATTCTTTCTAATACCTATAATTACAAAATTAACGTATAAATATATACATTGGATTCAATCCACAAATAAAACTTCATATACATACAAACATTTCCGCTCCCCATGTACAAGAACCAAAAAACCGGAAATATACATCCTGTGGTTCACATGGAAGGAAGGAAATAGCTTCAAAAAGGCCGCCATATACAAATTTACTTGCTTCCTGTTATCACCTTGGATCATGAGGTGTACAAGAAGTCTATAAAGTAAGGAAAACACATGGCAAATATTAGTAAAGAATATAAATGCAAGATTGCATGCAGGGCACATGGCTCAAAGCGTTAAGAGAACGCAATGCCAATGCAGTCTGGCAGGTTCGATGCCAGCCAGACCGGATAAAACACTACGTCTAAATGCTTGGTCGCATGGAAACTAGTCAGTGAATTACCATTCCGCTGTATAAAATTTTGCATTCAATTCTTTCTAATACCTATAATTACAAAATTAACGTATAAATATATACATTGGATTCAATCCACAAATAAAACTTCATATATAGTTTTCCTTTTCAATAAATTTAATATGAATCTAGTGAAAATAAGAGGATGTTCTCATTAATTTACTTTAAACAGGTTTTATTATAAAAGCAAGCAGATTTCTTCTAACTTTTGACAAAAGTACATAAAAAATTCATAAATAAGAAGCTAACTCCTTGTTTTTAGCCGATTTCCTTTTCAATAAATTTTAGAAGAAATTCAAGCTAAAATTTATAAGATTTCCTAGCACAAATTTCTTCAAATTTGTCCCAACTTTTTGGAACTTTTTGGCTCTGTGTACGCTCCGATTCAGGCACTTTGAGGTATTTGTCTGTCTGTGGCGGGAGCGATTAGGTATCACAAGTTGAACCTTCTACGTCATGGCAAGTTCTCCTTTCTTGCCATAAAGTTTCAAGTCATAACCCTTTGTGGCTTTTAGTCGCCTCTTATTCGAGACATGTCTAACTGCTGGTATATTTTAAGCCCCAGACCTGCTGGAGGTTTTATATTGTTCTACCTGTCTGAAAAATGGATTTACAAAACAGAATGATGTCTGCTCTCGAAGAAGCTCAGAAAAATACTCTGTGTTTGAGGAAGACCACATTAAATAGCAATATGTATACCTTACAAGGACTGAAGCCGAAACCGTAACCGTAACCGATTAAACCCGTTTCATTTTTCAAAACCGAAACGGAAACCGTAACCGTTATTTTGATCTGAAAAAGAACGATACCGAAACCGTTTCAAAAGCCGGAACCGGTTCCAAACGGTTTTGACTTTTTTTGTATGCCTTTTTTCTTTTTATGGGAACATATTTTCTTTTACTACTCTACTATTTTCTTTTACTCTTACTCTGGAAAGCTTTCATGGAAGATTGTCGAGCAATGTTACAAAAGACACGTTTTGACCTCAGTATCAAATTCCTAAAGAGGAAATTAAACTACATATGTATAGCTGAATGATGGCATCGAAAAAAATTTACGAGATCCGAGAAAAATGCACGTATCATATATTTTGACGATTTATTTCATTTAGTTTCCATTCTAATATTTTTCTATTAGAAAAAGCAGTATTTTTTTAAGTTATATTGCAGAAATTTCATCAATACATAGCGTTAATAATATTTATTACAATGCACAGCAGCCCGCTGGGTATTGGACCAAACCTACTTTTTTAAGTTTTTCGAAGTTAGCCTCCAAAACTAAGTTACGGGCTTTCGAAGTTCGAAGTTGAACCCTTCGAAAATTTGGTTTTCTAATTGTTTTGTTTAAGAAATTAAAAAAGATACACTTTCAAAAAAAAAGAAAGTCAAGTAAGAGGAGCAAGAAGGTAACGCCCACATTTAAAATTTAATACATACATACATACTTAAGTTTTGTAAAATTTTTTGGCGTTCGTGTTTTTATTTGGAAACCGAAACCGGAACGAAACCGTAACCGAAACCGAAAAAAATTTTGAAGAACGAAACCGCAACCGAAACCGAATCGTGTTACAATACCGAAACCGGAACGTTATTTTAATCGGTTTCATAGCTTGATACCTTATAAGATAGAGTGTTGTGTAGAATCGGGGAAGATTCTTTCAAGGAACAAACTCTGCCAAGTTTTTGGGAGGTTTGGAGAGTATTCTCCCTTAGGTGTTCAATGCAGCAAAGAAATTTAGTACTCCGAGATCAATTACTTTGAAGTACTGCGACACTCCTTTAGGACTATTCTTTGCACGATTGTACGTAGTCAGAGTAGTATCGTTCTCTGCAAGGGATGAACCTGCAATTGTTGTAGGGCCTATGTATGTATATCTTTGAATGTTTGTCTTATCTTATTTTACTCCGCTTGAATTGCAGCTTTACGTATATAGCCCCGGGGGAGTGGACCTCTCATTTTCCAAACTTAGATATATGCTGTATCGTAAGCAGCAAAATCCTGAATCTATTATGAAAAATTATAGGAGATCGGTAGATTGTGGTTTGGGCGTGGCATATCCCACTTATCTAAAATTGTTAAAATCTTGATCAAATCTAACATATATCCAAACATAATTAATTGAAACCAAAATCTTTCGGAGCTTACATATATTCTGGGGGCGTGTGTCCACTTATTTTCCAAAAATATATATAGCTTATACTATAGATAGTGAGCCGAAGAATCTACTGTGAAAACTTCATAACGATCGGCTGAGTACTTTGGACACCCCTAAAATACATACCTATTTATTTTTATTTTTAAGATTGCTTATTTAAAATAATTTTTGTTTTTTACTTTTTTCTGCTTTTCTCAATAATTTAACGTCTTTGTTTCAAAAACATATCGTCGGCTTAGGTCGCAAAGGTGCTAAGCGCCATTTTTCAAATTTTACAGGAGAGACAAAAAAACAATATAAAAATATAAATTTAAATTAGGAGTTTCGGTTTTTTACGTCATGTTACTCAATTTTAGAGTATGTATAATAAGTGGACGCTGGTAAAAAAATAAAAATTCATAATTTTCGTCGACTTATATGCACTTTTGTGACTTAGCTCCTTTTCGGCAGCTACTTTTTATTTTTTTCACTGGACTTAGCACCTTTTCTAAAATCAAAAAATCTGTGAGTGAACCAAAGCAATTTTCTGAGTATGAGGGTTCTTAGAGGTTCTTCCGTAAAATTTTTACGTAGTCTTAAAATTTTTATATTAAGCTTAGTTTTCCACAATCCGCGCTTGAATCTAAAAATACCTATTTGTTTGGACTTTTCTAACTCTGTAATTAGGTACAATATTTGGATCAAAGTTCATAATACTGAAAGCCCGAACATTTCTCTTTATCATACAATAGCGCTTTACTATCGTCGATTCATAGCAGACAAGCACGAGTACATTTTATTGCACACTTTTTGACTAATTCGACTTTTTGCTCATTTTTCGAGGTCCATAAGTCTACAAGTAAATGGGATCCAAGTCTTTGGAAGGCTGAATATGATAGCCCAAACATTTGCCTTTACCATCCAAAGTCAAAAACTAAAGTGTTAGTTACTAAGGAGAAGTGAGGTCAGTAGGTCGATTCCCTAACTATTTTATCGCCAAGTGTTAGCGTTAATTCTGTTTAACGCCATTTTTATCGCTTTTCCCTATTCTCTAAGTGTTAACCACACTAAAAGTCGCTAAGCTCGATCAGCTGTTTTCGCTAACACTTTCATTGTAGCTAGTTATCGCGGATTAATTTGATGGTGTTTAAAAGTGTTTAAGAGAAAATAATAAATTTAAGTTGGCGCTTTATTTGGTGCGAAATATTGAAAATATGGAAATGCGTTAAAGGCAAGTTAGAGAATCACAGTTTCGTTAAGAGCAAACGCCAAACTCTGGCGAAAACCTAAACGCTTGGCGAGTGGTTAAAAGTTAGGGAATCGGGCTACAGGTCAGGTAAATGATCCTATTTACAATTTTTTTACTTTTCTACTTGTAAATTGAAAAAAGAAAAAAAAAATCAAAATTCAAATTCGTATGGAGTTAGTACTTTTTCATTTCATTGGTGGACTTACCACCTTTTCGAATCAATGCAAACAACGCACTTAAAAACAGAATAGTTATGCAATTTATGATGTAGTTGTGTATATTAACCGTTTCTAGCATTTTGCATCAAAACCTGAAAAAATCCAAAAGGTGGACTTAGTACCTTTGCGACTTAAGCCGACGATATAGTATTATACTGACTTTTACGGTGTCCGAACACTAAAGCTAAAGTGTCCGATAACTAAAAAAAATGTCCGAGCACTAGCCCAAACTGGCATTTTTTAAATAATCTAAGATAATTAATTAAAAACCTAATCAACTTGTTTTGAAAATTTATTTTTTTAATGATTCTCCAATATCTCCATAATCATAAAAACTTTATTTTGTGTCGAAATTCCATATATTAAGACAGATATGAATTTTTGAAGTACGAAAAAAAGTTAAGAGTCCGATCTCTAGTGCCTTTACCCTAATTTACTGAAAACCAAATTTCTTTTAATATATTAATTGTAAAAAAAATATATTTAAATAATTTACCAAGATTGCGTGCAATTAAGTTCCGAAATACGTCTTATATTCATCTTTACAATAGTCTAACTAAACGGTCTATTTTATTTCAGTAGATGCAGATACTCGCGTATTCATACATAAGCGGGCTAGCCACCTGCCAAGAAATGCCTCAAGAAAAAAACGAGCATATATTTCTTGTGCTTGGTCAAGAAATTTTGACGTTTACCAAATTTTCCATTTATTTGCAAATTACTCTTTTAAAAATTTATAAAACACGTTTAGCGAAATATGTAATCACTTTTGCCGTAAATCTGCACGTTTACCTCAATAAATATATACGAGCATATTTATTTCTTGAGGTAAACCGGCGTTGCCAACCATCGAAAATTGTAGTATTTTTTCTTATGAGCTGAGTATTGGCTTAAGAAAATTTGACGAATGAAAATATTTCTTGGCCATTTCCTGAGCGTTTTTATATGGAGTTTGACATTTCTTGGCAGGTGAGTAGCCCGCTTTAAGTATGTACGTTAAGGTTGAGTGAAATTTATTTTCTGTGGAATTTTGTTTTGTTTACCCTCGATAAGCGTGTAAAATTTTATTAACCATGGCTATAAATCCTCATACTTCGTTTTTTGATTTTATAATTTTAGAAAATCCATATTTGTACCAGATCGTGCTTATTGCTTTCAACTTTGTGAGGCTGGGGGCACCTCAAAACGTCATCCTATCGCCATAAAATTTTGCGGGGTTTATTAACTTGTATAAAAGCAACTTTTCATTGCTAGTACGTTCAAAACAAAAAACAAAAAAAATCTCTATATGATTTCACTCCACCTTAATGTACGTACATATATGTGTGTATATTCATTCAAAACCGATTTGAAATGTAGTTTTGTTAGATGGAAATTTTTTCCTTATATTTCCTATATTTCAATGGAACAACGGAGTCGTCTGTTGGCACTTCGGCCGTTAAAAATAGGCGGGAGTGTGCCGCTCCATATGTACATTGTACATATCGCTTCCCTGTTTTCTAATGTTTTTCTGTTTCTAATGTTTCAATAACGACGCAATTTAAATTATTAAGTTTTGGAGAAGCAAGTTTCAATATTTGCTTCCGTTCATTTTAATCAAAAGTCCCATGAAATTGTTTTTTTTTTTTTTTTAAATTTACATTAAATATTGAAAAGAATAGATTTAATAAATATGACTACGAAAAGTCCGCCGCATTATGTTTTAAAGTTAGAAAGTTACACCCATTTTTTGCAGCCCTCTTGCGGTTGCGTCGTCCTTGAACTAAATTTATTCCCCAAAATTGTATGATCAAGTAATACATGTGACCATAATATTTTTCTTACTTTCTTACTTTTTTAAAACCAAACCAAAATAGACATATTTAAAGAGAAATCTTCATAGAAAATTTTAAAATCAGCCAAAGCGAAATTACCGAAAGTCATTTTATCGACAAAGATTCTGGAGCAAGAATGACGTAACTTCCATTTGCGTCGGTCTTGAACTAAATTTATTCCCCTAAAATGTATGATCAAGTAATACATGTGACGATAATTTTTTTCGTTCAAATATTTATTTTATTTTTAATTCAAATAATCTTATATAATATAGTACATATAGGAACAAAGAAAATGTATACTAATTTTGGTAAATTCACAAGAATTTTGATTTCAAAAAATACTGGAGCAATTTATGCCCTACTGGACACTGCCTCATTGGTAGGCACGCAGAAAGACTTGGTGTGCCCTACCGACGATGCTGTAGGAGTTGTAAGGATGATGAGGAGGAGGAAACGGTGGAGCACCTCATCTGCAACTGCCCGGCTTTAAGTGGCGCGAGAATGCGCTTTTTGGGAGTTCCCTTCCTGGTCAGTCTACGCCAGGTCACGGAGCTGGACATAAAGGACCTGATGGCCTTCATCAAGTCATCTAAATGGTTCGAGGAGGAGTAACGGTGTCGGTATAGGAGGGTCAGTTCCGGGATTCTGCTATGTGGAGAATTCCGTTAATACCGGGAGTTTCCATATGGCAGGGTCCCGGAACTGACTTTCCTAGTGTTGGTGGTATCACAACGGGCCTTTTAATACTGGCCTAGGTGTGCCTCTGCGGCAGCCACTTGAACCTAACCTAACCTATACATTAATATAATTTCCTTAATATCGAAGGGCCTAACTAGGGTTGTTTTATTTTACTTTCGAACCTTAAACTCAGCTGATAAAATTCTTATTCATAAAGGTTTACTGATGTCAGTGTTAAACTACCTGGAAGCACTCATGACGCAACGGCCTTCAAAGAGTCGGGATTATTCAAAAACTCTTCACAGCTGACTCCAAGGTCCTCAAAGCTTAGCAACGATGTGGAAACGCCACTACTGGAAATATCTCTTGAAGGAAACGAAAAATGCTTTTTGCGCCTCCGGATAATGATACCGAGGACAAAACGCGTCTTTTGATGCTTCATCCGACAATTTGGGGGGGTGTTTTAGCAGTTGTGTGCTAAAGAATACAAATACCATACTTACTTTGATTTTTGAAAGTCCCTTTGTTTCGCGGAGTACTGCACCCGGCATTAGGTTCTCCAGTATTTTCAGAATCGTTTTCCGGAGGGTCACTTGCATCCTCTTGCTTCAAATTGAACTGTGATGTGGTCGTGCTATGCTCATTCACTTCTACTTGTGCAGTGTCCTCACCTTCCACCACTACTGTAGGTCGGTGTCCCAGAAGTTCATCCAGCAGCTCAAAGTACTCGGTTTGTCTTTGGGCACCACTGGTGTTATTGTTACGCTTAGCTTTGTAACAATCACACTTCAATGTTTTAAACTTCGCTCTTATTTGAATGGCATCTTTATTAATTCCTTTAGATTTTAATTCCTTCGCCACCTCCTCAAAAATGGTGCGATTTCTTTTAATTTTGCTATCCAACAATTTAAAGATATGCCGTTCCTTAATCACGGATAACATTTCAACGACATCCTTATCGCGCCACATGTTACGTTTTTTGCTTCCCATTTTATTTCAATATCAATATTTTATTTATTTATTTAGAACTTTATTAATTTTTATTATGCTGCAATTAAACCGCGTGCGCTCTAATCAGCTGTTTTTCTATTCGCTTCGATTATGACAGGTGTTTATACACTCTTAGAGCGAGATCCCAGAGCCTAAAAGCGTCACTTATTTTATAATGGATGAAACCAATACCGATCGATAGTCCTCCCCGAATCTAGAAAGAATGTGAAAATTTTAAAGCTGTACCTATGACAAGGGCCTAGGAATCGGGGGTCAAAGTCGCCAAAAAATGACCCTAACTTCACTTATTTTATAATAGATGATTTTCACATATTTGTCGTAGATTACCACCCCGCGTCAGTATCAAGTGTTGTTAGACCCGTACCAGTGACAAGGCTCCAGCCAGACACCCCCAGTTCGCGGATTTTCCTATAGAAATTTTTTCTGTTTTACCAATTTCACGCATTTGGGCCACTTTGGCTGCTTTTAACTACCCAATATTTTCCCATTTTTTGTAGAACACCACCCTCAAGTAGTATCAGGAATTTTTAGACTTCGTCCCATGGCAAAAACTTCAGCCAGACACCTCAAAACTCGGGAAATTTCACTAATTTTTACTGCGCTTTCACATGTTTAAGCGGATTTGACCAACTTTGGCCTATTTTAAATAACAGATCTTTACACATGTGTAGTAAAATGCTACCCTTAAGTAGAATCAAGCATTTCTAGACATCATCCCATGGAAAAAACTTCAACCAGACTCCTGAAAGTTCGAGAACTTTTATTTTCCTATTAATTTGCTTTCTCTTGTTTGTCCCACTTTTACTAATTTTAAATGATAGATCTTTTCAGATGTTTCGTAGGACACTACCCTTAAGTAGTTTCAGTCATTTCTAGACTTAGCCCCATGGCAAAAACTTCAGCCAGACACCTCAAAGCTCGGGATTTTCACTAATTTTTACAGAGATTTCACTTGTTTCAGCAGGTTTCTCCAACTTTGTCCACGTTTAAACGGCGGATCTTTACACATGTGTCGTATAACACTACCCTTAAACAGTATCAGGCATTTCCGGACTTCATTCCATGAATAAAACTCAAGCCAAACAACCCAAAGCACGGGAACTTTTCATCATTTTTACTGTACTTTCACATGGTCAAATGGGTTTACCCAACTTTGGCTGCTTTTAAATGGCGGATCGCTACAAATGTATCGTATAACACTACTATTAACTAATATTAGGCATTTTTAGACTTCGCCTCATGACAAAAACTTCAGCCAGACACCTCAAAGCTGAGGAAATTTCATAATTCTTGCTGCGAATTCACATGTTTAACTGCGTTGGTCTAACTTTGGCTGCTTTTAAAGGGCAGATAATTTCATATGTGTCATAGAAGACCACCCTTAGGTGGTATCAGGTACTTTTTGACTTCGCCCCATGTCAAAAACTTCAGCCAGACACCTCAAAACTGAGGAATTTTTATAATTCTTACTGCACTTTCACATGTTTAAGCGAATTTGTCCAACTTTGGCTGTTTTTGAAAGGCAGATCTTTGCACATGTGTCGTGGAACACTATCTCCAAGTAGTATCAGGCATTTGTATACTTCATCCCATGGAAAAAACTTCAGCCAGACACCTCAAGCCTGAGGAATTTTCATAGTTCATACTGCTTTTTCACATGTTTAATCGGGTTGGTCCAACTTCGGCTGCTTTTAAAGAGCAGATCTTTTCATATGTGTCATAGAAGACCCCCTTAAAGAAGGATCGGCTATTATTATACTTCGCCTCATGTCAAAAACTATAGTCAGACACCTCAAAACTGAGGAATTTTCATAATTATTACTGCGATTTCACAGGTTTAAGCGAGTTGGTCCAACTTTTGCTGTTCGTAAAGGACATATCTTCACACATGTGTCATAGAAGACCACCTTAAAGAAGTATCGGGTATTTTTTATACTTTGCCCCATGTCAAAATTTTCAGCCAGACACCTCAAAACTGAGGAATTTTCATAATTCTTACTGCGATTTCAAAGGTTTAAGCGAGTTCGTCCAACTTCGGCTGCTTTTAAAGAGCAGATCTTTTCACATGTGTCATAGAAGACCCCCTTAAAGAAGGATCGGCTATTTTTATACTTCGCCCCATGTCAAAAACTACAGTCAGACACCTCAAAACTGAGGAATTTTCATAATTCTTACTGCGATTTCACAGGTTTAAACGAGTTGGTCCAACTTTTGCTATTCGTAAAGGGCATATCTTCACACATGTGTCATAGAAGATCACCTTAAAGAAGTATCGGGTATTTTTATACTTCGCCCATGTCAAAAACTACAGCCAGACACCTCAAAGCTCGAGTTTTTTTCGCAATTGATCTCTCCATAGGACATGATCAAGCAAATTAGAACAGTTCAGCCCATACAAAGTGTTCAGATGTGGAATTTGTTGCATTTCAGACAATTTCACTCTTATGTCGCTACCCTGCAGCGAAAGCAACTAGTTGAAAACTACTTTACTACTAGTTGGTGCACCGGGCTTATATGGAACAAAGACAGAACACTGACTAGTTGGGCCCGGTGTTCTGTCTTTTTTCCATATAAGCAACTGGTATTTTTTACGTGTTGATGTCCTACAAGATGTCAATTGTCAGATTTCGACCAGAATATACCAGTTATTTACTAGTCAGGAAGTACCAGTTTCATGCTAGTTGTAAGATACCAGTTCCATACTAGTTCATCCTGGACTAGTATAATTTCCAAAAAATGAACTAGTCCAAAAAGGACCAGTATGGAATATACTAGTCAAAAAGGCTTTTAACCTGGACTAGTATGATTTCAACCAGAATTTTCCTGGCTTACCCTTTATTTTATCATTTGACTTTATTTTCATGTTTATTCTTAAGAAAGCAGCGGCTATTTGTATTTACCCTATCACGAAAAAGCATCTATGAATTATAAGAGAAAACGAAACGAATGAATTTTGTTTTTTTCAACTGGTATAATTTCATCCAGAAAAATCTAGTTGTATACTAGTATGGAATGGATATTTCCTGACTAGTATGGGTTCAGCCGGAAAATTCTAGTTGTATACTAGTATTTTTCTGATTAGTTTGAGGTTTCGCTGCAGGGAACTCACTTAAACCTGTGAAATCGCAGTAAGAATTATGAAAATTCCTCAGTTTTGAGGTGTCTGGCTGTAGTTTTTGACATGGGACGAAGTATAAAAATACCCGATGTTTCTTTAAGGTGGTCTTCTATGACACATGTGTGTAGATATGACCTTTACGAACAGCAAAAGTTGGACCAACTCGCTTAAACCTGTGAAATCGCAGTAAGAATTATGAAAATTCCTCAGTTTTGAGGTGTCTGACTGTAGTTTTTGACATGGGGCGAATTATAAAAATACCCGATACTTCTTTAAGGGGGTCTTCTATGACACATGTGAAAAGATCTGCTCTTTAAAAGCAGCCGAAGTTGGACCAACCCGATTAAACATGTGACCAAGCAGTAAGAACTATGAAAATTCCTCAGCCTTGAGGTGTCTGGCTGCAGTTTTTTCCATGGGATGAAGTCTAAAAATACCTGATACTACTTGGAGATAGTGTTCCACGACACATGTGTAAAGATCTGCCTTTCAAAAATAGCCAAAGTTGGACAAACTCGGTTAAACATGTGAAAGTGCAGTAAGAATTATAAAAATTCCTCAGTTTTGAGGTGTCTGGCTGAAGTGTTTGACATGAGGCGAAATCTAAAAGTAACTTATACCACTTAAGGGTGGTCTTCTATGACACATGTGAAAAGATCCGCTCTCTAAGAGCAGCCGAAGTTGGACCAACCCGATTAAACATGTGAAAAAGCAGTAAGAACTATGAAAATTCCTCAGGCTTGAGGTGTCTGGCTGAAGTTTTTTCCATGGGATGAAGTATAAAAATGCCTGATACTACTTGGAGATAGTGTTCCACGACACATGTGCAAAGATCTGCCTTTCAAAGACAGCCAAAGTTGGACAAACTCGCTTAAACATGTGAAAGTGCAGTAAGATACCACTTAAGGGTGGTCTTCTATGACACATGTGAAATTATCTGCCCTTTAAAAGCAGCCAAAGTTAGAGCAACGCAGTTAAACATGTGAATTCGCAGCAAGAATTATGAAATTTCCTCAGCTTTGAGGTGTCTGGCTGAAGTTTTTGTCATGGGGCGAAGTCTAAAAATGCCTAATATTAGTTAATAGTAGTGTTATACAATACATTTCTAACGATCCACCATTTAAAAGCAGCCAAAGTTGGGTAAACCGATTTGACCATGTGAAAGCACATTAAAAATGATGAAAAGTCCCCGTGCTTTGGGTTGTTTGGCTTAAGTTTTTTTCATGTAATGAAGTCCGGAAATGCCTGATACTGTTTAAGGGTAGTGTTATACGACACGTGTGTAAAGATCCGCCGTTTAAACGTGGACAAAGTTGGAGAAACCTGCTGAAACAAGTGAAATCTCTGTAAAAATTAGTGAAAATCCCGAGCTTTGAGGTGTCTGGCTGAAGTTTTTGCCATGGGGCGAAGTATAGAAATGACTGAAACTACTTAAGGGTAGTGTCCTACGAAACATCTGAAAAGATCCGTCGTTTAGAAGTTGTAAAAGTGGGACAAACAAGAGAAAGCAAATTAATAGGAAAATAAAAGTTCCCGAACCTTTAGGTGTCTGGCTGAAGTTTTTGCCATGGGATGATGTCTGGAAATGCTTGATTCTACTTAAGGGTAGCATTTTACGACACATGTGTGAAGATCTGCTATTTAAAAGTAGTCAAAGTTTGTCAAATCCACTTAAACATGTGAAAGCGCAGTAAAAATTAGTGAAATTTCCCGAGTTTTGAGGTGTCTGGCTGAAGTTTTTGCCATGGGACGAGGTCTAAAAATTACTGAAACTACTTAAGGGTAGTGTCCTACGACACATTTGAAAAGATCTATCATTTAAAATTAGTAAAAGTGGGACAAACAAGAGAAAGCAAATTAATAGGAAAATAAAAGTTCTCGAACTTTCAGGTGTCTGGCTGAAGTTTTTTCCATGGGATGATGTCTAGAAATGCTTGATTCTACTTAAGGGTAGCATTTTACGACACATGCGTAAAGAGCTGTTATTTAAAAGAGGCCAAAGTTGGTCAAATCCGCATAAACATGTGAAAGCGCAGTAAAAATTAGTGAAATTTCCCGAGTTTTGAGGTGTCTGGCTGAAGTTTTTTCCATGGGACGAAGTCTAAAAATTCCTGATACTACTTGAGGGTAGTGTTCTACAAAAAATGGGAAAATATTGGGTAGTTAAAAGCAGCCAAAGTGGCCCAAATGCGTGAAATTAGTAAAACAGAATAAATTTCCATAGGAAAATCCGCGAACTGGGGGTGTCTGGCTGGAGCCTTGTCACTGGTATGGGTGTAACAACACTTGATACTGACGCGCGGTGGTAATCTACGTCAAATATGTCAAAATCATCCATTATAAAATAAGTGAAGTTAGGGTCATTTTTTGGCGACTTTGACCCCCGATTCCTAGGCCCTTGTCATAGGTACAGCTTTAAAATTTTCACATTCTTTCTAGATTCGGGGAGGACTATCGATCGGTATTGGTTTCATCCATTATAAAATAAGTGACGCTTTTAGGCTCTGGGATCTTGGTCTATATGGAGATATTAACGACCGAATTGAAAAAGAGGTTAAGTCGAAACACTTGTCACTTTCAATACGAAATGAAATTCTGTTTATACATGTGTTTTGAAAAGTGACGAAGCAGATCAAAGCGGTTTATGCTTGCGTATAAACATAGTATCAGTGTATTAATATAGCCAATAAGCAATAGAAGCAATGCGATATCGACCTGCTTCATTCAATGCTTGCATAAAACTGAATAAAATTTGATTTTTACCACGCTTTTATTAGGTTCACTTGTATGTTTGTCTGTTTGTATGTATGTAAACTCTCATTCGGTCTAAGCCCCAGTGGCCCAAAAGCCGTAAAATGTCCCTACAATATGGGTATCAAACGAAAGGGGAAGACCCAGGTTTCATTTGGACCTCGATATATTTCGATAAATTTATCGATAACTGAGTTATCGGTCAATATATGATTGCCCAAAAACCTAAAAAATTCCTTACAATATGGGTATCAAACGAAAGGGGAAGACCCCAGGTTTCATTTGGACCTCGATATATTTCGATAAATTTATCGATAACTGAGTTATCGGTCAATATATGATTGCCCAAAAACCTAAAAAATTCCTTACAATATGGGTATCAAACGAAAGGGGAAGACCCCAGGTTTCATTCGGACCTCGATATATTTCGATAAATTTATCGATAACTGAGTTATCGGTCAAAATGTGGTTGCCCGAAAACCTTAAAATTTCCCTACAATATGGGTATCAAACGAAAGGGGAAGACCCCAGGTTTCATTTGGACTTCGATATATTTCGATAAATTTATCGATAACTGAGTTATCGGTCAAAATGTGGTTGCCCGAAAACCTTAAAATTTCCCTACAATATGGGTATCAAACGAAAGGGGAAGACCCCAGGTTTCATTTGGACTTCGATATATTTCGACAAATTTATCGATAACTGAGTTATCGGTCAAAATGTGGTTGCCCGAAAAGCTTAAAATTTCCCTACAATATGGGTATCAAACGAAAGGGTTTCATTTGGACCTCGATAAATTTATCGATAACTGAGTTATCGGTCAAAATGTGGTTGCCCGAAAACCTTAAAATTTCCCTACATTATGAGTATCAAACGAAAGGGGAAGACCCCAGGTTTCATTTGGACTTCGATATATTTCGATAAATTTATCGATAACTGAGTTGTCGGTCAATATATGATTGCCCAAAAACCTTAAAATTTCCCTACAATATGGGTACCAAACTAGGTTTCATTTGGACATCGATATATTTTGATAAATTTATCGATAACTGAGTTTTCGTCAAAATGTGAGGCCCAAATAACATAAAATTCCCTAAAATATGAGTATCAAACGAAAGGGACATTTGACTAAAAAGTAAAAAATAAAAATAATTTAAAAAAACTAAAACTCACGCTTTTAGAGTGTAATGAACTAAAAAGTTGAAAATATTTTCAAAACCCCTACACAGTAGTCTTGTGGAAAAAGCGTGGCCCGCTTTGTGCCATAATATTGGTATATCGAGCGCAAGACGCTTTTCCCACATAATGCTAGTTTTTTTACTACGCTTTCATTAGCTTTACTTGTACATATGTACATTCATATTTATCGATAACTGAGTTATCGGTCAAAATAAGATTGTACAATAATATTGAAAATTGCCTACAATGTGGGTATCAAACGAAATTGGAGGCCCAGAGGTTTCGTTTGCACTGCGGTATACTTCGATATATTTATCGATTACTTCATAACACATTTAACTAAAAAGTAAAAAATAAATATTGGTTAAAAAGCGAAAACACACGCTTTTAAAGAATATAGCACTAAAAAGGTAAAAATAAATTAAATAAAAAACGAAGATTATGGAACAAAGCGGACCACGCTTTTTCCACAAGACTACTGTGTAGGGGTTTTGAAATTATTTTCAACTTTTTAGTTCATTACACTCTAAAAGCGTGAGTTTTAGTTTTTTTAAACTATATTTATTTTGTGCTCTGCTTGTTGATGTTCGTGCTGTGTGCGTGTAATTACGAACTGTGTAGGTACGTGAGATGGTCGAACATACTTCGATTCCCAGGAAAATATCTGCCGGCCTGGGTTAAACTCATCGATGCTATTGAGCGACTGCTTCGACATATTGGAAAAGTACTCTGCTATTTTGTTCACCCGTTCATTCTTATCCGCTTTGGTCAACTGCGCAAGGTCTGGCTCAGTGGTTCCCATGGTGTCGAACGGTTTCAATGTTGGCAAAACTGGTGGCAAAATCTTGGGTGCCATCAATCTAGCTTACTTCTTGTCTGGCATTAACCTGCAAAAATCGAGAGTACCATATTTCCTATCCAAAGAGTACTCCAATTGGAGCACCAGAGTACTTCAAATGTAATCCTTTTTCATATAAAAATTGTGCTCCAATTAACATTGCGATGTCCTAGGACTGGACTACCTACTCCAACCTTCGCTTTGTATTTGCTCCTCCATGGAGTACCTACATACTGTCAGAGTACTTTGCAATGTACTCCAATGTTTTTACTCCTAGGAGTATCTATTGTCAGAGCACCTTGCAAACTACTCCAACGCTATTACTCCCTGGAGGAACTACTGTCAGAGCAGTTTGCAATTTACTCCAATGTAGTTACTCCTTGGAGTATGTGGGTAAATCCGAAATAGTGTTAGATACATTTTTGCCAAAAAAAAAAAAATTGAAACATCGAAAAACAAGAATAACCTTTTTTCTGGTATATTGGTAGATAAAGAGGAGCTTAAATTTATCAGCGTAATTCGTCTTACATAATGCCTCAAAAAATTATAGTCAATAGATCGAAGATTATATATATAAATTCAAATCGCAGTGTTTAATATACATATATTTATTTAAACACTACTGCACCGATTTTGTTGAAATTTTAACGTGTAGAGATATGTGAAGATTATACTTAGGCAAACAATTTTTGATACCCGCCACCCCGTTTCGGAGATATCGTTAACAATTTAAACCCGAAAAATCGTCAAATATTTTTTAAAGCGAAGTGGGTTATTCAATAACATTAACACTTTCCCTCCGATCATTTTGAAATTTTAGCAGCATACTGATATATAAACAGAATGATTTGGAAAAAAATTGTCGATATCCGATAACCGGTTTTGGATATATCGATGAAAGTAAAACCCGAAAGATCGTTAAATATATTAGCTAACTTATGCATTTCTCTACCAATTATGTTAAAAGTTTAGCAGATGTACATATTTATATGAAGCAATCTTCGGTAAACTTTTTTTGATATCCGAAACCCGGTTTTTGAGATATCGTCGAAAATGTTTAATTTTTCAAAAAATTTTAAATAGTTGTAGTTAGTTCAATTGTAATGATAATCGCATAATGTAAAAAGTTTTTTTCTCTTAAAAACATTCACTTTAAGGATATGTTTCTGCAAAAGGTTTCGAAAATGATAAGAAAACTCACTTTGAAAGAATTCCATTTTTTCACTAAAAAAATTATGGGAAAGGGCGAAAAAGCGACGGCCAAAATTTCCTAGGCGGTTAAAGGCTATTTCCAGTAGGTAATGGGGGAGTTGCAGAGCTAACTTTTTGCAAGGCTTATTTTCTCATCATTTACTAACTTTGTGTTGGCGGCCACCGTGGTGTAGGGGTTAAGTGTTCGGCCTTCTACTCCAAGTCGTGGCGGTTCGATGCCCGACAAAAGTAACATCAAAAATTATTTAGAAAAAGAATTTTTCTAAACGGGGTCGCCCCTCGGCAGTAGTTTGGCAAACTCTCCGGGTGTATTTCTGCCATGAGAAGCTTCTCAGCAAAAAATTCATTTGCTTTGCAAGTGCCGTTCGGAGTCGGCAAAAAAGTGTAGGTCCCGCCAACTTGTAGGAAAACTCAAAAGCAACACACCACAAGTTGGAAAGAGAAGCTCGGCTAAAAATCTCGTTAGAGGTTATGATTACCTGTTGGTATTTCGCCGCCATTAGTTTTTTACTAACTTTGTAGGGGGTAAGACCCAAAAAAACTAAAACTTTTTTATTTGAATCACCCTAATGTATACATACATACATATGACGGATTTGTCACATGATATAGCATTGCCAGTAGTAAGACTTCAGTTAGGCAAGACGTTTGGAAATCGGCAAGAGTTCCCGAGGAGATTTATTTGGTTTTAACAAAAAAAAAACAACAAAAATGCATTTCATTGCAGTTTGAAAATGAAAAGGGGTCAAAAAGAGTCACGAATTTAATTCTGGGACGCCCCTGAAAATATACCGCATATACCTCAGTGTTGGAATTTCCTTTCCATCGGTGCATATTTCATTCAAATCGGTCAAACGGTTCGCTCACAGGAGGTTCCTATAGTTTTTCATGTGGCGTATGTATACCTAGGTATATTAATAGATAACACTGTGCAACACGAAAAAAACACCTGTGAATAGATAGCATATTTCTGGTAGATCTCAGTGAGATAAGAAGAACTGCGTACCAGAAATTTGCCGGACACCTCCAAAATCTTGAGTTAGGGGTCAAAAACCTTCGAACATCTTTGAGCCTATATATTAGGTAATTTTAACCCGATTTGTATTTTTTTTATTTCGATAGAAGAGATATACATAGATAGACCTTTTTAACGATCTATATATCACTATGTTATAAGAAGCCTATACAAACCTTGAATGGTATTCAACAGCGAATTTTGTTACGAGTGCTTATAAGAAAGTTGACTTAGAAATACTACAGGGCATCGTAGCTGATTTGTTATAAGCAATTGCTTTAACCGCTTCGGTGCAGACACAATAGTTCTGTGCCCGAAAATCCATCTGATGTGGACCCTGGAAAGTCCGAAACGCGTCATGGTATCCATCGCTGTGTAAATCTTTGTCAATTTTCTCTAAGTATCAAAATTCATAAAAATTTCGTAACATCAAACATTAGAATACCCTAGTACTAGTAAAAAGTACAGCAGGTATAAACAATTTTCGAGCTAAGCTCCAATAAGAAACATTCATAATTGATACATAAGTACACACCATAGGTAGAGCAAACCAATTATACACAAAAAAGTGGTATGAAGGAATGCAAATTAAAAAAACCTCAGTGTGCTTCTGCATAAATATGCACGCCTAATAATATACTCATATTCCGTGTATCATATGGAAAATATGTCTCGGCCTTATGTCTAAAGGTATGAAATTGGCACGCTTATAAGAAAGTTGACTTCGAAATACTACAGGCCATCGTAGCTGATTTGTTATAAGCAATTGCTTTAACCGCTTCGGTGCAGACACAGAAGGTCTGTGTCCGAAAATCCATCTGATGTGGACCCTGGAAAGTCCGAAACGCGTCATGGTATCCATCGCTGTGTAAATCTTTGTCAATTTTCTCTAAGTATCAAAATTCGCAATGAAAGTAATTTTCTCAAAAAAGTTGAAAACTGACAATGTTATTAAGATTTCCATGAAAACTAAATTAAAAAGGTTATTTTGCCATATAATTTGAAAATTTACATATAAAAAACCTAGTACTTACCTTCCATAAAAGTTAGTTTATTTATTTTTTTGGGTTTTTGTTGATAAAAAACGGCGGAATTTTAACGTAAATACATTAAGACCGATGAGTCCTAGTTAGGGTAACGAAATCTCGATTTTGGAATATACGCCGTTTTGCTTTTTGCAAATACGCGGTATTGCGCGCCGAGCGACAATATAAATTTTTTCCCCAAATCATTTTCTGCGATTTTTGCGAGTTTCGGGGCACTTAAAATATAAATTTTTGTGGTTTGACGTAGAATGTATTGTTCGTCACTGGAGGAGAAAATTTTATTGTTTGCCACTTTTGATTTATTTTTTATACTTTTATCTGCTTTGTAACGTTTTATGATACAGTCGATCGGCTTCGATATACTATTTCAGATATTTCGCGAAGCGACTTTTGCTTTTCGTAATGATTAATTACTAATTTTCGCACTTCAATACTGGTTTGTCCTCTTTGCTTTCCCATTTCACTTTTTTAATGTACTTTTCAACAAATAACACAATATTCAAAACTTTGCACGGTTAATATGTATTTGGGACTTCTAACGGCTTCACTTCACAAATACCGTGAAGTTAGGCGCGATTGTGAACAGTGTTGCCTGATCATTAAAACTGTATGAGTTTGGTTTTATCTTTGAAAAGTGCCACTTTTTTTGAAATTTCATTTTATTTATATAAATAAACGCATATTCTTAATTTTTTTTGCTCTTTTATGTGTTACCCCGTATACTTATGAAATAAAACCTTTTTATTATAATTCCAGAAAGAGCCCCTGAATTTCAGGTACAACCCTATAAGGTTTAAGTTTGTACGAGTTTCGCTTGGAGCTACTGTATTTATACTTTCATATAGAACTTTTTATTTAAAGTAAATTTATATGAAAGGTATGCGAATGGTATGAAGGCTGGGTGGTAGCTTTGCAAGGCATTCACGTTGACAATAAACTCGAGTTTATTGACAAAAACAATATGAATAAACTCAAAAAATGTCACTTTAACTCGAGTTTATGGCCCAGCGTGAACGCTATATAAGGCGGTAGAGTTCTAGCATACAAGTCACTACAGTGTTGTGAGTTTGACTCACAACGCCGGGAGAAAAGTCTTTGAAGAGATGTATGTAGATACTTCCAGTATCATCGAAACATATGTCGGCTTGTCTGGCCCTGCAGGGCGTGGGTAAATTTTTCTCAAAAAATCAAAGAAAAAGTTTGAAATTGTGTTCCTAGGTATGTTGCTTTGTTAAGTACACACACTCGGCATACGGCTCATAATTTCACAACATCGGAGTCAGAAAAGAGTCTTCCCTGATCATATTTCTGAGGCTCATATTTCTCAAATATTTAGGATTCACATCGTCATATCTGACTTATGACTGCTCCGAAAATGTTTGATGGGTAGGTACTTACATTTGAGTACATGTGTGTATCAGAATATCTAATTATAATGCAAGTGAACGTTGTCTGCTTTTTAATTCTGCATAGTTAAACTTTGCTTCAAGCGTATTGTTCTACTTTTTACATTATGAATTTGGAGTTCACCCATTGATTGTTCAACTAAAGGGTCGAATACATAAAGCTTTGTTAACCTCGCCTGGCATTTGCTACCTCAAAACTTTGCGTCCAACTTTAGAGGTATGCTACAATGAACGCCTTGACGCTTCTCTTTTATACATTTGTTTTCGTTATTTATTTCTTTGCATTCAGAGTGTTTTGGTTAATTTAGTAATTTAATAGAGAAAAAATTAATTAATTATTATTTCCTCCAACTTTTCATTCTTTAATTAAAGCAAATTCATCAACATCTGATTGTCAAAGCAAGCAAAGCAAGCAAAATTTGAGAGTTTGCCAAATTTTAACCTTCCTTCAACTTTGAGGTCTTTAATTTGCCATGCTTCGTTTAAATACGTATACTGAACTTTTCTGTCAAAGTCAAAGTTCGAGGTAAAGCCAAAATAAAGTTTTATGTAACTGAAGGGTCGAATACATAAAGCTTTGTTAACTTCGCCTGGCATTTGCTACCTCAAAACTTTGCGTCCAACTTCAGAGGTATGCTACAATGAACGCCTTGACGCTTCTCTTTTATACATTTGTTTTCGTTATTTTTTTCTTTGCATTCGTAGTGTTTTAGTTGATTTATTAATTTAATAGAGAAAAAATGAATTAATTATTATTTTCTCCAACATTTTATTCTTTAATTGAAGCAAAGTCATCAACATCTGATTGTCAAAGCAAGCAAAGCAAGCAAAATTTGAGAGTTTGCCAAATTTCAACCTCGCTTCAACTTTGAGGTCTCCAATTTGCTATGCTTGGTTTAAATACGTATACTGAACTTTTCTGTAAAAGTACTTTGACTGAGGTAAAGCCAAAATAAAGTAACTGACCCATGACCCTTAACAGCCTCGCATTCGCCTGCCATTGTGTGTCATGTTGCTTTGTATGAAAACGTTCGAAAGTCTGCAAAGGACACGTGAGCCCACTGTTGCACGTTATCGTCACCAATAACTTTACACTTTGCCATTTTGCAACTATATTTGTTGCAGTATCTTCCCCGCGTGACACATTTCACGATTTACTTTGAATGGGGGTTCATTGTGTCAAACAGATTTTGCACTCCGGGATGTAGGTACATACCATTTTCAATTTTTCCATATACCAACCCATATGCATCTTTCAGCGCGCCATTATGCCGAGAATAATAAATTTGTTTGCATATACGCATTAGGGTGACCGTTATTTACCAAGTTGTATTTTAACTTGGGTATTGTGAACGTTTTTTTATCATTTCTAAAAAAAAAAGTTACAATGCCAGATGCCGAGAATGCTCAGTTCCAAATAATATAAAGAGAAAGTATTGGCCTAATTTATCACCGGGTTTGCCAGGATTTGTCCTGGTCTAATTGTCTGGTTTACAAATACCTACTTAATTCATATTGGGCTTAAAAATAAGTTAATTGTGGGAAAGAATTGAGGGCAAGACTGACTTACTGCTGTGTACAGTAAACCCCGCTTAAGTACCCGGAGCAAAATGTTCAGCCTTTTGAGGTACTAAAGCGGGTTGTGCACTTAAAAGAACCCGCCTAGTACCTTCATTCGGGTACTTAAGGGAAGAATGAAAAATTAGATGTAGTTACATGAGAAAATATATATGGCTAAAATCGCAGACTGTTACGTTACACTCTCACTTTCCAATACAAACTACTACAAAAAGAGATGGATTTGGACACTTTCAATATTTTTGGTAGATGCATCTTAAAGTGCACCCCTGAAGTAACATCTATATATATAAAAATGAAATGGTGTATAATTGTAACGCTAAAACTCGAAAACGGCTGAACCAAATGAAATACTTCCTTTGGGGGATTTGTTTGTTATTACCACGCGCAGGTCATGTCTTAAAATCGGAATAAAATATTAAGGGGGCGTGGCACCTCCCATACGAACTGAATTTTTCAAGTTGAATATCTTCAAAAGTGTTTAAGGTAGGAACATGAAAATTGGTACAGAGCTACAGGATAACAGCACCACTCTCACCTATAAAACCGGGGGTTATCCAATAAGGGGGCGTGGTACCTCCCATACAAACCAAATTTTTTAAGCAGAATATCTGTGAAAGGGTTCAAGGTAGGGACCTGAAAATTGGTATAGACCTATATGGTATCAAAAGCCTTCTTACACATAAAAGAAGGGGTAACCGGAAAAGGGGGCGTGGCACCTCCCATACAAACTGAATTTTTCAAGGTGAATATCTTCAAAAGTGTTTAAGGTAGGAACATGAAAATTTGTATAGAGCTATAGGATAACAACACCATTCCCACCCATAAAACTTGGGGTTATCGAAAAAGGGGGCGTGGTACCTCCCATACAATCTATATATATAAAAATGAAATGGTGTTCAGTCGTTACGCTAAAACTCGAAAACGGCTGAACCAAATCATATACTTCCTTTAGGGGGTTTATTTGTTATTACCACGCGCAGGTCATGTTATAAAATCAGAACAAAATATTAGGGGGGCGTGGCACCTCCCATACAAACATTTTTCTTCAAGGTGAATATCTCTAAATGGGTTTAAGGTAGGGACCTGGAAATCGGTACAGACCTATAGAATAACAACACCATTCTCACCCATAAAACTGGGGGTTAACCAAAAAGGGGGCGTGGCACCTCCCATACGAATGAAATACTTCATAGTCGATATCTCTGGAAGTATTCATGTTAGACCACTGAAATTTGGTAAGGGATTATATGAGATCAACCCCTACCACCTCCAAAAAAACTGGGGATAACGAAAAGGGGGGCGTGGCACCTCCCATACGAATGAAATACTTCATAGTCGATATCTCTGGAAGTATTCATGTTAGACCACTGAAATTTGGTAAGGGGTTATATGAGATCGATCCCTACCACCTCCAAAAAAACTGGGGATAACGAAAAGGGGGGCGTGGCACCTCCCATACGAATGAAATACTTCATAGTCCATATCTCGGGAAGTGTTTAGTTTAGACCACTGAAATTTCTTGAGGAGTTAAATAAGATTAATCCCATCATCTCCAAAAAAACTGGAGATAAAGAAAAAGGGGGCGTGGCACCTCCCATACGAAGGAAACATTTCATAGCCCATATCTCTGCAAGTATTTATGTTAGACCACTGAAATTTGGTGAGGGTTTATATGTGATCGATCCCTAATACCTCCCAAAAAACTCGAGTTAACGATAAAGATGGCGTGGCACCTCCCATACGAATATAATACTTCATAGTCCATATCTCTAGAAGTATTTAGGTTAGACCACTGAAATTTTGTGAGGAGTTATATAAGATCAATCCCGGACACCTCCAAAAAAACTGGGGATAAGGAAAAGGGGGCGTGGTTTCTCCTATATGAAGGAGATAGGGATATGGTTTAAAATAGATATAGGGATCGGGTTAGAGAAACAGAGAGGGAAATAAATTTGTGGCAGGACAACGTCTGCCGGGTCAGCTAGTTTTCTATAGATATACATCTTCTATTGTATGGACTGTTACGTTACAGATTTTGGAAGTAGGTTTGGAAGTTGCTTAACATTATTGAAAAAGTCTTCTCTTCTGTCAGATTATTTTCAACATGTAGTATAAAGTTTAAAAAAAAATTACACTGATACAAATTTTTCTGTGCTTTTCAGACACATAACTGCTCGGACGGTTACGTTACAAAAAAAATACTTTTACGATACACGTGCGATTTGCGTTTAGATAAAAAGCGCATTTAAGCATTAATTATAGCTTGGCTGTGAATCGTTGTAAATAACATAAATTTCGTTGTATTAGGATCAGACATCCAAAAATTTCTAAAGAAAGAACATGGTCCAGGGAAGGAAGACAAAGAAGACATTAAAGGGTAAACAAAAAAATAAAAATATGCAGAGCGTTCTTTTCTGAAGTCATTTCAAGTGCATTTTTTTGGATTCTTTTAATTATTTTGGTAATGGTAACATTTGTCAAAAAATTTATTCTACAGTTTGCTGGTGAGGTGATGCTCCATCAAAAGTATGTTATCTATAAGTTTTTCTTGTAAATGCTTAGTTTTCCCGCTATAATCACTTTTTCCAGTGCATATTACAAAAAAGACAATGCATTTTGTATGGGTAATTTTTTTTTTTTAAGTTCGAATTAAAAAGACTTTTACGTTACAAACAACTTTTGGCTCTGAACAAAGACATAACTACAAACTCTACTAATATTGCAGTTAATTTGAAAAATAGACTAGGAATGCTGAGAGAAAAAATGCGGTCGAATTCATTCTGATCCAAATTGCTCACAACATTTGTCTCCTCGAAATATTTTATCAAATTCCTTTCCATTAACCTAAATCCGTCTGAAAAAGGTAAATAGAGCGTTAGAAATAATATTACTGAAATGCAACGTACTTTTTCGTTAGATAATGTAAATTTTAAAAATTTTGTTCATTTAGTAACACCGCAGAAACTATCGTACATATACATATTATCATACAGTTCCGTGCAAACGTGAGCGTGAATGAGTGGATACTTTCTATTGCATACGCATAGGAAAATAATTCCAAATCAATTCTTTTGTGCGTTCACGCACATCTGTCAAATGAGTACAATTCTCCAAAAAATGTAAAAAAAATCAAAGTTTGGCGTGGTAATTGCCAATTTTCAACACTCAATTTCGAAGGGTTTGTGTCACTTTGCATTCGCACACAATTCACTGTGAGATAGTAAAATAAGCATCTCAAAGCATATTTAACACTTTCACTTAATTTTAAATGCACTAATATCAAAGATAATTTAGTTGTTTATCCACTTACGTAGAAAATTGTTCACGCTCACCCGCGTTCACGCTCAAAAAGATTATATGGGCTTTAAGCGGGCTAGGCACTTAAGCGGGTGAGTACTTAAGCGGGTTTCACTGTAGGATGATTATTCATGCGTAATAATAATGTGCATCTGAAAGGTAGTAGGTACCCATGTACTTTTGTATAAGTATGTATAAAATAGGTATGTTTGTATGACGCTCGGGTATTGTTAAATTCGTTCTATATTTTCATAGTCCAGTGACCTACTTAAACACTTTCAAAATAGTTCCCTTTTGGCGCTGTTTGCATTGAAGTTGCATATGTTTATATTTCTTAAGTGATTTAAAGTTACAGTTTTTTTCATGAGCTTCTTTCAGTTCGGTGAAAAAAAGTTGAAATTGGGCACTGGTCTATTTATTTGTTCAAACAACTACATATGTACATATATTGTAGGAAAAACTCAAAAGCAACACACCACAAGTTGGAAAGAGAAGCTCGGCAAAAAATCTCGTTAGAGGTTATGATAACCTGTTGGTATATCACCGCCATTAGTTTTTTTTTTTTTGTATCGCCCTTAAAAAGTCAAAACTAAACTATATACAGAACTTTTTATCATGAAATTACTCATGAAAACGCTAAAACTCGTCAACTCTATTTTGGGCCGTAGATTATGATGGTGTCCTCATTTTTTCTATATTAGGTCACTTTTGCAAAATATTACGATTTTTTGCACTATCATGAAATTACTCATGAAAACGCTAAAACTCGTCAACTCTATTTTGGGCCGTAGATTATGATGGTGTCCTCATTTTTTCTATATTAGGTCACTTTTGCAAAATATTACGATTTTTTGCACTATCATTACTTAGTATGAAGTAATGTTTGAAAGAATGAAAGCATTTTTGGTAAACTGAATTAGACAATAGTAGCATCTTGTTTGACGAATAAATTACTTACAATAACATTATTTTGTGGTCTTTTCCTATCCAATGGCTATTGATAGGAACTATGATACATTGCTTTAAAGCTTGTATTTTGCTCTGGGACTAATCACAAACCCCATTCTCTGAGAATTCAGCAACTTTCAAACCAAAACGCAATAACTTCAGTAGCATTCAAACCAAAACGCAACAAATATAAACTTTCACACCAAAACAAAATAAATCCAAACAACTTTCAGCTTTAACTTTAAATCTAGTTATTCGAAAATTTTAATTTTTTGGGCTTATGTTTGTTAATATATAATTGGTACACGGCTAAAAATTCGAACCTAAATTTTAAACTTTTTTGGACTACATATATGACCAAACCAAATTTGGATTCAAATTCAATCTATACCAGTTTTCATGAAAATTGGCTAAATGAATCGGGTTTCAATTATAAACAAGAAATGTTTTAACAATTTTTTAAAGATAAAACAAATTTTTTGTCCGCTGGCGGGAATTCGAACCAAGACTCCCCGCATCATGCCCGTCTGCTCTAACACTGAGCTACATCGCACACATAAATGTTGTTGGCAAAATTCAATCTTGAATAAGCTTTCAAAAATAAATTTGAATTTTCAAACCCAAAAGTTTAAATTTTAGACCGAAAAGTTTTAAGAATAAAATAAAACTAAAACAAGTAAGGAAAGCTGTCTTCGGCTGTGCCGAAGGCTATATACCTTTCATGAATAAGCGTCACGATTTTCACTGTTCGATACCCAGTACAGCCTGTGTCAATTTAACTATATTTACTATACACATTACACATCTTTGTTATAATTTAAAAAAACTTACAAAATAATAGGATCCGAGTTATCGGAACAATCGATTGTATGGAGGCTATATATTATACGTGTTCAATTGTACTGACTTACACTATACACATTACATATGTAGAAAGTACTAAAGGTACGTTCCTAACTTTTTAAATTCGGAAGTATTGGCCAAAAAACCTTATATCGGAACAACCGGTTGTATGGGGCTATATGTTATATTTACCCAATCTTCTTGATTTTCCTCTACACACTACATAAATTGAAAGTACTCAAGTTGCAAAATTTTATGTTCCTAACTTTTTAATTGCAGAAGTTTTGGCCAAAAAACCTTATATCTGAACAATCGGTTGTATGGGGGCTATATGTTTCATTTGCCCGATCTTGTTGATTTTCACTATATACACTACATAAATAGAAAGTACTCGAGATGCAAAATTTTACGTTCCTAACTTTTTAATTGCAGAAGTTTTGGCCAAGAAACTTTATATCTGAACAATCGGTTGTATGGGGGCTATATGTTACATATGCCCGATCTTGTTGATTTTCACTATATACACTACATAAATAGAAAGTACTCGAGTTGCAAAATTTTACGGTCCTAACTTTTTAATTGCAGAAGTTTTGGCCAAAAAACCTTATATCTGAACAATCGGTTGTATGGGGGCTATATGTTACATTTGCCCGATCTTGTTGATTTTCACTATATACACTACATATATAGAAAGTACTCGAGTTGCAAAATTTTACGTTCCTAACTTTTTAATTGCGGAAGTTTTGGCCAAAAAACCTTATATCTGAACAATCGGTTGTATGGGGGCTATATGTTACATTTGCCCGATCTCGTTGATTTTCGCTATATACACTACATAAATAGAAATTACTCGAGTTGCAAAATTTTACGTTCCTAACTTTTTAATTGCGGAAGTTTTGGCCAAAAAACCTTATATCTGAACAATCGGTTGTATGGGGGCTATATGTTACATTTGCCCGATCTTGTTGATTTTCACTATATACACTACATACATAAATAGAAAGTACTCGAGTTGCAAAAATTTACGTTCCTAACTTTTTAATTGCAGAAGTTTTGGCCAAAAATTCTTATATCTGAACAATCGGTTGTATGGGGGCTATATGTTACATTTGCCCGATCTCGTTGATTTTCACTATATACACTACATAAATAGAAATTACTCGAGTTGCAAAATTTTACGTTCCTAACTTTTTAATTGCGGAAGTTTTGACCAAAAAACCTTATATCTGAACAATCGGTTGTATGGGGGCTATATGTTATACTGGTCCGATCTTGTCAGTTCCGACAAATGATTCCAATATTACAAAATGGTGGCCACATACAAAATTTCAGCCAGATATCTCAAAAATTGAGGGACTAGTTTGCGTTCAAACAGACAGACGGACAGACGGACATGGCTAAATCAACTCATCTCGTCATCCTGATCATTTCGGTATACTTATTGATGGGTCTATCTCTTCTTCTTCTCATATTTACAAACATCGGATCAAAGTTATAATACCATTTCATGTTCATGAAAGGTATAAAAAATGTGGCAGCTGACAGAACTCGAACAAAAACGCTCAGGAGTCACAGCCGACTGCTCTACCGCTGAGCTATGACGCTCATGAAGTTTTTGTGGGCAAAATTCAATTACATTAAAACAAAACAAAAATAAAAAATTTAGACAGCTTTTTCATTTAGATTTTAAATCGAAACCAAAAGAAATTGAAAATCTTTGTAGGTATTTGGACGGTTTGAAATATTGTACAAAAAAGTTTCAGAAATTGATTAAACTTTATACGGGTTTAAAATTTAGGTTCATTTTTTTAGCCGTGTATAATGTCATAAATGATTTTTGAAAATATCTATCCATTTCCCGGTAATCATATCTTCTCATTTATCTACGAACTTTTTATGTGTAACTTATTGCGTTTTGGTTTGAAGTTCCTCATATATATAATATAATTTAATTAAAACCTAGCTTTCCTATGCTCACATATAAACATCAAATGCACAACTTTAACTACCAACAACATTTAAACTGGAGGTGGGCAGATGTCTAGGCAACGTGTATCCTGCACCAGACATATATCAATGTCCATCTCCCTGAGGAGGACTAGATTTTATCATCAGGCGGGGAGGTGTACCAAGCAACTTATTAACTTTTTACAACCTTAACTGTTGGGATACCCCAACCCCGCCCGAATTGTGAAATCACATCCCGAAAATCCCTAGTTTATATGTCCTTTCTACGCTGTTCTTGTAGCGAAATGTCGCTACTTACTCCCCTGTTGAGCTTTGTGTAATGCGCTTTACAGAAACTCAACTTAGCGAAACTTGTCAAAAACAATCCTGCAGGCGAATTCCAGAAATCTCCATTCATCTTTATCTCGTAAATGCTAAAATATGCTAGAATGCTTAAGCAAATGAACTCTCAGAATTTTAGGAGATGACGCTTATTTGCGATTCTGATCCACAATACGCCTAGCTATGATAATAGTGCGTTATCTGCACTATAGATGGCTCGCAGGCATCACTGCAAGATGTCAATTTAGTTGTGATCCTTTACAACTCAGAAAAAGCCAGAAGTAAACCGAAACGCCCGAAGTTACTAGCTACTCATCCCTTACTTTTCAGCGTTACTCCACTTTTTTAATTACAAAATAAATTCCATTTTCGGTAAAAAGATTTGTGTTTGTTTATTAAAGTCGGTTAAGAACAGATTTTAAATTGTTATATACACCTTAATTTAATTATTTATTGAGTTTTTCTCTATAAAATTGTTATGCGGAAACAAAAAATGTTTTTTAGTTATAACTTTTAAACAGGGGCGCAGCCAGGGGGTAATTTTGGGGGTTTAAACCACCCTTGAGATATAAAACTGTATATGTGAAAACTAGTTTTCATGACATGCAAAAATTTCGATTGCATGAAAATCGAAAAATGTCAATTCCATAACAGGGGCCTAAGCTTTTGGGCCGTTTGCATAAGAGGGGTGTCACACGCTACATCCATATTGAAGCGATCCATGGCTGTTACATCCATACGCCTAAGATACAGGGCTATAAGTGTGCAAAGTCTGTAAAATCTAAACTAGCGATGATAGACCTTTAGACAATAATTTAAAAATCTGAAAAAATTACAGTAATTTTTTTCACCTTTCTTAAAAAGAAAATCAATATAATTTTTGAAAAAAACGAAATTTTGAATTTTTGGCCCAGTCTAATGTATATGTGCATAATTATCTTTTTTAAATGCCTTCTTTACGCTACTCCTGATTGGGTGTACCACATTATCCCCAAAACCGAAATCCCCTAATTCACAATCCTCAATCTCAGAATCCCCAAAATCAAAATCCCCAACGCGAAATTCACATTTTATGTGTGAAATAAATTCAAATTAGGTTGAAAATCGCGGCGATTTAAAATGGGTATTGAACTATTGGGTCTACAGGTAATGAGTTGGCTATTTTGCCATTGAAACTAATATGCAGCATTAGCCACGTCGATAGAGTCTTCGTTTACCACGCAGGGCGTGAGTTCAATGCCTTATCTATGCTCAATATTTTTTAAAATTTTATATAATTTGTTTTAATTTTTTTTTAATTAATAACCCTAAAACCACATAGTTCTACCCTTTTCCTATTTTTTTGCGTTTTAGCAACAACTTTTTTTCGTCGCCAAAATTTGCCACCTTTTGGAGAAAATTGGAGATTTTACGAGATGGCTAAAATTGCAGAATCGCAAATTTAGCTTTGTATCTGTCAAAACCAGCTCAGGTACGTTATCTGATTCATTTGGCGTTCATCGCTTAAATATGCCAAAAAATGAAGCAAAGATGGAGATTTATAGAGATTTTCTTTCACTGGAATCGCAAAAGTCGCTAAAATGTGGCAAAATGAATTTATAGATTTTAGGAGATCTAAATTAAGCATTAGCGAAAACTGGAATTCATGTAGGTACTGGTTATACGTAGTAGGTACATATGCAAACGAAGGCGAAAGTACTTTTTTGCAACGAGTTGTAGCACAATTTCGACAACCATTAACACACAAAAAGACACAAGGAAGAAGAAACACAAAAGACTCACAATGACAAAAAAAATATTTACTTAACCAGCGAGCGCGGAAAATGTGCTGCTAAAAGTGGCAGCATTGCCTTGATTTCAGCACTAAAATTAAACGAACCAGCGATTACTTCATGATAAGACGGAGCTACTCACATCCTTAAGTATGATTCTCGATTTTAAGATTTAATAGGTAAAGGCGAGGTAAAAGTTTTCGGCTAGATGTAGTAAAAAAAAAAAAATTGGCTTAAGTGCAGTAAATCTCATTAGTGTGAGATAGTTTATATGTACATTAGGGCGACCCTTACTTTCCGAAGTGTTCCGATTCTCGATCTCACCCCTAGAAATATGCGAATAGCTCAAAAACTAATATATATACAAAGTTTTAGGCCAATCAAAAAAGATTTAAGGGTCAGTTACATAAAGCTTTGTTAACCTCGCCTGACATTTGCAACCTCAAAACTTTGCGCTTAACTTCAGAGGTATGCTACAATGAACGCTTTGACGCTTCTCTTTTATACATTTGTTTTCGTTATTTATTTCTTTGCATTCAGAGTTTTTTGGTAAATTTATTAATTTAATAGAGAACAAATTAATTAATTATTATTTCCTTCAAATTTTAATTCTTAAATTAAAGCAAAGTCATCAACATCTGATTGTCAAAGCAAGCAAAATTTGAGAGTTTGCCAAATTTCAACCTTGCTTCAACTTTGAGGTTTTCTATTTGCCATGTTTCGTCGAAACAGGTATATTGAACTTATATGTCAAAGTCCAAGTACGAGGTAAAGTCCAAATAAAGTTTTATGTAACTGAGGCTTTAGAGGTGGCGCAAACGGCTTGAAATCCTGAAAAATTACGAATTTTTACTGTTTCGTGTTTCAGGCTTCCATATTTCTAAACCCTACGAAAATTTACTGCTTTTCCATACCGTAATAAGATCTGTATTTTATTAATTTTCTAATCGATCGATCAATAACAGAGTTACAGGGCAAAATATATATTGCTTTCGACAAACAAATATTAAAAGTAATAGACCGGTCAATATAGACTTTTGAAACAACAATAATTCCCACAGAGCAAATTTTTTGCATACAGCTTAGGTTTCCTTCAGATAAAAAACCGCAAAAGTCCTCATCGATCTCATGTGTGCTAAAAAAGTTATTCGGGTTCAAAGGTCAAAATCTTAGGTTTTTTGGCCTTTTTTCGAAAACGGTAAGTTTTCTCGAAAACTTTAATATGCATAGAAAAATTTTCTTTTACCGTTTATTTATCATAAAATTCCCCATCGATAATGAAAATAGTTATTTTTGTAAAGCCTATAGTTCTCGAGCTAGATGTAAAGTTTAAAGGAGGTTAGGTACTATCTTAGCTCCTCAGCCGCTTTGTTCCGAGCATTAAAATGCACGATTAGATTCAAGGAATAAGTAAAACAATAAGATTGCGTCTTAGACCAAGAATTACTTTATTTCGGCTTATCGCCGTCTTTTATATGCTTACAATCTACCTTATGAGTAATCTAATTTACAAACTTACATTTCTAAGTTGTTAGTCATGCTTATGACTCTACGTTATTGTGCATGCATACAAACATATATATGGGTTCAATGGAGTTTATGTTATTGGAGAAGTGCAGCGTAAGCTAAATTGATTTGAATATGTTGGCCTAGTTATTGCCAAAAGTATATTGAACTGTGGACATTTTATTTTGCTTAGCTGTCATGCTACATAGAGCCACCCTTTCTCTATACATAATATCATAAAATTTTATCCGGTAAATTTAGTTTATCTTGTATAACGAAAATTCCGACAGGGAACATTTTTTTTGGAGAGCTTAGGTTCACCTCAAAGAACAAAACTGCAAAAGTCTCACCAATCCCTTTTGTGCTCAAGAAGTTATTCGGGGTCAAATTCGAGATATATAAAAAAAACCTCAATTTTGTCTCTGAATAACTTTTTTGCCAAAATGGGAGCGATGGGGACTTTTGCAGTTTTCTTCCTAGGGGTGAACCTAAACTCTCAAAAAAAAATTTTCCCTGCCGGAATTTTTGGTATACAAGATAAACTAAATTTACTGGACTAGTATTTTTTATATTATGCATAGAGAAAAGGTGGCTCTAGCTCGAGAACTATAGGCTTTACAAAGATAACTATTTTCATTGTCGATGGGGAACTTCGTGATCTATAAACGGTAAAAGAAAATTTTTCTATGCATATTAAAGTTTTCGAGAAAACTTACCGTTTTCGAAAAAAGGCCAAAAAACCTAAAATTTTGACCTTTGACCCCGAATAACTTTTTTAGCACTCATGGGATCGATGAGGACTTTTGGGGTTTTCTATCTGAAGGTAAACCGAAGCTGTATGCAAAAAATTGGCTCTGTGGGAATTATTGTTGTTTCAAATGTCTATATTGACCGGACTATTACTTTTCATATTTGTTTGTCGAAAGCAATATATATTTTGCCCTGTAATTCTGTTATTGATCGACTGATTTTGAAGATTGCAGCCATTTTAAAATTTCGTAGGGTTTAGAAATATGGAAGCCTGAAACACGAAATTGTAAAAATTCGTAATTTTTCAGGATTTCAAGCCGTTTGTGCCACCTCTAAATCTTTTTTTATTGCCCTGAAACTTTGTATATATTCGTTTTTGAGCTATTCGCATATTTTTAGGGGGTGAGATCAAGAATCCAAACACTTTTTTCCCCTCCATAAAACGAAGGGCCACCCTAATGTACATATGTATGTATATTAGACTGGGCCAAGAAAAATTGAGTTCACAGACCCGTCCACTTTTTATTTTTTGGTGTCTGCGCTATTTGAAGACTGTAAAACCTCACCTTCGCAGAGAAAGCATATACCTATTAAGAAAAATATGTTTGAATGTACATGAGAAATGTATATTTTTGGTTATAAATAATATTGATCATATAATGATAATTAAACATGTAAAACATCAATAAACAAAAAATAAACACGTGAAAGAAGTTAACTTCTTAAATTCAGAAATAACGAAATATGAATAAGGTGTATTCGAGAATGGTTTATGTGGTGTTGTTGCTGAGTTTTAAATGCTGCGTTTACCATTTTCAGAAATACATTTCGAAGAAACGTTCATGCTGCCGCATTTACTAATGCATTATTAGGTTATGAGCAAGTTTACAAAAAGTCGAACTTTTTTTATACATTTGGTCTATTGGGTCAGAATTCGTGAAATCGCACAAAAAAAATTTGCTTCGTTTTTTGCGAATCTGTTGTAAATAGGTAGGAATACGACGTAGAAAATTTTTTGCATAGCTATTTTTTTTTAACTTTGTTTGACTGGAGCTTCAGCTATTATAATTTAATACAATAATCAATTGTCTCTTCTATATTTTATTTAATACTTAAAAAAAAATTTGAGGTCAGAAAAAATTGCGTCTTCCGACTTAAAAAAAAAAATCTCACAGAGGGCTATCAAAGTTCGGATATATAATGACCAATAATAACAATAACTAAATTAGAGAGCTGTAAATATAACTATTTTATTTCCGTTTCAAACTTTTGGGGCCGGCATAATTAAAAAAGTTGTAGCGAAAAAGGTGCCTCTATGTGCAGAGCTACTTGTTGTAATCGGCCAAAGTATACGAAATAAAACAGGTGCTTTCCAATAAGCTATACGGACAATTTTTTTATTTTTTTCTCAAGGGTTTTGAGTAATATGGAGTGAAACTTTTTTTTTTAATTTCTTTTGGCAGACCTGCAGAACGTTGAGTTTCTAGCCCAGGAATAAGTGTGTACAATTTTATTGTCTACTAGCTTGTTTAGGGTGCCCCCAGCCACAAAAAGTTGAAAAAAATAAGCAAGATCTGGTACAAATGTGAAATAGCGCCAATTATAAAATCAAAAAACGAAGAATGAGGATTTATAAACATGGTTACTTACTTATTTACTTAAAATAGCCTTTAACCGCGATGGCGATTTTGGCCGTCTAACATGTTTCGCCAGTCGGCTCTTTGTTGAGCCAACTGGCGCCAATTGGAGACACCGCGTGTTCTCAGATCTGCCTCCACTTGGTCCTGCCATCGAAGAGGTGGCCTCCCCCTTCCTCTACTTCCACCGGCGGCTGCCGATAAGAATACCTTCTGGGCCGGAGCGTCTTCGTTCATTCGCACCACGTGACATAGCCAGCGAAGCCGCTGAATTTTAATTCGCTGAACTATGTCGACTTCTGCGTAAAGCTCATACAGCTCATCATTATATCTTCTTCGGTACTTGCCGTCGCCAACTTTTAGGGGTCCATAAATCTTTCGAAGAATTTTTCTCTCGAATACTCCCAAAGCCGCCTCGTCAGAAGCTGACAGTGTCCGTCCTTCTGCATCATATAGCAGGACGGGTACGATGAGTGACTTATAGAGTGTTGTTTTTGTTCGTCGAGAGAGGACTTTACTTCTCAATTGCCTACTCAGCCCAAAGTAGCATTTGTTTGCAAGAGTTATCCTTCGATGGATTTCCAGGCTTACATTGTTGTTGGTATTAATGCTGCTTCCCAGGTATACAAAGTCCCTTACTATCTCGAAATTATTGCTGCCAACAGTGGCGTGGTTGCCAAGACGCGAATGCGCTGACTCTTTGCATGATGCCAGCAGGTACTTCGTTTTACCTCCGTTCACCACCAAAGCCATTTTTTCCGCTTCTATTTCTAATTTGGAGTACGCAGAAGTTACGGCGCGGTTGTTGAGGCCAACGATGTCGATGTCGTCGGCATACGCCAACAGTTGTACGCTCTTGTATATCTTGTTCCAGCGCGATTGAGATGATTTCAGTGATTTTTTTTTTGGAAACAACAACAACAAATGTTATTAAAGGTCAACGTTCATACTAAGCATTTTTTAAATTGACATTGCTCAAAAACTACCGAACCGATTTAGAATATTTTTATACCATTCGATAGGTATTTCGATTCCGTTTAATTTGATGTACATTTTATATATGAATAGTAAGGCGGCTATTGCACATTTGTACCACATCTTGCTTATTTTTCAAGTTTTTTTAGGTATGCAACAAATTTTCTACGTCGTATTCCTACCTTTTTATAATAAATTCGCAAAAAACGAAGCGAATTTTTTTTCCTGTGCGATTTCACGAATTCTGGCGCTTAACCGCCTAAGCGATTTTGGTCGTTGCATATCAAAGCACGCCAGTCATTCCTTTTTAGCGATAACTGACGCCAATTGGAAACCCCAAGGGAGTTCAAGTCATCCTCCACCTGTTGTTTCCATCTCAGTCGAGGCCTCACAGAGCCAAAAATGCCTAATGAAATTAATAAGATTGTCTTCATGATCAGTTTTTGGGCAAAGGGGTAGTCGCAACGGTGGAAACGAAGAAAAAACTATAGGGAAATCTCTTTGGTTTTAAGAAGAAATTCTTATTAAAAAAACTATACATTTAGTACAAAGGCTGGATGGTTAGCAGCTGGGTTTAGCATTCGAAAAATTTTAAGTTCGATTCTCTCTCTTTTTTTCCTAATTCATCATCATCATTTATTGGCGCTTAACCGCCTAAGCGATTTTGGCCGTTTCGTATCAAAGCACGCCAGTCATTCCTTTTTAGCGATAACCGACGCCAATTGGAAACCCCAAGGGAGTTCAAGTCATCCTCCACCTGTTGTTTCCATCTCAGTCGAGGCCTCCCCCTTCCTCTGCTGCTTTCCTAATTAGAAATGTTAAAAAGAAATCTTCTCAATTATATTTATGTGATTTTCCTTTGAAACATTAAGAACTATACACATATTAGTAATTAGACGCTAGCAATCAAAAGTGAGCGATGGCCTGATGGTTAACAGCTAGGTTTATCATTCCGAAAATTGCAAGTTCGATTCTCAGTGAGGGCAATATCATTTTATTTTTCATTTAAAATATTAAAAGGAAAATCTTCTTAATAACATTAAAAAGACTGTCTCTACAATAATAAGAAGCACATCTTCGTGATGAAAAACTATACAGATATCTTATCATTTTTGTTAGGTACCTTTGGCTCTGTGCTCCCCCTTCCTCTGGTACCGAATTCAGGCGACGATAGGAAAACCTTCTGTGCTGGAGCTTCTTTGCCCATTCGCATAACATGGCCAAGCCAGCGGAGTCTTTGGGGTTTAATTCGCTGGACTATGCACAGAGCCAAAAATGCCTAATAAAATTAATAAGATTGTCTTCATGATCAGTTTTTGGGCGAAGGGGTAGTCGCAACGGTGGAAACGAAGAAAAAACTATAGGGAAATCTCTTTGGTTTTAAGAAGAAATTCTTATTAAAAAAACTATACATTTAGTACAAAGGTGTAGTTAGACGCTGGCAATTATTAGTATACAATGCCCGGATGGTTAGCAGCTGGGTTTAGCATTCGAGAAATTGTACGTTCGATTCTCTCTCTGTTTTTCCTAATTAGAAATGTTAAAAAGAAATCTTCTCAATTATATTTATGTGATTTTCCTTTGAAACATTGACAACTATACACATATCATTAATTAGACGCTAGCAATCAAAAGTGAGCGATGGCCTGATGGTTAACAGCCAAAATGTATTCAACAAAGTGTGCTTGACAGTTAAATATTTTCCCTTGTAAGGGGCTATAATGTCAAACCAATGTAAACAAATGAATTAATCCTTTATGGTGCACCACATGTAAATTGGGTATCATTTTCTCTTCTTTAATATTAGCAATAATTTACACTTATACCATCCGCGATTTTTGTAAAAAATGTTTGGTTACAGTTTTCTTACCTTAGCTTACAAAACAGTTGAATTCCAACCGTTCTTCACTGGCACCGAAGTTTTTTCACTACCAATAAATTACTTCTAAATTTGCTACCGAATATTCTTTCCTATTGCTAATTTGAATTAAAGGTAAAATATAAATATTGACAATTTAAAACAAAAGTTAATTTACAATTTTTTTCCTAAAAGTTTATAAACGGAAAAATTTTTTTTTTTTTTTTTTCAAATGGGTTAAAATATTTTTCTGTTTGACATTATACCCTAGTTCCGATTCAAGCTCACTTTGTTGAATACGTTTTGTTAACAGCTGGGCTTATCATTCCGAAATTGTAAGTTCGATTCTCGGTGAGGGCAATATCATTTTATTTTTCATTTAAAATATTAAAAAGAAAATCTTCTTAATAACATTAAAAAGACTGTCTCTACAATAATAAGAAGCACATCTTCTTGAAGAAAAACTATACAGATATCTTATCATTTTTGTTCTATTTTATTAGGTACCTTTGGGTCTGTGTGGTCAGATCTGCGTAGAGATCGTACAGCTCATCGTTAAATTTCCTTCGATACTCGCCGTTGGCATCACGGGAAGGACAATAAATCTTCCGGAGGACTTTTCTCTCAAATACTCCAAGGGCCATCTCATCTTCTCTTGACATTGTCCATGAATCTGAGGCAAACATCAGGACAGGTATAATGAGAGACTATTGTTTCACAAGCATCACTTTAATTGTAGTTTCACTTTTTTAAATTTTATTTGAACACACGCGCGCGAATTTGCTAGTTTTTCAACAAAATAATTTTTTCAATTGTGAACGATTGGCAGAGAATGGAAGAATGTCAAAAGCCACTAGTGATGGAACTTTTTCAAGTTCGAATACTGGGTGTGCATGTGCATAATAATGCTAATGCAAAAATATTGTAGCATTTAGTTGCTTTTGGTTATTGTATTGTATTTTGTATGGTAAATGCTAAAATAAATCCTGCATTTAGGGCTTAATACTAAAATGGAAAATGCTGGCTCAGCATCGACAGGCTATTAGATTCACAATTTCTTATTTCCGGAAAGTGGACCAGGGAACCGATCAATTCGAAAATATCTTATACATGGCGCGTTTTCCTTCAAATTCGTAACGTGGGTAGAATTATGCTAAATTAACAGAGGCCAAAACTAATTGGATATAGAGGAAGAGGGACGTGGTAGAAGGAAAGAGGGGAATGAAGAGAAAAAGGGAGGGAGATAGTGTGAAAGCGAAGAAAGATACGAAGGAAAGTTGTAAAAGGGGTTGTAAATTGCGGTTAGGTGACAACCCTGGGTGAAATTGTCATATTTGGAATACGGCCGAAAATACCTTTCATTTGATACCCATATTGTATTGCTTCGTTTTATGAAGTAAACTTATTGCAAGCATAGCAAATACTTAAACGGCCCCTAAGCTATTCTAGTGCTTTGGACTTTGTACAGCTAAGGGTTTCCTTATAAATGAGAAAGGGATAGGAAAAACAGAATTCAACAACATTTTAACTATCACGCCGAAAAAGGAGGACAAAATAGTAAAAAAAGGAGGACAAGGAGGACAAAATCGTCAAAAAAAGAGGGCAAAGGAGGCCACACATTTTTTGGAGGACAAACCGCATTTTCGGAGGACAATCCTACTCGAAAGGAGGACGTCTGGTCACCTTATTTATACAAATGCGTTAGACATTTATATTTATCATTCTATCGATTTAACCATTGGATTATATATTATCCTAATTCCCGTCAACATGTTTTACCTTGATCTCTATGAGTAGCTTAAGGGTCGAATACATAAAGCTTTGTTAACCTCGCCTGACATTTGTTACCTCAAAACTTTGCGTCCAACTTCAGAGGTATGCTACAATGAACGCCTTGACGCTTCTCTTTTATACATTTGTTTTCGTTATTTTTTTCTTTACATTCGTAGTGTTTTAGTTAATTTATTAATTTAATAGAGAAAACATGAATTAATTATTATTTTCTCCAACATTTTATTCTTTAATTGAAGCAAAGTCATCAACATCTGATTGTCAAAGCAAGCAAAGCAAGCAAAATTTGAGAGTTTGCCAAATTTCAACCTCGCTTCAACTTTGAGGTCTCCAATTTGCCATGCTTGGTTTAAATACGTATACTGAACTTTTCTGTCAAAGTCAAAGTTTGAGGTAAAGCCAAAATAAAGTTTTATGTAACCGACCCATTAGGTAGTTTGGCCACAACGCCAAGAAAATATCGAAAAAATTGAAATTTTTTTAAAAATTTCAGATTTAACCACCTTCAAAAAACCAAAAGGTTATTCAATTACGAAAATTTTAAGTACACCAGTACAACATTGTAATGTGCGCTTGACTTTATATGCCCCTTTATCTTCAAAGTCCTCAATAAAAAATTTACTTTTTTACCCAACAAATTTTTCAAAATTTCCATATCCTCTAGTTTTAGTACATGTCGTATCCGAAAACGGTCCGGAAACTATACTGCTGCTCGTTTTTCTCACAATTTTTCTTATCCGAAAACGGTCCGGAAACTATAATGATACACGGAGGGAAATCTATGGATCGAACATCCATAATTATTGATATCACATTAAATAAAAATTGATATTTCTGTCCCATCAATGAATATGGATGTTTCATCAATACTTTTTTGATAAATCACTATTGAAATGGTATCCATGTAAACTATTGATAAATTCTAAATAGTTTAAAAAAACAAAATTTTTAATAATTTGACATCTGGTTTCAGTGAGAATCGAACCATGCTCCTCTGGCACGTTAGCCCAGTATTCTACCATTCGGCTACGGCATATTATACAATTTTTAGAAAAATGTTCAATCATAAGAAATTCAAAAAATTTTGAATTAAAAAAAAACCGCTCCAACAAGTTGTAATATTGTTAGAAAATCCATAGTAAAAATTGTTGAACTATTATGATTATGCGTCCCAGAAAAATTTACATTTCGTCCATATATATTAATACGCTGCCTCTACCATTATTACTATGCAGTAAATATGGATATGGATATACCGACAATAGAAATTCATATCACGACCATAGATATTGACATGCCGTTCAAATATATTAGTATTCTATCCATAGATATAAAAAATAGTACATCATATCGAAATGGTTGACATGTCATTTTACTTTTTATTGGGAGCAAATAATATTTGATAACTCGCACATTCTGAATGAATGTTGCATCAAACTCGGCGCTATCAATAGTGATATTGTCACAACATTCAATGCATTTCTCTCAGTGTAAAAACTGTGACCCCAAAAACATTAGAAATCGTATCAAAAAACGTGTAAAAAACACAAAAAAGGAAAGTTTTTTGTCCTTTTACAGACATACGTTTCGTTCGCACACTTTAGTGGAAAAAGAATCGGAAAAAGTACCTATTTTAAATGGAGCATGAAAATGAAAAAATATACCTAAAGTTTTTGGCAGATTTTTTTCCATTTTCAGATGGGTTTACTAAAATTTTTCTGACTGGGTGATTTCTATGTAGAATTTTCTGCTGATTCTGAATATGTAATCATTTCGAGATATTTTGAAATATTAGTTTTTGAGATAAGTTAAAATTATGTACATGTCGCACACTTATACGGCTGATACATAAGGGCAAATTCCGAATTAACTCCGCTTTTGGGAGTTAACTTGGGCATAATCTTCATTATAAATTTCCAAAAATTAAAAACATTTTAGCAGATATCATAACGATTTGACCGCTACTGTCATCGATAAAGAAACAAAAATAGCAATGACAACTACCAAAATTACGAGTTTACCGCTACTGGACACTAGAGTTACAAAAAAATTGTGACATCTAATTTTAAACCGCCAGTACTACAACCAAAGCCATCTAGTGTGCCGATTGTTAATCTTCAATTTTGTGTGTCAGGGTAAAATTTGGATCTGATTAAAGAAGATTTATTGGAGGCAGTCTCCGTGTGTGTTTCCATAGCATTAGATCTAAACAGCGATAAACTCAAAAAATCAAAAAGGAATTTTAGGCCGAAGCCGTAGTCGAATATTCCGCATAATCCTATATTCCAAAATAAGAAAAGAGATTTTTTTTTATTTCATAACAATTCATTATTATTTTTTTTTTTAATAAACAAAACAATACATACATAGTTGTAAACAAATATAAAAAATTCAGTCTTTATGTTAATAGCGTTTTAACAATGTATAATAAAAGTATAAAAAATATGTTTAATTTTCTAGAGATGCACTAAGAAAAAACCGCTGACACTACAGTCTGAACGCAAGTAATCGAAAGTGATGACATTTTAAACGAATTGATCGACATACTTGTATAATTAAGGTGGCTAACTATATTGAATAATTTCGCCTAAGTTACACAGTGCGACAAAAAAGAAAAAATGGAATACACTTTTGAAGCGACCTAGTAGAGATTGTTCATCTGGTCGAGTTATACACGAAACACCTTTCAAAAGATTTGTAACAACCTCAAAATCTGGTTTTAAGGCCAAAAAAACCGTTTTTTCAGAGTTTGCGTTGAAAAAAAATCATTAAAAATCAAGCTTTCAACCGATTTTGAAATTCACAACGGTTTTGGGTAGAGAATTGTTGACACTTTCGAAATATGTATAGTCTTTTGTTCATTTGAAAAGGTTGTGACATGATTTTCACGCGAGAAGTTGAATTTTTTGAATTTTTTTTCGGTTTTGACGCCATGTTTTTGGCACTAATTGACAATGAATGAACCTTATTGGGCATATGTCATCGAGAGGCATTCACTACTTAGTTATATCAGTTTTATTTTTTTGGAAAGAACTTCAAGTTTTCAAGATATGCAGCATAATCCAAAATCAAATTTTTTGGTCTCAAGCGCCCTACAGGGGTACTGTGTTCAATTAGGCGGGTCGATTTGAAATTCACCCAAGTGACAAGGAAAATCGTGTTTTAGGAATCAAAATAAGTTACTTTGCCGAAGGAAGCATACCTCTAAAACCAATTTTGATGTCCCGACTTTGTACTTTTGACTTTGAGCGCCAAAGTTTGAAAAGTCCTAATTTTACCCATTTAGAGTGCCCCAATCGTGTTATAATGTATGACCGACCCCCACTAACTTTTTAAGGCGGACCTACCTATGCCAGTGCCGCACCCCCTAAGACCCCACGTTTGGGAGTCCCCATACAAAAAAAATCAAAAAATCACCATTTTTGGCACTTTACGTGATAAAATCAGCTAAGTGGCTATCTTTTTTTATTTCTGGAGTTCATTTTTCTCTTAAAAACTTTAAAAAACATAGCCATTTCACTGATTTTTTCATAAAAAGTGCCAAAAATGGTTATTTTTTTAAATGTTTGTATGGGGAAACACCCAGGTGGTGGTTTAGGGGATGTGCCACTGTCATGGGTCCGTCAGCTTTTCAAAGTTAGTGGGGGCGGGTCATACATTTGAGTACGATTCGGGCATTCTAAATGGGTCAATTAAGGATTTTTCAAACTTTTGTGCCCAAGGACAAAAGTGAAAAGTCGGTACATCAGAATTGGTTTTAGAGGTATGCTTCCTTCGGTAAAGTAACTTATTTTGATCCCTAAAATACGATTTTCTTTTTAACTTGGGCGATTTTGAAATCGACCCGCCTAATTGAACACAGTACTCCGGTAGGGCGCTTGGGACCAAAATATTGGATTTTGGTTTAGGCTGCGTATCTTGAAAACTTGAAGTCCTTTCCAAAAAAATTTAATTAAGTAATGAATACCTCTCGTTGACACATGCCCAATAAGGTTCATTCATTGTCAATTACTGACAAAAAAATGGTGTCAAAACCGGAAAACCGGATGAAATTTCCAAAAATTTTAACTTCTGGCTAAACAAACATATCATACATTTTTCAAATGAATAAAACAATGTAATATATCGAAAGTGTCAACAATTCTCTACCCAAAACCGTTGAGAACTCTGAAATCGGTTGAAAATTGGATTTTTAATGAATTTTTTTTACGAAGAAACTGAAAAAACGGGGTTTTTGGCCTCAAAACCAGATTTTAGGGGTGTTACAAACTTTTTAAACGGCGTTTCGTGTATAACTCGACCAGATGAACAATATCTACTAGGTCGCTTCAAAGTGTAAAATGGCTGTTGCACTGTGTTATCGTTCGAAATGTTAGGCCTCTTCAATAACACAAAAACTTTACTGGAAATTGCGATTTTCTGTCGCTTATAAAAAACAAAAACTCGTAAAACTCAGTCAATTTTTTTGTTATTAAAAACATCTATTATTCGGCGTTATGGCCGAATATTCGGTCGGACACGACTATATATGTACATGCAGTCTAAATATAAAACAATGGTAGTAGTTTCGGGTCCCCACCGAAATTTCGTCAAAAAGGGAAAAGTGGGGCATCGAAAGACGCGTATTGACGAGTAGATTGAAAAACCGAAAGCGGAAATTAAGTTGGTTTTTCCGTTCAATAGTTATTAAGGGTCAAAGTTCATTTGAAGCATTTCTCAAATTAAAATTTCTCTAAAACCAATGAATCGTTTTTCAATTTTTTTTTTCATTGGGTAGGTAATTTAATTACCTTTCATTTGATGTAGTACTGCTTTAGGTGCAAAACCGTTCAAGTGCAAAATTTAAAGCAATTTTTAAAGTCAGACCAGGGTTTTTTTTTTTGAAGCGCAGCCGAAGGCCTCCTACGCAGAAGGACGTGGCGGTAGCGACGGGTATACCACACACCCGGACTTGGCATAGCGTAGGCCAGGGTTATTTTTTAGTATGGCGTAGCCCAGGGTTGTTTTAAAATAAAATTTTAAATTTTGCACATACGCGGTTTTGCACCCACAGCCTTGGTACCTCAAATGAAAGGTAATTCAATTACATATCCAATGCAAAAAAAAATTTGGAAATAGGTTTAATAGTATTGAAGACATTTTGTTTTTAAAAAACGCTTTAAATGAACTTTGACCCTTTATAACTTTTGTTGTCGTTGTTTGCCCCAAAAAAGAAATATACCGTTATGTTCACTACAAAAATACCTATCGATCGCAACTTTTAGTTTTTTATACCCAGCGTACTAGTACTAGTACAAGGGTATATTAATTTTGTTCACATAATGGTTGTATGTAACGGCACAAAATAATCGAGATAGATATAGAGTTCCATATATGAAAGTTCTTAGGATTAAAAGAGGAGTTGATTAAGGCATGTCCGTCCGTCTGTCCGTCCGTGTACACGATAACTTGAGTAAAAATTTAGATATTTGCATGAAATTTTGTACACAGGTTACTTTATGACCAAGGTAGGTTGCTATTGAAAATGGGCGAAATCGGATGATAACCACGCCCATTTTTCGATATCGAAAATTTCGAAAATCACACAAATTGAGTTATCTCGGCAGCTGAAATAGATAAAATGATATAATTTTATAGGTGAATCTCCCTGGTCATTCTCTTATTATTTTTCCATAAATTTTTTATAGTGGGCGTGGCACCGCCCACTTTTAAGGGAGGCGTTTTTGAAAATTTGACTGGTCGTAACTTTTAAACTGATTACGATAGAACGATGGAATTCGGCACAAAGCATACTAGTATCGTTGGGAGTATACCTGATGAAACTGGATAAAATCGCCCTTCAACCACGCCCACTTTCGATATCGAAAATTTCGAAAATCACACAAATTGACATATCTCGGCAGCTGAAATGGCTAAAATGATATAATTTTATAGGTGTATCCCCCTGGTCATTCTCTTATGATTTTGTCATAAATTTTTTATAGTGGGCGTGGCACCGCCCCCTTTTAAGGGAGGTGTTCGAGCACTAAGCTCTCATGGTATACGCGCCCCTTTGCACCCCTTCGCACATTCACTGTTCATAGCTACACCACTGCACAATACCTTCGCCTTCGAACCATTGCAGTTGTCGCTGCAAGGTAAGTACATCTCGCCAATGCACCGCAAATCATCAGCTAATAGAAAAGTGCGTGCATAAAAAACATAATTTTCGGACCGTCGCGACTCACACCTACATAGATCGTCATCGCTGCAACTCTTCGCTCACCAACAACACTAATCATCACTCATTGACCTTCGATTGGGACATGCGGTTTGTCGCTGTTAACTTTATTCACTCATTTGTTACGATATGAATTATATAGCATAAGAAATGTAATTTGAATTAGCCTTGTACAGTCCATATTGAATACTCTACCAGTACAGAGCAATAAAAATCTACTTTTTGTTATCAGCTTAAAGAAGCAGATTCCCATAATTAAAGGCCAAATAAAAATTATTATTTTGCCCAGCCAGGAGGCGTTTTTGAAAATTTGACTGGTCGTAACTCTTAAACTGATTACGATAGAACGATGGAATTTGGCACAAAGCATACTAGTATCGTTAGGAGTATACCTGATGAAAGTGGATAAAATGGCCCTTCAACCACGCCCACTTTCGATATCGAAAATTTCGAAAATCACACAAATTGAGTTATCTCGGCAGCTGAAATGGCTAAAATGATATAATTTTATAGGTGAATCCCCCTGGTCATTCTCTTATGATTTTTCGATAAATTTTTTATAGTGGGCGTGGCAACGCCCACTTTTAAGGGAGGCGTTTTTGAAAATTTGACTGGTCGTAACTTTTAAACTGATTACGATAGAACGATGGAATTCGTCACAAAGCATACTAGTATCGTTGGGAGTATACCTGATGAAACTGGATAAAATCGCCCTTCAACCACGCCCACTTTCGATATCGAAAATTTCGAAAATCACACAAATTGACATATCTCGGCAGCTGAAATGGCTAAAATGATATAATTATCATCCCCCTGGTCATTATCTTATGATTTTTAATAAATTTTTTATAGTGTGTGAGGGGTATATGTACCAGGTGAAATATGCTGGGTTGGCGAGCACCCAAACTACCCAAATGACCTATGTACATTCATATCTACATATGGAACGGGCAGGCGAGAGCGTACCAACCAAGACATGACCGGCGGTCCTAAAGAGTATTGAGCGCGCGATCAGGCAACCGATAGAGCGATAGGACAAAGCCAGACATAGCGGTCGGCAACCAATTTATCATTTTATGCCTTTCATAAATAAGAAATATCAACCGATGTTTCAACGATCCGATGTTTCAGAAAGACCCATATCCTTTTTGTTATATGAATAATGCGTCGAAACCTAACTAGCAAACTTTACCGAGTATGAAGATAATGCGTATTGGCACGCCCGCTAGTTTTAGTGTTGCGAGATATATTAGTTAGCCGCAACACAACGGTTAGATAAACTAACTGTGTTGGGGAAGGAACAACAGACGAAGTCTACTATATAGCCTATATGGTTGGTGCACCGATATAATTCGAGAAAGATAGTCTAGGTTGGGCAACATGATAAGAACAAATGGCATCAAGGGTATGTATCCGTACGCAGACCTTGTCAACCTTAGGTGTTTTGTTTTTTTTTTTCTCATTCTCCACCTTTAAAAATCAAATGAATATAAACGTATTCATATGTATATGCTGAGTTGAGCGACAGATCCGTTTAGATTTTTTTTTGTCTCGAGATCGCCAAATTGGATGATAATACCGTTTGCCGCAAAAGTTGTCAACAAGTTCAAGAGGACAAAGCTGGAAGATGGAGAGTTAGTTGATAGAATGGAGCTGACCGGTGTGCATCGAAATAAAAATGTATTAAACAAATAAAAACAGTAAAAAGAAAGTACAGTCAGCGGACAAAAAAAAAATAAAAATAAAATGAAAGCCGCGTGCACTCGGTTCCGGAAAAAGTGGATATGTGGTGGCAGATATGTCGATGCCGAAATTTAACGCCAGCCAGAGTAAAGTGTTGTGATTAACCAAGGGCCATAATAAGGTTCCGACACGATTAACTCGCTTATAACTTGCGATCGTTTAAAAGATCAGAGAAACAAAAAAAGAAAGAAAAAAAAAATTATTAAAATTAAAAATAAGCACCTGAAGTAGTGCTCGCCTCAATACCCTAGTGCGAGAAAAACAAATTTAAAGAACAAACAAAATAAAATTGGGAAAGCGTGGTTTTTGCAGCCACAACCACTATGTGCCTACAAAATCAAAGTCAATATTAACTACTGGTCACCCTGGATAATGCGACCATAACCATCATGTACCTCATCATCAAAGACGAAGCGCGCACGGCGACTGAAGCAGCATCCTCTTAATTATAATTAAGCTTTTTCAAAGTTAATAGCATTCTCTGTGTTAATTCATTAATCTTTGCCGTTTTTAATTAAATTTTTTTTTTAAATAATCTAATAGTTTTGCGAATTTGGATTAGCTAAGATTTTCCGAGGTTTCTTTCTTCTAGTTACTTGAAAATCAATTTATTCTAGATTTACCCAAGTAAATGATTTTTTTTATAATGCATATATTGTCATTATAGAATTAATATTTTTCGCCTACTCTAAATTTTATTTGGTAATTGACATTTTTTTTGCGTGAAAACACATAGTGATTAATTGCTAGTGTTGTGTATTGCATACATCTAGGCGTCCGACCGCTGACTTGTGAGTGTATATATTTATGTGCATGTGAACATAAAAATTAAGCCAATCCCGACGAATTAGCCTAACGAGCGAAGCTTTTGTTTGCCAGCACGACAGCACTAACGAACCCCTTTAGAACGTCGAACCTGTTCGACGCCACATCAGCAACATCGTCAACGTTGGGCCCATCGCAGACGCTGAAGGTATGTGGGTGAGTAAAATATAAAATCTTTTCTCGATCACTTGCTTCATTTATGTATGTACATAGGTATACTCAGGCCAACACAGCGTTTTGTGGGTGAGCAACTCACACGCCTGCTTACATATTTACATACATACGTGAGCAAATATATAAATTACCCTGTTTAATTTTTATAAACAAAACGAGGGCGGATGGTGAAGTCCGTACGTTTTCCATTTTATGGTTGATTCGTCTTGGCCTAATTTCTAAAAACCACATTTAAATTCGAATTTTCTTTGAAATTAATACTATTTTCTTTTGTAACTAAAGACATGTAATACGCTCAGATATTCCTATGGGTTTTCGCGCGTTTAAGAATTAATGAAGGAATCATTAGACTAATTAATAATGTAAATGAAAAATTTTAAATTTTGAAGAAATTTGTAATTCATGCATTTATCATATAATAACGTAAACGCTAGACCTTCTTAAGAATGTAAATGTAAGACGTGAGTTTTCGAAGAATTAAACTGATCATACACGCTTTCGTCATCATTGAAGATTAGTCTTTAGAATTAAAGAATATTGAAATTGAAGAATTAATAAATTAAAGAATATTGTTTTGGAATATGGTAATATAATGTGGTAGAAGTTATTTCTCTTGATGGTGAAATGTAGAATTATGCGATGGTAAGTATGTAAAAGATTAAAAATTGGATTAATGGAAAACAAATGCGAACCATTAACAGGTAGGGTGGGTTAAGAGCGAGGGACTGTTAATATCTTCTAACTCCCTCAAAACAAAACGTTGTTGGCTTCGAGGTTCGAAACTTCGCTTGTCGGTCACTAATGTAGATGACCCTATAATATCTCTAGCTCCATTTTGGAGCTTCCCTTTTTGCTGCTTTTTGTCTTGTCGCTGGACAATTTCTCACGAACATTCTGCGTACTTTATTATATTTTTTGTAGATATGACTCTCGCTACGTGCATCGAGGCAAGCCCACTCCCGTTTTCCCTGAGCCACGCTGAAGCAGAGCTAGGTATGCAGACCCGCTTTGATTGCATGCACCTACATTTCCTTTCCTTTACTTGATTTAGCAGCCATTTAGGAGAGAGTCGTTACATAAAAATATTGGCGCCCAACGTGGGGCTGCATAAGCAGTAGGTCTTCCAAAAGCAAAGTTTTTTTGTTTAAAGAGCGGCTAACTAAGGTGGAAACCAATTACAGCTAAAATATGCTTAAGCTCCACATATTATTTTTCTAATATACACATAGAGAAGCACGAAGCATATGTATGTATGTTTTTGCTTCACCGAGTATATATGTATATTTTTTTCGATCTTTGTGAAAGAAGCTAGGATCTGAAGAATTTGGAAAGTTTCGATTTCATCCCGCGGATTTTGCTAAGACTAATTTTTTTAAGATTTTTTTTTTCATTTGATTTGCAACAGGCTGGATTTTATTACGACGACAGTTCTTGACTAATTACCGCTTGTTAACTTTTCAGAACAAATATGTACCTTGCTAAGATCGGTATACTTTTTCAGTTAAGCTTAGAGGAAGCTTATGATTCGATTCGTTTCTTATCATACCCTTTGCCTTGCTGAAAATACTTTTTTTTCATCAGGTCATCCGCCATAACATGTTCTACAGAGTAGCCATCAAAATTTTTTTATTTACCTTTATAGAATTTTTTTGTTTGAGTCTTAGGTTATCGACCTAGAAACCTCAGGAAAAAAAAAGAAATTTTTTGTTTTTTTTTTATATACCGGAAAGAGGTTTGAATCAACTATAAATAGTCAACATTTTTTTTGTTATCAAAATGCCACTTACGCATAGTCCAGATAATGCTACTGGTGGCATAGACCCCGTCGATAAGAACAGTACTATCTACACAATATGTAGCGAAGCTTTTCACGGAAACACGGATAAGGTAAAAACGACGTGCAAGCACCAGTTCCACTCGGCTTGTATCCGTACTTGGATAGAAGATAACCAGACATGTCCAATTTGTCGTCAAGCTTGCACTCAGGCTGATTTGAAACCCATTACCGATACCATTGGTAGGAGTACTGGCGCAGTACCTAGAGAACGCATTAACATGCGAAGATATGCTCAAGGAAATCAACAGCTTGGTAGAGTAACTGCCACGAATGCACGTTCTTCTGGGCAAAGTCCTAGAAACCAAAATCGGACTGGTAGTAACCAACGGTAAGCGTATCTACCATGACTGAGCAGAGAGTTCAAGAAATAATAGTCCATTCCATGAACGGCTTGAGACAGGAAATTACTAACACTCTCGTTAACGAAGTACAACATATTATGCAAAACTTAAGTCTCAATAGACGAAGAACACCATCGCCGGAGGCCGTGCGAGTAAATGAAACAGCGGATTGGCCACACGAAAATCCCTTCCAGGAACGAAGTTTCAGGCGACCTACAATTAATCCAAGAAGAACCGAATCCCTTGGCATTGGCAATCTTACATTGGCTAATGAAAAGATATCTAACCTTGTCAGAAACTGGCAAATTCGCTTTAATGGTTCTACTGACAGTATGTCTGTAGATCAATTTCTATATCGGGTAAATACCTTAACGTCCTTACACCTAAACGGAAATTTTGATGTGTTATGCAAACACGTTCACTCGATTTTTGAAGGCAAAGCTCTTCAGTGGTTTTGGAGATATCGCCAACATATAGATACTCTCGAGTGGTTCGAGTTGTGCGAGGCAATGCGTCGGCAATTCAAAGATTACTCTACTGATTCTGAAATAAAAGATGATATTAGGCGACGAAAGCAAAAACCAACGCAATTATTGGATGAATATTTCGATGCTGATTTGCGACAGGCTACGATTTCCATTGGGTGAGCATGAACTAGTCGAAATTCTGTTGCGAAACTTGAAACCCGATTTAAGACACGAATTGTTACATTTAGAAATAGAGGACTTTCATACGTTGCGAAAAGAGGTTCGCAGGCATGAAAAATTTTTCCGCGATTTTCATAACTCTGGCCAACGGCAATATCCTGGGCGAAAACAACTCTTCGAATTAAGAAACGATGCTACTGATGAAGGAGATGTCGCAACCTTGGAAGAAGAGCCGTCCCTAGAGGTTGATGCGATAGCTGTAAGTGAGCTGAAATGCTGGAACTGTGAGGAATCAGGACATCGGTACCAAGATTGCCTGAACGCTCGAAGGACATTCTGCTATGGATGTGGAGCGGTAGACGTATATAAGCCCAACTGCACGAAGTGTAAAACGATTTCGGAAAACGTGAGGAGGGATGTTCGCCGGATATCGGACGGACGTCCTACAAACCGTCCTCGGAACTAGGGGAGGACTCAAATCTAATCGAGCCTTCCCAATTAAAGAACACGGATATACCCCTTCCTAATACTAACGCTGTGAAAATCCTTTTATCACCATTCCGACAGGAATCCCCTACTTTCCAGTACACTCAAAAAAATTACTTATTTAAACCTTATCACGTTCGACTGCAGGAGTATAAAGGTATTAGAGATAAGATTTTCGCGAAAGAGGATGAACATCACGGCAAGACTCGGTCTGCGAAGCGCATGCACGCATACTGGCAACGCAAGAAGGATTTGCGCAGGATGGTTATATCATCGATTAAATATAATGGTCCTGACATCCGTCCGTATGCTAATCTGAAAATTTTTGATAAATACTATTTGGCTTTATTAGATAGCGGGGCTAATAAAAGTTGCATTGGATCAAATTTAGCTAAATCTATTTTGGAAGATCCCAATTGTAAGTACCAAAGAGTCTTAGGTAGTGTAAGAACTGCAGATGGAAGGAAACAAAGTGTAGTGGGAAGTATTTCAATAGTATTGTCGTTTAATAAACAGGAGAAAGAAATTAACTTTTTGTTAGTACCTTCTGTATGCAATGATGTCATTTGTGGCATGGACTTTTGGCAAATTTTTGGTTTAACGGTCACAACTGAACCGTCACTTTATGAATTGTCCTTTTTAGAGAAAGAATCTGAATCCTTACCTCTTTCATCAGAACAGAGTTTGAAGCTCGAAATGACCAATCCCACGTTTCCATCGTACGAAAAGGAAGGATTAGGATCAACTACGCTTGTGGAGCACACAATAAATACCGGCTCAGCCAATCCCATAAAACAGAGATTTTACCCTATCTCCCCAGCAATGGAAAAGATACTTTGCCAGGAGCTTGATCGAATGTTGGAACTAGGCGTAATTGAAGAAGTTGGAGAATCGCCATGGTCTTCTCCGGGGGTTCTGATAGTTAAACCAGGAAAATCAAGGTTCTGCTTAGATTCTAGAAAGCTTAACGAAGTCACCGTTCCCAATCGGCCCATGTACCAGTTCACACGTATGCCATTTGGGTTGTGTAATGCACCCCAAACCATGTGCCGATTGATGGACAAGGTGATACCGTATAATTTAAAAACTCACGTTTTTGTATATCTTGATGATCTACTCGTAGTATCCCAGTCCTTCGATGAGCATATAAGTCACCTACTAGAAGTCGCAACTCTATTGCGAAAAGCAGGGTTGACGATTAATGTAAATAAAAGCGCGTTTGGGCTGAGTAAGGTAAAATATTTAGGATTTGTAGTGGGCAATGGAACACTAGCAGTGGATGATGATAAAGTGAAAGCTATAACCGACTACCCAACTCCAAAAAGCGTACGCCAAATTAGGCATTTTTTGGGTATGACCGGATGGTGTCGTCGTTTCATTGCAGATTATGCTAGCTTGACATTTCTTCTTACCGAGCTCATGTCGAAGAAAAAGAAATTCACTTGGAACCCCGTAGCTCAAGAGGCGTTCGACTCGGTGAAACGCAAACTTACCTCGGCTCCGCTACTAACGCATCCCGATTATTCTAAGCCTTTTATTGTGCAATGCGACGCAAGTCAATGCGGCGAAGGAGCGCTTCTAGCTCAAGCCGATGAAAATGGACATGAAAAGCCAATAGCATACATGTCCCATAAGCTTAATAGGGCCCAAAGAAATTATACTGTGACGGAGTTAGAATGCCTAGCCGTAGTATTTGCCATTAAGAAATTTAGACCGTATATAGAAGGGCAGGTTTTTAAGGTTGTAACGGACCATGCCAGTTTAAAATGGCTTATGTGTCAAAAAGGATCTGAGTGGCAGATTGGCTCGAGTGGCATTGAAACTACAGGGGTTTAGCTTTTCAATCGAACATCGCAGAGGTAGCGAAAACAAAGTAGCGGATGCGCTGTCAAGAGTTTTCGAAAATGAAGAAATAGATATTGCCAAAATAGATTTAGAGTTAATACCTGAAATCGACTTAGAGTCTGAGTTTTTCGAGTCTGCCGATTACAAAAGTCTTCGAGAGAAGTTTACCCAGTCAGAAATGCCAGACTACAAGGTAGTTGACAAATATATTTACTATCGTGCGTCGTTCAGCAGTGACGAGTTATCTGAGTATGATGCGTGGAAATTATTAGTGCCAGTTGAAATACGTAAAACCGTGATGTATGCTGCGCATAATGCCCCTGCGTCTGCACACGGCGGAATCGCAAAAACTTTAGAACGAGTTCGCAGAAATTTATATTGGCCTGGCATGGTAAAAGATATACGAAACTATGTTCTAAATTGCGAACTATGTAAAACTTCTAAGAGCCCAACCTATACCCTTAGACCTCCTATGGGACAAATCGTAGAAACCGATCGTCCATTTCAGCGTCTATACCTGGATCTGATTGGACCATTTCCTAGGTCGAAACAGGGAAATATTGGACTTTTCATACTATTAGACCATTTCTCAAAATTTACGTTTTTAAACCCTCTTAAAAAGTTTACCTCGACCTTGATAATACAATACCTTAAAGAAAATATATTTGATTGCTTTGGAGTACCAGAAACGGTTGTGTCGGATAATGGAAGCCAGTTTGTATCTAGAGATTTTACGAATTTTCTAGACAAATATGGAGTGAAACATATGCGGACTGCTGTGTATTCACCTCAATCTAACGCATCGGAGCGAGTCAACCGTTCGGTGAACGAAGCATTAAGGTCATATATTCGCAAAGATCAACGAGATTGGGATAAGTACATCAGCAGCAGAAACTCTTCATTCCGAAATGGGTTACACCATACTCTAGGGAAATCCCCGTATTATATAGTTTTTGGCCAAAATATGTTGACTCATGGAAAAGATTATAAAATCTTAAGAAATCTAAATTTAATTAATGAAGGTAGTGCGAAATTAAATAGAGAAGATGAATTCGACCTTATTCGTGAAGATATTAAAAGCAGAATCAAAACGGCACACGAAAAGAATACTCGAACGTATAACTTGCGATCACGTAAGCGGGAGTTTCAACTTGGTCAGGAGGTAGTGCGCAGAAATTTTGCGCAAAGTAACCTTATAAAGCATTTCAACTAGCTCCAAAGGGCATTCGTTCCAAAGTGGTCAAAAGACTAGGAAACTCGTACTTTATACTCGAAGATATTGAAGGAAAAAGTAAAGGAACATATCACGCCAAAGATATCTGGTAACGTCTCGCAAACACCTAAAGTTTTTTTCTTGACGGTTATGGCAAAAGCTAACGTCCGCAAGACATCGTTAGCATTTGTCTGGGTGGGAGAGTTTGTGAGGGGTATATGTACCAGGTCAAAATATGCTGGGTTGGCGAGCACCCAAACTACCCAAATGACATATGTACATACATATCTACATATGGAACGGGCAGGCGAGAGTGTACCAACCAAGACATGACCGGCGGTCCTAAAGTGTATTGAGCGCGCGATCAGGCAACCGATAGAGCGATAGGACAAAGCCAGACATAGCGGTCGGCAACCAATTTATCATTTTATGCCTTTCATAAATAAGAAATGTCAACCGATGTTTCAACGATCCGATGTTTCAGAAAGACCCATATCCTTTTTGTTATATGAACAATGCGTCGAAACCTAACTAGCAAACTTTACCGAGTATGAAGATAATGCGTATTGGCACGCCCGCTAGTTTTAGTGTTGCGAGATATATTAGTTACCCGCAACACAACGGTTAGATAAACTAACTGGGTTGGGGAAGGAACAACAGAGGAAGTCTACTATATAGCCTATATGGTTGGTGCACCGATATAATTCGAGAAAGATAGTCTAGGTTGGGCAACATGATAAGAACAAATGGCATCAAGGGTATATATCCGTACGCAGACCTTGTCAACCTTAGGTGTTTTGTTTTTTTTTTCTCATTCTCCACCTTTAAAAATCAAATGAATATAAACGTGTTCATATGTATATGCTGAGTTGAGCGACAGATCCGTTTAGATTTTTTTTTGTCTGGAGATCGCTAAATCGGATGATAATACCGATTGCCGTAAAAGTTGTCAACAAGTTCAAGAGGACAAAGCTAGAAGATAAGGAGTTAGTTGATAGAATGGAGCTGACCGGTGTGCATCGAAATAAAAATGTATTAAACAAATAAAAACAGTAAAAAGAAAGTACAGTCAGCGGACAAAAAAAAAATAAAAATAAAATGAAAGCCGCGTGCACTCGGTTCCGGAAAAAGTGGATGTGTGGTGGCAGATATGTCGATGCCGAAATTTAACGCCAGCCAGAGTGAAGTGTTGTGATTAACCAAGGGCCATAAGGGCGATCGTTTAAAAGATCAGAGAAACATAAAAACAAAAAAAGAAAGAAAAAAAAATTATTAAAATTAAAAATAAGCACCTGAAGTAGTGCTCGCCTCAATACCCTAGTGCGAGAAAAACAAATTTCGAGAACAAACAAAATCAAATTGGGAAAGCGTGGTTTTTGCAGCCACAACCACTATGTGCCTACAAAATCAAAGTCAATATTAACTACTGGTCACCCTGGATAATGCGACCATAACCATCATGTACCTCATCATCAAAGACGAAACGCGCACGGCGACTGAAGCATCATCCTCTTAATTATAAATAAGCCTTTTCAAAGTTAATAGCATTCTCTGTGTTAATTCATTAATCTTTGCCGTTTTTAATTAAAATTTTTTCTTAAATAATCTAATAGTTTTGCGAATTTGGATTAGCTAAGATTTTCCGAGGTTTCTTTCTTCTAGTTACTTAAAAATCAATTTATTCTAGATTTACCTAAGTAAATGATTTTTTTTATAATCCATATATCGTCATTATAGAATTAATATTTTTCGCCTACTCTAAATTTTATTTGGTAATTGACATTTTTTTGCGTGAAAACACATAGTGATTAATTGCTAGTGTTGGGTATTGCATACATCTAGGCGTCCGGCCGCTGACTTGTGAGTGTATATATTTATGTGCATGTGAACATAAAAATTAAGCCAATCCCGACGACTAGCCTGCACGGCTAGTTTAGTTTCTTGTATTGCCGGATCTACGAGAACGGTACCAGTACTTGTGCTGTACCCATCGTGCCGAAACGACCCGGGCCGTTTTCTTATATCGACCAGGCCAAGAGCAATACACTCGAGGTGACCCTGCCTGACATTTAGGCAGGGCTACACCTCGTTACAACAACAACAACAATTAGCCTAACGAGCGAAGCTTTTGTTTGCTAGCACGACAGCACTAACGAACCCCTTTAGAACGTCGAACGTGTTCGACGCCACATCAGCAACATCGTCAACGTTGGGCCCATCTCAGACGCTGAAGGTATGTGGGTGAGTAAAATATAAAATCTTTTCTCGATCACTTGCTTCATTTATGTATGTACATAGGTATACTCAGGCCAACACAGCGTTTTGTGGGTGAGCAACTCACACGCCTGCTTACATATTTACATACATACGTGAGCAAATATATAAATTACCCTGTTTAATTTTTATAAACAAAACGAGGGCGGATGGTGAAGTCCGTACGTTTTCCGTTTTATGGTTGATTCGTCTTGGCTTAATTTCTAAAAACCACATTTAAATTCGAATTTTCTTTGAAATTAATACTATTTTCTTTTGTAACTAAAGACATGTAATACGCTCAGATATTCCTATGGGTTTTCGCGCGTTTAAGAATTAATGAAGGAATCATTAGACTAATTAATAATGTAAATGCAAAATTTTAAATTTTGAAGAAATTTGTAATTCATGCATTTATCATATAATAACGTAAACGCTAGACCTTCTTAAGAACGTAAATGTAAGACTTGAGTTTTCGAAGAATTAAACTTATCATACACGCTTTCGTCATCATTGAAGATTAGTCTTTAGAATTAAAGAATATTGAAATTGAAGAATTAATAAATTAAAGAATATTGTTTTGGAATATGGTAATATAATGTGGTAGAAGTTATTTCTCTTGATGGTGAAATGTAGAATTATGCGATGGTAAGTATGTAAAAGATTAAAAATTGGGTTAATGGAAAACAAATGCGAACCATTAACAGGTAGGGTGGGTTAAGAGCGAGGGAGAGTTAATATTTTCTAACTCCCTCAAAACAAAACGTTGTTGGCTTCGAGGTTCGAAACTTCGCTTGCCGGTCACTAATGTAGATGACCCTATAATATCTCTAGCTCCATTTTGGAGCTTCCCTTTTGCTGCTTTTTGTCTTGTCGCTGGACAATTTCTCACGAACATTCTGCATATTTTATTATATTTTTTGTATGACTCTCGCTACGTGCATCGAGGCAAGCCCACTCCCGTTTTCCCTGGGCCACGCTGAAACAGAGCTAGGTATGCAGACCCGCTTTGATTGCATGCACCTACATTTCCTTTCCTTTACTTGATTTAGCAGCCATTTAGGAGAGAGTCGTTACAAGTGGGCGTGGCCCCGCCCACTTTTAAGGGAGGCGTTTTTTGAAAATTTGACTGGTCGTAACTTTTAAACTGATTACGATAGAACGATGGAATTCGTAACAACTAGTATCGTTGGGAGTATACCTGATGAAACTGGAAAAAATCGCTCTCCAACCACGCCCACTTTCGATATCGAAAATCACATAAATTGAAATAATTCGGTAACGGAAATTAAAGGATTTACTTATGATTGTTATCCCGTTCTAAAAATTACCGCTGGGTATTAAATGTTCGGTTCACCCGAACTTAGACTTCCTTACTTGTTTATTCTGCATTTGTTCCAAAACCTCAGGATAGCAGTTTTTTGCTTGTAATTTTTAAAATGTTAAAAAAAAGTTAATTTCGTCGTAAATACCCTTCTTTTGAGACCTAACTTGACTTTTTTACTTCAAATTTCGGAGGGGACCAGAAATTGTACTTTTACCAAAACAATTTGCATTTGTAAACTCACTTTGCGGCTTTTCTCAATCTCATATAAAATGTGAGCAAAAATGTATAAAAAAGTGAAACCGATCACTAGTGAAAAATTGTTTAGAATTGGGATGTTAATGTTTTTATTTTTTTTTTTTTTTTTTGAAAATTTGGTGAACTTTTGACCGTTTGTGAATAATTTTTCTTAAAATATTCTGTGTTTTTATTATTAGATGGAAAGGTATTTCGTCTTCCCAAACCGAAAACAAATATCATAAAAATCTAGGCAGCAATCGCGGAGATATTGGCAGATCAGTAATCCTACATTTTCTCTTATCTCAAAAACTGAAATTTCAAGATATTTCGAAAACTGTTCTACCTTTAAACCAAGTGATTATAAATTCAGAATCAGCGGAAAATTTCGAGTTTTTAAGTCTTTTTTGAACGTTTTTTGGCATAGTGGCCAAATTACTTGAGATACTTATAGATATAAAAGTAAACGTGCTGATGGGAATTAGGATAACATATAATCCAAAGGTTAAATCGATAGACTGATTAATACATAATATGTATTTCTAACGCATTTGTATAAAAAAATGTTCAGGAAAATTGATTTTTTCATACTTCATACTTTCATCGATATCTCAGAAAATGGAACTGTCACAGGAAAATACTTAGAAAATGATATTCGGAATGAGGAGAAAATTTTATTTAGGTAAGGTTTATTTACAGCCTCATTCTCTTTGACGATATCGTGCCCAAAAAAATCATCGTCGGTGTGTTGCTATTCTGAATGGCGAACGATGGCCAACACGATAGCCAACCCGATAACAGCTGACTCTTACGTAACGATGGGGAGTTAATTGGTATTCTCTTTGACAATTATCGGCTGTTGATGCGAGAACGAAGTGTCAAAAACAAACAATAGGTAAACTGCATTCGTTATTTATATAAAATGGGCGCTGTAAACAAAAAAGTGAGTTCAATTAACGAATTCACTGTTATTTTTTTTTAATTCTTTTTTATAAAAAGGTGTCAAAAAAAGCAGTAGCCGCATAATTTCCTGAAACCAAATAAAAAGAAATGAAATAAAAAGACAACACAAAATAAAAAAGATAAAAGAAATTAATAACAAAAAATAAATAAAATAAATTATAAAATAATATAAAAATGCAATTACAACAAAACAAAATAAAAAAATATAAAAAATAAAAATAAAAGGTAAAAGAAATAAAAAAATAAATTTAAACAAAATAATATAAAACAAAGTGAAGTGAAAAAATAAATAAAACCGAATAAATGTATTTAAAATAAAATCAAATAATAAATCCGATAAAAATAAAGGAAAATCTAATACATATCATTAAAAAAAACTTGAAATAAAATTAAATAAAAAACAGTAAAATAAAAAAATAAAATAAACTAATGTAAAGAAAATAAAAATAAAACAAACAATAACAATAAAACAAATTTGAATAAAATAAAAAATTATCTATATATATAAAAATGAAATGGTGTATAATTGTAACGCTAAAACTCGAAAACGGCTGAACCAAATGAAATACTTCCTTTGGGGGATTTGTTTGTTATTACCACGCGCAGGTCATGTCTTAAAATCAGAACAAAATATTAAGGGGGCGTGGCACCTCCCATACAAACTGAATTTTTCAAGTTGAATATCTTCAAAAGTGTTTAAGGTAGGAACATGAAAATTGGTACAGAGCTACAGGATAACAGCACCACTCTCACCTATAAAACCGGGGGTTATCCAATAAGGGGGCGTGGTACCTCCCATACAAACTAAATTTTTTAAGCAGAATATCTGTGAAAGGGTTCAAGGTAGGGAACTGAAAATTGGTATAGACCTATATGGTATCAAAAGCCTTCTTACACATAAAAGAAGGGGTAATCGGAAAAGGGGGCGTGGCACCTCCTATACAAACTGAATTTTTCAAGGTGAATATCTTCAAAAGTGTTTAAGGTAGGAACATTAAAATTGGTATAGAGCTATAGGATAACAACACCATTCTCACCCATAAAACTTGGGGTTATCGAAAAAGGGGGCCTGGTACCTCCCATACAATCTTTAATTATTTTGGTTGTTAATCTATTCTATATATATAAAAATGAAATGGTGTATAATTGTAACGCTAAAACTCGAAAACGGCTGAACCAAATGAAATACTTCCTTTGGGGGATTTGTTTGTTATTACCACGCGCAGGTCATGTCTTAAAATCAGAACAAAATATTAAGGGGGCGTGGCACCTCCCATACAAACTGAATTTTTCAAGTTGAATATCTTCAAAAGTGTTTAAGGTAGGAACATGAAAATTGGTACAGAGCTACAGGATAACAGCACCACTCTCACCTATAAAACCGGGGGTTATCCAATAAGGGGGCGTGGTACCTCCCATACAAACTAAATTTTTTAAGCAGAATATCTGTGAAAGGGTTCAAGGTAGGGAACTGAAAATTGGTATAGACCTATATGGTATCAAAAGCCTTCTTGCACATAAAAGAAGGGGTAATCGGAAAAGGGGGCGTGGCACCTCCTATACAAACTGAATTTTTCAAGGTGAATATCTTCAAAAGTGTTTAAGGTAGGAACATTAAAATTGGTATAGAGCTATAGGATAACAACACCATTCTCACCCATAAAACTTGGGGTTATCGAAAAAGGGGGCCTGGTACCTCCCATACAATCTTTAATTATTTTGGTTGTTAATCTATTCTATATATATAAAAATGAAATGGTGTATAATTGTAACGCTAAAACTCGAAAACGGCTGAACCAAATGAAATACTTCCTTTGGGGGATTTGTTTGTTATTACCACGCGCAGGTCATGTCTTAAAATCAGAACAAAATATTAAGGGGGCGTGGCACCTCCCATACAAACTGAATTTTTCAAGTTGAATATCTTCAAAAGTGTTTAAGGTAGGAACATGAAAATTGGTACAGAGCTACAGGATAACAGCACCACTCTCACCTATAAAACCGGGGGTTATCCAATAAGGGGGCGTGGTACCTCCCATACAAACTAAATTTTTTAAGCAGAATATCTGTGAAAGGGTTCAAGGTAGGGAACTGAAAATTGGTATAGACCTATATGGTATCAAAAGACTTCTTACACATAAAAGAAGGGGTAATCGGAAAGGGGGCGTGGCACCTCCTATACAAACTGAATTTTTCAAGGTGAATATCTTCAAAAGTGTTTAAGGTAGGCACATTAAAATTGGTATAGAGCTATAGGATAACAACACCATTCTCACCCATAAAACTTGGGGTTATCGAAAAAGGGGGCCTGGTACCTCCCATACAATCTTTAATTATTTTGGTTGTTAATCTATTCTATATATATAAAAATGAAATGGTGTATAATTGTAACGCTAAAACTCGAAAACGGCTGAACCAAATGAAATACTTCCTTTGGGGGATTTGTTTGTTATTACCACGCGCAGGTCACGTCTTAAAATCAGAACAAAATATTAAGGGGGCGTGGCACCTCCCATACAAACTGAATTTTTCAACTTGAATATCTTCAAAATTGTTTAAGGTAGGAACATGAAAATTGGTACAGAGCTACAGGATAACAGCACCACTCTCACCTATAAAACCGGGGGTTATCCAATAAGGGGGCGTGGTACCTCCCATACAAACTAAATTTTTTAAGCAGAATATCTGTGAAAGGGTTCAAGGTAGGGACCTGAAAATCGGTACAGACCTATTGGATAACAACACCATTCTCACCCATAAAACTGGGGGTTACCCAAAAAGGGGGCGTGGCACCTCCCATACGAATGAAATACTTCATAGTCGATATCTCTGGAAGTATTCATGTTAGACCACTGAAATTTAGTAAGGGATTATATGAGATCAACCCCTACCACCTCCAAAAAAGCTGGGGATAACGAAAACGGGGGCGTGGCACCTCCCATACAAATGAAATATTTCATGGTCGATATCTCTGGAAGTATTCATGTTAGACCACTGAAATTTGGTAAGGGGTTATATGAGGTCGATCCCTACCACCTCCAAAAAAAACTGGGGATAACGAAAAGGGGGGCGTGGCACCTCTCATACGAAGGAAACATTTCATAGCCCATATCTCTGCAAGTATTTATGTTAGACCACTGAAATTTGGTGAGGGTTTATATGTGATCGATCCCTAATACCTCCCAAAAACTCGAGTTAACGATAAAGACCACTGAAATTTCTTGAAGAGTTAAATAAGATTAATCCCATCATCTCCAAAAAAACTGGAGATAAAGAAAAAGGGGGCGTGGCACCTCCCATACGAAGGAAACATTTCATAGCCCATATCTCTGCAAGTATTTATGTTAGACCACTGAAATTTGGTGAGGGTTTATATGTGATCGATCCCTAATACCTCCCAAAAAACTCGAGTTAACGATAAAGGGGGCGTGGCACCTCCCATACGAATATAATACTTCATAGTCCATATCTCTAGAAGTATTTAGGTTAGACCACTGAAATTTTGTGAGGAGTTATATAAGATCAATCCCGGACACCTCCAAAAAAACTGGGGATAAGGAAAAAGGGGGCGTGGTTTCTCCTATATGAAGGAAACATTTCATAGCCCATATCTCTGCAAGTATATATGTTAGACCACTGAAATTTGGTGAGGGTTTATATGTGATCGATCCCTAATACCTCCCAAAAAACTCGAGTTAACGATAAAGGGGGCTTGGCACCTCCCATACGAATAAAATACTTCATAGTCCATATCTCTAGAAGTATTTAGGTTAGACCACTGAAATTTTGTGAGGAGTTATATAAGATCAATCCCGGACACCTCCAAAAAAACTGGGGATAAGGAAAAAGGGGGCGTGGTTTCTCCTATATGAAGGAGATAGGGATATGGTTTAAAATAGATATAGGGATCGGGTTAGAGAAACAGAGAGGGAAATAAATTTTTGGCAGGACAACGTCTGCCGGGTCAGCTAGTTTTATATAAAAAAAATTAAAAGAAATACAATTTAACAAAAATAGATCAAATAAAAAATGGAATAAAGTATCTAATATAAAGTGATGTTTTCGTTGTACCTACTTCGTATTTTATTGAAATCTGGCAACCCTGGTTGCAAATTTGACATTTCATTTCGTTCTTTTGGCGAACAACGTAAGACTAGCCGATAATCGGCAACGTAACATTCAGAATACCCATAGCTGACGATATCGGCCGGGCAGCTATCGTTCGTTTAGCCTATCGTTCGCCAAAGAGAATGAGGCTGTTAATTCTTCGTACCTAGAGTTGATCAGTAGTGTTAGAGTACACCTGACATTCGAGTTAAAGATTTTAAATTTCAAGTAGCGTAAGTTTCTCAACTGATTTCTAAGAAGTTTAGCTTCTATCATATTAAAAATAAGTACAAGTTTTTTTTAGCAAAACATCCATATTTTCGGTGTTAGTTGGGAGCAAACAAAATAATTCCATTTTAGAAATAGTAATATCTCTGAGCTTGTACATTTAACCGTCCCTTTCGTCTTTCATATCGTATTTCTCCTTTTTTCCCATCCCTATCCTTATTCCTCAGTGTAACGATCTCCTTCCCTTTTTTTAAGTTTTTATTAGGTCGATTTGATCTTCTCTGTGGGCGGATTTTTGCATTCGACTTTCTGATGAGCTAGGGTCTTGAAATTTGTTTGCACTACAATTTCTTCTTCTAATAAAAACCTCTTAAAGGGAGTAGATACAAATCTAATAGTAACAGGGAACTGTAAATCTTATTTGAATAACAAAATTTATTTATTATATTGGATATAAGTACATATATGTATGTAGAAATGTGTGAATGTATCACAAAAACTGTAAAAAATTGAATATGTTCCAAGTTCGGCAATAGCTTTTACAAAACGGCTTAGACGCTTCTTGGCAAGACGCGATTTTCGTGGCGTACATCCACATCAACAATACTCATATTTGGAGTCAAGAAATTGACAAGTCGGTCTACACCTGCACGAGAAAGGCGATCGAATGGAAAGCCCATTGGACGACGATCCGGATAGAGACGACCGCGCACCCCACAATAAGACGCTGAGTCACTGCAACTACCCACCAATTGCTGCTCGATCTATTGCAGAAATAAACACAAAAAAATTATGTAAATTATTTAACCATTTTAGACAAGACAAATAATTGACTTCTTACCCTATCTTGATCGTAGTTAGAGACCATAACAAATAATTCGCAGCCAAGACCTTCAGGTAAACCTTTAGGAATTAGCATATGATTTGGCCACCCACAACCGCAAAAGTTGAACTCTAATTCCTCTGGACTACCTGCTGCTGGACGATTCAAATCCAAATTGCGGAAGGTGCGTTCGAAGGGAATTGTCACACTAGACTCAGTGGAGCGCCGTCGAATGGTATTTTGTCCAGGATTTACTGACAATGTTTGAAAGTTCTTTAGTTGTACTATACAAATGTGAATATGTTATACTTACGAGACACAACGAATTTGTCTAGCTCGACCATCATTAAACGTTGATCCTTGAAAAGCATTCCTTGTCCACGTTCGTCTGTTTTTGGTCCTAAAAATATACGCACGGTACCGAATCGTTGGGCGCCGCCGTCGTTATTGATGTTGATAGTGTACGTAAATGGTATATGTTGGAGATGTGTGAAGCGGGCAAACACATTCCCACGTGGCACAAAGTCCATTCCACGTGACAAGTCAATATCTGATTGCTGCCAGAAAGTATTAAGTACATTCGGGCGGCCACCTTCGGCACTCGCTTGTACACCAGTTACAGAAACACCATCATAGCCGAGCTCCGGCAAAGTGTATGGTGGGAGACGAGTCTTGTGCTCCTGAAATATGTCATCGATGTACGCATGCCATCTATAGAAAACGGGATCGCGCATTGCAGTCGCTGAATCTCCCATTACGCCAAAGGACTCTAAATGACGGTGGTTAGGATCATGAGAATATGAAATGAACACATGCCCCATATTATGGAAATCGCCGTATAATCTTCTATTTGGAGAAAGAATAGAAGACTCCATCATATTGCCCAAAACATCAATACCCCCAACTGCATCTAATTGCACACGATTGCCGCTTTCCTAAAATTAAGAAAAGGTATCTCAACATTTTTTGAAATTGAAACTAACAAATGCATGTACATCAGTAGCAAAACCTTGAGATATAGCCTCAAAGATGCGGTCTCTCCAGCGCTCCAAATCAGCCACATCCACGCTAATTTGATCCAACTCTCGATTCAAGTCCGATATTTGTGTACCATCAAAGCGTGGTGGCCAAGCACGACTAGATACCAAAGAGTCCATTTTGGGAAAGTATCCTTCCTTTATAGGTTCTCGGAAATTATTAAATCGCACAACTCTAGCCAGGTTGTTACTAAAACGTTCCATGTTGTAACGAGCCACTACCTGTTGATGCATGTAGTAAAAGAGTTCACCACGACGATCCTTGTTTACAATTTCTCGATCCCCAGCTTCGAAGGGATAAACCAAATGCCAATGCCAATGATGCAGATTAATACCAACATCTTCACGGAAATACCACAAGCGATGCTCCGGATCCAGATCGGAAGCAGTGTAATCACGTGGAATAGTTATTGGTACAGAGCTACAGGATAACAGCACCACTCTCACCTATAAAACCGGGGGTTATCCAATAAGGGGGCGTGGTACCTCCCATACAAACTAAATTTTTTAAGCAGAATATCTGTGAAAGGGTTCAAGGTAGGGAACTGAAAATTGGTATAGACCTATATGGTATCAAAAGACTTCTTACACATAAAAGAAGGGGTAATCGGAAAGGGGGCGTGGCACCTTCTATACAAACTGAATTTTTCAAGGTGAATATCTTCAAAAGTGTTTAAGGTAGGCACATTAAAATTGGTATAGAGCTATAGGATAACAACACCATTCTCACCCATAAAACTTGGGGTTATCGAAAAAGGGGGCCTGGTACCTCCCATACAATCTTTAATTATTTTGGTTGTTAATCTATTCTATATATATAAAAATGAAATGGTGTATAATTGTAACGCTAAAACTCGAAAACGGCTGAACCAAATGAAATACTTCCTTTGGGGGATTTGTTTGTTATTACCACGCGCAGGTCATGTCTTAAAATCAGAACAAAATATTAAGGGGGCGTGGCACCTCCCATACAAACTGAATTTTTCAACTTGAATATCTTCAAAATTGTTTAAGGTAGGAACATGAAAATTGGTACAGAGCTACAGGATAACAGCACCACTCTCACCTATAAAACCGGGGGTTATCCAATAAGGGGGCGTGGTACCTCCCATACAAACTAAATTTTTTAAGCAGAATATCTGTGAAAGGGTTCAAGGTAGGGACCTGAAAATCGGTACAGACCTATTGGATAACAACACCATTCTCACCCATAAAACTGGGGGTTACCCAAAAAGGGGGCGTGGCACCTCCCATACGAATGAAATACTTCATAGTCGATATCTCTGGAAGTATTCATGTTAGACCACTGAAATTTGGTAAGGGATTATATGAGATCAACCCCTACCACCTCCAAAAAAGCTGGGGATAACGAAAACGGGGGCGTGGCACCTCCCATACAAATGAAATATTTCATGGTCGATATCTCTGGAAGTATTCATGTTAGACCACTGAAATTTGGTAAGGGGTTATATGAGGTCGATCCCTACCACCTCCAAAAAAAACTGGGGATAACGAAAAGGGGGGCGTGGCACCTCTCATACGAAGGAAACATTTCATAGCCCATATCTCTGCAAGTATTTATGTTAGACCACTGAAATTTGGTGAGGGTTTATATGTGATCGATCCCTAATACCTCCCAAAAACTCGAGTTAACGATAAAGACCACTGAAATTTCTTGAAGAGTTAAATAAGATTAATCCCATCATCTCCAAAAAAACTGGAGATAAAGAAAAAGGGGGCGTGGCACCTCCCATACGAAGGAAACATTTCATAGCCCATATCTCTGCAAGTATTTATGTTAGACCACTGAAATTTGGTGAGGGTTTATATGTGATCGATCCCTAATACCTCCCAAAAAACTCGAGTTAACGATAAAGGGGGCGTGGCACCTCCCATACGAATATAATACTTCATAGTCCATATCTCTAGAAGTATTTAGGTTAGACCACTGAAATTTTGTGAGGAGTTATATAAGATCAATCCCGGACACCTCCAAAAAAACTGGGGATAAGGAAAAAGGGGGCGTGGTTTCTCCTATATGAAGGAAACATTTCATAGCCCATATCTCTGCAAGTATATATGTTAGACCACTGAAATTTGGTGAGGGTTTATATGTGATCGATCCCTAATACCTCCCAAAAAACTCGAGTTAACGATAAAGGGGGCTTGGCACCTCCCATACGAATAAAATACTTCATAGTCCATATCTCTAGAAGTATTTAGGTTAGACCACTGAAATTTTGTGAGGAGTTATATAAGATCAATCCCGGACACCTCCAAAAAAACTGGGGATAAGGAAAAAGGGGGCGTGGTTTCTCCTATATGAAGGAGATAGGGATATGGTTTAAAATAGATATAGGGATCGGGTTAGAGAAACAGAGAGGGAAATAAATTTTTGGCAGGACAACGTCTGCCGGGTCAGCTAGTTTTATATAAAAAAAATTAAAAGAAATACAATTTAACAAAAATAGATCAAATAAAAAATGGAATAAAGTATCTAATATAAAGTGATGTTTTCGTTGTACCTACTTCGTATTTTATTGAAATCTGGCAACCCTGGTTGCAAATTTGACATTTCATTTCGTTCTTTTGGCGAACAACGTAAGACTAGCCGATAATCGGCAACGTAACATTCAGAATACCCATAGCTGACGATATCGGCCGGGCAGCTATCGTTCGTTTAGCCTATCGTTCGCCAAAGAGAATGAGGCTGTTAATTCTTCGTACCTAGAGTTGATCAGTAGTGTTAGAGTACACCTGACATTCGAGTTAAAGATTTTAAATTTCAAGTAGCGTAAGTTTCTCAACTGATTTCTAAGAAGTTTAGCTTCTATCATATTAAAAATAAGTACAAGTTTTTTTTAGCAAAACATCCATATTTTCGGTGTTAGTTGGGAGCAAACAAAATAATTCCATTTTAGAAATAGTAATATCTCTGAGCTTGTACATTTAACCGTCCCTTTCGTCTTTCATATCGTATTTCTCCTTTTTTCCCATCCCTATCCTTATTCCTCAGTGTAACGATCTCCTTCCCTTTTTTTAAGTTTTTATTAGGTCGATTTGATCTTCTCTGTGGGCGGATTTTTGCATTCGACTTTCTGATGAGCTAGGGTCTTGAAATTTGTTTGCACTACAATTTCTTCTTCTAATAAAAACCTCTTAAAGGGAGTAGATACAAATCTAATAGTAACAGGGAACTGTAAATCTTATTTGAATAACAAAATTTATTTATTATATTGGATATAAGTACATATATGTATGTAGAAATGTGTGAATGTATCACAAAAACTGTAAAAAATTGAATATGTTCCAAGTTCGGCAATAGCTTTTACAAAACGGCTTAGACGCTTCTTGGCAAGACGCGATTTTCGTGGCGTACATCCACATCAACAATACTCATATTTGGAGTCAAGAAATTGACAAGTCGGTCTACACCTGCACGAGAAAGGCGATCGAATGGAAAGCCCATTGGACGACGATCCGGATAGAGACGACCGCGCACCCCACAATAAGACGCTGAGTCACTGCAACTACCCACCAATTGCTGCTCGATCTATTGCAGAAATAAACACAAAAAAATTATGTAAATTATTTAACCATTTTAGACAAGACAAATAATTGACTTCTTACCCTATCTTGATCGTAGTTAGAGACCATAACAAATAATTCGCAGCCAAGACCTTCAGGTAAACCTTTAGGAATTAGCATATGATTTGGCCACCCACAACCGCAAAAGTTGAACTCTAATTCCTCTGGACTACCTGCTGCTGGACGATTCAAATCCAAATTGCGGAAGGTGCGTTCGAAGGGAATTGTCACACTAGACTCAGTGGAGCGCCGTCGAATGGTATTTTGTCCAGGATTTACTGACAATGTTTGAAAGTTCTTTAGTTGTACTATACAAATGTGAATATGTTATACTTACGAGACACAACGAATTTGTCTAGCTCGACCATCATTAAACGTTGATCCTTGAAAAGCATTCCTTGTCCACGTTCGTCTGTTTTTGGTCCTAAAAATATACGCACGGTACCGAATCGTTGGGCGCCGCCGTCGTTATTGATGTTGATAGTGTACGTAAATGGTATATGTTGGAGATGTGTGAAGCGGGCAAACACATTCCCACGTGGCACAAAGTCCATTCCACGTGACAAGTCAATATCTGATTGCTGCCAGAAAGTATTAAGTACATTCGGGCGGCCACCTTCGGCACTCGCTTGTACACCAGTTACAGAAACACCATCATAGCCGAGCTCCGGCAAAGTGTATGGTGGGAGACGAGTCTTGTGCTCCTGAAATATGTCATCGATGTACGCATGCCATCTATAGAAAACGGGATCGCGCATTGCAGTCGCTGAATCTCCCATTACGCCAAAGGACTCTAAATGACGGTGGTTAGGATCATGAGAATATGAAATGAACACATGCCCCATATTATGGAAATCGCCGTATAAACTTCTATTTGGAGAAAGAATAGAAGACTCCATCATATTGCCCAAAACATCAATACCCCCAACTGCATCTAATTGCACACGATTGCCGCTTTCCTAAAATTAAGAAAAGGTATCTCAACATTTTTTGAAATTGAAACTAACAAATGCATGTACATCAGTAGCAAAACCTTGAGATATAGCCTCAAAGATGCGGTCTCTCCAGCGCTCCAAATCAGCCACATCCACGCTAATTTGATCCAACTCTCGATTCAAGTCCGATATTTGTGTACCATCAAAGCGTGGTGGCCAAGCACGACTAGATACCAAAGAGTCCATTTTGGGAAAGTATCCTTCCTTTATAGGTTCTCGGAAATTATTAAATCGCACAACTCTAGCCAGGTTGTTACTAAAACGTTCCATGTTGTAACGAGCCACTACCTGTTGATGCATGTAGTAAAAGAGTTCACCACGACGATCCTTGTTTACAATTTCTCGATCCCCAGCTTCGAAGGGATAAACCAAATGCCAATGCCAATGATGCAGATTAATACCAACATCTTCACGGAAATACCACAAGCGATGCTCCGGATCCAGATCGGAAGCAGTGTAATCACGTGGAATAGTTATTGGCATACGTGATCCTTCGGGAACTACTGTAGCTTCCTCTCGCACTTGACGAAAAACTTGAGAGTCGACAAACTTGTCCGGAAAGTTTTGTGCAAAGGATGGAAGATCGAGTCCTTTAGTATCCCTACGATGTAGTAACGCCACTGAAAGTGCATAATTGAACAAGTATGGATTCAAACGATCGCGAGAATACACTGCCACACTCTGTAGGTCATCAACGGACCGTAAACCCATGAAGATGTCAATCAAACGCCCTGCAATACGACGGTGAGCAGGAATAAAAAGCGAAAATTGGGCATCTCGAGGCAATGACATGGGTATGCGAAGGTCCGGAATGGATATATTCCGAACGGGAATGCGTTGCTGTGCTTTTTCGCCGAAACGGCTTTGCACCTCATTACCGATAGGACGATAACGGTCCGTGAGGAAGTTGTCAGGAACATCAAATACAGAAGAGTGTCCTTTCTCCATGAAAACAGGCTCGTTAGGGCGATCGAAGAGTAACAGCAAATTACTTTTATCAGCCATTGTAGTTATGTATGTTTAAATTTTGTGCTTATTTAAATTGAATGAACCCAACAGTGCTTAAATTTTAAACTGATGAATTGCTCTAGCAAGAATGTTCTTTTATATCATTCAAAAAAAAGAATTTTTGGGCTACCAAATATTTTTGTGTATATGTATGTTATTAGACTGACACAAAATTTCAAAATTATTTTATTTAAACGCATACCCTCTAATTTTGACCATTATGCATCAAAAATTATCCTGATAAAGTTTTATTCAATTCGGACCACGGCAACCCGTGACGACTTTCAGTTGAAGTTATTAGTAAAATCATACTACATTCCATTGCGTTCCGCTAATTTGATGATTTATGTACTCGTTTTTCTCATATTGCTTTTTCGTTACCTTTTAAGGACTTCGTACTTAGTAAATTGGTATTTTTTTCTCTACCAGATGGTCAGAATATCCTTTAAACTTTAAAGTTTAAAGGAGCAAAGGATGTAGGGCCTCCTAATTTAAAGTATAATTGAAATATACTATAAATATAACTTTTTTCAAAATATCCTTGAAGGACATGGAAGTTATGTCCTTTAAAATTATTATCCTTCAACTTTTCCGAAACTCTATTCATAAAAAATATAAAAGGTTTAATAAGCTCTTATTAATCAAAATTTGTATGAAAATATCATTTAAAAAAATGTATAAACCACGGCGGCCGCCGTGGTGTAGCGGTTAAGTGTTCGGCCTTCTACACCAAGTCGTGGCGGTTCGATGCCCGACAAAAGTAACATCAAAAATTATTTAGAAAAAGAAACGGGGTCGCCCCTCGGCAGTAGTTTGGCAAACACTTCAGGTGTATTTCTGCCATGAGAAGCTTCTCAGCAAAAAATTCATTTGCTTTGCAAGTGCCGTTCGGAGTCGGCAAAAAACTGTAGGTCCCGCCAACTTGTAGGAAAACTCAAAAGCAACACACCACAAGTTGGAAAGAGAAGCTCGGCTAAAAATCTCGTTAGAGGTTATGATAACCTGTTGGTATTTCGCCGCCATTAGTTTTTTTTTTTATAAACCAATTTTGTTTTTTATGAATATGGGGGTATGTGTTTTAAAAAATTGTATTGTAATAAGAGTTCTGAAAATGTGTACACAAATATTTAAGCATGCACAGGAGATTGGCATGATATACCCCAGAACTTGATTTTACAATATGGGTATAAAATAAAAGGTGTTCATGAGGGCCTGAAAGTAGTGTAAGTATTATTTCCATATCTCAATCCGTTTCGGAGATATCGGCCAAACTAATTAATACAATTTACTTGTTGTTTTCATATACAAGTATGAAAAGAACAGGTAAATGTTACTCATACGCCGTGTAGGACCTATAAAAAGTGCACTATAATTGAAAAGTTTCCAGATGTGATCAATTTTTTTTGATAGAAAACATATTGTTACGCAATCTATTAAAACACTTTTGAAATTCGCATGTCCTCTTCCCGTGAATAAGTTTTTTCAATATCCTTGCGAATACTTCTTTAATCCTTTTAATAGTTCAAAGGTGGAGATTTGTTTCACAGTCTTTTAAATATGAGGTAAATATTAAAATTATGTAATTTTCGAAGCCATATTGGACTATTTTGCAGACTTGGTGTAAGCTGCTACAGCAAGAACTTTAACTCAAACTCGGCACGGGTTGCCGTTATCCTAGAACAATAAAACTTCTCACACATGTTATTTAGGTTAAAACGCACCGATATAGCGGGTATGCATATCAAAGTTCGAACCTTCAGGTTTTTCCATATATTTTTGGGACAGTCTAATGTATGTATACAAAAAGTTACGTAAATACCTACATATGTACCCAGTTTATCATCTTGTGGTTGTGTTATCGTTTACCCCAAAACATTTCGACAGCAAATTTAGCGCGGTTGAACATGTTATCTTTAACTGATCCACTGGGTTCCCACATACTCGTACACGGTTAAAAATTTGAGCCTAAATTTTAAACTTTTTTGGACTACATATATGACCAAACCAAATTTGGTTTCAATTTCAATCTAGACCAGTTTTCCAGCAAATTGGCTAAATGAATGGGGTTTCAATTTTAAACCAGAAATGTTTTAACAATTTAAAAAAAAAATTATTTTTTTGTCCGTTGGCTGGGATCCAAACCAGTACTCTCCGCATCTTGCCCATCTGCTCTACCACTGAGCTGAGGAATCACAGCTGAGCCAAAATGTATTCAATAAAGTGTGATTGACAGTTAAATATGTTTCTCTTGTAAGGGGCTATAATGTCAAACGAATGTAAACAAATGAATTAATCCTTTATGGTGCACCACATGTAAATTGGGTATCATTTTCTCTTCTTTAATATTAGCAAAAATTCTTATAACATCCGCGATTTATATGAAAAATGTTTGGTTACAGTTTTCTTACCTTAGTCTACAAAACAGTTGAATTCCAACCGTTCTTCCCTGGCACCGAAGTTTTTTTTACTATAAATAAAATATTCTTAAATTTACTACAGAATATCCTTTCGTATTGCTAATTTGAATTAAAGGTAAAATATAAATATTGAAAATTTAAATCAAGAGTTAATTTACAATTTTTTTCCTAAAAGTTTATAAACTGAAAAAATTGTTTTCAATATGTCGCACACAAATTTTTTGTGGGAAAAATTCAATGAAATTCAAACAAACGAAAAAAAAAATTTTAAACTGCTTTTTCATATGGATCATGGTTCAATTATAACAGGTTAGCTTTTCGATGACAGATTCTCTCAGTTGCAGCCATCTTGCTCCCTGAAAAATTGTCATTCACATTCTGGGTAGCCTTTTAGCAAAATCATGTAAAAAAAGTAGTTAGAAAAGTAGTTTAAAATAGTAGTAGTTAGAAAAAGGTAGAGGTTAGCTTTTGGAAAATAGATGAATTTATCATTAATAACTGACTTTAAAGATTTTCCTTCTGTGATTAGAGTATGTTATTTTCATTCTTAATCATCAGCCAAGTGTGCATGAAAGAGTTGGAGTTAACATTTTTTGAAACTGGTTAAATTTGGTTAGTAAAATGGTAATACTATCCCTTTGGCAAACTTTTTCCGATAGTATTTATGACCCGAAAACCTTTCAAGGAACTTTTAGTAAAAATTTAGGTTAATACGGCTTTACAGGAGTCGATGTCCTATTCGATTTGACGTTCGATTGTATTCAACCATCAAATACAAGTTGTCGATCGGTCGAATTACTATTAACACGGTGGAACGAAAAAAAAAAATCGACACTTATTTTGAGGCTAGAATACTAGAAAACGGCTAGTCGGAGAAAATTTTAGGCTATGTAGCTTTTGAAGGGAATCCGAGTTCTTACTCTTAATATGAGGTAAAGTCTGTGAAATCTAAACTAGCGATGATAGACCTCTAGAATTTAATGTTAAGACTTGTAATTTTTACAGTAATATTTTTATTTTAAGTAATAATTTTTGAAAAAAACGAACTTTTTTTTGGCCCTGTCGAATGTGTTAGTTTACTTTGCAATTTTTTATTTGCATTACAATTTATATCCTCCTTTTTCGATTTTTTTACTACCATTTCCTTGACGAAAGAAAAAAAACATTCCTACTTTTGTCAATAATAAACGTCAAGGGAAGAGCAAACCTTCTTATAATTGAATCATGCATTTGGATCTTAAATCGAAACCAAAAAAAAAATTGATAATCTTTGGAGGTATTCGGAAGGTTTAAAATTTTCCAAAATTTAGGCTCATATTTTTAACCGTGTATGTATCTTTTTGATAAAACTATTGCCAGTTTTGATCACTTCTCTGCAAACAAATTCGATTGTGTATGCTAGCTCCCGACAGGCAACAACGATCGTCGGCGCTATTTAAAAGGAAATAAAGTAAATTTTAGAGGTTTTTAATTTTATGTGAAGTTATCATACGATTTATCTAACATCGGATGATACTTTCAATTCAATAAAAAAAGCAAAATCTCAAGAAAGGAAATAATAACGACGCTCGTGGGCTTTATTCCCTTTTTCAAAAGGAAATAAAGGCTATGGGCTTTATTGCTTTTTGATAAACGAAATTAGGCCCATGAGCGATATTTTCACGGGCACTACTTTACTGCACCACCTTTGACGAAGGAGATTATTCGCGGAGCACTCCCTTTAGAGATTATTCGCACGATTTTTTGCAGTGTAATTTGTTAAAATGTTATTTTGTGACAATTAGGTACAGAAAGGTAGTTATTTTAAAACAATTAGGTATGTTAAATAATATGTAATATGTATCTTAAATATTTCGGTACAATTACTGTGCATTCATCCATATCAGAATTTCTGCTGCTTCTTGGGAAAATATCTATCATATTTATCCAAATGTCTCATTAATTTTGCAGCAATTGGCCATTTAAAAAAACTGATGCGATATGCAAACAGGCTATCATAACCATTGTTTATCCCTACCAAGGTAAACTATGATCATAACTTCTAACAAGATTTTTTCCGAGCTTCTCCAACTTTTGATATGCTGCTTTTTGAGTTTTTTCCTACAAGTTGGCGGGAAATACAGTTTTTGCCTACTCCGAACTGCACTTGCAAAGCAAATGAGTTTTTGCTGAAAAGCTTCTCATGGGAGAAATACACCCGGAGAGTTTGCCAAACTACTGCCGAGAGACGACCCCGTCTAGAAAAGTTTTTTTTCTAACTTACTTTTGCCGGGCATCGATACCCGACGACTTGGTGTAGTAGGCCGAACACACTACCGCTACACCATGGCGGCCGCCACTTGGCGTATTGAATATTCTAAATCTAAGGACAAATGTAGGTCATGATTGCAATCCTAGAAAGGGATACTCTGATTAAAAAAGAAGCGGCTCCAAGCAATAATGTGGCACGCGTGTGTCCATGTGTTCGTGTTTGAAAATGCGATTTCGTGACGTGCCCGTGCGTGATCGTGTTGAGCCCGAAAACAAAAAAGAAAACACGCACGAAAAACACACTGAGAGAAATGCCATTAATGTTGTGACAATATCACTATTGATAGCGACGAGTTTGATTCAACATTCATTCAGAATGAGCAATTTATCAAATATTATTTGCTTCCAATAAAAAGTCAAATTACATGTCAACCATTACGATATGATGTACTGTTTTTTATATTTATGGATAGAATACTAATACATTTGAACGGTATGTTAATATCTATGGTCGTAATATGAATTTCTATTGTTGCTTTATCCATATCTATATTTTCTGCATAATAATAATGGTAGAGACAGCGTAATAGTTGAACAATTTTCACTATGGATTTGCTAACAATATTACAACTTGTTGTAAGTGGGAATTTTTTCTAAAAATTTTATAATATGCCTTAGCCGAATGGTAGAACACTGGGCTAAGGTAACAGAGGAGCAGAGTTCGAGTCCCACTGAAACCAGATGTCAAGTTGTATGCAATTTTGTTTTTTAAACCAAGTATTTAGAATTTATCAATAGTTTATACACGGCTAAAAATTTGAACCTAAATTTTAAACTTTTTTGGACTACATATATGACCAAACCAAATTTGGATTCAAATTCAATCTAGACCAGTTTCCATGAAAATTTGCTAAATGAATCGGGTTTCAATTATAAACAAGAAATGTTTAAACAATTTTTTAAAGATAAAATAAATTTTTTGTCCGTTGGCGGGAATTCGAACCAAGACTCCCCGCATCATGCCCGTCTGCTCTACCACTGAGCTACATCGCACACATAAATGTTGTTGGCAAAATTCAATCTTGAATAAGCTTTTAAAAATAAATTTGAATTTTCAAACCCAAAAGTTTAAATTTTAGACCGAAAAGTTTTAAGAATAAAATAAAACTAAAAAAAATGTGGCAGCTGACAGAACTCGAACGAAAACGCTCAGGAGTCACAGCCGACTGCTCTACCGCTGAGCTATGACGCACATGAAGTTTTTGTGGGCAAAATTCAATTACATTAAAACAAACCAAAAATAAAAAATTTAGACAGCTTTTTCATTTAGATTTTAAATCGAAACCAAAAGAAATTGAAAATCTTTGTAGGTATTTGGACGGTTTGAAATATTGTACAAAAAAGTTTGAGAAATTGATCAAACTTTATACGGGTTTAAAATTTAGGTTCATCTTTTTAGCCGTGTATGGATACCACTTCAATAGTGATTTATCAAAAATGTATTGATGGAACATCCTTATTCATTGATGGGACAGGATTATCAATTTTTATTTAATATGGTATCAATAATTATGGATGTTTCATCCATAGATTTCCCTTCGTGCACGATCAACTTTTTTCACTTTTTGTACTAAACTGGCGCACTTTTATTTTTTGTAAATTATATTTTTTAAAACTTTCTTAATTTATCATCATACCTGATGACGAAAATACGCGTTCACATGGTGCATTATAATACAAACACCTTAAAAATTTTTTTTATGTATAGGCTTAAGAAAAATATTTGCCAAAGTTTCTAATTTTTTTTAAACTGAATTCCAAAATGTAAACTGCATTTGCATGTACTAAGTGCACTTGATTGAGTGCAAAGTTATTTTTATTTTTAATTTTTTTTCTTATTTTACCATTATATGTATCTACAAAAGTACCATTCGGTCGGAAGTGCGCCAGCTCATTGATAAAATCACTCGTTCCGAATTATCCTTTAAGTAAAATTGTTTAAAATAAATCTTTCGTTCCTATTGAAAATTATCATCAGAGCTAATCAATCCATATAAACTAGCAGTCGCGTAACTGTACTTGATGTTTTACATGGTAATATGAAAAATTTAATTCATATTGTTAAAGAAATAATCTAAACGAACAGCACTGTGCTACACCAAAAATATGCAGGGGCTCTTATGTAGATATTTGGTTTCGTGAAAGCCCATAAAACACTACCTCATTTTCGGTTTTTCTCCATCACTTGAGTACGATTATAAGTAAAAGTCTGAAATTCTTGAAATTTTAACGAGTTCATTTTTTTTCTTTATTTGAAAGATCCCAGTGGGAAAAGGTAATGTATAGCAATGCATAAAGTAATGTATAGCTCCTATAGACTATACATGAAAACATGCATGAATTTTTCTACAGCGATGTCATAGGAAAAGTAATGTGTCGCTCGCCTACAAACTGAAACGACATGTTTACATTACTTTTTATATTACTTTTTATAAATGAAAATATGCATTACCTTTCATGAATGAAAATATGCACTACAAGGGATACATTATATCTTGCATTGCCTTTCTTGAATGAAAAGATGCTTTACAAGGGACATATTTAATTTTGCATAACATTTCATGAATACATATCTGTAATAACTTGTGGAATAACAAGGACATTAACGCGCCATGAGGCTCTACAGCGGTAGAAGAGAGAAGGTCCTATTTTTGAATGTTCTCGCCATTCAGCTCGTCATGTCGACCAGCTCCTGGATTCCCTAACTGTGAGTTTTGAAAAGTAAACCTTTTTCCCATATATTTTAAATGCGAAGAAGTGAACATTTCAAAAATCACTGAGTATAGGTCCAGGTGGGCGTACAACCAAGATGAGTGCACACAAAAAAATAACATAAAACAAACCTAAACAAAAAAGGCAACGGCGTCGTAGGTACTCCAGACGGTTTCTGGAAAGCCTCACAGCAGCAGGGAAAGCGGTAGAGATGTACGAAAAAGAACAGCGGCCACAGCAGAGGTTTAGTTTTTAATTTAAATATTTATGTTGTCGATTGTTTTTGTTTTAAGGTTTTGTAGCTTTTTTTTTTGAAGTTTGAATTTTTTTACAAAGCCTGCTTCTGTGAGAAGCAAATTTTCAAACTACAAATAAAAAGCGACACATCCCAGTGGGAAAGTAGGCAATGCATTACCTTTTTCCATGCATGAAAAGATGTATGAATTTTGTTATAAGAAAAGATCACACCAAAAGCAAGGAAGGGAGTAATGTGTCGCTCAATTTTTGATTTGTAGTTTTATAAAAAATTGTTTTTCGTGCATGAAAAGATGTACGAATTTTGTTATAAGAAAAGATCACACCAAAAGCAAGGAAGGGAGTAATGTGTCGCTCAATCTTTGATTTGTAGTTTAAAAAAAATTGTTTTTCATACATGAAAAGATGAACGAATTTTGATGTTAGAAAAGATCATACCAAAAGCAAGGAAGGGAGTAATGTGTAGCTCTATTTTTAATTGTAGTTTGAATACTTCAAAAAACAAAAAAAAATACACAACTTTCAAACATAAAAAAATACAATTTAAATTCATTTTGAAACTGCTGCTCGTTACATACATCTTCATCGCTTTTCCGCCTGCTGTGAGGCTTTTCAGAAGTCGAGAGTCGGCTGGACTGTGTGCTCCTGATGCCGGTGCCTTTGTGGTTTTGGTTTTTTTATTATATTTTTTTTTGGTGCACTCATCTTGGTCATAGCCCATGACGAGCTCGTCATTCAAACATTTAAAATAGGACCTTAACTTTTCCCCCGCTGTAGAGCCTCACTGCGTCTTAATGTCCTTGTTACTCCACAAGGAAATTTATAAAATGTTATGCAAAATGAAATATGTCCCTTGTAAAGCATCTTTTCATTCAAGAAAGGCAATGCAAGATATAATGTATCCCTTGTAGTGCATATTTTCATTCTTGAAAGGTAATGCATCTTTTCATTTATAAAAAGTAATATAGAAAGTAATGTAAACATGTCGCTTCAGTTTGTAGGCGAGCGACACATTACTTTTCCTATGACATCGCTGTAGAAAAATTCATGCATGTTTTCATGTATAGTCTATAGGAGCTATACATTACTTTATGCATTGCTGTACATTACCTTTTCCCACTGGGATTACTCCCTTCCTTGCTTTTGGTATGATCTTTTCTTATAACAAAATTCGTACATGTTTTCATGCACGAAAAACAATTTTTTTTAAAACTACAAATCAAAAATTGAGCGACACATTACTCCCTTCCTTGCTTTTGGTGTGATCTTTTCTTATAACAAAATTCATACATCTTTCCATGCATGGAAAAAAGTAATGCATTACCTACTTTCCCACTGGGTATGTTTGTTTCTCCTTTCAAACAAGCAAAATGGTTTGAAAATCGACCGAAAAAAACCAAGTATTTGCTTTCCGTTCCAAAAAAATTAGGAATTTTTTTCAGAAAAAAATGTTTGCGCCATACAAAATATATAAAAAAATCCACTTTTCTGCATGTTTTTCTTTTAATAATACACCTAGAAAAAGTGATTATAGCTTGAAAACTATAGCGTTTAAACAAAAACTCTAAAGGTTCATTCCATTTCAAGGCAACCGGTCCGCGCGGGACATGATTTTTGATTTCGATGAAATTTTAATATGTTGTTCTTTGGTCAAAATAAAGAAACACGTGTCTTTTTTTTTGAAAATTTTTTTTTCAGATTTATCGGCAGTTGAAGTCGTTGAAATGCAATGAACATTTTTTCGGCCATTTTTTAAAATGCCAATAACTTTGTCAAAAATTAACCGCACCTCCTAATGTTTTGAAGTTAACTTTTTAGGCGGCGATATGAAGTTTTGATTGAGAGTAAAATTGGATGACGATGAAACGGAATTGTAGCCGACTTTCAGGCGTAGGCGCTTAACCGATTTGGATAAAGTTTGGCATTAGATAGTATGATTCATTGTAAGATTATATGCGTGGGTGTTGCCACTTGGGGCGGTTCACAGGGTTGCCACCTATCTCAATTTTTTAAAATATTGAGCAATATCTGCCAATATGGGTATCAAATGAAAGGTATTTTTCGTCGTATTTCAAATATGACAATTTCTAGCAGGGTTGCCAGCTAGGGTTGCCCCCAAACCTTATTTTATTTATTTTTCCTTATATCTCGGGAACCGCTTTGCCGTTTTGTATTAAATTTGGCATTATTAGTAGTATGATTCATTCTAAGAGTATATACATGGCGGGTGCCACTTGGGGCGGTTCAAAGGGTTGCCAGCTATCTATTTTTTTTTAATATTGAGCAAGAAATGCCTATACGGGTATCAAGTGAAAGGAATTTGCGACCGTGTTCTAAATATTTAAATTTCAAGCAGGCTTGCCTCCTAGTCTTCCTATCTTTCTTCCTACAACTCTTTTTCCTATCTCCCTCCCTTTTGCTCTTCATTGCCCTCTTTCCTTCTAACACGCCCCTCTTCCTCTATATCCCATTCGTATTGGCCCCTGTTAATTTAGGCCTAATTCTACCCATGTACCAAATTTTAAGAAAAACGCACCATATATAAGATATTTTCGAATGGATCGTTTCCCTGGTCCACTTCCCGGAAGTAAGATATTGTGAATCTAAACCATTCTCGAATACATCTTAACCCTAATTCGGCCGACGAGTCACCCGGGTGACTATTTCACATTTGAGGCACGAAAAGACAAATTTTTAATCAACTCAGTTAGCTTATTTTCCCTGACATCTAAGAATAATGCATTTCAAGTAGAAAAAATACAAAACAAAGTTTAAAGAATTTATTTATAGCCAAATATTAGAAGTTGAAAATTTTTTTTCTTGTTTTGGCCGACATAGTCACCTGGGTGACCAAATCAGAAGCTATACAGATATGAATATATATATGCAAATATATATAAGCTGATAAGGTTACCAGATGCTGATAATGTTACAATATACTCAACTGCACTATTTCCGCATACTTGTTTTTACCTGTTGTTCATTTACATCTGACTTGCATTTTATTAAATACAGACTGCGTTGGCCCAAATTAGTTATAAAAATCGTCGGCCGAACTAGGGTTAATCATATTTTGTTATTTCGGAACTTAAGAATTTAACTTCCTTCATGTGTACTGGCTACACGCGGTTTTTTTTTTTAATTTTCGTTATTACTATTACTTTTATATAAATTTATAATAAATAAAGTGTAGTAGTGGTTGATTTCTTGCGCGCGGTGTTGGCGTCCATGTCAGCCCCTACCGGTGCGCGTTCAATGTTGCCGCCATCTGCTGTATGTGTCGAGGCGTAAGCTGCGGCGATGTTTGGCTCTATGGCTGCTGCGCGCGAAATTGCGCGGTTGTCGTCCACTGCAGTGGTTGCGCGTGCTGGAACGCACTTGGTGTTGGCGTTGGAGCCTGCCATGTCTGCTGGTGCCGTGGCGCGTACGACGTTGGCGTATGTTACTGCGCGCTTGCGGTTGACGTCAGCGCCTGAAGCGCGTGCTGGTGCAGCGTGGCGCGTTATGTCGGTGTACGTTACTGCGCGCTTGCGGTTGACGTCAGCGCCTGAAGAGCGTGCTGGTGCCGCGGGGCGCGTTATGTCGGCGTACGTTACTGCGCGCTTGCGGTGGACGTCAGCGCCTAGAGATCCTTCCATCAGCACGACTCTAGGGCGCTTTGCCTTCTCCTCCTCGTCTGACGAAAACTAACACTTTCTATTTGTGTTTGACGAAAACTAGCACTTTGTTTTTGGTTTCCTGCATATTTACAGGGTCTAGATTCGTTAAAGAGGTGTTTTTTTTTAATATTAGGTGTTTTATTATATGTATATTTATTTATTTTATTATATGTATGTTAACGTTAAGCCTGGAAGTTTTTTTCGACGTAAAGACATAAAAATATATTATCAAGATATAAATTATTATCTTTGTTAACAAAAAATCGAGAACAACATTTTTATTACATACGTAAGTATATATAAAATTTCATTTACTGCCAAATGTTTTCCCCTTTAAAAACATATGTACATAAATATGTTGCAGGTGCAGGATGCAGACTGAGGCCACAACTAACAGTACTGAGCAGCCCCTTCTTCGTCGACGTGGCGTTAAAAGGAACAACAAGCCATTACCCAACGTCCGCAAACGACGTTTGCATACTGAGTTATGGATAGACTCTGCTGCAAAGAAAGCACGCAGCACAGGCACGATAGGAGTAGGGAGAAAGGGAAAAATAATTAATGCCCGAATGATAAAAACTGCTTTCGACGATGGCGCAAAGAAATGTAGGCGCAAGTGTCACTTAATACTAGACGAAAGTGACCGCGAATATTCGCACAATTTATTCTGGGAGCTCGGGGATAAAACAAAGCAATGGGAGTGCCTTAACAACTGGGTGATGTTACAGCAAAAGACGGTAGACGACAATGATGAAAAGACGGTATGCGACATCGAGGAAAAGCCCGTATGCGACATCGAGGACGAAAGGAAAAATTACACCTTTAAACTACCTAGAAAGGATGGTGTCGAAAATGCGACTGTTTGCAAAAGCATGTTTTTGCAAACATTAGGTAGGTTGAAAGCGGTTGGTAAATACCAGGGCTCGGAAAAATTTACTCTCGTTTACTCCTATTCACAAACGTGGTCGTTTTGGGGTCACTTTAGGATCTTTTGGGGGTGATTTTTGGGTCATTTAGGGGCTATTTAAGTATCATTTTGGGATTATTTTGGGGTCATTTTTGGATAATTTTGGGGCCATTTAGGGATCATTTTGGGTCTATTTTGGGATCATTTTGGGGTCATCTTAAGATCGTTTTGGGTCTATTTTGGGATCATTTTGGGGTCATCTTAAGATCATTTAGGTATTATTTTGGGATCATATTGGGGAGACGCATCCAATTTTGCTATTGGAGCTGTGCTGTCGCAAGAGTCAAAGCCAATAGCATTTATTTCAAGAACATTAAATAAAGCTGAAGAAAATTATGCAGCTAATGAAAAGGAAATGTTGGCTATAATATGGGCTTTGAACTCACTAAGAGATTATCTTTATGGATCAGCTAGAATACAAATATTTACTGACCACCAACCGCTTACATATGCATTAAGCAATAAAAATAATAATGCAAAAATGAAAAGATGGAAAGCAGCTCTAGAAGAATATTCATATGAGCTATGCTACAAACCAGGTAAACAAAATGTGGTCGCTGATGCATTATCGCGAATACCCGTCAAAGAGACACAGGTCAATAGTTTATCAGTAGCATCAAGATCGGATGACAGTTCATCTCATAATTTGATTTACAGTATTGAAGGACCAATAAATGCCTTCAAAAATCCAATTTTTTTAAATACTGCAGGCTTGTCCAGTACCAAAACCACGCGGCAAACATAGACCCCACTGGTGGTCTTACGACCTGGATTCGTTCCGTATATCATGCAGGAAGCAATTTAACAAGGCCAAGAGCATCGGTACGGAGCCTGAATGGCTCGAATATAAAGCTAAACTGAGGGCCTATAAAAAGGCTCTAAGGCAAGCGAAGAGAACTTCGTGGAGAAATTTCTGCACCGGGGTCGAAAAAGTCGATGATACAGCGAGACTTAGACGAGTGCTATCAAAAACTCAAACAGCCATTTGCTATTTACGGAAGCCTGACGGATCTTGGACCAGCACGGAAGGGGAAACCCTGGAGCTGCTCCTGAACACACACTTTCCAGGGAACTTGTATGATGCACCTGTAGCATCTGCAACAAACCTGGCGGTAAACATACCCATTACGGAGGAAAGGGTAAGGTGGGCAATCAAAAGCTTTGAGCCGTTCAAGGCAGCCGGGCCAGACGGGATTTTCCCCGCACAACTTATAAACACGCTGGAAATATCAGCTAAATGGCTGGTAGTTCTCTATTCAGCCTGCCTGGCTCTTAATTACATTCCGTGCTCCTGGAGAAGCGCCACGGTAGTCTTTATTCCAAAGGCTGGGAAGGCCTCACACTATGAGCCTAAAGACTACAGACCGATCAGTCTCTCGTCTTTTGCACTTAAAACCTTCGAGAGGATAATTAGCGATTATCTCTCCTCTACTATTGATAGCAACCTTATTTCTAGCTATCAACATGCATACACCAAAGGTAAATCAACGGAAACTGCGCTCCACAGCCTAGTCTCTATTGTTGAAAAATCATTGCACGAAAAGGAGTACTGTCTCGTGGCCTTTCTGGACATCGAAGGGGCTTTCAACAATATAAGGCCGGAGGCTATTAACACTGCTTTAACAAACCTGGGCATAAATAGGTCTCTTATTGGACTAATTGATCAACTACTAAAGGGAAGGAAAATAGTTTCTTCACTGGGAACAGTTGATCTTTCACGCTATGTCACAAGAGGAACGCCTCAGGGTGGTGTTCTCTCCCCGCTCCTATGGAACCTCACCGTAAACTCGCTGCTACGAGACACAAGGTGGGGGGGCGGGAAGATAGTGGCATATGCAGACGATTTAGCTATTGCATATAGGGGCAAATTCCCACAAACCCTGTGTGACTTGATGCAAGTAGCACTGCGAGAAGTTTCTTCATGGTCCTCTCGCTGCGGACTTAGCATCAACCCGGGAAAGGTGGAGCTTGTCCTTTATACCAGGCGGTACAAGATACCACCGCTGAACCTACCAGAACTAGATGGCGTGCGCCTGAACTTAGCTGATAAAGCCAAATTCCTAGGCACAGTTCTAGATAGAAAGCTTAACTGGAAGGAGAATGTCATCCAGCGCCAGAGGAAAGCGTGCATTGCACTTTACACGTGTAAAAGAGCCATTGGCAAAAAATGGGGGCTCAGCCCCAAAATTTGCAGATGGATCTACACTGCGATAATCCAGCCAATTTTGCTGTATGGAGTCGTGGTATGGTGGCCTGCGCTAGGAAAGGCAACAAACCTAAATCTGTTAGGAAAAGTCCACAGATCGAGCATGATCTGTATAAGCGGGGCGTTAAGAACAACGCCCAATGAAGCTCTCCAGGCCATTCTTGGCTTTTTGCCACTCGATCTGGAAGGGTACCGGGCAGCAGCGGCATCGGCTCTGCGTCTAAGGGAAACGTCCGTCTGGGGCGCAAGCACTATTGGACACTCCTGTATTCTAAGATCTTACAGCTTTCTCCCTCTGAGCACAGATCGGTGTGCGACCACAACAGTCGGAGATTGTTGTTTTAGAATAAACATTCCCAGCAGGGAAGACTGGGAGAACATAGATCGGTGTCCCGCTACTAATGGCGGCACTTTTATATACACCGACGGCTCGAAGTTAGACGGCAGAGTCGGAGGAGGGGTTTACTCAAGGGATTTGGACCTAGAACTCTCCTTTAGACTACCTGATCACTGCAGCGTCTTCCAGGCTGAAGTTTCTGCAATCATGGACGCCGTGACTTGGATAGGTAAACGCACCATCGGACAGGATATCTGTATTTTCAGCGACAGCCAAGCGGCCATCAAATCCCTTGGCTCTTACTCGTTCAACTCTGAACTGACGCTCAGCTGTCGTCGATCTCTTCAAGAGATGGCCCAACAGAACCGCGTGAACCTCACATGGGTCCCGGGACACAGGGACATTGAGGGAAACTGTAGGGCAGACGAACTTGCCAGGCAGGGCACGACCAAGCAGATTCTTCAAGATAAAGAGCGCATAGGTATGCCGTATGCCACGTGCAAGCTAATGCTGAAGGAGCATACACTCCGCGAAGCCAACGAAAGATGGCTACAAGCCCCAGGGTGCCGGATATCCAAGCAAACCTGGCCAAAATGCGATCTTAAAAGATCTAGACACATATACGCCCTAAAAAGGAAGGAAATCTCCATATTAATAGGTGTTTTAACCGGGCACTGCCTTATTGGTAGGCACGCAGCAAGGCTAGGCGTTCCCTACCGACGATGCTGCAGGAGTTGCAAAGATGATGAGGAAGAGGAAACGGTGGAGCATCTCATCTGCAACTGCCCGGCCTTAAGCGGAGCGAGAAGGCGCTCTCTGGGAGTTCCCTTCCTGGTTAGCTTAAGCCAGGTCGCGGAGCTAGACATAAAGGACTTGATGGCCTTCATCAAGTTATCAAAATGGTTCGAGGAGGGGTAGCGGTGTCGGTTAGGAGTGTCAGTCCCGGGTTTCGGCTATATGGAGAGTCCCAACAGCACTGGGATTTTCCATATGGCCGGGCCCCGGGACTGACTTTCCTAGTGTTTGGTGGTATCACAACGGGCCTTTTATTACTGGCCTAGGTGTGCCTTTGCGGCAGCCACTTCTACCTACCTACCTAAATACTGATAGTGAGCCATCCTATCAATTTAAAATCGTGTTTCCTACATATCACCGGCATATGGTAACGCAACCGGATTATTCGGAACAGATTTTATTAACAATTTTAAAAAAATATTTGAACCCGTCAGTTATAAACTGCATAAAAGCGGAGGAGCCTGTCATGGGAAAAATACAAATACTTTACCCTCTACATTTTAGTAATTTCAAAATAAGATTTACACAAAGAATGGTGGAGGACATAACCAGTAACCATAGACAGCAGGAGATAATAATTAAGGAACACAACAGAGCCCATAGAAATTGCAGAGAAAATAAAATTCAAATTTTAGAAAAATATTATTTTCCTGGAATGGCCAGTAAAATTAAAAGGGTCATAAAAAATTGTGTGACGTGTAAGGAAAATAAATATGATCGTCATCCAGCAAAGCCACAAATTCAAGCAACGCCAATACCCACTTTCCCGGGTCAAATTGTGCATATTGATATATTGCATATGGGGAAACAATTAATTTTAACCGCAATTGACAAATTCTCAAAGTATGCAATCGCAAAACTAATTCGGTCCAAGTCAGCGGAGGATATAAAACAACCCCTAAGGGATATTCTTTTTTCCCTTGTTCCGGAAACAATAGTAATGGATAACGAGAAGTCATTCAAATCGGAGGAGATAAACTTTATTATGGAGAACGAATTTGGTATAGAAATTTACCGAACGGCACCATATACGAGTTGCTCTAATGGACAGGTGGAACGATTTTATTCCACTCTCCAAGAAATAATGCGATGCCTACAACGCGAAAAAGCTCACCAGTCTTTCATTGAACTTCTAGAAAGATCAATCAAAGAGTATAATTATACAATACATTCCACAACAGGGAAAAGACCAATGGAAATATATTTTGGCAGAAGAGTCTGCAGTGACCCTTCACTATTAGATAAACATAGATTGGAAACAACAAATAAAATTAAGGAGAAGCAAATCACAGATCTTGCTTACCACAACAAGAATAGAGAATCATTAAAGCAATATAACCAAGGAGACCAAATTTACGTTAAAATAAATAAAAGATTAGGGAATAAACTTACACCTAGATATAAGAAAGAGGTAGTCGCTCAAAACTACAACACTACAGTTAAAACACAATCAGGGAGAATAGTCCATAAAATTAATATCAAACAGAGTTGAATATTATTTTTTTCCATATTTTTTTTTCTCTCTCTTTTTTAGTTCTACGACCACAATATTTTTTAAACCTCAGAAGTCAACATGAAGACGAAAATCACCATTCAAATAATTTTTGCAATAATATTTACGATTAAAGCGCAACAAATCGATATCCAAGACCTAACAAATAATAATGGATATATACCAATAAAAATCGGAGAGCAACGAACCATTAATCACTACGATAAAATTCTCCATTTCATCAACTTAACAACATATGATGAAACCATTTCATTAATTGCAGAAAACATTAAAACCCTGAAGGCAACTTCCTTCGATGATGAACAATTATTGGAAACCTTAGACAGGAATTTTATTTTATTAAAAGCAAAAGTAGATTATTTACAACCACATTTTAAAACAAAGCGAGGTTTAGTTAACGTACTGGGTAAGGGATTAAAATATATAGCAGGTACAATGGACAGTGATGACGAAAACCAAATAGCCAATACATTAAGTAGAATGCAGGGCAATGTGCAAGACACGACGGACAATATAAACAATATAATTTACAACAACAAATTCTTAGCTAGTCAGATTGATGATATCACTATGCACATAAATAAACAACAAAACCTCATACAAATTTACATAAATGAATTTAGAAAAACAACACAAAATAAAATCAGGACGTTAGAAGACGATTTGCAATTTATGCAGCACACTTACCAAATAAATAATGATATAACCCTTTTGCAAAACCATATAAATGATATTGGACAAATAATTTTTTCTAGTAAAATAGGCATAATCCCCACAGACATCCTAACGCAAACTGAACTCAGCCTTATTCATGACTTTGATAGTTATAGGGACATAAAGATAGCAGTTATTTTTCAAAATAATAACATTATAATAACTATATTAATTCCACAATTTTCCTCTAATATTCTTTCCAAAATAAAATTTGTACCAATTCCAAATGTTAACAATATGTCAATAATATTAGATGATTATCAAATTTTGCTAGACGAAAGTAACAATGTATATAACACATTTGTAGAAGACAACATGGAAAAAAATTTAAAAATTTTAGAAGATGAATGCATTATAAATATTTTGAAACTTAAAGAAGCTAGCTGTAAGTTAGGTCTAGCGTCTAAAACAAGTATTGTCGAAGTAATACCAGGAATATTAATATTTAAAAATTTCAATTCAGATATTGACCATAATTGCAATAGTTTAAAAATTAAACAAATAGGAACTTTTATAATTAAATTTGAAAATTGTAAATTAATAATTGCAAATAATACATACGAGAATAATAAAATTAAAATGTACGACACATTTGTCTTACCCAGCAAAATTACAAAAATTAAAGAAAACTCTAATTTCACAACAACTGAGCTAAAATTAGAAAAACTATATATTGAACAAGTAAAACAAAAGGAGCATATTAAGTTCTTAGTAGACAAAAATAAAAATGTACACCTAATTAGTTTAAGTTCAGACCTACTAATTACATTCATTATCATTATGTCAATCTTTATTTTCATATACATTTACAAATATAAAATTAAATTCTATATATCGCCTGAACTGCAATTGCCAACGCGAAACACCGCAAACATGACAAGTGGTCCATTTTTGCAACTAAAAACCAATTCGTAATAATTTTTTAATCAATTCGAATTTTTCATGTCGATTGCGGACACTCGACTTAAGAGGGGAAGAGTTAACGTAACATAAGTTACTGCCACCCACGTCGTCTGAAATATGATTGCACATCATAAACTAGCCGACCCAAATACCCATAAATTACTCATAATAATTACTTACAATAAAGTAAACCCGTGCCGAACATTTCCGCCCGAAATATGATCAGTCATAATTCGGCCGACCTAAATAAATTCCCATGAAATGCATTGGCGCACAACGATCATTTACCCAAATCCGATCGCACCTCATAAATTTTAAGTGCAATGCATTTATGCAAAGGCAAGACATTTTAAAACAATTAATTTCATAAGTCGCCTGAAATATGACTACTCATCACATTTCAGCCGCACCAAATAAAACTCACTTCAAGCGGCATTTAACTATTGCGCTATATCACAATCACACGTACTATGCTTGCCCAAAGGCAACATGCCGAGTCGGCATTCATTAAATATGGGTCATAGGAGAAATGCATTGTCACACAGTGACATACTACAATCACCCATACTATGGTTATCCAATGGCAATATGCTAAGCCAGCACTATTGGAAATGGGTCAAATAGAGAAATGCGTTGTAAACGAATTTCTCTCCAAAATGAGCTCTTTCCCAATACATAGGAAATAAATGAATTCTTTCCCAACATATAGGAATTAAATAAATTATTTTTACATAAAGAAATTTGGGTTGCAGAGCAGGCTTAATTTTAGCATAAATAAGACGAAAAATTGTAATTTTAGGCTAAGTCTGGTTTTGGATTTCAATAAAGGCGGCCACGCTGCCCGAATAAACTAACAATAAACAAACGTTTATTGAACTTCTAAAGGTGAATGCGTGTTTAGCATTTCATAATATAATTAATTTTTTTTTAATTTTTGGTTTGTTTTCGGCCACCCTGCTCGGCAAAACATATCGATACATACCAAATTTTATATACCTTAGAATTGTGGTTATTGCAAAAAAGGGATGAACCAGTTATGTTTGAGCATTTATATATAATAGATTTTGGAGCTATTTTGCGATCATATTAGGTGTGATTTTTGGGTAATTTAGGGGCTATTTTGAGATTATTTTGGGGTGTTTTTCGGATAATTTTGGGGTTATTTAGGGTTCTTGTTTGCGAATGGGAATTATGTGTACTTTAAGCTGATAGAATTAACTAAACAGCAACAAAATTTAGATACACTTTTTTTACCAATAATTTTAACTAGTTGTAACCCCCGATAATCAGGTGTGTTTGCTTATTACCCCTGCATTGCTTTTGTAGTCAAAGTAGCGCAAAATCATATGTACTTACATACATACATACATACATATTTACATTTTTTTCAATGTTTGTCTATTTCGACTGAAATCCATGCGAGCATTGTATGTATGTATATACATATGTACATTTACAAAGCATGCTAATAGTGCCATATAAAGAGCTTGGGTACAAACTTTAAACGCTAATTTCTCATGAACAAATTAACCTATTGGAATTGTTATAATTTTTTGCAAACATGCTCATGATAAGCTTTCATCTGATATACATTTCGTTTATATACGTATTGTAGTTTAGTCTAGCTAAGCGCCGTGTTTTAGAATAATAATATAGATTAGAAGATTAGATAGATTAGATATTTCTTACCAATGGGTAAGAACTGCTCGGAAAAAGAAGTTGGAACAAAATGAGACTGGTCTTATTGAACCAGATCGCCGGGGAAGGCATACCGGAAATCGCCCTTTCCGGTATTCGGAGAATATATTGGCAGAGGCACGTGCTCATATTGAAAGCTTCCCGGTTGTGCCTTCACATTTTTGTCGAGAGAGTTCAAATAGGAAATATTTAGAAGAGCACCTTTCCCTACGTAAAATGTTTGATCTTTATGAGGAGAAAATGTGGAATGAAAACAAAAATTCTGTAACAAAATACAAATATGAAGAAATATTTAAAACAGAGTTCAATCTAAGCTTTTTTCAGCCCAAAAAAGATAGGTAAAACATGAAATCTTTAAAATAAGTTCATATCGCTCATTTGTTGCAACATCGTCATAACTCAAAAAACCCAAATTTTGAGTTAACATCACTAATATATCGATGTTGTAGCAAATGAGCGATATAGACTTTTAATAGTTAAACTTTTAATACTCCAGGTGCGAACAATGCGAGAGGTATAAAAATTACAGCGTCGAGGAGAAATTGAATCATGCTCTAGAGTATGAAAGGCATATAAGCAAGAAAAAAGTTTTGAGAAAACTTATGAATGATGCAAAAAATGATGCAGTGAAGGCTAATAATATTTGTGCGGCTACTTTCGATATGCAAAAAATTTTGACTACTCCACGTTCAGAAATTGGTCCCATGTACTATTATTCAAAATTAAACGTTTGGAATTTCACAATATTTGAGCTAGCAAGTATGATGCCATTAATAATTTATGGAACGAAACGGTTGGATGTAGAGGGTCCAATGAAATTGCTTTTTTCTTGTGGATTTTTATGTCACGTAAAGTTTCCGATGAAACTATAAACTAACTAGCTGACCCGGCAGACGTTGTCCTGCCAAAAATTTATTTCCCTCTCTGTTTCTCTAACCCGATCCCTATATCTATTTTAAACCATATCCCTATCTCCTTCATATAGGAGAAACCACGCCCCCCTTTTTCCTTATCCCCAGTTTTTTTGGAGGTGTCCGGGATTGATCTTATATAACTCCTCACAAAATTTCAGTGGTCTAACCTAAATACTTCTAGAGATATGGACTATGAAGTATTATATTCGTATGGGAGGTGCCACGCCCCCTTTATCGTTAACTCGAGTTTTTTGGGAGGTATTAGGGATCGATCACATATAAACCCTCACCAAATTTCAGTGGTCTAACATAAATACTTGCAGAGATATGGGCTATGAAATGTTTCCTTCGTATGGGAGGTGCCACGCCCCCTTTTTCTTTATCTCCAGTTTTTTTGGAGATGATGGGATTAATCTTATTTAACTCTTCAAGAAATTTCAGTGGTCTTTATCGTTAACTCGAGTTTTTGGGAGGTATTAGGGATCGATCACATATAAACCCTCACCAAATTTCAGTGGTCTAACATAAATACTTGCAGAGATATGGGCTATGAAATGTTTCCTTCGTATGAGAGGTGCCACGCCCCCCTTTTCGTTATCCCCAGTTTTTTTGGAGGTGGTAGGGATCGACCTCATATAACCCCTTACCAAATTTCAGTGGTCTAACATGAATACTTCCAGAGATATCGACTATGAAATATTTCATTTGTATGGGAGGTGCCACGCCCCCATTTTCGTTATCCCCAGCTTTTTTGGAGGTGGTAGGGGTTGATCTCATATAATCCCTTACCAAATTTCAGTGGTCTAACATGAATACTTCCAGAGATATCGACTATGAAGTATTTCATTCGTATGGGAGGTGCCACGCCCCCTTTTTGGGTAACCCCCAGTTTTATGGGTGAGAATGGTGTTGTTATCCAATAGGTCTGTACCGATTTTCAGGTCCCTACCTTGAACCCTTTCACAGATATTCTGCTTAAAAAATTTAGTTTGTATGGGAGGTACCACGCCCCCTTATTGGATAACCCCCGGTTTTATAGGTGAGAGTGGTGCTGTTATCCTGTAGCTCTGTACCAATTTTCATGTTCCTACCTTAAACAATTTTGAAGATATTCAAGTTGAAAAATTCAGTTTGTATGGGAGGTGCCACGCCCCCTTAATATTTTGTTCTGATTTTAAGACATGACCTGCGCGTGGTAATAACAAACAAATCCCCCAAAGGAAGTATTTCATTTGGTTCAGCCGTTTTCGAGTTTTAGCGTTACAATTATACACCATTTCATTTTTATATATATAGAATAGATTAACAACCAAAATAATTAAAGATTGTATGGGAGGTACCAGGCCCCCTTTTTCGATAACCCCAAGTTTTATGGGTGAGAATGGTGTTGTTATCCTATAGCTCTATACCAATTTTAATGTTCCTACCTTAAACACTTTTGAAGATATTCACCTTGAAAAATTCAGTTTGTATAGGAGGTGCCACGCCCCCTTTTCCGATTACCCCTTCTTTTATGTGTAAGAAGGCTTTTGATACCATATAGGTCTATACCAATTTTCAGTTCCCTACCTTGAACCCTTTCACAGATATTCTGCTTAAAAAATTTAGTTTGTATGGGAGGTACCACGCCCCCTTATTGGATAACCCCCGGTTTTATAGGTGAGAGTGGTGCTGTTATCCTGTAGCTCTGTACCAATTTTCATGTTCCTACCTTAAACACTTTTGAAGATATTCAACTTGAAAAATTCAGTTTGTATGGGAGGTGCCACGCCCCCTTAATATTTTGTTCTGATTTTAAGACATGACCTGCGCGTGGTAATAACAAACAAATCACCCAAAGGAAGTATTTCATTTGGTTCAGCCGTTTTCGAGTTTAAGCGTTACAATTATACACCATTTCATTTTTATATATATAGAATAGATTAACAACCAAAATAATTAAAGATTGTATGGGAGGTACCAGGCCCCCTTTTTCGATAACCCCAAGTTTTATGGGTGAGAATGGTGTTGTTATCCTATAGCTCTATACCAATTTTAATGTTCCTACCTTAAACACTTTTGAAGATATTCACCTTGAAAAATTCAGTTTGTATAGGAGGTGCCACGCCCCCTTTTCCGATTACCCCTTCTTTCATGTGTAAGAAGGCTTTTGATACCATATAGGTCTATACCAATTTTCAGTTCCCTACCTTGAACCCTTTCACAGATATTCTGCTTAAAAAATTTAGTTTGTATGGGAGGTACCACGCCCCCTTATTGGATAACCCCCGGTTTTATAGGTGAGAGTGGTGCTGTTATCCTGTAGCTCTGTACCAATTTTCATGTTCCTACCTTAAACACTGTTGAAGATATTCAACTTGAAAAATTCAGTTTGTATGGGAGGTGCCACGCCCCCTTAATATTTTGTTCTGATTTTAAGACATGACCTGCGCGTGGTAATAACAAACAAATCCCCCAAAGGAAGTATTTCATTTGGTTCAGCCGTTTTCGAGTTTTAGCGTTACAATTATACACCATTTCATTTTTATATATATAGATTTAAGTTTTTTTGTGATAATTGCGGTGGACAAAACAAAAACAGAACTGTTTTTGGTATGTTGATTAAAGCTGCTGCCGTTTTTAAAGTAAAAATAACACTTAGGTAAAGTAAGGCATTAAAATCTTATACTTTTAAAAATAGTTACAAAATTTTGGGAGGTTTTTGGAAGCTGGTCACACGCAAAATGCGGGCGATTCTGTACACGCTTGCATTGAAAATAGGGCCAAAAACAAATCCATTTATACGCAAGACCAATGGGCGCAAGTTATAAGGGAAAGCCGATCCGGCAAATCTAACAAGCCGTACGTGGTGAAACACGTCGCTCAGGAAGAGATTTTAAATTTTCAATTAATGGCAGACAAATTGTTCAACATCAGAAACAACATTCAAATATCCTCGGTAACCGAGTTAATAGTAAATGCGGAAGGAGAAGTTAATATAAAGTATGACATAACTTCTCAACCAGCTTTAGTAAAAGTTTTGAAGAATGGAGTATCCATAAACGATATCAAAGAATTTTTCCTCGAAAAGGCGTATATGAATAAAATTACACTGAGTGAGAAAAAGAAAAATGATTTGACGACAATGATGGAAAAGCGGCTAATTCCTGATGAGCATTTTGAGTTTTTTAACGACCTTTTATCTTAAAGTTGTTGCAGTTTATGCATGCATGTACTTATATGGTAGGTAGGTAGAAGTGGCTGCCGCAAAGGCACACCTAGGCCAGTAATAAAAGGCCCGTTGTGATACCAACAAACACTAGGAAAGTCAGTCCCGGGGCCCGGCCATATGGAAAATCCCAGTGCTGTCGGGACTCTCCATATAGCCGAAACCCGGGACTGACACTCCTAACCGACACCGCTACCCCTCCTCGAACCATTTTGATAACTTGATGAAGGCCATCAAGTCCTTTATGTCTAGCTCCGCGACCTGGCTTAAGCTAACCAGGAAGGGAACTCCCAGAGAGCGCCTTCTCGCTCCGCTTAAGGCCGGGCAGTTGCAGATGAGGTGCTCCACCGTTTCCTCTTCCTCATCATCTTTGCAACTCCTGCAGCATCGTCGGTAGGGAACGCCTAGCCTTGCTGCGTGCCTACCAATAAGGCAGTGCCCGGTTAAAACACCTATTAATATGGAGATTTCCTTCCTTTTTAGGGCGTATATGTGTCTAGATCTTTTAAGATCGCATTTTGGCCAGGTTTGCTTGGATATCCGGCACCCTGGGGCTTGTAGCCATCTTTCGTTGGCTTCGCGGAGTGTATGCTCCTTCAGCATTAGCTTGCACGTGGCAAACGGCATACCTATGCGCTCTTTATCTTGAAGAATCTGCTTGGTCGTGCCCTGCCTGGCAAGTTCGTCTGCCCTACAGTTTCCCTCAATGTCCCTGTATCCCGGGACCCGGGTTCACGCGGTTCTGTTGGGCCATCTCTTGAAGAGATCGACGACAGCTGAGCGTCAGTTCAGAGTTGAACGAGTAAGAGCCAAGGGATTTGATGGCCGCTTGGCTGTCGCTGAAAATACAGATATCCTGTCCGATGGTGCGTTTACCTATCCAAGTCACGGCGTCCATGATTGCAGAAACTTCAGCCTGGAAGACGCTGCAGTGATCAGGTAGTCTAAAGGAGAGTTCTAGGTCCAAATCCCTTGAGTAAACCCCTCCTCCGACTCTGCCGTCTAACTTCGAACCGTCGGTGTATATAAAAGTGCCGCCATTAGTAGCGGGACACCGATCTATGTTCTCCCAGTCTTCCCTGCTGGGAATGTTTATTCTAAAACAACAATCTCCGACTGTTGTGGTCGCACACCGATCTGTGCTCAGAGGGAGAAAGCTGTAAGATCTTAGAATACAGGAGTGTCCAATAGTGCTTGCGCCCCAGACGGACGTTTCCCTTAGACGCAGAGCCGATGCTGCTGCTGCCCGGTACCCTTCCAGATTGAGTGGCAAAAAGCCAAGAATGGCCTGGAGAGCTTCATTGGGCGTTGTTCTTAACGCCCCGCTTATACAGATCATGCTCGATCTGTGGACTTTTCCTAACAGATTTAGGTTTGTTGCCTTTCCTAGCGCAGGCCACCATACCACGACTCCATACAGCATAATTGGCTGGATTATCGCAGTGTACGAGTTTACGGTGAGGTTCCATAGGAGCGGGGAGAGAACACCACCCTGAGGCGTTCCTCTTGTGACATAGCGTGAAAGATCAACTGTTCCCAGTGAAGAAACTATTTTCCTTCCCTTTAGTAGTTGATCAATTAGTCCAATAAGAGACCTATTTATGCCCAGGTTTGTTAAAGCAGTGTTAATAGCCTCCGGCCTTATATTGTTGAAAGCCCCTTCGATGTCCAGAAAGGCCACGAGACAGTACTCCTTTTCGTGCAATGATTTTTCAACAATAGAGACTAGGCTGTGGAGCGCAGTTTCCGTTGATTTACCTTTGGTGTATGCATGTTGATAGCTAGAAATAAGGTTGTTATCAATAGTAGAGGAGAGATAATCGCTAATTATCCTCTCGAAGGTTTTAAGTGCAAAAGACGAGAGACTGATCGGTCTGTAGTCTTTAGGCTCATAGTGTGAGGCCTTCCCAGCCTTTGGAATAAAGACTACCGTGGCGCTTCTCCAGGAGCACGGAATGTAATTAAGAGCCAGGCAGGCTGAATAGAGAACTACCAGCCATTTAGCTGATATTTCCAGCGTGTTTATAAGTTGTGCGGGGAAAATCCCGTCTGGCCCAGCTGCCTTGAACGGCTCAAAGCTTTTGATTGCCCACCTTACCCTTTCCTCCGTAATGGGTATGTTTACCGCCAGGTTTGTTGCAGATGCTACAGGTGCATCATACAAGTTCCCCGGAAAGTGTGTGTTCAGGAGCAGCTCCACGGTTTCCCCTTCCGTGCTGGTCCAAGATCCGTCAGGCTTCCGTAAATAGCTAATGGCTGTTTGAGTTTTTGATTGCACTCGTCTAAGTCTCGCTGTATCATCGACTTTTTCGACCCCGGTGCAGAAATTTCTCCACGAAGTTCTCTTCGCTTGCCTTAGAGCCTTTTTATAGGCCCTCAGTTTAGCTTTATATTCGAGCCATTCAGGCTCCGTACCGATGCTCTTGGCCTTGTTAAATTGCTTCCTGCATGATATACGGAACGAATCCAGGTCGTAAGACCACCAGTGGGGTCTATGTTTGCCGCGTGGTTTTGGTACTGGACAAGCCTGCTCTAGGGCATTTGAGAGCGCCGTTGTAAAGGTCGTTACCAGATCATCCAGTTCTCCCACTGATGAGGGGGCTTGTGGAGGTAATACTGGTAGGTACCTAGCTAATATTTGGTTATGTAGCTGCCAGTTAGTGTTGCGTGGATTTCGTTTCATAACTGGCTGCTCAACAATAAAGTCTAACACAATTTCTATGTACCGATGGTCATGTACTTATATTAGGGTGATTAAAAAAATATTTCACCCTTATGCACATATACTCGTGCGTATGCACTTTTCATTATAGCTTTGTTCTTTTTTATATAGTAAGTCTTTATGTACATATATACATGGAATGCGTTTCCTGTTGTCGCCTAGAATAATTTTATTGTAATCACAATAATGTTCATATTCTCGCGTGCACGCACTTTTCAATGGGTTTTTGTTTTGCCTTTTTATATATTATGTAGAGTTCGTTTCGAAAATAAAACATTTCCTGTTATCGCCGCGGCTACATCCCATTTCTTCCTTTTATTGTCCCTTAGTTGGTCTTATTGTTATATTTACTTTATTGTTGTGCAGTCCCTGCAATTAGAAGTGAGTTCCGCCTGGTAAAGCCGTTAAAGACAGTATTAGGATATAAAAATATTTGCTACCGAAAAAATCCCCTGTAAAAAAATAACAAACTCAGTTTCAGTGCTAGTCTTCGTCAGACACAAAGCAAAAGTGTTAGTTTTCGTCAGAAACAAAATAAAAGTGGTACTCTTCGTCAGACACAAAGCAAAAGTGTTGGTTTTCGTCAGACACAAAATAAAAGTGTTAGTTTTCGTCAGACACAAAAAAAAAGTGTTAGTCTTCGTCAGACACAAAGCAAAAGTGTTAGTTTTCGTCAGACACAAAATAAAAGTGTTAGTTTTCGTCAGACACAAATTTTTTTGTGTTAGTTTTCGTAGGGCACGTCGATTTGTAAATATAGTCCTTTATTTATCAACAACATTGTTTTGCAGATTGTCATAGATATACTCAAATCAACAAGTTTTGAAAATCACCTTCTGAATGTGTACGCTGAGGAAAAATGCTTATGCCTCGACGATAGAAAAAAGTTGCTGAATATATAAGTACAATAGATATATAAGGACATTGATATGCAATAAATGTATAAAATAATTGGGCAATTCTCGTCAGTCAACTTATCAATATATCCATGTAAAAAATGATTTTCCTAAATGTATTTCGTTTTTGTAAAAAAAAAAATTCTATCGAGAAAAATAATCTTTTACATTGATAAATTAAAGCCGGCTGACGTGAATTGCAGAATATTATCAGTCGTATACTGTAGGCACTAAGTGTGAATTATTAGAAGTCATGAAAGTAATGATATAAAAAATAATAAATATTTAATGAATTGCAATGAAATTTTTCACTGTGTTTCATTTAACATCTTGCCTTACATTAATGTAAATTTACATTGTTTTACATATTAAACTTACGTTAAAAAATGTTACTTTGATATTTTTCCATATCATATTAACATTGAAACATGTAAATTTACATTGTTTTACATATTAAACTTACGTTAAAAATGTTAATTTGATATCTTTTCATATCATATTAACATTGATACATGTAAATTTACATTGTTTTACATATTAAACTTACGTTAAAAAATGTTAATTTGATAATTTTTCATCTCAATAGTACCTTATTGTATTATTATTTATACGTTCTTAATGTCTTTTCTACATTATAAAAATGTTGATATTACGTTGGTAATCATAATGTAAAATTAACGTTGGCATATTATCAAAGATAACGTTTTGTAACGTTGGACGACTTTCGTAGAGGAAAAACGTAATTTTTACGGCGTTTTCACGTACTTTTTTCGTTCGGTGTGCTAGCTTAAGCCTTAAGTTAGCAGAGCATCGATTTTTGGGAAAAGTTGAAGAGCAGATTTTTTGGGATTAGAGCACTTAATTAGCACATAATGAGCACATAATTTTCCACATGTTACTTTTATGTTCTGCTAACATTGCTCTGCTAGCTTTAGGGACCTAGATCTTTAATCCGGTGAATAGAGGCGTTCGATCGGATAAGCAAAGCTGGAGATTTTTCGTAAAATACAAAAATGGTGTTTTCTCACTTTTTTAAAAACGATAACTTTGCAAAATCTCAAAACCTATATCGAATTTTTGATTTTTCTCTTCAGAATCGAAATCTGCACGTTTTTTCTCGTAGTTAATTTGTACCGAGTTTACGGCTATCAATGTTTTTATATAATCTGCTGCACCCTGAATGCATATGGTTTTTTAAATTTTTACAAGTTCTAAAATTTATCCAATTCGAGTGAAATTTTGCACAGCTTATTTTTAGAGCAAAATCTATCATATTCCACCCGGCGAACGCAATGTTTACAAAAAAAAGTTGATCTAAGGAACAGCTTAATGTACAAAGTACATTTACAAATACTAGAGTTCGCCCAGTGTTGAAATTCAACCACAAAAGCTTATCTTATTTTCCTAACTTTTTGCTTTTTTTAAATTTGCCATTATTTTCATATTTTTTTATATTTTTGGTTTCTATACATTCCTGTTCATTTTGCCTTTTCCTCCCTCTTTACACCATTCAGTATAGTTTCAATGTTGATAATTATTTATTCTTCTTAGGTAGTCTTCATACGTATTTCTTTCCTTTCCTTTTATTTCCTTTCCTGTCCTTTCATCTCATTTTATTTCTTTTGCTTTTCTTTCCTTCCCTTCCCTTTTCTTTCCTTTCCTTTTCTTCCCTCTCTTTTCTTTTCCTTTTCTCTTCTTTCATTTCATTTTATTTTCCTTCTTTCTTTCTCTCTTTTCTGTTATTTTCTTTTATTTTCCTTTCTTTTATTTTCCTATCTGACCTTTCTTTCCATTTCCATTACATTCCTTTTATTTTTCTTTAATTTTCTTTCATTTCCTTTGCTTTAGTTTCGTTTCCCTTAGTTTCCTCTCATTTTATAAATTTTTTTTTTCATATTATTTCTTTTCTTTTATTTATTTTCTTACCTTTATTTTCTTTCACTTTTTTCCTTACCTTTCCTTCCCTTACCTTTCCTTTTCCTACCTTTCCTTTCCGGCCGATTCCTTACTTTCTTTTTTTCCTTTCCGTAACTCCCTTAGTTTTATTTCTTTTCCCTTCATTTCCTTTACTTATTTTTTTAGCTTTTCATTACCTTTCTTTCTTTTATTTTTAATTATTTTTATTTTCATTTATTTTCCGTACCTTCCTCCTCGCTACCTTTTCTTTCCTTTCTTTTTCTCTTCTTTCCTTTCTTTGTCTTTCTCTATTTGCGTCTCTTTTCTACTCATTTACCTACATTACATTTCCTTTCTTCCCTTCCTTTTTTCTTTTCCATTCATTTCCTTTCCCTACCTTTATTTGCCTTTGATTTTTCTCTCATATTTTCCGTTCCTCACCTTAACTTACCTTTATTTTCCTTTTATCCATTCCTTTCCCATTCTTTCCTTTCATTTATTATATACTTTTATTTATTTCATTTTGTTTTATTATACCTTTCATGAACATGAAATGGTATTATAACTTTGGTCCGATGTTTGTAAATATGAGAAGAAGAAGAGATAGACCCATCAATAAGTATACCGAAATGATCAGGATGACGAAATGAGTTGATTTAGCCATGTCCGTCTGTCCGTCTGTCCGTCTGTCTGTTTGAACGCAAACTAGTCCCTCAATTTTTGAGATATCTGGCTGAAATTTTGTATGTGGCCACCATTTTGTAATATAGGAATCATTTGTCGGAACTGACAAGATCGGACCAGTATAACATATAGCCCCCATACAACCGATTGTTCAGATATAAGGTTTTTTGGCCAAAACTTCCGCAATTAAAAAGTTAGGCACGTAAAATTTTGCAACTCGAGTAATTTCTATTTATGTAGTGTATATAGTGAAAATCAACGAGATCGGGCAAATGTAACATATAGCCCCCATACAACCGATTGTTCAGATATAAGAATTTTTGGCCAAAACTTCTGCAATTAAAAAGTTAGGAACGTAAAATTTTGCAACTCGAGTACTTTCTATTTATGTAGTGTATATAGTGAAAATCAACAAAATCGGGCAAATGTAACATATAGCCCCCATACAACCGATTGTTCAGATATAAGGTTTTTTGGCCAAAACTTCTGCAATTAAAAAGTTAGGACCATAAAATTTTGCAACTCGAGTACTTTCTATTTATGTAGTGTATATAGTGAAAATCAACAAGATCGGGCAAATGTAACATATAGCCCCCATACAACCGATTGTTCAGATATAAGGTTTTTTGACCAAAACTTCTGCAATTAAAAAGTTAGGACCGTAAAATTTTGCAACTCGAGTACTTTCTATTTATGTAGTGTATATAGTGAAAATCAACAAGATCGGGCAAATGTAACATATAGCCCCCATACAACCGATTGTTCAGATATAAGGTTTTTTGGCCAAAACTTCTGCAATTAAAAAGTTAGGACCGTAAAATTTTGCAACTCGAGTACTTTCTATTTATGTAGTGTATATAGTGAAAATCAACAAGATCGGGCAAATGTAACATATAGCCCCCATACAACCGATTGTTCAGATATAAGGTTTCTTGGCCAAAACTTCTGCAATTAAAAAGTTAGGAACGTAAAATTTTGCATCTCGAGTACTTTCTATTTATGTAGTGTATATAGTGAAAATCAACAAGATCGGGCAAATGTAACATATAGCCCCCATACAACCGATTGTTCAGATATAAGGTTTTTTGGCCAAAACTTCTGCAATTAAAAAGTTAGGACCGTAAAATTTTGCAACTCGAGTACTTTCTATTTATGTAGTGTATATAGTGAAAATCAAGAAGATCGGGTAAATATAACATATAGCCCCCATACAACCGATTGTTCAGATATAAGGTTTTTTGGCCAAAACTTCTGCAATTAAAAAGTTAGGACCGTAAAATTTTGCAACTCGAGTACTTTCTATTTATGTAGTGTATATAGTGAAAATCAACAAGATCGGGCAAATGTAACATATAGCCCCCATACAACCGATTGTTCAGATATAAGGTTTCTTGGCCAAAACTTCTGCAATTAAAAAGTTAGGAACGTAAAATTTTGCATCTCGAGTACTTTCTATTTATGTAGTGTATATAGTGAAAATCAACAAGATCGGGCAAATGTAACATATAGCCCCCATACAACCGATTGTTCAGATATAAGGTTTTTTGGCCAAAACTTCTGCAATTAAAAAGTTAGGACCGTAAAATTTTGCAACTCGAGTACTTTCTATTTATGTAGTGTATATAGTGAAAATCAACAAGATCGGGCAAATGTAACATATAGCCCCCATACAACCGATTGTTCAGATATAAGGTTTTTTGGCCAAAACTTCTGCAATTAAAAAGTTAGGAACATAAAATTTTGCAACTTGAGTACTTTCAATTTATGTAGTGTGTAGAGGAAAATCAAGAAGATCGGGTAAATATAACATATAGCCCCATACAGCCGGTTGTTCCGATATAAGGTTTTTTGGCCAATACTTCCGCATTTAAAAAGTTAGGAACGTAAAATATTGCACCTTTAGTACTTTCTACATATGTAATGTGTATAGTGTAAGTCAGTACAATTGAACACGTATAATATAAACCTAACCTAGCCTCCATACAATCGATTGTTCCGATAACTCGGATCCTATTATTTTGTAAGTTTTTTTAAATTATAACAAAGATGTGTAATGTGTATAGTAAATATAGTTAAATTGACACAGGCTGTACTGGGGATCGAACAGTGAAAATCGTGACGCTTATTCATGAAAGGTATATAGCCTTCGGCACAGCCGAAGACAGCTTTCCTTACTTGTTTTTATTTATTTTATATTCTTTCCTTTCCTTTTATTTCCAACAAATTTCTTCTTTTACTTTCACCCACTTTTCTATTTCTTATTTTACTTTTTTTAGTTTTATCAATTTTCCTTTTTATTTTATTTCACTAAATCTAGCCACGAAGGGCTTTGTGCTTTTTTTTCAAAACATCATGTCTGAGCAACCATTTGCTTCTCTGAATACCCACGCACAGATTTTGTTTTTGTAAACACTGTTTGTACCTACGCTCAATAAAGTCGACAGGCTGGCTCATGTTTATTATTGCTGCCAACAAAACAACTGACACTCGGACTTTCCCCAACTGCAATGAATGCAAGCACAACAATGCAAGTGTACCTACATACACACATACATAACAGCGGCTCTATAAAGTGAATGCGTATTTAGCACTTGTTGTGGTGTGACTTGCAAATCATATTATAATTAATTTTATTTAATTTTTGGTTTGTTGTCGCACACCTTCGGCGAGATCTATCGATACATATCAAATTTTATATACCTTAGAATTGTGGTTATTGCAAAAAAGGGAGAAAACTTTTAGGCATTGCGCATTTATATATAATAGATAATAGATAGATATACAAAAATAAAAAAAAAAAACCAAAAAATACGGTTTTATTTTTTTTCGTGCGTGTTTAGAGCGTGTCGTATTTTAATTTTAATTTTTCCCCGTGCGTATTAGTGCGTTTTTTCGAAAATCTGTTTCGTGGGCGTGTCGTGTCGTGTTGCGAAAATCATGCACGCGCCCACCTCTAGTACAGTTATTAAGTTGGTACTTAAGGATACAAATTAGTAAGAACTTAGCAAAAATTAAGAAAAAAGTTTTGATTTTTTTCAAAAATATAAAACTGTTTTGGGTAAATGTAAAAGCCCAGTCGGGACTTTTGTAGTCTGTCTAACAAAAAAATAACTTTAAGTCAATCTTTACAGATGGGTCTATAGCTAGCCCTAAAGTCATGCAGAAATCAAACAGTGGGAAATGATGTCATGCAGAAAGAAACCAGTTCAGAAAAAATCTTAACTTTTTGCTTTTTTTTTTAGGCTGACTTTGAGCTAACTACAATGTCATGCAGAAGTGATGTATTAGTTGATAAAATTTATCACCTTTTATACATTTTACTAGGCCGACTTTTAGCTAGCCATAAAGTCATGCAGAAATCAATCAGCTTATACTTTGCTTTGTTATACCCAGCGTACTAGTACTAGTACAAGGGTATATTAATTTTGTTCACATGAGGGTAGTATGTAACGGCACAAAATAATCGAGATAGACATAGAGTTCCATATATGAAAGTTCTTAGGCTGAAAAGAGGAGTTCAATAAGCCGTCCGTCCGTCTGTGTACACGATAACTTGAGTAAAAATTGAGATATTTGCATTAAATTTTGTATACAGGTTAATTTCTGGACAAGGAAGGTTGCTGTTGAAAATGGGCGATATCGGATGATAACGCCCCCTTTTTTGATATCGAAAATTTCGAAAATCACACAAATTGGCATATCTCGGCAGCTGAAATGACTAAAATGATATAATGTTCATTCTTTTATGATTTTTTCAAAAAAAATTTATAGTGGGCGTGGCACCGCCCACTTTTAAAGGGGGCATTTTTGAAAATTCTACTGGGCGTAACTTTTAAACTGATTACGATAGAGCTATGGAATTTGGCACAAAGCATACTAGTATCGTTGGGAGTATACCTGATGATATTGGATAAAACGCCCTGCAACCACGCCCACTTTCGATATCGAAAATTTCTAAAATCACCTAAATTGAAATAATTCGGTAACGGAAATGGCTAACATGATATAATTTTATAGGTGAATCCCCCTGATTATTATAAAATGATTTTCTTACAAATTTTGTAAAGGGGGGCGGGGCCCCGCCCACTTTTAAGGGAGGCATTTTTGAAAATTCGACTGTTCGTAACTTTTAAACTGATTAGGGTAGAACGATGATATTTGGCACAAAGCATACTAGTATCGTTGGGTGTATACCTAATGAAACTGGAAAAAATCGCTCTCCAACCACGCCCACTTTCGATATCGAAAATTTCACATAAATTGACATTTGTACTTCGGTAACGGAAATGGCTAAAATGAAATAGTTTGGTAGGATGAACCCCCTAGTCATTCTATTATGATTTTTTGATAAATTTTTAAAAGTAGGCGTGGCACTCCACTTTTCAGGGAGGCGTATTTGAAAATGTCACGGGTCATAACTTTTAAACTGATTACGGTAGAACGATGAAATTGGTACAAGGTTTACTAGCATAGGGAGCATACCTGATGTAATTGGACGAAATCGCTTTCCGACCACGCCCACTTTCGATATGGGACATTTCGAAAATCACATTAATTGACATAATTCGGTAAGGTAAATAGCTAAGATAGTAAAAACTTTAGGTAAATTTTCCTAGGGCCTATATCATTGTTATCCTGTTCTGGAAATTAATTAAAAAAATTAATTATTAAATTACTAGCAATGATAGACCTCTAGACTTAAATTTAAAAATCTGAAAAAATTACAATAATTTCTTTTCACCTTTCTTAAAAAGAAAATGAATATAATTTTTGAAAAAAACGAAATTTTGAATTTTTGGCCCAGTCTAATACATACATATAATTCTTTGATATTGATACTTACATATGATTAATTCACAAAGGCCCAATTGACACATTTTTCGATAATGACTTTTTTACTTATATAAGTATAATATAATAAAATACACACTCACAACAAATTTCAAGGAGTTACTAACAGTAATAACGGAGATATTCCAAATTTACAAAGCTATATTTGCATGCGTTCAATGTAAAAACATTTTTTGCTTCTCCTGTAAATTTTGTATACCTTTCATGAACATGAAATGGTATTATAACTTTGGTCCGATGTTTGTAAGTATGAGAAGAAGAAGAGATAGACCCATCAATAAGTATACCGAAATGATCAGGATGACGAGATGAGTTGATTTAGCCATGTCCGTCTGTCTGTCTGTCTGTTTGAACGCAAACTAGTCCCTCAGTTTTTGAGATATTTGGCTGAAATTTTGTATGCGGCCACCATTTTCCAATATAGGAATCATTTGTCGGAACCAGCAAGATGGGACCGATATTACATATAGCTCCCGTACAACCGATTATTCCGATAAACGGATTTTGGGCTATAACTCCTGTAATTAAACACGTAGAAACGTGAAATTTTGGAATCATCGCTATTTTTATATGTAAAATATCGATGTTGAAAATCATTGAGATGGGATAAATATTTCACATAGCCCCCATACAATCGATTGTTTCGATAAACGGATTTTGGGCTATAACTCCTGTAATTAAAGAGGAAGGAACGTGAAATTTTGTAAGTGTTGCTATTTTTATATATGAAATATCGATGTTGAAAATCATTGAGATGGTATATATATTTCACATAGCTCCCATACAATCGATTATTCCGATAAACGGATTTTGGCCTATAACTCCTGTAATTAAACACGTAGGAACGTGAAATTTTGGAGGTATCACTATTTTTATATGTGAAATATCGATGTGGAAAATCATCGAGATGGGATAAATATTTCACATAGCCCCCATACAATCGATTGTTCCGATAAACGGATTTTGGTAGATAACTCCTGTAATTATATAGTAAGGAACGTGAAATTTCGTAACTATTGCTATTTTAGAATGTGGAATGTTGATGTTAAAAATCAATGAGATTGGACCAATATAACACATCGCCCCCATATAATCGATAGTTCCGATAATTTCGGTATGAGCGGAAGTTAAATTCACACAGGCTGTACTGGGATCAAACAGTGAAAATCGTTACGCTTATTCATGAAAGGTATTTAGCCTTCGGCACAGCCGAAGACAGCTTTCCTTACTTGTTTTTATGTCAGTTAGGGCCTTTGTGAATTAAGGTGACGATATATTAAATAAATGTGGAAAAGTTCCGACATGCATGCATGTGCAAAAAATGTGTTAATATATTAATAAAAAAAAAGCCGTTGAAAGATATCCGACTATAAGCTAAACTAAAGTAGATGATTTTAAGTAGCCACCTATGCAAAAGCCATTTTGAAGTAGTGAGCTAAAAGAGATATAGGTAACCTTCGTCGGTTTCAAACAAGTTGACTTTTAGTTAGCTGAGAATCAAGCAGAAATAAGCACTACTGACTACCTCCTAGGCCATCGCCATGTAAAAATAGCCAGCCTGCTCCATACGAAGTAGTTAGCTTTTCAAATCGTACTGGGTGCGATATAGTCAACTTAAAATGCATTTGTGGTTAGCCAAATTCCCGACTGGGAGCTAAGCACCTAAAATTACACAATCCAATAAATGGAAATAAGCGGTAGTGTGCTCGGCCTACTATACGAATATTCGGGGATCTCACCCCAGTAAAATCAACATAAAAATATCCTTTACTAGGCACTGGTTCAGCAAACTCTCCAAGTGTATTTCTTCAAAATGCATATACGCTTTGCAGATGCCCAGAGGCGTAGATAGGGAGGGGATATAGAGGATCAATACCCCCATAGGGCATCAATCCCCGCCCCCCCCCCCCCCCCCCCCCTGAGAAATTTATCTTATGCAGTATATCATTCTAAAATTAGAAAGAAAACAATCTTTTAATGATACTTATGAACAGTGCTGCCAATTTAGCGGTTTTACCGCCAGATCTGGCGTGGTTGAAATCCATTTAACGGGAGGAAATTCCAAATTACGGTTAGCGGGAAATCTAGCATTTAAAAAAAGTTTAGCGGTTTCTGGCGGTTTTCCTCACACACAACTGCCAATATTTAAATTTAAATTTTCATAAGCATTCCTAAAAATTTAATCTGGCAAATTTCTTACTTGCTATTGGGAATACAGCTTTTGGTTCGAAGAAGTATGACAGCTGCAGCATGTATTACACTGGTCAACAACATTAATTTTGTATATGGGTCGTGCATATATTTTTGTACCCAGCGTACTAATACTAGTACAAGGGTATATTAATTTTGTTCACATAACGGTAGTACGTAACGGCACAAAATAATCGAGATAGATATAGAGTTCTACATATGAAAGTTCTTAGGTTGAAAAGAGGAGTTCATTAAGCCATGTCCATGTCCCCCTGGTCATTCTCTTATGATTTTTTCATAAATTTTTTAAAGCGGGTGTGGCTCCGCCCACTTTTAAGGGAGGCATTTTTGAAAATTTGACTGGTCGTAACTTTTAAACTAATTACGATAGAACGATGGAATTTTGCCCAAAGCATACTAGTATCGTTGGGAGTATACCGGATAAAATCGCCCTCCAACCACGCCCACTTTCGATATCGAAAATTTCTAAAATCACCTAAATTGACATATTTCGGTAACGGAAATGGCTAAAATGATATAGTTTGGTAGGATGAACCCCCCATTCATTCTATTATGATTTTTTGATAAATGGTTAGATGTGGGCATGGCAACGCCCACCTTTAAATTAGGCATTTTGGAATATTCGACTGGTCAAAATTTTTAAACTGATTGCTTCAGACTCATGAAATTTGGTACAACATATACTAGCAATATAGGTGATGAAAGTGGACGAGATCGCTTCCCGACCACTCCCAATTTCGATATGGAAAATTTCGAAAATCACATAATTTGACATAATTCGGTAAGGTAAATAGCTAAGATCAGGGACCGCGACTTTTATTCCTTTTAAAATAAAAGTCCAGAGAAAAAAGTTATTTCTGGACTTTTACTCTTATTCTTATTTTTCCTCGCCAGCAATAAATGTTATTTTTGTCCTTTTATTTTTTAAGGACAGAATAAAAGTCCTCTCAAATATCTTCCTCTTTCATATGATACCAAATTTATTCAATTTGGACAAGCGGTTCGGAAGATATTTGAGAGGACTTTTATACTGTCCTTAAAAAATAAAAGGACAAAGATAACTTTTATTGCTGGCGAGAAAAAAATAAAAATCCGGATTTTTAAGTTATTATCGGACTTTTTTCAAAAAAGCCATGAAAATAATTTGCGGCCAGGATTTTGATCCTGGAAGTCCTGGGATGACAAACAACTTAATAATTTTCTTCAGGGACAATATCAAGGACTGAAACCGAAACCGAAACCGTAACCGTAACCGATTAAAACCGATTCATTTTTCAAAACCGAAACCGAAACCGTAACCGTTATTTTGATCTGGAAAAGACCGAAACCGAAACCGTTTCAAATGCCGGAACCGGTTCCAAACAGTGGCGTGCCTATGAGCCCATTGTCCATTCGCATAACATGGCCCAGCCAGCGGAGTCTTTGGGCTTTAATTCGCTGGACTATGGTCAGATCTGCGTAGAGCTCGTACAGCTCATCGTTAAATTTCCTTCTATACTCGCCGTTGGCATCACGGGAAGGACCATAAATCTTCCGGAGAACTTTTCTCTCAAATACTCCAAGGGCCATCTCATCTTCTCTTGACATTGTCCATGAATCTGAGCCATACATCAGGACAGGTATGATGAGAGACTTATAGAGCGTGATCTTTGTTCTTCGAGAGAGGACTTTACTTCTCAATTGCCTACTCAGTCCAAAGTAGCACTTGTTGGCAAGAGTGATTCTCCGCTGGATTTCTAGACTGATATTATTTTCGGTGTTAATACTGGTTCCCAAATAGACGAAGTCTCTCAAAAATTATTGGCGCATATTTTAAAGTAGAAAAACAGAATTCAATAGTGGTAGGTGCTGTAATTTTTTTTTATTTGCCAGGCACTATAAAACGTAAAAAATATATTTAAGATTTCTTAGCTTTTGCAATGTACCTAAATGGGAAATAGTGCAAATAAAACGTTTCCCTTGGATTGGAAAAGCTTACAAAATCTGCCAACAATAACATTTTAGCGGAACCTAAAATATCCTGAACTCTTCTTTGTCTGAAATGTTCTCTGGCAGCAGTAAGTGCTTTCGTTGCGGTTATAAAGACTGGGGCTTGCCTTGGTTGATACTCGTAGGCACGCCACTGGTTCCAAACGGTTTTGAATTTTTTCAATACCTTACTTCTGTGAGTGGGCACATAGGTACTTCCTTTTACAAGCAGGTACCCTGAAAGTTTTCATGGAAGATTGTCGAGCCACGTTTTGACATCAGTATCAAAATTCTGAAAGAGGAAGTTTGACTATAGTTGAATGAAGCGATCGAAACAAATTTACGAGATCCGAAAAAGAAATGTTCAGGCTTGTCTCGGGAAGCGCCACTAATTTTAATGTTTTTAACGATTTATACATTTCATTTGGCTTCCATTTTAATAAAAAAGTAGAGTTAACTTTAGGAAATTTGTTTTGCAGAAATTTTATCCATGCATAGCGTTAATAAATGTATTATTATATTGGAGAAATCCCATCATGGCCGCAGGAAAAAAGTTATGAAAATTCAGACCTATTTCGTAGCTACATAGGTACATGAGTATTTTAGTAGTAAAATTTTTGTTTTCCTGTTTTTATTTGGAACCGAAACCGGAACGAAACCGTAACCGAAACCGAAATAAATTTTGAAGAACGAAACCGGAACCGAAACCGAAACACGTTGCAAAAACCGAAACCGAAACCGGAACGTTATTTTAATCGGTTTCAGACCTTGCAATATCTAACCCCGGACTTTTATCAGATGAAAAAAAAAATAACTTTTATTTTCCGTCCCTGACTAAGATAGTAAACATTTTAGGTAAATCCTCCTAGGGCCTATATCATTGTTATCCCGTTCTGAAAATTACCGCTGGGTATTTAATGTTCGGTTCACCCGAACTTAGACTTCCTTACTTATTTTTATTGCTTTTGCACCCAGAAATAAAAATATGAACATAAAAAAGTTTTGGATTTGGGTTTGTTCGAAAAAAATGAGAAAAATTAAAAGCATGAAAATTCATCAAAATTTGACATAGATTTGATTTATTCTAGTATAGTAGAAATCAATTTAAGATTTATTCTTATAAATTCAGTTTTAGAATACAGTTTAAATGTTCAAAAATGCTTTTTCCTCCTTTTCCTGCCATATTCGGTAACATTTTGTCTTATTAACGTCCAAATATAGTCCCCCATCATGCTTTCCGTGTTCTTTTGAATAAGCTCCCATATTATCTTTGAATTTATCCAGATGTGAATGTAACATGTGCATCTTTAGCGACATTCTACATCCGATGGCGGAAAAATTCGTAATGATGCCAGTTATCAGCTCATCATAATTTGCATCCCTATCATTCCCAAGAAAGCCATGAACTACTGCTTCGCTACAGTGGTGCTAAGAACAAAATGTTCGCGTCAGTAGCTTAACCGGTTTTTTTAAGATGAGTATGTTATGCTTTAAGTCAAGGTCTGAAACCGATTAAAATAACGTTCCGGTTTCGGTTTCGGTTTTTGCAACGTGTTTCGGTTTCGGTCCCGGTTTCGTTCTTCAAAATTTATTTCGGTTTCGGTTACGGTTTCGTTCCGGTTTCGGTTCCAAATAAAAACAGGAAAACAAAAATTTTACTACTAAAATACTCATGTACCTATGTAGCTACGAAATAGGTCTGAATTTTCATAACTTTTTTATGCGGCCATGATGGGATTTATCCAATATAATAATACATTTATTAACGCTATGCATGGATGAAATTTCTGCAAAACAAATTCCTAAAGTTAACTCTACTTTTTTATTAAAATGGAAGCCAAATGAAATGTATAAATCGTTAAAAACATTAAAATTAGTGGCGCTTTCCGAGACAAGCCTGAACATTTATTTTTCGGATCTCGTAAATTTGTTTCGGTCGCTTCATTCAACTATAGTCAAACTTCCTCTTTCAGAATTTTGATACTGATGTCAAAACGTGGCTCGACAATCTTCCATGAAAACTTTCAGGGTACCTGCTTGTAAAAGGAAGTACCTATGTGCCCACTCACAGAAGTAAGGTATTGAAAAAATTCAAAACCGTTTGGAACCGGTTCCGGCATTTGAAACGGTTTCGGTTTCGGTCTTTTCCAGATCAAAATAACGGTTACGGTTTCGGTTTCGGTTTTGAAAAATGAATCGGTTTTAATCGGTTACGGTTACGGTTTCGGTTTCGGTTTCAGTCCTTGCTTTAAGTAGACCTTTTTTCGATGCATCGCTGCATCATGTAGCTACCCGCCGTCCTCAATCGACCAAAATAGCGCGAAAGGACCTACATTAGCCTGGTGCAAAAATGCAAAATTTTCAAATCGCTATAATTGCATTTTTTTATAGAATTGAACATAGAATCCGAATATATAGGGCAAAACCCATGTACAAACAAAAATTTTTTTTTTGTTGACCTGTGTTATATGGCAGATTGTAAGGGAGAGAAGATCTTTACTACGGTAAAAATTGTTTCTTTTTTTTCGAAGGGATATGTAGAACTAGAGATTTATTCAGCAATACACTCAATCTCACTTCGTAAACAGCGATAATGTCGCTAACGAAACGGGACAATCGATAAGTTTCGTGATTTCGAGTTTCCTGTTCCGACAGAATAGCTGATAGACCCCTATAACGCATATGTCTGTACGCATATTAGTTTAGTTAGGTCCCATATTATTAAAAAAAAAAAAATTTCTGTAAAGAAATCCCAAAACTATGTGGCATATTCCTAGTAAAATAGGCACTGGAGTTAAAGCCAGATTTTTGACAGAATTTTCAAAGGCTTATCTGTCAAAAAAGATGTCAATAGCGATGTACTTTTTAAATTTGACTATGATTATGCTCCATGCATTTATTTTTCAGATTTGTTTTGCGGATTTTTGCGGGTTTCTCGCGGTATTTTGTAAAAATTTAGCGGTTTTTACTTGGTGGTAGTTGGCAGCACTGGTCATGGATTTGTGTCGCGACGCGCAGTGGGCTGAAATCTGAAAAAAGCGGTAAAAAATCAATAACTCATATAACTATAACTTCTTATATTTACCCACCCAAGGCAAATTCATTTACATTGTAATAGCAAAGCGAATTTCTGAATATTCGCCTCGAATGTCAAAGTGAAAAAGAATTTGAATCGACAACCATCGATTGTTTCTTTATTTCTTTCATATTCCAACATTCTTATGTACCTACACGGTAAGTAAAAAACGAGAAGAAGAAGAAGTCAGCTGTTCATTTGCGGCTACCATATAGTGAATTTGCCTTGACTCAGCGCTACCTTGAAGTTTTTCGATTTCAAAAATAAACTTCATTTGTCCCAATGCCGAATCCGACTTTTGCCCAATACTTTTTAAATTCAGCCCATTGTGCGACGCCACTTGACTACGTTAATATAAACAGTAATACCGCAATTCTGTAAGCTGTATCTAGTCACTAATAGAGACATTTCGTGGTCTATTTCAAATTTGATACAATTTGGTATTCAATAAGCTGCCTCACAGCTCTAGTCTCAAAAAAAAGAGTCTCTAATTTGTGCTCTGCTTGTAGACAGGTCACAAACGAAAATATTAAAGAATATTGGGTAAAAAATTGGAAAAATTAAAAGAAAAATTTTACTCACGGATTAAGAATATTTATATATTTAAAAAAAAATGTATTAAATTAAAAAAATTTAATTTTATTGTCCGCGAACCGGCACTTGAGTCTGTGACCTCTCGCGTGATAGTCCGGCGTCTTAACGCCTGGGATACTTGGACACCTACAGCACGAATGCCAAATGGATTACTTAAAATTTGGCCAATTTGTGTATTCACCGCACATTAATTACAGAATACCGAATTCATCTCAAGTCACAAAAATTGTACCTAATGAAATATCACAAATTTTGTGACTTGATATGAGACAGAATTACTGGTATAGGTTCAGTCTAACTCGTTGAGCGTCTGCGAACAGGGTTACCGAAATTGGGCATTTCGCACCAAATCTGGTCCAATAAATTTATTTTGGGCCGTTGGGGGCGTTTTGTAAGCGGACACAATTTGTTTATGTAGTAGTTACAAATTGCTACATCTGTTCAGTGTGAAGTTTTTTTAATGTTAATGAAACACAGCTCGAACTTTTATATAATACTAGAGTTTGCTCAGTGGTTGAAATTCAACCACAAAACCTTATTCTAATTTATTACGTTTTTTGAAGTCTCTTTCCTTTGAATTAACTATTTCTTCATTTTCTTTTCTATATTTTCCTTTTCACACTCTTCTCCCTTCTGCCTTTTACTCTCCATACCATTTAGTAACGTAGTCTCAATTTTATTTCGTATCCTTTCCTTTCCATTCCTATCCTCTCATTTCTTTTCCTTTTTATTCCATTCCTTTCCTTTTCTTTCCATTATTTCCTTTCCTTTATTTACCTTTTCTTTTTCTTTACTTTTCTTCCCTTTCCCTTTCTTCCCTTTTCTTTCCATTCCTTTCTTTCCCTCCCTTGTCTTTTATTTCCATTCCCTTTATATTTTTCCATTCCCTTTCCTGGCCTGCACTTTCCTTCGTTTCCTTGCTGACCTTTCCTTTCGTTTCTTCTTCTATCCTTTACACTCATGTACAGTCATTTCTTGTCCTTTCCTTTTCCTTAATTTCCTTTCTTCCCCTTTCTTTTCTTTCCTGGCATTGCCTTTCCCATCCTTTCCCTTTATTTCCTTTCGTTTCTTTTCCCTTCCTCTCCTTTCCTCACCCTTCCTTTCGTTTTCTTTCCTTTCCCTTTCTTTGCTTTCCTTTCCTTTCGTTTATTTTTTCTTTACTTCCATTACCTTACCTTTTCCTTCCGTTTATTTTCTTTCCTTCCCACACTTTTCCTTTTCCTGCTAGACTATTTTTTAATAAAGTTCATTATTTTATTTATTTTATTTTATTTTATTTATTTTATTTATGTGGCAATGAAAGGAACTGAGTGGCGCTCTATGATTCCAGCTGCACCACATCAAAGTGTGATCCATGAGGCAGCTGTGAAATCCATGAAATTCCATTTTGTGGGCCAGAAAACGCTGGCACAAGACCAGCTAGCAACGCTTTTGGCAGAGATTGAGGCTATATGATACAGCATTTTTGGAACCGATGGCAAGTTGACTTGACCGTTTGCAAGAACGAAAGATATGGCGCAGGGTGAGGGAATCTTAAAGTGGGGCAAATGGTTATAATCAAAGCAGAAAACTTTCAACCAGCCCAGTGGGCATTGAGGCGAATAGTCGAGCTGGTCCAAACTAGTTCCATCTGTTGTAGTGCAGACAAAAACAAGCAAACTAAGACGACCTGTACCAGAGGTTTGCGTATTACCCGTGGAAGCAGACATGGCGGAGCAGCAGTGAAGATAAAGTCTTCGGGCTAGATAATTACATCATTACATTTGTATTTATTTGTATTTAGTTTGGTTAGAAAACCATGAGTTTCTTCCTATAGCTGATTTTCTATATATTTCCTTTTATTTTATCTTTATTTTGCTTTACATTATTTGTATTACTTTTGTTTATAATTTGCTACCGTTGTTTTTTTTTTTAATTATATAAATTTACTTTTTATACCTTTCATGAACATGAAATGGTATTATAACTTTGGTCCGATGTTTGTAAATATGAGAAGAAGAAGAGATGGACCCATCAATAAGTATACCGAAATGATCAGGATGACAAGCTGAGTTGATTTAGCCATGCCCGTCTGTCCGTCTGTCCGTCTCTCTGTCTGTCTGTCTGTCTGTTTGAACGCAAACTAGTCCCTCAATTTTTGAGATAAAAAAAAAAAAAAAAAAAAAAAAAAAAATATTGCACCTTTAGTACTTTCTACATATGTAATGTGTATAGTGTAAGTCAGTACAATTGAACACGTATAATATATAGCCTCCATACAATCGATTGTTCCGGTAACTCGGAACCTATTATTTTGTAAGTTTTTTTAAATTATAACAAAGATGTGTAATGTGTATAGTAAATATAGTTAAATTGAAACAGGCTGTACTGGGGATCGAACAGTGAAAATCGTGACGCTTATTCATGAAAGGTATATAGCCTTCGGCACAGCCGAAGACAGCTTTCCTTACTTGTTTTAATATGGATATGTAAGTTATTTCTCTAATATTTCACAATATTTTTTAAGATTTGTTACAAAAACACCCCACCTAGTCACTTCTCTTCACTATTTGAACATGAATACTCACATGCTATTATTTTTGTAAACACTGTATGTATGATCAATCAAGTTTATGTACTTGCTTGCACAGTTGCCGCTTCAAATCAAAAAGGTGGACCAATAATTTTGAGAAAAAGGACCAAAACGAGAAATAGTGGACCAAACAGAATTTATTATTGTTTTAATTACTTAGTGGTTGGTGGTATCACAACGGGCCTTTCAAAACTGGCCTAAGTGTGCCTCTGCGGCAGCCACTTGAACCTATTACTTAGTATATAAAATAGCTGACCCTTTTTATATATCGTCGTCGCTTGCCAGAAAAATGAATGTACCGTTTTTTCGACCTTTAGTTAGTTGATAGCTCCAGCAGAGGAAGGCCTCGACTGAGATGGAAACAGCAAGGGGAGGATGACTTGAACTCCCTTGGGGTTTCCAATTGGCATCAGTTGTCGCTAAAAAGGAATAACTGGCGTGCTTTGATACGAAAAGGCCAAAATCGCATAGGCGGTTAAGCGTCAATAAATAACGCAAGCCAAGATTAGATGAGATTCGATTTTGAAAAGAGCATCTATCTCTGCCAAAAATTACTTTACATCAATTATATTTCACTTCTGATCTTAAAACTGGGAGTGGTTCCGCTCCTTTTATAGTTTTAATAATCAACTATATTCCTGGGAAAATTGGGATACCATAAGAGGTCACTACTAGGTAGGTCTAGATTGGATTTCACCCAAACTTGGAGCTCCCAAATTGTTTTATTTACTTCCTATTCTCGAGTTCCCGTTAACGGCCCTTTTAACAGGGGGATGAACTGGGTCTGGATTCTTCCCCATTTTCAAATAAATTAAAAATTCAAATTAGGCCAACCAAAAAAAAAAAAATTTTCCTCCCAAAATTCTGTATAGTTTTGTTTGAGTTTGAGTTTGGCATTGAGTATGTACTGATTATAGATAAGCTCAAAACATAGAAACCTAATGCCACGAAAATGGCGTGTTGATACTATTTACAAAGTTATATGTAAAAAATCATATACCTAATTACTTTTAAAAAGCCATTCGAGAGGGGAAAATGTTACGCTTATTTGAAACTCGCTAGTTTGCTCTTTGGTTATTTTTCTAAGTGTCAAGTGACAGTTCTCAAGTCAAGTCAAGTCAAGTCTATGATATTTATCTATAATGGCAGCTTTAGAGAATCCAGGCCCTGGCCTATACATACAAACCTGTTTTTAATCGTTCAAAAACGGCAACCGTGCTTGCTTGTGTTTGTTTTTGCTCTCAACAAAGCAAATCTTGCGCTCATAATCAGGTTCTCCTACGAAAACATCAATGCAAGTGATTATGCCTACACACACAACAGCGGCTCTATAGAGTGAATACGTGTTTAGCATTTGTATTGGTGCAACTTTCAAATAAATTTTTTCATATTATAATTAATTTTTGGTTTTTTGGGCCACACACTACTCGAGTATGCCTATCGATACATATACAATTTTTTATATCTTAGAATTGTTGCTATTGCAAAAAAGGGGAAAAACTTTTGAACATTGCGCTTTTATATATAAGATATTATATATACTATAATATATTATGTGGGCCAAATGAAAAAAAAAATTGGTTTTTTCAAAAATTATATTGGTTTTATTTTTCAGAAAGGTGAAAAAATTACGGTAAAAATTACAGATCTTAATATTAAATTCTAGAAGTCTATCATTGCTACTTTGATTTTACAGGCTTTACCTCATATTTTTTATAAAAACGACAAACCATTGTTGTAAAACACCATTTACTTAAACATATTTTGTAGGAAATCGAATCCCCTACAAAAGCTACATAGACTAAAATATTCCCAAACTAGCCATTTTCTAGTATTCTAGCCCAAAAAGTTAGCATAATAACGTGTAATTCATCACTCAAAATTTCTTGAGTGATAAATAAAAAGTCATTTTTATTCAAAAATTGCTTGAAATAAAAACAACTTATTAGGTTTGTTTACTGACCGAAAACAAGTTCAGAGCACGTTAGAGCAGAGCAGGGCAGCTGTCAAAATAGAAATAGAGCAACTCAGAGCAGAAATGCCATGAAACACTTGAATCTCGATAGTTTCCTTTTATTTGGTTTTTTGTTTAAATCTTCAAAATTAATGCACATTCATGTATACAGCGGCCGCCGTGGTGTAGCGGTTAAGTGTTCGGCCTTCTACACCAAGTCGTGGCGGTTCGATGCTTGGCAAAAGTAACATCAAAAATTATTTAGAAAAATAATTTTTCTAAACGGGGTCGCCCCTCGGCAGTAGTTTGGCAAACTCTCCGGGTGTATTTCTGCCATGAGAAGCTTCTCAGCAAAAAATTCATTTGCTTTGCAAGTGCCGTTCGGAGTCGGCAAAAAAACTGTAGGTCCCGCCAACTTTTAGGAAAAACTCAAAAAGCAACACACCACAAGTTGGAAAGAGAAGCTCGGGAAAAATCTCGTTAGAGATTATGATAACCTGTTGGTATATCACCGCCATTAGTTTTTTTTTTCACGTATACAAAAACATTGATTCTCTTGCAAGCTAATTTTTTGGAAGTTTTCAAAAATGTATTTTTTCCTGACTGACAATTGCTTCTCTGCTGTAACTTACTCCATAAAAAAGCTAGAGCAGAAATTTGTGATCTGGATTACTCTAGTTTTTTTTGAGCGTACTCATGAAACAAAAGATAGAGCAACCTAGAGCAAGAAAAGTGTTCGTTAAACACAATTTTGTGAAATATCTCAATCTGGAACGTAAAATTTTGCAACTCGAGTAATTTCTATTTATGTAGTGTATATAGTGAAAATCAACGAGATCGGGCAAATGTAACATATAGCCCCCATACAACCGATTGTTCAGATATAAGAATTTTTGGCCAAAACTTCTGCAATTAAAAAGTTAGGAACGTAAAATTTTGCAACTCGAGTACTTTCTATTTATGTATGTAGTGTATATAGTGAAAATCAACAAGATCGGGCAAATGTAACATATAGCCCCCATACAACCGATTGTTCAGATATAAGGTTTTTTGGCCAAAACTTCTGCAATTAAAAAGTTAGGACAGTAAAATTTTGCAACTCGAGTACTTTCTATTTATGTAGTGTATATAGTGAAAATCAACAAGATCGGGCATATGTAACATATAGCCCCCATACAACCGATTGTTCAGATATAAGGTTTTTTGACCAAAACTTCTGCAATTAAAAAGTTAGGAACGTAAAATTTTGCAACTCGAGTACTTTCTATTTATGTAGTGTATATAGTGAAAATCAACCAGATCGGGCAAATGTAACATATAGCCCCCATACAACCGATTGTTCAGATATAAGGTTTCTTGGCCAAAACTTCTGTAATTAAAAAGTTAGGAACGTAAAATTTTGCATCTCGAGTACTTTCTATTTATGTAGTGTATATAGTGAAAATCAACAAGATCGGGCAAATGAAACATATAGCCCCCATACAACCGATTGTTCAGATATAAGGTTTTTTGGCCAAAACTTCTGCAATTAAAAAGTTAGGAACATAAAATTTTGCAACTTGAGTACTTTCAATTTATGTAGTGTGTAGAGGAAAATCAAGAAGATTGGGTAAATATAACATATAGCCCCATACAACCGGTTGTTCCGATATAAGGTTTTTTGGCCAATACTTCCGCACGTAAAATATTGCACCTTTAGTACTTTCTACATATGTAATGTGTATAGTGTAAGTCAGTACAATTGAACACGTATAATATATAGCCTCCATACAATCGATTGTTCCGATAACTCGGATCCTATTATTTTACTTTACTTTTCCTTCAACTACAAACGACAAAATTGATTGTAGTGAAATTTTTTTTTTGTAGCTTTTATAGTTACTCCGAAAATACAATATATTGTGCAGAAACCAAGCAAATGAAGTAGTTTCTTATCCGAAAAAAAAAAAAAGCTCCGAAGGTGATAACAGGAAGCAAGTAAATTTGTATATGGCGAGCTTTTTGAAGCTATTTCCTTCCTTTCATGTGAACCACAGGGTGTATATTTCCGATTTTTTGGTTCTTGTACATGGGGAGCGGAAATGTTTGTATGTATATGAAGTTTTATTTGTGGATTGAATCCAATGTATATATTTATACGTTAATTTTGTAATTATAGGTATTAGAAAGAATTGAATGCAAAATTTTATACAGCGGAATGGTAATTCACTGACTAGTTTCCATGCGACCAAGCATTTAGACGTAGTGTTTTATCCGGTCTGGCTGGCAACGAACCTACCAGACTGCATTGGCATTGCGTTCTCTTAACGCTTTGAGCCATGTGCCCTGCATGCAATCTTCGGAGCAAAAACAAATTTTTTTTCTGATAAAAAACTACAAACGATTTAAAACATATTTCAACAAAAAAAAAACCAAAATTTACTTCATTTGCTTGGTTTCTGCACAATATATTGTATCTTCGGAGTAACTATAAAAGCCACAAAAAAAAAATTTCACTACAATCAATTTTGTCGTTCCCTCGTGAAGGGTTGACACCTTGCCGCGGTACGAGGGCTTAAGTCGATAGCCACAGGGTTGCGCTGCCCTTGTGATCATAGCGCCGCCGGTACTACATCACGAGAGAAGCCAAGCCTCTCTGGCGCGACGACTAAGATCTTCCCCCTCCCAATCCAGGGTGTTATGCGACCACGTGCCCATTGGACGTTTGCAGCCGGGAGGCAAATCGTGGCTGTAATCGAACGGAGCCTCTCTGATACCGGGCCGCCTCGGAGAGTAACTATGGCCTTACCGCGGCATGGGGCTCCGCCGCGGCGGACGACACATTCCCCATACTCTTCCTTTGACCCTAAACTGGCCTTGCCCGGCAAGGGGTCGTACGAACAAGATGAAAAAAAGTAATAAAAACCTTAAAACTAATGATACAACCATGTATACTGCCCAGCAGAGGAGGAAAATGCTGGAGCAAGCGAGAACGCAACGTCGGAGGACAAACTCCATTTCTTTATCAGCCGAGAGATCGACAGCGATGGCAACTACGAGTCGATCAGCTCTGGATAATAAGGGAGCAATCCCCAAAGTAAGTACCGGTACAAACACGGTGAAGCCAACAACGGCTGATGCTAGAGCCCTAGTAAGTGCCGGTACCGAAACCAAGTCTTTAACGTCTGTGGCAGTGGTCTCACGACCTGGCCCCAGAGATCCAAATAAGGGAACGACCGCGATGGCAACTACGGGTCGAAATTTACCCCAAAAGACATCTCCCAGTCGCTCTGAGTACTTGGACAAAAGAGCGGCCGCGAGGATACTGAAGAAATACGAGGGTATTTCACAAGAGACGCTATCGCCGAATGCTAGGAAGACGGTGGAGATGGCTGAAGCTATCTTACCGAACTTCCAAAGCGATTACGCGCCAAAGAAGGTTAATATAAATCCCTTCAAACGCCAGAGATCGGACGTGGATTTAAAACCTCACCCGAAGCGGCAGCAACACGCCCCCGTAATGGGTAAACTCAGCTTTGCTGAAGTGACTAAGGATAGGATCCTCATAGGCGTCATTGACCGAGGTAATGAAAACTGGGCCATCCCTAGGGACCAGTGGCGGTACGTCCGGAACGCTATCGGTAATGCCCTTCTCGACATTATGGATGAGTCTCCGGGTGCCACTCCGATGGGTTCTGATGCGGGATGGCACCAGGGCCGAATCGCTTGCGAGGATGCAAAAACTGTTGCACTGTACAAGGCAGCAGCTGCAAGACTAGGTGAGATCTACCAAGGGGCAAGAATCGAGGTTGTCGACTGGAAGGACATCCCGGCTCGGCCAAGGGCAAGAGCGTGGATTCCTGCTATCCCTGCTGAACCTGAGAGAATTCTCAGGATGCTGAGGATCATGAACCCGTCTCTGCCGACGCAGGACTGGGGTGTAAATCTGGTCGAGGACGCGATAGGGCCTGATAGGCAAGTGGTCCTCACCTTGAATAAGGAGGCACTCGAGCCCCTTAAACGGTGCAATGGAGGAGTGCACTACGGCATGGGTCAGATCGTGATCCACGTATACCGCGGCGATGCACAGCGCGCTGCTATTTCGGCTGCACCGGAGGACTCGGACATCGCAGTGCCGGAAGGGGAGTCGGAGATGTCCGACTCGGAAAGTATGGTATCTGCCACGTCAAATGGCGAAGGAGCAGTGAACAGCTCGGAGATGGGAGACAGCCTGCTGGACGGGGAGGACCTCAACGTCACAGTGATAGCAGCTAGTCCTGAGCGCACCACAATTGACACTGCCACAGTTAGTAGGATCTCTGCCACGCCAAACCGTGGTCTGAAGAAATCGTCGTTGAAAGATAAGCCTCCAGACGAGGTGGAACTCGACGATACGGCGGTGGCAGGGAAGTCTGAGCACTCTCATGTTGGTGGTGATTCAGATAAACCTGCACAAATGTAAAGCAGCCTCGGCTGCTTTAATCAGTCGTCTCTCTAAAGGCGACGTAGATGTGGTCCTCATCCAAGAACCCTGGGTCAACAGCTCAAGGATTTGCGGTTTGGGGACTAAGGGTTATAAGCTTATTCGAGCCAGCGAGGGGGGCAGGGTTAGAGCCTGTATTTTAGTTAAGTCTGAGCTGAATGCATTTCTCTTGCCCAACTATACCAATGGTGACGTTACAGCTGCCAGTTTAACAGTCGACAGTACCAGTCTGACGATGGCGTCGGTCTATATGCCCTACGACGCCGAAGAACCTCCGCCACAGAGGGAGGTAAAAAACCTGGTGGCAAATTTTTCCATGGGTCATCTTATTATCGGAACTGACGCCAATGCTCATCACGTCCAGTGGGGAAGCTCCGATATCAATGCTAGAGGAGAGTCGTTGTTTGACTATTTGTTAACAACTAACCTGGTAGTTTTCAACGTGGGTAACGAACCTACGTTTATTACTAAAACCCGTAGGGAGGTAATAGATCTCACTATTTGCAGCGAAGGCGCTTATGAGTGGGTCAGAAAATCGCGCGTTCTCGATGAGCACTCATTCTCCGACCACCGGTACGTAGAAATAGTTCTAGACTTTTCTGTTGAGCAGCCGGTTATGAAACGCAACCCACGTAACACTAACTGGCAGCTACACAATGAAATACTATCTAGGGACTTACCAGCACTGCCCCACAAGTCCCCTCATCAGTAGGGGAGTTGGAGTATCTGGTAAAGACCTTTACAACGGCGCTCTCGAATGCCTTAGAGCAGACTTGCCCAGTGCCAAAACCACGCGGTAAACATAGGCCGCATTGGTGGTCCTACGACCTGGACTCGCTCCGAAAATCATGTAGGACACAATTTAATAAGGCCAAGAGCCTTGGCACGGAGACTCAATGGCTCGAATATAAAGATAAACTCAGGGCTTACAAAAAAGCTCTGAGGCAGGCGAAGAGAGTATCGTGGAGAAATTTCTGCACTGGGGTCGAAAATGTCGACGATACAGCGAGACTTAGACGAGTGCTCTCAAAAACTCAAACAGCCACAAGCTATTTGCGCAAACCTGACGGATCCTGGACCAGCACGGAGAGGGAAACCCTAGAGCTGCTCTTGAATACGCACTACCCAGGGAAATTGCATGAGGAACCCGTAGCACCTACAACAAACCTGGCTGTATACATACCCATCACGGAGGAAAAGGTTAGGTGGGCGGTTAAAAGCTTCGAACATTTCAAGGCTGCCGGGCCAGACGGGATTATTCCCGCACAACTCATAAACACGCTGGAGACATCAGCCAAATGGCTGGTATTTCTCTATACAGCCTGCCTGGCTCTTAGCTACATTCCGTGCTCCTGGAGAAGTGCCACGGTAGTGTTTATTCCTAAGGCGGGGAAGGCGTCTCATTACGAGCCGAAGGACTACAGGCCGATCAGTCTCTCATCCTTTGTGCTCAAAACCTTCGAGAGGATAATAAATGACTACCTCTCCTCTACTATTGATAGCAACCTGATCTGTAGCTATCAGCATGCATACACCAAAGGGAAATCTACAGAAACTGCGCTTCACAGCCTAGTTTCTGTTATTGAAAAATCGCTGTATGAGAAGGAGTACTGTCTTGCGGCCTTTTGAGATATTGAAGGAGCCTTCAACAACATAAACCCTGATGCTATAAACACCGCTTTAACAAGTCTGGGCATAAGCAGGTCTCTTATTGGACTTATTGATCAACTGCTAAGGGGTAGACGAATAGTTTCATCACTGGGCTCGGTTGACTTATCACGCTATGTCACAAGGGGAACGCCTCAGGGTGGTGTTCTCTCCCCGCTTCTATGGAACCTCACTGTCAACTCGATGCTGCGAGACACAAGCTGGGGGGGGCGGGAAGGTAGTGGCATATGCAGACGACTTAGCTATAGTATATAGGGGCAAATTCCCACAAACCCTGTGCGACTTGATGCAAGTAGCACTGCGAGAGGTTTCCTCATGGTGCTCGCGCTGCGGACTGAGCATCAACCCGGGAAAAGTGGAACTGGTTCTTTTCACCAACCGCTATAAGATACCACCGCTAACACTACCAAAACTGAATGACGTGCACCTGAACCTGGCTGACAAAGCCAAGTTCTTAGGCACAGTTCTGGATAGGAAACTAACCTGGAAGGAGAATGTTCTTCAGCGCCAGAAGAAAGCGTGTATTGCACTCTACACATGCAAAAGAGCCATTGGAAAGAAACGGGGGCTCAGCCCCATAGTATGCAAATGGATCTACACCGCAATCATTCGACCAATCATGCTCTATGGAGTTGTGGTATGGTGGCCTGCGCTGAGCAAGGCAACAAACCTTAATCTGCTAGGTAAAGTACACAGATCTTGCATGATCTGTATAAGCGGTGCGTTAATAACAACGCCCAATGAAGCACTCCAGGCCATTCTTGGCATTTTGCCACTCGATCCGGAAGGGCACCGGGTAGCAGCAGCATCGGCTCTGCGTCTAAGGGAAACGTCCGGCTGGGGCGCAAGCACTACTGGACACGCCTGTATTTTGGGATCCTATAGCTTTCTTCCGCTGAGCACAGATCGTTGTGCGACCACAACAGTCGGAGATAGCTGTTTTAAAATCAACATTCCCAGCAGGGAAGAATGGGAGAGCACGGATCGGAGTCCCGCCACTCATGGCGGCACTTCCATTTATACTGATGGCTCGAAGTTAGACGGCAGAGTTGGAGGAGGGGTTTATTAAAGGATCTGAACCTTGAGCTCTCCTTCAGACTACCTGATCACTGCAGTGTCTTCCAGGCTGAAGTTTCAGCAATCATGGACGCCGCGGCTTGGATAGGCCAACACACTATCGGACACGACATTTTTATATTCAGCGACAGCCAGGCGGCCATCAAATCCCTTGGCTCTTATTCGTTCAACTCTGAACTGACGCTCAGCTGTCGTCGATCTCTACAAGAGATGGCCCAACAGAATCGCGTGAACCTCACATGGGTCCCGGGGCATAGGGACATTGAGGGAAATTGCAGGGCAGACGAACTTGCGAGGCAGGGCACGACCAAGCAGGTTCTTCGGGATAAAGAGCGCTTAGGTATGCCGTTTGCCACATGCAAGCTTATGCTGAAGGAGTACACACTCCGCCAAGCCAACGAAAGATGGCTGCAATCTCCAGGATGCCGGATATCCAAAGAAACCTGGCCGAAATGGGATCATAAAAGATCAAGACAAATTTATGCCCTAAGGAGAAGAGAAATCTCCATATTAATAGGCGTATTGACTGGGCACTGCCTCATTGGTAGGCACGCAGAAAGACTTGGTGTGCCCTACCGACTATGCTGTAGGAGGTGTAAGGATGATGAGGAGGAGGAAACGGTGGAGCACCTCATCTGCAACTGCCCGGGTATGAATTTTTTCCAAGCGGGTTCCAGAGTGATATGCATTAGGCGATATCTCCGAAACTTTTGGAGCAAAAAAAAATGAATTTCACTACAATCAATTTCATCGTTTGTAGTGCACAAAAATGCAAAAAAAATTTGATTTTTTTTCAAAGCGGGTTCCAGCGTGATGTGCATTAGGCGATATCTCCGAAACCTTTGGAGCAAAAAAAAATTTTTTTTTCGGATAAAATACTACAAACGATTTTAAACATATTTTAACAAAAAAAAACTAAAATTTACTTAGTTTGCTTGGTTTCCGCACAATGTATTATATTTTCGGAGTAACTATAAGAACTAAAAAAAAATGAGTTTCACTACAATCAATCTCGTCGTTTGTAGTTGACGAAAGTGAAAAAAAAAATTTGAATTTGATGCAGCTTGCATTCCCTGGTATCTGTTATAGAAAAGTCACTTAATCAAAAGGAATACACATTGGTGGCTTTCCTTGATATAGCAGGCGCTTTCAATAACGTCTTTCCGGACGCTATCCCCTCGGCGTTGACAGGTCTGCGGGTCGATACCTGTCTGGTTTAGTTTATTCGTAAACTGCTTACCAGTAGACGGATTACAACCTAGCTATGTAGGTCGGAACTCGATTCATAGCCTCGTTAACAGAGGTATTCTCTCACCGCTACTTTAGGTAGTTACCGTAAACCAACTTCTACGCCTCATGGAAGTGGAAGGACACCCAGTGGCCGCGTACGCCGATGATATCTGCGTTATTATGCGGGGAAAATTCCCTCAAACTCTCTGCAATTTGATGGAAACAGCCTTATCCAAAATATGCGACTGGGCAAAGTCATCAGGTCTGGGGGTTAACCCCGAGAAAATCGAACTAGCCGAACGAGTTAAAAAACGTATGCATTGTTTACTTGTAAGAGAGCAATTGGTGTTTCATGGGGGTTTTCTCCCAATGTAGTACACTGGATCTACACAGCCATTGTTCGCCCGATTCTACTCTATGGAGTGTTGGTCTGGTGGCCTGCACTAACCAAGAACACGAACCTCAAGCAGCTACAAAAAGTCCAAAGGAGTTCAGAACTCTGCATAACAGGGGCCCTTGGGTCCACTCCGACAGAAGCACTCAACACTATGTTGTATCTACCACCGCTCGATTTGGTGGCGAAAGAAGTAGCCGTGATCACAGCTTTGCGAATAAGGGAGACCGGCGTCTGGATAAATGGACGAAGTGGGCACGCCACAATCTTGGGCACTCACGCTCCTGTTAACATACCACCACATACTGACTACTGCGATTCAAATAACGTGTTTGTCAGAAACTACGAAGTAGTATTATTATTATTATAAGGCCTTATTACACCGCGACCATTTATACGATCTATTGTGTGACCTTTCAGCTTATTGCTGTATGCGGAGGTTCTTTATAAATTTGAGCACCTCCTCAGGCTTTTTATTCCATATTACGAACGGATTGAGAGTGACCCCACCTAGGTAGCAGACTGTCTTTCTTGCTAACGCAATGCATTCGGAGAGTATATGAACCGGCGTTTCATCGTCCAGTTCGCAAAACTGACAAATTGTTGTATCTGACAGATTCAGCTTACTCAGGTGATAACGCAGACCGCAATGTCCCGTAAAATACCCAGTGAGGGTTCTTAGATCCACCCTCCTTAGATTAATGAGCCTTGCTGATGCTCTTTGTGAGGGTTCTATAAAGAGTTTGGGGTGCCTCTGCCCTAGGCTGCTAAGCCAATGCTGCCTAAACTGTTCAGTTGCTTATGGTCTTCTTTACGTGGGCCTTCGTGAGTCCACAAAAGGGTTACGGACCATAAAATGCTGTTAGAGCACCATGTTTTGCCAGGTGATCTGCTTTTTCGTTGCCGTCATGCCTTTCGTGCCCTGGGACCCAACCTAACAAAACTTTGTTTTCGGCTCCCAGATCATTAAGGACTCCGACGCACCCATCGACAAAAAAAAGGTTATAGTGTAAGGCTGCAAGGCACGTAGGGCGGCCTGACTGTCCGACATAATGTAGACTTGCCTAGAGGATAGTCTTCTTCGGAGGCATTCTCTGTCACATAATTGTATTGCGTGGATTTCTGCTGGAAAGATAGCGGGGTAGTTACCCCTCGGTACCGATTTTTTGTAATAGGGTCCATAGATACCAGCTCCCGTTTTACTATCTTTCAGCTTCGATCCATCCGTATACCAAATATCCGAATCGGATTCAGCATAACGATTCCCTGTGTCCCAGAGCACTCGATCTACGATCGAAACTTCAAAATTTCGCATGATCGTGAGCGTAGGAGTTATTGCATTACTTACTTGCAATATAGGGCTATTTATGAAATTCTTGACTATCTTCATATGTCCTGTCATATTTCCGATTTTTAGATCGGAAGTGTTTTGAAGTCTTAATGCAGCAAGTGTGGCCTCCTTCTCTATCAGAATAGGGAAAGGAGGTATTCCCACAAGGGCACTTAAAGCATCAGCAGGGCACGTTCTCATTGCACCTGTTATACCGACACAGACTAGCCGATGCAGCGTACTTAACTTAGTTGCCGCTGTTCTTTGAGCAGTCGTAACCCACCAGACTAGAGAAGCGTATGTGACCATTGGCTTCAAAACTGTATTAAATGACCAGTACGTCATTTGGAAGACAGCCCCATATTTTGCCATAAAGTCTAGTTCAGGCGAAAAAGGCCCTCGTTGCTTTATTTATGGTGGCCTCCAAATGAGCATTCCATGTGAGGGTTTTGTCCAATAGTACCCCTAGGTATTTCGCTTCCGTCGGAAAACCTATGCGACTGCCTCCTAGAGACGGCTCTAACATATAAAGCTTTCTTCGCCTCGTGAAAGGCACCAATACTGTTTTATTTGGGTTGATAGATAACCCTTTGTTAGCACACCATCTTTCAATGATGTGCAGGGCTAGTAGCATGCGATCGGATATTGTTACTTCATGCATTCCTGTTAAGCAGACTACTAAGTCATCCGCATATCCCTATACGTCAAAGCCATTGCCCTTCAAAAGATGAAGAAGTTCGTCTATGGCTAGGATCCACAGTAGAGGAGAAAGTACACCTCCCTGAGGTCATCCTCTTGTGGCCACGATTGATCCAGCACTCCCTCCTAGCTCAAAGCTGATTTTTCTTTGCTTTAGCATGGTCAGGACGCAGCGAGTGATCATTGGGCTTACGTCCATGCTAATCATGGATTTTCTGGGTTGGTAGGCAAATTGGTGATTACACAGAGGGTGTTTCTTTAAGTTTACTTCCTTAATGTGCTGATCTAAAATTTTCTCCATTCTCTTTAGGGGGAAGGAACTGAGACTTATTGATTCCCTGGTTTCGGTATAAATAGAACCTTAACCTCTGTCCACCTGTTGGGAATATATCCTAACAGCAGGGATGCTCTATATAAATTTGATAGGACTGGAGCTGTATAGTTGATTCCTTGCTGCAACAGACAAGGATGGACCCCATCCGGTCCTGGAGATTTGAAAGGACTGAAAGTCGATGAAGCCAATTGGACCTTGTTAGCTTTGTTTCCAGGCTCTTTTCTCTACCGCTAATTATTGGAGAATCTATAATCTAATCTACTACGAGATGTGAGTGTTGATAGCCTGGTATACAGTCCGGAAAGTAAGTAGCAAGCAAAAGTTTGCATGTGTCTTCCGGCTGCTTCGTGTAGCTCCCATCTGAGTTCTTCAGAGTACCAATGACGTTGCTATGGCCTCTCGCAAGGGCTTTTTGGAGCCGCACTGCAGTATGGAGATCTTTAATATTTTCGCAGTGTTCTCTCCACGTTGCCCTCTTAGATTTTCTAAGTTCTCTATTATAAGAAGTTAGAGCATTTTTATAGGAGACCCAGTCTCCAGTGTCTTTAGCTGCATTAAACAGCTTTCTGGCTTGACATCTTAATTGTGCAAGCTTTTTGTTCCACCAAGGAACATCACGTTGTATATGTTGTTTGGCTTGGCTCATTACCACGGTTCATTGCACTGATATTGTGACTACTAATAAACTCCAGGAGATGCTCCCCCCTGTTATTTATGTTCGTACTACCCCAAGCTGTATGGTGGGAGTTTGCGTCACAGCAGAGGACCAATGGGATACCCTTCTATTGGAAATACTCAATGAGAGATTTGGATTCAGCCATTGGGGCTGTTTCCTCCTCACCCAGAAAGTAAGCTGATGCTAAAATGGCCTCTTTTTCGACTCTTGGGGTTGGAATTTTTGCCCAAACTGCAACCAAATCAGCCGTCATGAACTGTAGGAGCGGAACAAAATCCAGTTTCTTGTTTAGAAGCATCGCCGCCCTGGGACGGGAACCGGTGGCATAGATTAATTTACCGTTAGTACTGCTTAAACCTTTCACAGAACCATGTAAAAACCATGGTTCTTAAATGAAGGCCACTCCCAGACCTTCTCTGCTGAATCTTCTGCTAAGAACATCCAAAGCTGTCTTGGCATGGTGAAGATTCACCTGTAGGCATTTTGGACGCCTCGAACTGCTAGAGTTTGCTGGGATGGTTGACATTATAAAGATTTTTTTGCGGGCCCTATCCGCCACCGATCACTTTAGGTTGCCGCTGAGCAAAGCATCCCCATTAGACTGACTTTGGCCCGTTTGTTTCGACTTCGGGTGTAGAGTTCTCACTACGTAATTGATTTGTTTGCCCGCTTTGAGAGGGCGGTGGAGCCTCGATAATCCTAGTTTCTGCTGTGAATTCCAGCTGAAGCTTAGTTTGTACATCCTCCAAGCCTTGCGTCACCTCGGCCGATTTTGTGCTGCAGGCTGTTTGTTCTACAGCCTTCTTTTCTACCGCAACATTTTCATCACTGCCGCTGGCTTCATCAGCTATCCGGGGCAGAGACGGTTTGGTTTTAAGCCGCAGTTTCACTTTGGCATACGCCAAACAGCTATTTCCGCCACTGTTGCCCTACTTGTCCGATTGAGGATTCTCCAGTATCTGGTGTCTAGGGCCGGGTTTTGAACAGAAATAACTCTGAAGATATGCTCGTTTGAGGGGCAATCGTCCTCCTTGGCGAATCCCACAGCCCGTGACGCGGGGACTAATAGTGCCAACTTGAAGTTTAAACACTTCATTCCAAATGGCCCTCCTTATGATCTTCAGTTGTTCAGAAGACCAGATGGTACTAGGATAATCCTGTGGGATTATGCCCAGCTTAATAGTGTCAGAATGAGCCGCGGTTACTAAGGCACTGGCTGCCTCTCCATCAAGAGGAGGCATCTGCCTTGTCCTCTTTTGGAAATTTGGTGGGGCGTACTATTGGATCGCCCCCTTTTACTGGTCGCCTCCCTTTGCGCCGGCCCTTGGGGCTGTTTGGCAATTGCTAAGGCGGTATGCTATCTGACACCCTTAGCCAGGAGTTTCTTAAGACGCTTACGAGCGGCACCATTCAAGTGCTTACGTTTTCCAGCATTTTCAGTATCATGGGAGGGCCTAATTCAGCCCCACTATGCCTGCGGTTTCAGCTTTTGATTCGGTATTAACCGAAAGGCCATATCTGGCCTGATCATTTGAAAGCAGTTCCACTTTATCATGATCTAAAGTATAGTTTTTCTCATTTAATCGGTACATATAATTCCCACGAGTGTAGGGGAAAGAGGTCAGCTGGGGCATAGCCCCCGATAACCCAGTAAGACTGATTGCAACCAGAGGGCGCCAGGTATCTGGAGGCCACCGTTATAAGACACACTAACGTAGTGACATTCATCCAATGAGCACGGTACGGATCACAATCGGGATTATGGGTTTTATTGAGTTGTCCTCTCTTTGGATTTTAGTCGCATTTTACGACAGGCATACCTACCGCATATTCTAGAACCCCAACCCGCAGGGCTGTACGAGGTAGTAATACCGACAAGACAAGAATGGGACAACAGATCACATACTGTTTGGGGAGCCGTTAATATCTTCACTTCGATAGGCATACCCATGGCCTCTTTTAAATTTAGTGTCAGCACAAATACCATGAAAATATCCATTTCATACTAGTATACAACAAAATTTTTCTGGATGAACTCATACTAGTCAGGAAATATCCATTTCATACTAGTATACAACTAGAATTTTCTGGATGAAATCATACCAGTTAAAAAATACAAATTTCATTCGTTCCGTTTGCTTCTTTTTTCTCTTATAATTCACAGATGCTTTTTCGTGATAGGATAAATACAAATAATCGCTGCTTTCTTAAGAATAAACATGAAAATAAAGGCAAATGATAAAGGGTAAGTCATGCAAATTCTGGTTGAAATCATACTAGCCCAGGTCCAATCCTTTTGGTATGGAACTAGTATATTTCATACTAGTCATTTTTGGACTAGTACGGGGACGAGTTCATTTTATGGAAATCACTAGTCTAGGTTGAAATAGTATGGAACTAGTTAATTTCTGATACCTTTAAACCAGTTAATTCCAAACTACTCAGCAACATTATAGTTCTTCGACTATACATTTTGTGGTGTATTCATACTAGTTTATTTCTGACTAACTTCAAACTAATCAATTCCAAACTACTCAGCAGACACCTAGCTCGTTTACTATACATTTTATGGGTGTTTTTATACTAGTTCATTGCTGATTACCCTAAAACCAATCAATGCCAATCTAATCAGAAAACATACTAGTATACAACTATAATTTGCTGGGCGAAATCATACTAGTCAGAAAAATCCTGGTTCGTACTAGTATGCAAGTATGTATGAATTTCGGGTTGAAATCATACTACACCTTTTTCAGTTTATATTCAGAAAATTTTCTAAAGTTCAATTGTAGTTTTCTGAATGTCCATTGTATTTTTCTGAATATCAAAAGGAAATTCTGAATATGAATTGTAATTTTCTGAATATAAATTGTTATTTTCTGAATATAAACTGAAAAAGGTGTAGTCAGAAAAAGTCTAATCTATTTTAGAAAAATACTAATTAGAAAAAGTCCATTTCATACTACATTATTATTATAAGGCCTTATTACACCGCAACCATTAGTACGATCTTTTGTGGTACATGGTACTATGCAAACATTATTTGAAATTTTTGGTTTGCTTCTTTTTTTCTCTTGTAATTCACAGATGCTTTTTCGTGTTTGGGTAAATACAAATATGATGCTGATGTATATATGATCTAGTATGTCAACTGCTATATTTCTTGTGTATATACAGAGAAAAAAGGCACTGGTAAAATCAACAATGTCGTGCTGTTATCCTGAAGTTGACCAAATTTTTGTTGTTTGAACGGTAATTTTGTTGAAGTAACTGCATTCAGATCTTCTATGATCCCTCTAGATCTTTTATGATCCCATTTTGGCCAGGTTTGTTTGGATGACCGGCACCCTGGGGATTGTTGCCACCTTTCGTTGGCTTGACGGAGTGTGTACTCCTTCAGAAACTCCTTCGGCAAACGGCATATGCATAGTATCAAGTTCGTTTTGTAAGGCCGAAGTGAATTGTCGCCTTGAGCACGGCAATTTAAATAAAAACAGGCTTTTTTTTGGTGGTGTTCGTGGTAACTGTACCCAAGGACGGCGTGTCCACTTCCTCCGTGCAAAACAGACGTAGTTGGGAGTTGTAGAGCTTTCCTAGCTTGCTTAGGGATAGAACGGCGTACTTGATAACGAATAAAATAAACTGAAAGATAACCTGGCTGTTTAATAGGTTTAAACCTTTGCCACTTTGCTCCACATTTGGACTACCAAAACCAAAAAAAAAAAAAATTATTGACACATATATGTATTCATATCGCTGGCTTCGTGAGCAAATGTCGTAAGTCCATTTTTTTAATGAGATTTCAATGTAAAACCATGTATTTATAACTGTACTATCGTTTTGCATTAAAATCTCATAAAAAAATGGACTTACGACATTTGTTCACGAAGCCAGCGATATATCTTTTATATTATTGTAATTGTGAAAAACATTGCTATTTTTAACTATTTTCTACAATAAAAACCAAATCTAAAGCCATCGACTTGTTTTAGTACGCAATACCTGAAGCTTGAGTCATTTATAACCATTACACCTAACCTGGTTTTGCGGTATTTATAACCATTAGGTCTGCCTTACATTTGCGTTATTCATAACCATTACACATATTTGTTTACAACAATGGAATTGTTGTTTTACGGCATTTTATGGTACTAAACTTCATTGTAATTGCAAGCTTGAAGCCAAGAAATAAAGATTTTTGTTTTTCAACAATATCATTATTGTTATTGGTATTTTTAATTTTAATAATTCATATTAATAATTAAAAAAATTTGTTAGAATAGAAAAAGTAAGTTTTTGGGTCACACGCCATAGCTTCATAGATCGATTTCGGGAGTTGCTAGTTCCACTCATCAGTATGATTTAGACAACGCGTCTCTAACTTTTTCTATTCTAACAAAAATTTTTAATTATTAATATGAATTATTAAAAATAAAAATACCAATAACAATAATGATATTGTTGAAAAACAAAACTCTTTATTTCTTGGCTTCAAGCTTGCAATTACAATGAAGTTTAGTACCAAAAAAGCCGTAAAACAACAATTCCATTGTTGTAAACAAATATGTGTATAAAGCGAGAGCACGCAATCGCATTTGTCGAACTGACAAAACAACAAAAGCCCAACACTTATTGAAACGTGATATATATGTATATATCGCTGCCGCTAATAAACCAGTTGCAATTACAATGAAGTCATAACCATTACATCTAACACACGTTTGAGTCACACATAACCCAAACGCACAGCAAAGACATGGTTATTTTTTGCACACTCGCCTTAAGAAAATAACTAAGAAAACTAACCAAAAGTCACATTAGGCAAGTCGGTTACATAACCAATCAAATAACCGGCATCTGTCTGCCATGACTAAGGTGCAATTTTATGGTTCTCCTTGAAAAAGGTAATAGGTTGGTAAAAAGAGAAATTAAAATATTTCAAAATGTCTATAAAAAGTGTTAAGCGTTTTATGAGCAGCAATATCTCCAGAGCTAAAACTTTTAAATTTTTATTAAAAAGTAATAGGTGCCAAGGAATTTTTTATCCGCCCTGAAAATACAAATAAATGGTTAATTTAGCCATACTCGAACAAAAAAAATCAAAAATGGTATATAATGATTGTATGCTCCTCGACTCATACTGAGCTAACCAAATTTTGTCCAGGTTATAATCGGGTGTGAATGTATAAAGTACAAATCGCTTCCCTGGTTCAATAATGACGCAATTGTAAAATATTAAGTTTTGGTGAAGCAAGTTTGAATATTTCTATGCGCATATGCTATGGACATCTGGAACTACTTCGCAAGCGTCTAGCGCGGAAACTATTTGGAACACAATTATAAAATTTATACACAGCTAAGATTATTACTTTCTAAAGCTTTTGTGGACGTTATCTCGAAACTTGAAAATTGCGTCATGATAGAACCAGGGAAGCGATATATCGTTTTGTCTGACAAGCGACTGGCCTAAAATATGTCAGTGTTGAGAGTTGTGTGATCAGAGCGCGCAAGAGAAAATAAATTATGTGGGTGGAAATTGGCAAACACCTGCCAGAATTGTTTACACAGCAGAGCTAAAACGTCTGCAGTTTGACGAAGGTGAAGAATATACAGCATAGACTTTGCAATATTCGGCCACAGTATCAAGCAAATCATTCCCTAATGTACTAAAAGGTGGTCAATCTGTAATTTACAAATAAACTGCAAATTACTTAATTCATTTTTATTAACATTAAGTTGATTCTATTGGTTACTGTGGAAAGAGTTGCAAATAGTAAGGAAGGTCATAACCTAATGAAATATAAAACATATGTACATACTTCTTTTGGAACGACACACAGTTTAAGCAGTGTTTTTTTTATTAAAAGTAGGGAATTGTTTATGTTTGGTTATTGTTCTGCAGATACCTAAGTAAAGAAAGTGCTGATTGATACATAAGGTAAGTGGCTAATATTACGTGGTATTAAGGATTTTTCTGACTTTTTGCTCCTCCTACGTTGAAACAAAAAAGTGAAACCTGGAAAATCGCATTGTTCCTATTTAATTGATCGATTTTCTTTTATTTTCAATTGTCGACATTTGAAACTAACTAATAATATATTTATAATAATTAAAATTAGTGACTAACTTAGATCTCCCTAATTCCGTGGCAAAAAAATTCATGATGTATCTAATGCCGTGGGAAATTGTCCCTAATTCCGTGGTATGAAGCAAACACGCATATTTCATTGCTACAAATGTTTGTTTCTGTTCTTTGTGTTTTTTTTTTAATAATTTTTTTTTGTATGTTTTTTTTTTTATTAAAAGTAAATCTTTTTCTTAAATTATATAAGGCTTTCAAAATGAATCAGTAATAAAATATAAATAGCTTCAATTAAAATTCAGTACTGTTAATTACAAGCTCTAAAAAAATAAAAATAAAAATAATTTCAGAAATACTTTTATCGGTTTCATTACCACATAACAATAAAAAATGTGCTTTAAGCTTTAAAATAAATTTAAAAAAGTTGCTTCAATAATATATAAAAATTTCATTCAAAATATTTTTTCTGTTTTTTTTTTTGTTTTCTTTGTTTTTTGTATCTCTTTTTCTTAGATTATATACTTAAGGCTTTGAAAATGAAAATGTTTCTTGTAACAAAACCCGTAACGAAACTAAATTAATTTTGTTCCTTGTAACAGAAACCGAAACAGAAACCAAATTAATTTTGTTTCTCAGTAGCAGAACACTAAAAATTATTAAAATACTATTTGCACTACATTAGGATGGACTTATTATATTTATATATATAATATATATATCGTTATATATGAAATATTTGTTGATAACTGTTAATGACAATTTTTCACAATCCGTTGCCCTATGCATATATATGAAGCGTTTTTATAAGTAAATTTTATATGCACCACTGGATTTGCACTATGTGCGCTCTGTGCGCTTTGGGGGCGGCAGATTTCGAAACCTAAATTAAAATTTTTACAAATATTTTTGATACTGGGCTTTTTTTTCTGTACGAATCAAAAGTTTGACTAAGAACTAATAACTCAAAGTGGAAAGTGCCTAAAACTATGCCACAAAAAACTATTTTATGTGAACTGTATTACCCTTTTTTATACCCAGCTGTACTTGTACACAGGGTATTATAACTTTGTTAGGATAACGGTTGGTTGTACAGGTATAAAGGAATCGAGATAGATATAGACTTCCATATATCAATATGATCAGGATCGAAAAAAAATTTGATTGAGCCATGTCCGTCCGTCTGTCCGTCCGTCCGTCTGTCCGTTAACACGATAACTTGAGCAAATAATGAGATATCTTCACCAAATTTGGCATGCGTACTTATTTGGGTTCAGAATAGATTGCTATTGAAAATGGGTAAAATTGGACCATAACCACGCCCCTTTTTCGATATCGAAAATTTCGAAAAACGTATAAAATGGGTTAATTCAATATTAGAAGCAGCTACAATGATAAAATTTGCAATATGTATTGATTTAGATGTTCTAAGGCCGATTTTATAAAAAATTTTGAAAAGGGGGCGTGGTACCGCCCACGTATATTTGAAGAAATTTTAAAATTTTGACTCTTAATAACTTCAGAACAGTTTATGCTAGTATAACGAAATTTCGTAGAGGACATACTATTGTTGTGGTAAATTCAGCTATAGAAAATAAACGAAATCGCTTCGCGACCACGCCTACTTTTTCATAAAAGTTATATTGAAAGGAGATGGAAATATTGAAAAGTCCATATCTAATTAACTGATTTCGCTATAATAATATAATTTGGTACATACATCAACTTTCATATTCTTTACATAATTTTTTCAAAATTTTGGAAAGTGGGCGTGGCACCGCCCACTTATTAGTCAAGCAATTTTTAAATTCGACTGCTAACAACTTCAGAACGGTGTGAGATAGATTTACGAAACTAGGTACCAGGCATGTTATGTTTATGTAGAGTACTACCACAGAAAATAAGAAAAATCGGTGAACGATCACGCCCACTTTATGTGCACAGCTGGGTATGTAATGTTCGGTTTCACCCGAACTTAGACTTCCTTACTTGTTTCTGTTTAGCTCTTTTTAGCAGCAGTGTTAGAACTCCTGGAGAACAATAGTAGTAAATGACGAAATAAATCTAAATTCCGTAGTAGATCATTTTAAAGTATATTTTTTTCAAAACTCACACTCAACTAAAATTTGCCCCTTTTACCTCTTAATATTTATTTGGTATTTTCACTATTAATATTTTTTGCCAACATTTTTATTACTTCTTAATTTACATCACTCCTCGCTTAAAAGTCTTTTGAAATCCATCGTAAAAATTTTGGTAGTATTAAAATTTCCGAATTTACAGCTCTGACAGCTATTCTGTTTTTCCCGAAAACATCATTTTTCGAGTTGCTGGTCGAAGTTAGATGGAAATTATTAGGGATTCCAAGGCGATTACCAGAGTAGCAAATATCCAACCGTTGGTTGTTTACTTCAAGTTGATTTGAATATTTTTTGGGACCCTCTTGCTCTACTTGAGTGCTGGATGCGTAACATTTTTTAAATGACAGTTTTCATACTATGCTCCGCTAAGGCCTTAACTACTTACAGAATACCTACCACTCATTTTTCAAATCTAAGAAATCGTAGTAGATTATGAGTAAAGCGTAGTGGGGCATTAGATTTCCATTTTTCTATGGGGACAAATCGGCTAATAGCTTAGCAATTCTATGCATTTAGCCTGATTTACTCCAAACCTTGGATTGTGAAGAATTGATCACTCAATTTGCCGAAAAAAAAGTCAGACGCGTTTGCATTTGACCTTATGTACATATGTATTAGATGTTAAAAGTTTAAGAAATTTTCTTTTTTATTAACACATGTTATACATAAGAACTCATACATAAATATAATTATTATCTGATTGAATTTAACCAAATTTTCGGCATTTAGTTACTTATATACATACCTACAAATATTCCAGTTGTGAATTGCACACGCAAAATACATTTTTACTATATTTCATGAAGATAAAAGGGCGACATTTTTAACAGGGCACAGAGCGGCATTTCAAGTAAATCCGACCCTGGTTATATGTTGATACAAGGTAGAAAATAAGAAAAGTAGTTTTTAACATTATGTATTACTTAAGTGAAACACTTAACTCTTTATTTTACTTAAAAACTTAATTTATTTAAACTTTAAACTTAAGAATTGACTTTGTATCTGCTTAACCTTTAAAGTTCTGTTTAGGGCATCTTTATCTTTGGCATCAATGGAATCACTTGTTGCTGTTGTTGTGCTGAAAAGGTCGCTATCATGAGGTGATATCATTCAGTTTTACCGCTGGTCGGTCGACCAAGCATGCCAACCATACGTTGCTATGCAGTGGGTGATAAAAAGGTTGAAATTCTTGTTTTCGAAAAAACGTTGTAACTTCGTCAATTTTTGACATTTTTCAATAAATAAAGTCTAGTTTTACTCATAATTAATAGTAGAATAATAATATTTGTTTTAACTAAAGCATATTTTTCGAATTGTACCAAAAAAATGGTGTCAAACTCGAAACACGAAAAAATATTACAAACATTTCAGATTTAGGTGCAAAAATTTCTTCTTATACCTTATAAAATAACAAACTGTTGTTTATATATTAAGAATAACATTATATAACTTTACAAAACCGTTGGAAAAATTAAAATCTGTTCAAAAATAGCCCCTGTAGGAATTTTTATGTGCAGACAAACATGAAAAATCGGGTTTTTAACGATAAAAAAAATTTGAGGGCACAGGCGATTTTTCAAATACCGTTTCGTGTTACACTCGACTAGATAAACAATCTTAGCTAGGTCGCTTGATGAGTGTCTTTATTTTTTTTTTTTTTGTAACACTGTGTAATTGGCTGTAACAAAGGTAAAATGATAGTTGACGGGTATGTAATAAACAGGGCAACCAAAAATATGAGGTAAAAAATGTGTTTTATGCGCAGAAAAAAATCCTCAAAAACAGCATAATAAGCTCTTAAAATATGCGCAAAAATGTGGTGCCACGCCCACTTTAAAAAATGTATGGAAAACTCATATAGAATTTTTTGGCTTTGTGTATTAAGGAGAAATTTTAGAAATCCCTAAGCAAAACCTTTTATAAACTAATCTTGGTGTCCGGGACTATAATTGGCTGTAACAAATGTAAAATTATAGTTGACAGGTATGTAATAAACAGGGCAACCAAAAATATGAGGTAAAAAATGTGTTTTATGCGCATAAAAAAATCCTTAAAAAAAAGCATAATAAGCTCTTAAAATATGCGCAAAAATGTGGTGCCACGCCCACTTTAAAAAATTTATGGAATCTCATAAGAGAATGACCAGGGGGATTCACCTATAAATTTATATAATTTTTTTCGATTTCGCATAGCAACTTACCATGAAAGTAACCTGCAAATTTCAGGCAAATATCTCAATTTTTAGTCAAGTTATGTCAGTTTATGTGATTTTCGATATCGAAAAAGGGGGCGTGGTTATCATCCGATTTCGCCCATTTTCTCTAGCAAGCTACTTTGGCCAGAAAGTAATCTGTGTAAATACCTCAATTTTTACTGAAGTTATGTCAATTTGTATGATTTTTTAAATTTTCGATATCGAAAAAGGGGGCGTGGTTATCATCCGATTTCGCCCATTTTCCATATCAACCTATCTTGGCCAAAAAGTAATTTTTACTCAAGTTATCGTGTACACAGACGGACGGACAGACGGACAGACATGCCTTAATGAACTCCTCATTTCAACCCAAGAACTTTCATATATGGAACTCTATATCTATCTCGATTATTTTGTGTCGTTACGTACTACCGTTATGTGAACAAAATTATAATACCCTTGTACTAGTACTAGTACGCTGGGTATAAAAAGATTACATTTGGAGTACTCTGATGCTCCAATTGGAGTACTCTTTGGATAGGAAATAGAGTACTCTCGATTTTCCATGGTTTTTTTTGGCTATGGAACTTTTTTTAAGCTATTTTTTTCTTTCCATTTAGCTACATATCTCCCGTTCCAAAGTAAACAGAAGTATTTCAAAATTTAAATTCCCTGCTAGACAGTGCTTTGACATTCAGTCAGCTTTGTAATATTGCCTTTGAAAACGTGATAGAAAATCTTGATGTAAATATAAAACAGCTGATATTTACATCACGATTTTCTATCACGTTTTCAAGGGCAACATTACAAAGTTGACTGAATGTCATAGCACTGTCTAGCAGGGTTGTTTTTGAAACGGCATTCAAAATTTAATTTTTTCAATGGAGTTCTATGAAAAAATAAAAGTTTGAAATGCTGTTTTCCCAAAAATTTTAAAAAGTAAATAAATCTGTTTACTTTGGAACCGGCGATATAAGCTCGAAGCATTTCTGGCAACACTGCTCATGTCGCTAAAATGTCTGCTGTTATGCGAACAAAGGATGTTAATTTCAAGTTTAACTTTTTTTCGTATTATATCAATAGTTTATGAGGTGTGCATATTCTTGTTTCCCTTTCTATTTCATCGCAGTCCCTCAAGTGCTATTTTGTTCAAACGAATTCCTTCTTATTCGATACAATCTCTCTAGCAGTTCATTTTATTTGGGCTCTTTGCTTTGTTTAGTCCAGAGCTGTTAATTTTGATTAGTAATTAGTAATTGATTGATTAGAAGGTTTTTTTAATTAGTAATGATTATTTTAATTGCTTGCAAGAAAAAGCAATTACTAATTGATTACGATTAGCAAAAATCAAAAAAAAAATCAAAAAATAAAAATAAAAAATCAAGAAAAAATCGAAAATAATCAAAAGTAATCAAAACCGGCTTTTTTGATTATTTTTGATTTTTTCTTGATTTTTTTTAATTTTTTTCTTGATTTTTTTTAATTTTTTTAATTTTTTTTTTGGATTTTTTTTATTTTTTTTATTTTTTTGGATTTTTTTTTTATTTTTTAAAGTTTTGTTGTTAAAAGTATAAACATCTGTGTATCTTTGTATGCAAATATATACACCTACTTACACTTTGGGGCTCATGGATATCTAGAATGAACCTTGTTCGCTAAGTATATGTACCTACATATGAGAAAAAATGCCAGGTTTAATGGTTATATTGGTTGGAGTGATGATAACACTAGTTTACAAATAACTAATTTGAAAAAATACCAAGGTATTCATGTATATGGGTGAATTGGCACTGATATGCCAAGCACAAAACATATTTTTTAAATTTTTTGTAGGGTAGGTTTTCCAGATATCGGTAATTTTGTGTTTTTCAGGTATCACTTTATTCAAAAATTCTTTTTGCCAATGTTGCAAAAGCGATGGAGCTAAGCGATACCTCGTTCGATAGGAAATTAAAATACGCTTCTAACGACGTATAAAATGTAAGGGTGGGTCAAACCATCGCTGAGCAATAGATGGCCAAAGTCGAAATATTGTCGAATTTTTACGATTTTTGAAAAAAAAAAATTGATTTTAAAAATGTTTTTTTCATGCGAAGTTGTGAAAATCAGAACTGTTTATTTTTTCGAAAATTATTGTGTATAATTGCAAACACTTTAAGCGATTTGGCGATTTTTTGTTACTTTCAACATCTCTACTTTTAATAGAATTGTAAAAGGTCGATGTCTGAGTATTGTAGATATTCAAAAAAATATTCATAGTATTAGTCATTACTAAGCCAATAAAGTCCAAATCAACCGTTTTTAGAATTTTTGTCGCTCTGTCTGTAAACTAGTGTAATTTGTCCTTTTATATGTAAACGGCTAGTGTCGGCGTTTGATACCCTACGGGTACGGTCGGATAGTTCTATTTGAACACTTATAAGGCTAGGCTCACACTGCAACCTACTTCGGCCGTCCGGCAACAATCACACATCCACACACATGTGTTTTAAATGAGCTCCTCGATTTCATCCGATTTCACCCGAATGTAAATAAACTTTGGCCGCCCGATAAAATAGAATCCGTTCGAATTTCTCTGATGAGACCGGATGAAAAAGTCGGTTGCAGTGTGAGCGTAGCCTAAGTATGCTACACAAATTAAAACATAGGCATACCAACTACGTCCAAAAGAGACTTGTAATGATCAATTGATCAAAAATTAAGCGGTTATTATCCATAGAGCATGGGTCGGCAGATTTGTAAATGCAGGTGTATAAGTGAGAACGCTTATATACGCCCTTGCCCAGAGACGACTAAATCATTTGGTAAACAAAGAGCGCAACGTGTGTGTGTGATGAATCCAACTTGTTTGACTGATCTTAAGATCTATGGAGCGCCGATGCTTGTTGTTATGTATTAGAAAGCACATATGTGCAAAATTTTACAACATTGGATCGGTAATTCAGTGACTATAGTCTCTATATTATTTTATTTTATGTTATTTAATTTATTTTATTTTATTTTATGTTATTTACATACATATATTTGCGATGTTTCGCTGAACAGTCGTCAAACAACTGATTACAAAACATGCATATGTACCTTCTTCTCGCAGTGCATAGAGAGTGCTTGCCTTGTACGTGTGCGCTTATCGGTGTGAGAGCAATAAAACTCTCCGCACATGTGCTAGCTTTTGAGCGTCGCTGCCATAGAGACATGTCCTGGATTAATAAATTTCGTCCACAATGGGCGACGTAGTCATTTATGGGCATTTGACATTTGATTTACTATCGTACAGTACTATTAACAAGTTGTAAATTACACCGCTACATTCCATATTTTTCATATTAATATTTTATCATCATTATCATTCCATATTACATATAACTTTTTAAAAATAATAGACTGAATGTGCAAAAGCGCCAGTCTTCTGTTTAGGTTGTAGTTCGACCACTTGATGAGAACTAGTACGAAAGATCTCGAGATTTTTCCTCCAGGGATATTTATGTGCATGAATACATGCATTTATATAAAAGAACTTCTTGCTTGACCTATACATTTGTATGTTTGTGCAAGTGAATATTTATGTATGTACATATTTTTCTACAACAGTACTGGAAAAAATAAAAAAAAAATAAAAAAATCAAAAGTAATCAAAAGTAATCATTACTTTTGATTATTTTTGATTACTTTTAAATTTTTGATTTTTTTTTGGATTTTTTTTTAATCAATTGAAAAATAATCATTAAAAAGTGAAAGTAATTGGTAATCAATCATTAGGTGGCTGGATTAATAAATTTCGTCCACAATGGGCGACGTAGTCATTTATGGGCATTTGACATTTGATTTACTATCGTACAGTACTATTAACAAGTTGTAAATTACACCGCTACATTCCATATTTTTCATATTAATATTTTATCATCATTATCATTCCATATTACATATAACTTTTTAAAAATAATAGACTGAATGTGCAAAAGCGCCAGTCTTCTGTGTAGGTTGTAGTTCGACCACTTGATGAGAACTAGTACGAAAGATCTCGAGATTTTTCCTCCAGGGATATTTATGTGCATGAATACATGCATTTATATAAAAGAACTTCTTGCTTGACCTATACATTTGTATGTTTGTGCAAGTGAATATTTATGTATGTACATATTTTTCTACAACAGTACTGGAAAAAAATAAAAAAAAAAATAAAAAAATCAAAAGTAATCAAAAGTAATCATTACTTTTGATTATTTTTGATTACTTTTAAATTTTTGATTTTTTTTGGATTTTTTTTTAATCAATTGAAAAATAATCATTAAAAAGTGAAAGTAATTGGTAATCAATCATTAGGTGGCTTCTCAAAAAATAATCAATGAAATGCTAATCATTACCGATTACTAATCAATTATTAACAGGTCTGGTTTAGTCGTTTCGCTTTGTTTTCCTATTTTTAGTTTCTAGCCTTTGTTTGGTGCCTACCAAAACTTCAATTTTCTTGATCCAAACGCTTTTCAATTCTGCACCAGAAGGACCAATAAAGCAATTTTGGAGGGTGAAATACCTACGTATGCATTGTTGAATTGAATTAGAGATTGCCCAATACAGCAAATATTCCGATCTGCTGGAAACGTGTATCTAAGGCCCGGTTTTCAGTGCTGTTTTAAACTCCAATGCTAGTTTAAACTTAATTTAAACGCCCAATTTGTATGGGATAAACTACCACTTTATCTGTGGATTAAACTTGCACTGAAAAAGCAGGCCTTAGTATGCTAGGATATTTATAAGAGTCAGGATGATTCTGGTTGTTAGTTTGTAACAATTCAGTCGACTAGAAATTTAAGTTTAAATGTTGGCGTATTTCATGTTGAGTTTGCACTCTAACTTAAATTTTTGTTAATTAATTATTTGCTGTTAAAATATATAGAGGAAGTGCGGCAATTCTGGTATACCCTTTCGTTTTCGGATCATTTCGGCTAACTATGGGTCCAATTTTAATCATTTCTGACTCATTTTGTTAATTTAAATATCACGTATGACATACTTAGACAAAAGTTGTATACTTAGTTTAGTTTATATTTTATTAGACAAAATTTGGACAAACCCGAACGCGGCTTGTTCAAATTTGGAGGATAATATGGTATATAAAGTGCGGATAATGTGGTATACATTCCTCTACTCAATATTTTTTTGTATATTTATCTTTATTTGTAAACTAAGGTAAAATAAAACTAGTAGATATGAATTTTCCCAATTAATTCATTCCTGCGTTGTTAAAATTAAACTGTCGTTTATATAATTAAAAATTTCTGTATATGGGGTATACCAATTTACCGTAATCGTTGCAGACCAAATTATGAGTCATATAATTCTCTGTTACTTTATCTTTAATATTTTTATAAGGTATCCTTGTATATTACAATAAAATAAATCCGGTTTATTGGTTTTAGTACCATTGCTTTTAAATAAAACTTTAGTTGGCTTTTTACCTGCATACCACATTACCCGACCTTATATGTAAGTATCAGGAGAACTAAATATTAAAATTTGATTAAAAATTATTATTGTTTGCAAATAATTAATTTATTAATATCACACACATGAAAAATTATATATAAATGTATCCTATTTCTAATTTTAGGGAAATTATTGCATCAACACATACATATTTTTTGTATCTGAAAAAATTTAAAACATGCTAGTTTTTTGGATTGTAGGAATAAAATAACATACGAATTTTAGTCAATATCTTGATTACAAGAATGTTTTTTATTTAATTCCGCATTGTTGAGCTTTTCACCGGCGTTGTAGGCTTGCTAGACCAGAAGTTACGGCCTGTACCACATAACACTCCTATACGACAAATACCGCATTTCCTCTACTTGTTTATTTAAACCAGTGAAAAAGATTTCAAAAATTTGGATTTTTAAAGTGTTTGTGTTTTTATTAAAAAGGAAAGTTATTTCATTAATAACACAGTGCTACAAAAAAAATAAAATTGAATACATTTTTAAAGCGAGCTAGTAGAGATTGTTCATCTGGTCGAGTTATACACGAAACACCCTTCAAAAGATTTGTAACACCCCCAAAATCTTGTTTTAAGGCCAAAAAACCGTTTTTCAGAGTTTTCGTTGAAAAAAAATCTATCATATTTTCAACCGATTTTGAAATTCTCAACGGTTTTGGGTAGAGAATGGTTGGCACTTTCGAAATATATATACTGTTTTGTTCATTTGAAAAGGGTGTGGCATGTTTTTCACGCGAGAAGTTGAATATTTTGAACATTTTTTCGGGGTTTCCGGTTTCGACGTCATTTTTTTGCCACTAATTGACTCATTCCTTGTCATCACCTTACTGGGCATGTATCATCGAGAGGCATTCACTACTTAATTATACCAGTTTTATTTTTTTGGAAAGGATTTCAAGTTTTCAAGATATACAGCATAATCCAAAATCAAATTTTTTTGGTCTCAAGCCCCCTACAGCGGTACTATGTGTAAGAAGGCGGGTCGATTTGAAAATCACCCAAGTGACAAGGAAAATCGTGTTTAAGGGATCAAAATAAGATACTTTGCCGAAGCAAGCATACCTCTAAAGCCAATTCTTATGTCCCGAATTTGTACTTTTGACTTTGAGCGCCAAAGTTTGAAAAATCCTAAGTTGGCCCTACCTGAGGGGTCCTCATACAAAAATTTTAAAAAATTCACCATTTTTGGTGAATGACTGTCTTTTTTTGTTGGAGCTCATTTTAACTTTAAACACATAGCCATTTCACTGATGTTTTCATAAAAAGTGCCAAAAATGGTTATTTTTTAAATGTTTGCATGGGGAACCCCCCAGGTGGGGTTTTAGAGGGTATGCCCCATGCATGGGTGGGTCAGCCCTTCAAAGTAAGAGGGGGTCGATCATACATATGAGCGCGATTTGGGCACTCTAAATGGGTCAACTTAGGATTTTTCAAACTTTGTCGCTCAAGGTCAAAAGTAAAAAGTCGGGACATCAGACCTAGAGGTACATATGCTTCCTTCGACTTATCGAGTATCTTATTTTATTATTTATAATTACACACAGTACCTACTACTGTAGGGCGCTTGAGACCAAAATATTAGATTTTGGTTTATGCTGCATATCTTGAAAACTTGCAGTCCTTTCCAAAAAAATTAAATTAGCATAATTAAGTAGTAGTTGCCTCTCGATGATATATAACCAAAAAATATCATTCATTGTCAGTTAGTGCCAAAAATTACGTCAAAACCGGAAAACCGGAAGAAATTTCAAAAAATTTCAAATTCTGGCTTAAAAAGTATATCAAATTTTTTTGAAATGAATGAAATACTATATATATTTCGAAAGTGTCAACAATTCTCTACCCAAAATCTTTGAGAATTCTGAAATCGGTTGAAAATGAATTTTTTTTTACGAAGAAACTGTAGAAACGGGTTTTTGGCGTTAAAACCAGATTTTGGGGGTGTTACAAATCTTTTAAAGGGCGTTTCGTGTATAACTCCACCAGATGAACAATCTCTACTAGGTCGCTTCAAAAGTGTAAAATGGCTGTAGCACTGTGTAGTAAAGGAGTTTTAAATTTTTAAATTTGTTTTCTAATTTTTGTCACATTAAAAGACTAGCTGGTGCCCGCGACTTCGTATGCGTATAATTTCTGTTTTTATTTGCAGCTGGGTTAGCAAAGAATAAAATCCAACAAAAAGACTGGAGTTCAGCCCTTAAGGGTTGTTGTTGTAACGAAGTGTAGCCCTGCCCAGCGTGTACTTTTCCTTAACCTAAATTGTCATCAATTTCTTCTAACGGGAGTCCTAGGAAACTTGCAGTTTCAACAGGGTTGGACCAGAGGGAGATGGGTGTTAGAAGAGTGGGCTCCGAAGAGCAGATAAATAAATGGTTGGTATTATGGGGTGACGAGCCGCATGCCGGACATTCATTCGGCACGTCAAGGTCTAGTCTGGATAAGTAGGAGTTTAACCTGCTACAGTATCCAGAGCGTAATTGAGCCAGAGTGACCCTTGTCTCTCGAGGAAGATGACGCTCCTCAGCCGCGACGCGAGGTGGTTTGGCGTGCAAAACGGCGTTCAGTGGACAGAGCGAGACATAAGACGCAACGGACGTGTCATGGATGTGCTTCAGGGCCTGCGTATGTACCTTTGGATTAAACGGCGAAAGTGTGAGGTGCCGGATCTCATCAAAATGCTCACGTAGATGTGCCCTTACGGTCCTAGGAGGTGGCTCATACTCAAGCAGTAGTCTGTTGGGATGTTGTGGTTTGCAACAGTTCAACAGGTACTGCTTGTTTAGCATTTCATTGTGCTCCAAAACTGGGAGCATATCCACCTCATGATGTAAATGATGTTTTGTAGACATAAGGACGCATCCCGTGGCGGTTCTGAGTGCGGTATTTTGGCAGGCCTGCAGTCTTTTCCAATGAACCTCAGCAAGCCCCGGCGACCATATCGGCGACGCGTAATTCAGGATCGGCCGACCAATTGCTTTATAGGTTGCCAGCAACGTTTCTTTGTCTTTACCCCAAGTGCTGCCGGCTAGCGACTTGAGAATTTTGTTGCGGCTTTGTAGCTTAGAGACAATTGCGGTTGAATGAGCAGCGAATTTGTGCATGGGGTCGAAAGTTACCCCTAAGATTTTGGGGTGAGAGACAGTAGGTAATTTTTGATCGCCTACGTAGATTTCTAACTCCATGCCAACTTGCGCCGTCCAGGTCGTGAATAGTGTCGCCGAGGACTTCGTTGGCGACAATGTCAGGCTCCGGGCAGTGAAAAACTCAACAAGAGAGGGGAGATAACCATTGATCCTGGAGCATAGCTCATCAACGGAAGTGCCAGAAGCCAGGATCGTACAATCGTCTGCGTAAGAGACAATCGAGACTCCATCTGGTGGGGAAGGAAGCCTCGAAATATAAAGATTAAACAGAAGCGGGGAAAGGACACCACCCTGCGGTACCCCTTGTTTAATCTTTCTCGGTTTTGATTTTTTGTTTCTGAAAACTACAGACGATTGACGACCACTCAGATAATTGGCGGACCAACGCTTAAGACAGGGGGGGAGCGATGAATCTTCCAAATCGGATACCAGTTGTCCATGATTTACTGTGTCAAAAGCTTGAGACAGGTCAAGAGCAACTAGAACCGTCCTGTGATGAGGGCTTTTCTGGTTGAGTCCGTCAGTTATCTGAGTGTTAATGGCATTTAGAGCAGATGTTGTGCTCCGTATTTTTCTAAAGCCATGTTGGTGCTCGGCTAACCTCAACTTTGATGTGTAAAGAGGAAGTAATAGCGCCTCCAATGTCTTCACTACTGGCGAGAGGAGCGATATCGGACGATAAGACTCCCCTACGTTAGCTGGCTTGCCAGGCTTTAGTAGTGGGACCACGACTGCCTGTTTCCATTTTTCAGGTATGACAGAAGTGGCCAGGGACAAATTGAAGACGGTAGTGAGGTATTTTACTCCCTCTTCGCCGATGTGTTTTAAATGCACCATGGCTATGTCGTCAGGGCCCATAGCTTTAGAGTTTTTGGCTTTCCTGATGGCCACTCGAACCTCTGTAGCGGTGATGGAAACGGGGGCATTGTTTTTGTGTTTATGCGCACACCTGAAGATCCTACGTCTGTCCCTGTCCTGTGTAGGGTGTGGTACAAACTGTCGGCAAAAGGCCGTTGCACTTTTCTTCGGGTCACTAAACGTCTTATCACCAAAGGTGATGTCTACGTTTTTTGGTGGGCCCGTCGAATTTGACAGGGATTTGACTGTGGACCATAATTTTCCAACACCGGTAGAGAGGTTACAAGACCTCAGATGCTCCTCCCATTTGGCATGTTTGTGTTCATCTACCAACCGTCTGATTTCCGCGTTGAGACCACTGATCTGTGGGTCTGTGGGATCGATGCTACGTATATGGTCACGTTCATTGGCCAGGGCTGCAGCTTCAGTTGGGAAGTTTGGCCGTATATTTTGTATTCTCCCAGCTGGTATAAAAAGGGCTGCAGCTCTATTTATGACCTTACGTATTTCCTTTTCACCTTGGCGTACGTCAGTCGGTATGGGAAGAGCACCAAAGGAGCTCTCAGTAAACTCAGTAAAGCCAACCCAGTCAGCCCTCCTGAAGTTTACGTAGGATCTCTTCTCAGAGGTGGTGAAATCCGGGGCACGATCAACGGACAGGATGATTGGCAGGTGATCTGATGCCAAAGCCACCATTGGGCGCCAGTTTATGCAGTTTATTAGACCCGGACTAACAATTGTTATGTCCGGGGAGCTACTGCAATTTACTGCCATCCTCGTGGGGGCGTCCGTGTTCACCGCGCAGAATGTGGAAGCGTCAATTTGCTCGGCTATTTCCCGTCCTCTGCCGTCAGCAGAATGGCGTGAATGCCACATGTCATGGTGTGCATTAAAATCGCCCATAATGACACGGTTATCGCCCCGTAGGAAATCGCTTAAATCAGGGCGATAACTTCTGGGACAACAGGTGACGGGAGGTATGTAGATGTTTATCAGCTCGAGATCAACACCTCCAGCTGAAATGACAATACCCTGTCGCTCTAAGGGTATGTCCTCTTGGTCGGTGTTGAATGCAAATTCCCTATACCGGTTTGGTGGATGATGAACGCAAGACCACCCCCACCGTCCGTACGATCATGCCGGAGAATGTGGTAGCCACCACTCGCTCTGAGATCCGAGTGGGTGCCAAGTTTAGTCTCCTGGATTGCAGCAATTTTGATGGAGTTTTGCTGCATAAACTTGGTGATCTCCACAATCTTGCCAGTTATACCATTGCAGTTTAATTCCATTATTTTGAAATGCGGAGGAGAGGCAATGGTCACTCTGGGAGTCAGGGACTGGTGCGCTCGCCGTGGAGGTAATATGCTAGTCCGTGATCGTCGTCGCAGTCCTGAAGGCGACAAATTCCGCTCGTTGGGAAACGAGGTAGAATTTGTCGGCAATGTGGGCTGCACAGCTCGACAACACGGCGCAACATACGCATCAGTCCATAGATTTCTGTTTGCGAGCCCTGAGCATATGCGCAGGTGACATTGGCCAAGGCAGATATTGCACTTGACCGATGGCACTCTGGACGCATATATTCTGTGCCGACAAACAGTGCACATAGTGTGAGGGACCAGGAGCTGATGGCCTTGATTCACACTTGTGCCGGTACCGGAAGAAGTAGAGGGGAGGAGAATATTTTGGGGCGGGAGTTGTAGCTCAGCAGTGCTCACAACATCTATAGATGTGCTACGTAGGGAGTAGCTATGAGCTGCTGTGTGAGGTGTTAGCGCGCTAGGGCGCGAGCTACAACTGGGAACACACAATGTTTGCTGAGCAATAGATATATTGCGAAGGGGAGGCGATAGCGCTACGCCGGAGCGTCGCGAGCCACGGGACGTTCTAAGACGTGAACAGCAAGGCGCCACGAAGGTTTTGAAAAAACTAAGAGGCCGGTGTGTTTTTGGATCTAGTCCGGAGCAACTAGACTTGTGTAGCCAACCTTTACAAGATGTGCATTGCACCGAATGCGAACATCTGGTATAAATTTTCTTCCGGCCCACGCAGCAGAACCATTCTGTTGGACCAGGGTTTAGCTCAACGCCAGACCGGAACAACAGAATAGGGAGCAGCCCTGCTGCAAGGAACTGCTCCAGGGATGACAATTTTAGGGGAGGAATCGTGACACGTTAGACAGGGTCACTTCGGGTGTACTGCTCTTGGCCAGGCTGTAATAAAAAAATACAGACTGGGTCGTTTCGGTACGAAGGGTACTGCGCAAGCACATGTACCTTTCTCGCAGAACCGGCAGTACGTAGAAACGAACTATTGTCATGTTAAGGGTCGTGTTGTCATTTAAGCTTTAAAGTTTGTCTGCTCGATAAATCCAAATTTCGGTAACAAAAAATGTTTTCATCGATAAAGCTTGAAGTTTAATAAAAATGACCCTAAAGCCATTTATTTTTCCAATATAAAGAACATAAATTATAGAATTTCTTTGTACACAATATTTGAAGTTCTACTCAAATTCCAAATTATAAACAAATTTTCCGAGCAAGTTACTCGCGAGCAAGCCACATAAAGCTGCCCGTGTGAAAAGCACTTAGTCCTAAGGTCGATACCAACTGCTCGGAGTGTCTGACCCTTTGACTTATTTATTGTCATAGCGAAACATACGCTGACGGGAAATTGAACAAGTTTGAATTGAAATGGAAAATTGTTTGGTATTATGGGTATTCGTGGTATGAAATCTACTTCACCCGCTCCACAACCCGTTAGAATTTCCGCTTCTATCACATTATTTCTTATAAGGTAAGAAATTAGTACATTTCCCTTAATAGCCATATTAAGCGTTTTGGTATTAAGAAGGTTCACATTTTATGAGATATCTCCGGGGTAGCTTAGGTAGTGAAATTAATCAAATGGTTTATGACAGCATTCATAAACACCTTTTGTTTGATACCCATAATGTACTAACACATTTTTGTGGAAATATTCGTCGATACCTCCGAAACCGGTCGAGCTATCGAAATTGCAATATATCTCCCAAACCATTTCAGATATTTCAATGAATCACATCGCATATTATAGCACTCATTGACGCCTTTCGTTTGACACCTATATTGTACTAAGACATTTTTGGTCACCCCTGGTCCACATATTTGGCGATAACCCCAAAACCCGTTGAGATATCGCAAAAAATAATATCTTAAACTTTAAGTGAAGCGTCTAGCAATCCAACGATTCAATTCCATTCAGTATTTTAGAGTGTTACGACCACAAACATACAGACAGACATGGTCCACATATATCGAAAAAAGTTATATCTTAAATTTTAAGTTGAGCGTCGAGAAATCCAACGAAAAAAGTTTCCTTCAATTCCATTCATACGGCCACAAACATACGGACAGACAGACAGACATACACACAACAATTTTTAAAATGGGTGATTTGGATTATACTCGCTTAATAATGCTTCCCCCAATCAATCTTTTGTTGATATCTGCCATGTACAGACATCGACCGGTTACAATTTTATTATATGTAGAGATATTGCAAATTATGTATGTATGTATATATTTCCAATCCCGTTATTGTAAGAAATCCTGGGTTTTTTGGAAACCGTAAAAAGCACGGGATGTCTGGATTGACATGCCTAGTGACTAAAAGTTGACCTGGGTAACAGAGAACGTGTTTGGGTATGTATTGAAAGCTGTCGACTAATGCGACATCTCAAAGTTTTTCTGAGATATACAGTATAAAATGATCCAGGAGTGGCTCTAGAGTGTACGGTACGGATCTCCATAAAGCGGTTCTGACGTGAGTGACTCACCTTATCTTATCTTATCTTATCTTACTAATATATAAACACGTAAGTTTGAGAGTGACTGCCAATGCAGACAAATTCTTAGAGTATAAAGTCTGCAACAGGCATCATTAAATTTGCGATATATCTATCGATAACATAGTTAAGGGTCAAAATGTAGTTTTACGTAAACTTTGGAATACTCGCACAAAATTGGTATTAAACGAATGGGGAAGACCACAGCTTTCATTTGGACTTTGGTTCATTTCGATATATTTATCGATAACAGAATTATCGGTCGAAATGTGGTTGCGCGTAAAATTTCGAATATTCGCACATAACTGGTATCAAACGAAAGGGTAAAGTCACAAGTTTCATTTGGACTTGCTTCATCTATGCTAGCATATATTTTTATAACGGCTGGACATAATAAAATTAAATTTGGAAGCGAGATTTTGTATCACCTCGAGATTGTTATAGGATAAAAAAATTAAGGCATTTAAAAGGTTTTGGAGATATCGCTCAAAATGCGGACCAGGGTAACCTTGTTAAGTGTTCGTTCAATATGAAATGAAAAGTTATTGATAAGTGTTTTAAAATGGTGCAGTTTTCAGTCCAATATGAGACTCCGTTTTCTAAATATAGATTAAAATGTCAACCAGGAGGTATTAGGGCGATATGAGTATTAAATGAAAGGTGGTGACAAGTGATTTAAGATTTCTTAGTATTTTTCCCATATAAGACCAATGTTTCTAGATACTGATCAGCACGTGGACCAGAAGTGAAGCTAGAAGGTTTTTGTGAAAAAATGGGTCTAAATTAAAGATGTTAATGGGAGTTGAAAAGGGGAGTCATTTTAATTTATTTTGGGAGTGGGATTGTGAAAGGGATAGGGGTATGGATGACAATTAGAAACACAATATGAAAAGAGAAAAGCATATGAAAAGGATGATGGTGGGGTGGACGGGAAGAAGGTTGTGGAGGTGGAAAAAGGTGTATATTGGTATGGTAGAGGTACACGTATAAGTACTAGTAATATCAAAAGAATGTGAATAGGATAAACAAATTAAAGAGGGAGAGGAAGAGTGAGCTGAAGGAGACAGGAAGCGGAATATATAAGAGATAATTCGTCTTACATAGTGACTTGAACGGCTTTTGAGTTATTGCTTTTAAAATCTTCCATTTACCAAAGTTTTGTTTTAAGACTGAAAGTAAAAGGTGTAACTAGGTGCAGATAAACCATTTCAGTTTTGGTTAGGATTAACTGAGTCTAGATATATGTATCTAGTTCGATCCGCTCAGGACATTACAGGCAACAGTTTCATAGGTGTACGAAAAAACAGAAACTTATGAAGAATATTTTGTACTACATTCCTTGTTTTTCCATGAACATTCGTCTACCATATGTATGCACCTATGTTTCAATGAAAATATTTGTTTATGCTGTTTTTCGGACTGTAGTTTGAGGACAACCATCGTGAGTGTTGCTCCACGGTAAGCTGCCATTCAACTAAAAATTTATTTCAATTTTCAGTTGCAATCACACGTAAAACAGAAAATCTATGGCCTACACGCAACATTCTAACATTTTCCGACCGCCAAAGGCGCACACTCAACACAGCCATGGTGGATGAAATTAGGTGAAATTGTTGAAAGGACCTTTCGCTTTTCCAAATGAGGAGCACTCGCATCTGTCGCATCATTTCAGTCTCGGTTTGGCGAAGAATACGCTCGTACCTTACGGAGGATACTTGATGTTTTAGGACACCCGCGAAGTGTTGCTGCTGTGATTATGTGTATATGGGCCATGTAACCCATTAGCTTACTCACAGCGAATGTGATTTTTTTAAAATATATCACTGAGTTTTAAATATGGCCTAAAACAGCCAAAGTGATGCAACCGCCAGTTCCTATTTGATGTGGATAATATGAGAAATCCATAGTGCTTTCGGCGCAACGTTGTGGTCAAGTGCTGAAAATAATTTGTGTGTGCGGTTTTTTCGCGTTGTGTATTTGGCCTTCGTTGAACGAGTTGTGAGTGCTGTTTTCGTTACCCCATATTTCAAGTTCAAAGCTAAAGTGCTTCGCATAAGTGGGAATGTGCTTAGTCACTCTTACTTAGCGGACGTTATGATCAAACGTTAAAATTTCTAGTGCATGCATTTTTGTTTTTGTTTAAACGCGTCCTTATCCGCATCCGCTGTAGTATCCATAAGCACTCGCTCGGTCGCAGTAATTTTCCACGAATTTACATATCAATTAGCTTCGGCCACATTCACTGACCACACTTTATGACTACAAAGCATACATAGAATACGTTTCAGAGTAAACTTACTATATGTGAATGGCTCGGAGTTCTTTTCGTTCCTGATGTTAACCATAACGAGCCTTTGCTCGTATCAATTCTAGTTTGTGTGTTTAATTTACTGTGACGCGTGACAACTCCTCCAATCATCAACCGAGCGTGAGCATTTTTATCGCTGCTCCTATAGTCGGTACGTACATCTAGTGTTTTGGCCCTCAGTCGATTATACTCGTACATTCATCTAAATTTGAATGAGCGAGTATGTTTGTGTGTACATGTATTGCGTGTTGTTTATTTACTTTGTGGTCTTTCGATGAAGATGCCTTACATCTTTCCTTTTCCACCCACTCGCGATAACCACGTCACACATTGTTGGAAAACTTTACAGGAAAGCGAAACTATTTGACGGCAGTCTTATATTCAAAAGAAACGAAGGCACTGTTTCACTGCCTGTTGACGTAGTGTCAATTTCGGCATTACGTACTCGAGACATCATTTCCTTATTGACCTGAATCTTTACTTTTGAAAAAGCCCACTTGAATTGCTTAAACTTATGACACGGTGTAAAACCACCACGTGAAAAGTTGCAGTTTTAATTAGCAAGTATCTTATCACAGAAATAAAATGTTTAATTTCCTATTTCGGATTAGACGCGTCTTTAGACACCAAATTCGACAATTTTTTATGAAAATTGTGCGTCTTATAAAATGATACCCTTTGTTTAATAAATGCAGACTTTAGAGCATTGAACAAAAATATACCACTTCTTCATAAATCTACCACTTTATATTTGCAATTACATACTACAACCAAGTAAAATTTTCAAGTCCGGCCGCTGTATAATATAAACCTTAAGCATGCTTGTATTTAGTGCTAATTTTGCATACACCATATCACGTATTTAGTGCTAATTTTGCATACACCATATCACGAGAACTCGATATCAAAAGTCACAATCTTCGGAGCATCCAAAAGTTCAACTTTACTTTCTATTACTACTGACAAGCACCAGAAATGCAGGAAATGAAAAAATTATGACTACACCTTTTCCACCCAAAAATGAGAAAACGTAAATTAAAATGAGAAAACAAAAATTATAATGAGAAAATATAAATTATAATGGGAAAAAGTAAATTGTATTGAGAAAAAAAAAATTGTATTGAGAAAACCTAAGTTGTAATGAGAATACGTAAACTTGTAATGAGAAATCGTAAATTAGTAATGGGAAAATTTTCATTCAACATAAATTTATATTTTCTCATTTCCAATTTACGATTTCTCATTACAAGTTTACGTATTCTCATTATAACTTATGTTTTCTCAATACAATTTACTTTTTCTCATTAAAATTTTTATTTTATTATTATCATTTATGTTTTCTCATTTTAATTAACCTTTTCTCATTTTAGTTTACGTTTTCTCATTTTTGGGTGGAAAAGGTGTAGTTTATCGTGGTATATCAAGGAAAAAATCTACAAAATTTCTTTAGTTAGCAATTGTCAAATTGACTGTATACATAAACACATTTTCTTAAATTTTACACTACTGAAATATTACGGCAAGAGCTGCTTTCTTATACCATATATACGGTGACCATCCGTTCTGTTTTTGGCAGAACAGTTCTGTTTTTAAGGAGCTTGTTCTGCGTATTTTTTTTTTTCTAAGGAAAATAACAGAAATGTTCTGTTTTTAAGCAAATGTTCTGTTTTTGTTCCGCGGTCAAATGCTTCAGCGAAATCAAAAATTTAGTACGTTAAAATGCAAAAACGTACCAAATTTGGAATGGTACATTTCGGCCAAAACGGCAACCGTGGTTATGGTAGGTTTTAAATTAACAAGGAAATGTCTCTCACCATCAAGAAATACTATTCCCAAAAATGAAAAGTATACTTAAAAAAAAATAACTTTCAATTGATGCACTTTGGTTGAAATAATTTAAGATTGCAATTTTAATGTTTCGAAGACGTTGGCAACATTTTTTACTGCAAAAAGATGATTACGCCATGAAAAGCACTATTTTATTCCAAATATTGAGAGTGTAACCCCAAATAGTTTATAGCCGGGTACCGAAATTTTCACGTGAAGGCAACACCAAGCCTTAAGTAAAAAGAGTTCTGTTTTTGAAAAAAAATTTATGGTCACCGTAACCATATACTAAGTTGTGCAAGAACGTCAAATATCTTTTTTTCAGTTCTAACTCATGTTTAGCTATGATCTTATTTCCACCTGCAATAGCGTGATTGATTTATTGCATTGCGTCCTAGATATCTCTAGAAGTATTTACTTATGTGCCTAAGTATTTCATACTCATACATACACAATAGGTTGATTAAAAAAAAAAAAATATTTTTCGGAAAAAGTCTGCCAAAGGGATAGTAAAGTGGTAAGTGGCACCAACTTTACCCAGTTCCAATAAATTTATCTCCAGTTCTTTTATGCACACTTGACTGATACTTAAGCAAGAAAATAACATACTCGAATCACAGAAGGAAAAGCTTTTAAGTCACGGTTGAATTTCTGAGTATGTATTAATATTAAGGGTAATTAATGATGACTCATCAATAGGGTGGTTACAAGAAAACAATTGTGGAATTTCCCATGTCTCACCCTGAAAGTCCACTGTTTTTCCTATCTTTGACTCCAATGTGGCACGGGTAAACGTAATCCGATTGGCCTAAAATCGGAAATCATTTTCTAATTTATTAAACAAAATTTCAACAAAACACATTGTTTAACTAAAATCACAACCTTCGGAGCATCCAAAACTTCAACTTTACATTCTATTACTACTGACAAGCACCAGAACTGCAGGAAATAAAAAAATATGACTAGTTTTTCGTGGTATATCAAGGCTGTTTAACTAAAAATCTACAACATTTCTTTAGTTAACAGTTGTCAAATTTATATGGAACGGAAGAGCAATGGTCATTCTTCGGACGATTTTCAAACCATTTTGCGTGTTTGAAAGGCAAACAAAAACCTTCAAATAAAGAAATGAAAATTCGGCCGAAAAAAAAGAAAGTTATAGCAGCTTGAAGTTGTTAGTTCACACTGAGAGAAATGCCTTGAATGTTATGACAATATCACTATGGATAGGGACGAGTTTGATGCAATATTCATTCAGAATGAGCAAGGCAAATGACATGTCAACCATTTCGATATGATGTACTGTTTTTTAAAATGTGTTTATTAGGTCGCTTTCTTCGTTCTTGTGCTCGGATTTTTGCATTCGATTTTAAACCAACCCTGCAGCGAAAGCAACTACCCCTTTTTCAGTTTATATTCATAGAATTACAATTTATATTCAGAATTTTACAATTCATATTCAGAATTTTCATTTCATATTCAGAAAATTACATTTCATATTCAGAATTTTCATTTCATATTCAGAATTTTCATTTCATATTCAGAGAATTACAATTCATATTCAGAATTTTCATTTCATATTCAGAAAATTACAATTCATATTCAGAAAATTACAGTTCATATTCAGAATTAATATTAGTTCAACAATTTTTACTATGGATTACCTAAGGGACATTCCAGCCAAAAGAGGAAAAGTGCCAAATTTTTAAAATGCCATAAACTCCTACTGCTCTGACAGAACTTTACAACAAAGGTCTTTTTATTATCACGAAAAAACAGGAAAATGTCCCAGGAGTCACACTCTTTCGATCATATACAAATTGTGGTTCAAAAATGAACTGTAAAGCTAAAGTTTGTATTCGAGCTCACAAGGGTGCAACAAAGGGATTTTTCGGTGTCCCACGAGTCACACTCACTCACTGAGTAGTTATAAAGCTATTTATTAATATTTCACCAATTATTTTAATGCATTTATTGTATTGGATATTTATCCATGTCGATAAATATATTTCATAGCAATTGAAGTCCCATGTCAGTTTATTAAGTCAAAGTTGACTAAGCTCTCGAGTCAAGTGTCCCAGGAGTCACAATGGAATGTCCCCTAGCAATATTACAACTTGTTGGAAGGTTTTTTTTTTTTGATTCATAATTTTTTTGATTCCTTATGATTGAATATTTTTCTAAAAAAAAGTATCAAATTTTTCATCATACTCCCATAGAAAAAAATATTAAAATTGTCAAAAAATAGGAGCGGATTAAAAGGTGTTTATTGAGCTTCATACTTAAGCCAAAATAAATAAATTTTATTTTCCATATCAAGCTTTACACTTACTTAAACTTAAACTAGCCATCTAACAGCCTTTGCGATTTTGACTGCCCAACACGTTTCGCAAGTCGTTTCGCATATTCGCAAGTTATGGCCGTGCGCAGAAGTCCACACAAGTGGCGAAAGTTTCTGAACGCCATTCAACTGGGAATGGCCAGAGCTATTCTTCAATGTGCGGAGTATCCTATGGATAGCCACTGAACATCCGTTCGGTGGTGAACTAATGTGCGAAGGCGACAACCTCGGTTCAAGAGCTTGTCAGGGGATTTCATCCGCAGCGTCTGTCATCATGGGGTGTGGCGTCTGTCTTGGATCAAGCGGGTCGCTATATAAATACGTAATTTAAATCTAACTTTCCGTGGAACGGGTTGTGCGTAGATATCCAAGGCCCATTTAACACTATTACTCTAAAATCTCGGAATAAATTGCAAAATTGTACACGGATTTAAATTTTTGGCGTTTTTGCAATTCAGATACTAAAATTTTGAAAAAGTCTTTAACGGACGTTAGAATCTGATTTAACAGAAAAATATGTCGGTATTTAGGGAGTGTGGTTGCTAAGTGACCTTGCTCAATCCCGACTCTTGCGTCCTCGTTCGTGCACTCTGGGCAACGGGAGCTACCTAGGCTCGCGGCAGAAAGAGAGGGAGCCCCGGTGGGGCCACTCTGACATACTTGGTTTAAGGGCTCACCGAGGTTTTTGCGCAGCGTCTGTTCACCATGAGGTGCGGCTGCAAGCGGGCGTCTGTCTTGAAGCAAGCGGCTCGCTATATAAATGTGTAAATATTTTCCAAAAACCCCGAAACGGGTTGTGCGCTGGGTTTGGGACCCGCCACGTAAAAAATTTAGTCCAATGAAAAATGTATTAAAGCCTCGGATGAGAACCCCCTTTAATGTTGACGACCCGGCAAAACGAATAAGGCATAATGATTTGGATATTAGGGCATGTACCGGGAATGTCCGGACCCTTTCAAGGGACGGTACCGCTGCCCGACTGGTTGATGTCCTCGTTAACGCAAAGGCTGACATCACCGCCCTGCAGGAAATGCGATGGACGGGACAAGGAAAGACGACCATCGGACCTTGTGACGTATACTACAGTGGCCAGACACGCGGCAAAGCGCGTGGTGTAGGATTCGTGGTGGGAAAGAGACTTCGCCGCCAAGTACTAGCGTTCACCCCCGTGGACGAGCGTCTCGCTGCGATCCGCATCAAAGCGAAATTTTTCAACATAACATTTATCTGCGCCTATGCGCCGACTGAGGAGACGGACGACGCAGAGAAGGACTCCTTCTACGATAAACTTGAACAGACTTATGATCGCTGCCCCCAACATGATATCAAAATCGTGCTCGGCGACTTTAATGCGAAGGTGGGCAAGGAAGGAGTCTTTGGTCCAACAGTTGGAAAATTTAGTCTCCATGATATAACATCCCCCAACGGCACTAGGTTGATTGATTTCGCCGCTGCTCGCAATATGGTCATCAGTAGTACCAGGTTCCAGCATAAACGAATACACCAAGCCACATGGCTGTCTCCTGATCAAAGAACAAGAAACCAGATTGATCATGTCATGATCGACGGCAGACATAGCTCCACCGTTCTGGACGTGCGTACCCTTCGTGGTCCCAATATCGACTCGGACCATTATCTTGTTGCAGCCAAGATACGCACACGCCTCTGTGTAGCAAAGAAAGTGCGCACAGTAACGGAAGGAAAGTTTGACGTCGAGAAGCTGCGCACGACACAGACAGCTGACAATTTCTCCACTCGACTCTCACACCTGCTATCGGAGAGCAATCCTCGACCTAACGATGCAACCGAGCAATGGAAGCATATCTCTCACTCATTACGTACCGCCGCTGAGGCCACTATAGGGTTCCAGCGAGCCCGCAAAAACAACTGGTACGATGAGGAATGCAGCACTGCCTCGGACAAAAAGGACGCTGCCTACAGGGAGACGTTGCGAACGGGCGCAACCCGCAGTGTATGGCAACGCTATCGTGAGGCAAAGAAGGAAGAGAGACGCCTTTTCAGAAAAAAGAAACGTGAGGCCGAAAGGCGTGAGTGTGAGGAGCTTGAGATGCTGGCTGACAGGAATGATGCCCGAAAATTCTATGAAAAGATCCGGCGGATGACGGAAGGTTTTAAGACCGGGGCAAGTTCCTGTAAGGACAATAATGGCGACCTGGTAACCGACGTACAGAGTGTACTTAAATTATGGAGGGAGCACTTCTCCTCACTGCTAAATTGCGAGGGAGACGTCGAACCCGATACCCCAATCCCTGACGATGGAAAAGTCGTCCCACCACCTGACTATGATGAAGTGAGGATAGCTATATCCCGGCTCAAAAACAACAAAGCGCCTGGAAAAGACGGACTACCCGCCGAGCTGTTCAAACACGGAGGCGAAGAGCTGGTAAAAAGCATGCATCAGCTCTTATGCAGAATATGGTCAGACGAGTGCATGCCTCCAGATTGGAATTTAAGTGTGCTCTGCCCAATCCACAAGAAAGGCGATCCCGCTAACCGCACCAACTACCGCGGAATCAGCCTTCTTAATATCGCATATAAGGTTCTTTCTAGCGTATTGTGTGAAAGACTGAAGCCCATCGTAGACAAGCTGATTGGACCTTATCAGTGTGGCTTTAGACCTGGTAAGTCTACCATCGACCAGATTTTCACGATACGCCAAATCCTGGAGAAGACCCATGATAAAAGAATCGACACACACCATCTCTTTGTCGATTTCAAAGCCGCTTTTGACAGCGCAAAAAGGAGTTGCCTGTATGCCGCCATGTCTGAATTTGACTTCCCTGCAAAGCTTATACGGCTTTGCCAAATGACGTTGAGCAATACTAACAGCTCCGTCAGAGTCGGGAAGGACCTCTCTGAGCCATTTGAAACCAAACGAGGCTTCAGACAGGGCGACTCCCTTTCGTGCGATTTCTTCAACCTGATGCTGGAGAAGATAATTCGAGCAGCAGAGCTAAACCGCAATGGTACAATCTTTTACAAGAGCGTGCAATTGCTGGCGTATGCCGATGATATTGATATCATTGGCCTTAACAACCGCGCCGTAAGCGCTGCCTTCTCTGGACTGGATAAAGAAGCGAAAAAAGTGGGTCTTGCGGTCAACGAGGACAAGACGAAGTATTTGCTGTCATCAAAGAAAGAATCGGCGCACCTGCGCCTTGGCAGCCACGTCACTGTTGATAGTTACAAATTTGAAACTGTGGGGGACTTCTTCTATTTGGGAACCAGCATTAACACCGAAAATAATATCAGTCTAGAAATCCAACGGAGAATCACTCTTGCGAACAAGTGCTACTTTGGACTGAGTAGGCAATTGAGAAGTAAAGTCCTCTCTCGAAGAACAAAGATCGCGCTCTATAAGTCTCTCATCATACCTGTCCTGATGTACGGCTCAGATTCATGGACAATGTCAAGAGAAGATGAGATGGCCCTTGGAGTATTTGAGAGAAAAGTTCTCCGGAAGATTTATGGTCCTTCCCGTGATGCCGACGGCGAGTATCGAAGGAGATTTAACGATGAGCTGTACGAGCTTTACGCAGATCTGACCATAGTCCAGCGAATTAAAGCCCAAAGGCTCCGCTGGCTGGGTCACGTCATGCGAATGGACAAAGAAGCTCCAGCCCAGAAGGTTTTCCAATCGTCACCCGAATTCGGCAGCAGAGGAAGGGGGAGGCCTCGACTGAGATGGAAACAACAGGTGGAGGATGACTTGAACTCCCTTGGGGTTTCCAATTGGCGTCAGTTATCGCTAAAAAGGAATGACTGGCGTGCTTTGATAGGCGACGGCCAAAATCGCTTAGGCGGTTAAGCGCCAATAAATGATGATGATGATTTAGGGCTATTCAAGCATTCTGTCTTGTGTTTGTGAAATTCAGTATCAGCCAAACGCGTTCCTAATTTGAACAAAAAACTTGAACCGCTCCTGTGAAAATGTGAAAATTAATTTTATGAAAATAATTTTAAATTCACACGTATCCCTGTCTCCCTTTGATGGTGAGCAGAAAACTCATTGCGAGTATATTGTACTGGCAATATAGAAGTATTATATATATGGATGGAACAGGATTATCAATTTTTATTGAATGTGGAATGTAAGAATTTCAGAGTTGTATTATATTTGTACCCAAAAAATTTAAAAACCAAGTGATGGAGAAAAACCGCAAATGGGGTAGTGTTTTATGGGCTATAACCAGAGCTGGGTGGTAATCATTAATTTAGGAATTAAATTACTCCCAATTGTAATTGGGAAAGTAATCAATAGCTTTCCTGAATAGAAAAGGGATTGATTAAATTTAAATTCCTAAAAAAAATTACCAAAAGTATTGCATGGTTTCATGGCTCAAGTACACAGAGCCAAAAAATCCTCATAAAAATAAGAAGATTGTCTCTTTGAACAGCTTGGAGGCACAAAAAGAGGACAGAAGTCAGAGACAAAGATATTTCCATAGAGATTTCTTCTAATTATTGGGAGGTAAATCTTTTTAATTTTATTAAAAAGTATACCTTCTTACAATAAATTTTTCGAAGACATTTCCGTAGAGATTTCTTCTTATTTTTGGGAGGTAAATCTTTTTCATTTTATTTAAAAGTATACCTTCTTCAAGTGTGTAATTCGACGCTACCAAGCACTAGTACACGATAGCATCATGGTAGAGATCTCCGTTCAGCAGTTAATCATTTTTAGTTCGATTCGTGGTGAGGGCAATATGGCAAGTGCACATGTGGTGAGGCAAAAAGAACAAAGGTGTAATTAGACGTTGGCAAGTTAAGTATACGATGGCATGGTAGTGTAGATTAGACTAAACATCTGGGTTGAGCGTTAATTTTTTTTTTTTATTTGAAATATTAAAAAGAAAATCCTCTCAATATTATGTTATTACTCTTTGAAAACATTAATAAGATTTTCTCTACAATAATATGTGATATCTCTTTGAAAACATTAATAAGATTTTCTCTACAATAATATGTGACATTTCTTTGAAAACTTTAATAAGATTTTCTCTACAAATATATGAAGCCCATCCTCTTAAAGAAAAACTATAGAGATATCTTCTTACTTTGTGACGTATACTACAGTGGCCAGACACGCGGCAAAGCGCGTGGTGTAGGATTCGTGGTGGGAAAGAGACTTCGCCGCCAAGTACTAGCGTTCCTCCCCGTGGACGAGCGTCTCGCTGCGATCCGCATCAAAGCGAAATTTTTCAACATAACATTTATCTGCGCCTATGCGCCGACTGAGGAGACGGACGACGCAGAGAAGGACTCCTTCTACGATAAACTTGAACAGACTTATGATCGCTGCCCCCAACATGATATCAAAATCGTGCTCGGCGACTTTAATGCGAAGGTGGGCAAGGAAGGAGTCTTTGGTCCAACAGTTGGAAAATTTAGTCTCCATGATATAACATCCCCCAACGGCACTAGGTTGATTGATTTCGCCGCTGCTCGCAATATGGTCATCAGTAGTACCAGGTTCCAGCATAAACGAATACACCAAGCCACATGGCTGTCTCCTGATCAAAGAACAAGAAACCAGATTGATCATGTCATGATCGACGGCAGACATAGCTCCACCGTTCTGGACGTGCGTACCCTTCGTGGTCCCAATATCGACTCGGACCATTATCTTGTTGCAGCCAAGATACGCACACGCCTCTGTGTAGCAAAGAAAGTGCGCACAGTAACGGAAGGAAAGTTTGACGTCGAGAAGCTGCGCACGACACAGACAGCTGACAATTTCTCCACTCGACTCTCACACCTGCTATCGGAGAGCAATCCTCGACCTAACGATGCAACCGAGCAATGGAAGCATATCTCTCACTCATTACGTACCGCCGCTGAGGCCACTATAGGGTTCCAGCGAGCCCGCAAAAACAACTGGTACGATGAGGAATGCAGCACTGCCTCGGACAAAAAGGACGCTGCCTACAGGGAGACGTTGCGAACGGGCGCAACCCGCAGTGTATGGCAACGCTATCGTGAGGCAAAGAAGGAAGAGAGACGCCTTTTCAGAAAAAAGAAACGTGAGGCCGAAAGGCGTGAGTGTGAGGAGCTTGAGATGCTGGCTGACAGGAATGATGCCCGAAAATTCTATGAAAAGATCCGGCGGATGACGGAAGGTTTTAAGACCGGGGCAAGTTCCTGTAAGGACAATAATGGCGACCTGGTAACCGACGTACAGAGTGTACTTAAATTATGGAGGGAGCACTTCTCCTCACTGCTAAATTGCGAGGGAGACGTCGAACCCGATACCCCAATCCCTGACGATGGAAAAGTCGTCCCACCACCTGACTATGATGAAGTGAGGATAGCTATATCCCGGCTCAAAAACAACAAAGCGCCTGGAAAAGACGGACTACCCGCCGAGCTGTTCAAACACGGAGGCGAAGAGCTGGTGAAAAGCATGCATCAGCTCTTATGCAGAATATGGTCAGACGAGTGCATGCCTCCAGATTGGAATTTAAGTGTGCTCTGCCCAATCCACAAGAAAGGCGATCCCGCTAACCGCACCAACTACCGCGGAATCAGCCTTCTTAATATCGCATATAAGGTTCTTTCTAGCGTATTGTGTGAAAGACTGAAGCCCATCGTAGACAAGCTGATTGGACCTTATCAGTGTGGCTTTAGACCTGGTAAGTCTACCATCGACCAGATTTTCACGATACGCCAAATCCTGGAGAAGACCCATGATAAAAGAATCGACACACACCATCTCTTTGTCGATTTCAAAGCCGCTTTTGACAGCGCAAAAAGGAGTTGCCTGTATGCCGCCATGTCTGAATTTGACTTCCCTGCAAAGCTTATACGGCTTTGCCAAATGACGTTGAGCAATACTAACAGCTCCGTCAGAGTCGGGAAGGACCTCTCTGAGCCATTTGAAACCAAACGAGGCTTCAGACAGGGCGACTCCCTTTCGTGCGATTTCTTCAACCTGATGCTGGAGAAGATAATTCGAGCAGCAGAGCTAAACCGCAATGGTACAATCTTTTACAAGAGCGTGCAATTGCTGGCGTATGCCGATGATATTGATATCATTGGCCTTAACAACCGCGCCGTAAGCGCTGCCTTCTCTGGACTGGATAAAGAAGCGAAAAAAGTGGGTCTTGCGGTCAACGAGGACAAGACGAAGTATTTGCTGTCATCAAAGAAAGAATCGGCGCACCTGCGCCTTGGCAGCCACGTCACTGTTGATAGTTACAAATTTGAAACTGTGGGGGACTTCTTCTATTTGGGAACCAGCATTAACACCGAAAATAATATCAGTCTAGAAATCCAACGGAGAATCACTCTTGCGAACAAGTGCTACTTTGGACTGAGTAGGCAATTGAGAAGTAAAGTCCTCTCTCGAAGAACAAAGATCGCGCTCTATAAGTCTCTCATCATACCTGTCCTGATGTACGGCTCAGATTCATGGACAATGTCAAGAGAAGATGAGATGGCCCTTGGAGTATTTGAGAGAAAAGTTCTCCGGAAGATTTATGGTCCTTCCCGTGATGCCGACGGCGAGTATCGAAGGAGATTTAACGATGAGCTGTACGAGCTTTACGCAGATCTGACCATAGTCCAGCGAATTAAAGCCCAAAGGCTCCGCTGGCTGGGTCACGTCATGCGAATGGACAAAGAAGCTCCAGCCCAGAAGGTTTTCCAATCGTCACCCGAATTCGGCAGCAGAGGAAGGGGGAGGCCTCGACTGAGATGGAAACAACAGGTGGAGGATGACTTGAACTCCCTTGGGGTTTCCAATTGGCGTCAGTTATCGCTAAAAAGGAATGACTGGCGTGCTTTGATAGGCGACGGCCAAAATCGCTTAGGCGGTTAAGCGCCAATAAATGATGATGATGATTTAGGGCTATTCAAGCATTCTGTCTTGTGTTTGTGAAATTCAGTATCAGCCAAACGCGTTCCTAATTTGAACAAAAAACTTGAACCGCTCCTGTGAAAATGTGAAAATTAATTTTATGAAAATAATTTTAAATTCACACGTATCCCTGTCTCCCTTTGATGGTGAGCAGAAAACTCATTGCGAGTATATTGTACTGGCAATATAGAAGTATTATATATATGGATGGAACAGGATTATCAATTTTTATTGAATGTGGAATGTAAGAATTTCAGAGTTGTATTATATTTGTACCCAAAAAATTTAAAAACCAAGTGATGGAGAAAAACCGCAAATGGGGTAGTGTTTTATGGGCTATAACCAGAGCTGGGTGGTAATCATTAATTTAGGAATTAAATTACTCCCAATTGTAATTGGGAAAGTAATCAATAGCTTTCCTGAATAGAAAAGGGATTGATTAAATTTAAATTCCTAAAAAAAATTACCAAAAGTATTGCATGGTTTCATGGCTCAAGTACACAGAGCCAAAAAATCCTCATAAAAATAAGAAGATTGTCTCTTTGAACAGCTTGGAGGCACAAAAAGAGGACAGAAGTCAGAGACAAAGATATTTCCATAGAGATTTCTTCTAATTATTGGGAGGTAAATCTTTTTAATTTTATTAAAAAGTATACCTTCTTGCAATAAATTTTTCGAAGACATTTCCGTAGAGATTTCTTCTTATTTTTGGGAGGTAAATCTTTTTAATTTTATTTAAAAGTATACCTTCTTCAAGTGTGTAATTCGACGCTACCAAGCACTAGTACACGATAGCATCATGGTAGAGATCTCCGTTCAGCAGTTAATCATTTTTAGTTCGATTCGCGGTGAGGGCAATATGGCAAGTGCACATGTGGTGAGGCAAAAAGAACAAAGGTGTAATTAGACGTTGGCAAGTTAAGTGTACGATGGCATGGTAGTGTAGATTAGACTAAACATCTGGGTTGAGCGTTAATTTTTTTTTTTATTTGAAATATTAAAAAGAAAATCCTCTCAATATTATGTTATTACTCTTTGAAAACATTAATAAGATTTTCTCTACAATAATATGTGATATCTCTTTGAAAACATTAATAAGATTTTCTCTACAATAATATGTGACATTTCTTTGAAAACTTTAATAAGATTTTCTCTACAAATATATGAAGCCCATCCTCTTAAAGAAAAACTATAGAGATATCTTCTTACTTTTGTTCTATTTTATTAGGTGGTTTTCGCTCTGTGTACAAGGTATTTTTTTAAGGAATTGAAAAAAAAACTTTGTGAAAATGTAATTGTCGCGCCATTACTTTTGAAAGGAACTGAAAATGTAATTGAATTTTTTCAATTATATTACAAGGACTGGAAAATGTACTTTAGAACTTTCAATTCCTCAAAGGAATTGCAAAAGTAATTGAACTTCATTACTTTTTTGCAATTCATTTTGGGGTCTATAGGAATCATATTGGGGTCATTTTGGGATCATTTTGGGGTCCTTTTGGAGTCATGTTGGGATCACTTTGGGGTAAATTTCAGGTAATTTCGCGGTCAAATGATCGAAATGTAGTAGCAAAATGATCCCAAAATAACCCAAAACGATCTCAAAAGACCCTTAAACTGATCCCAAATTGACCTGAAAATAGCGTTACCAGATTCTGAAGTGGAAAAAGAAAAACATTTATATTTCGATTGAAAAAATGACAAACGTAAAAAAGGAAGGACGGTTTTTTCGTGGACAATTTATTGTTTTAAATTAAAAAAAAAAGCGAACATACATTTATTCTCATATTTGAGGTCGTTTTCATACATATTTTATTATTATATTATTACTAATTAAACAAAAATCAATATACACTGATCCGTTATTTTTGAAAGTGGCACAATTCAATTGTTGGGGTAATGAATTATTGAAGGCTTTGCGTTTGGACTAAAGCCAAAACATTGCTAAAGGCCAACATACAAATACCTTAATGGTAGAACAGCACTGAGAGAAAAGCATTGAATGTTGTGACAATATCACTATTGATAGCGCCGAGTTTAATGCAATATTCATTCAGAATGAGCGAGTTATCAAATATTATTTGGTCCCAATAAAAAGTAAAATGACATGTCAACCATTTCGATATGATGTACTATTTTTTATATTTATGGATAGAATACCATAATAGTTATAAAGCTATTTATTAATATTTCACCAATTATTTTAATGCATTTATTGTATTGGATATTTATCCATGTCGATAAATATATTTCATAGCAATTGAAGTCCCGATGTCAGTTTATTAAGTCAAAGTTGACTAAGCTCTCGAGTCAAGTGTCCCAGGAGTCACGATGGAATGTCCTCTAGCAATATTACAACTTGTTGGAAGGTTTTTTTTTTTGATTCATAATTTTTTTGATTCCTTATGATTGAATATTTTTCTAAAAAAAAGTATCAAATTTTTCATCATACTCCCATAGAAAAAAATGTTAAAATTGTCAAAAAATAGGAGCGGATTAAAAGGTGTTTATTGAGCTTCATACTTAAGCCAAAATAAATAAATTTTATTTTCCATATCAAGCTTTACACTTACTTAAACTTAAACTAGCCATCTAACAGCCTTTGCGATTTTGACTGCCCAACACGTTTCGCAAGTCGTTTCGCATATTCGCAAGTTATGGCCGTGCGCAGAAGTCCACACAAGTGGCGAAAGTTTCTGAACGCCATTCAACTGGGAATGGCCAGAGCTATTCTTCAATGTGCGGAGTATCCTATGGATAGCCACTGAACATCCGTTCGGTGGTGAACTAATGTGCGAAGGCGACAACCTCGGTTCAAGAGCTTGTCAGGGGATTTCATCCGCAGCGTCTGTCATCATGGGGTGTGGCGTCTGTCTTGGATCAAGCGGGTCGCTATATAAATACGTAATTTAAATCTAACTTTCCGTGGAACGGGTTGTGCGTAGATATCCAAGGCCCATTTAACACTACTAGAGTTCGCCCAGTGGTTGAAATTCAACCACAAAACCTTATTTTATTTTCCTACCTTTTTGCTATTTCTTAAATTTGCCTTTCTTTTCCATATTTTGTATATTTTTGGTTTCTATACATTCCTATTCATTTTGCCTTTTCCTCCCTCTTTACATCATTCAGTAATATAGTTTCAGTGTTGATAATTATTTATTCTTCTAGGTCGTCTTCATACGTATTTATTTCCTTTCCTTTCCTTAGCATTAATTTGCTTTTATTTCCTTTCCTTTCCTCTCCTTTCATCTCAATTTATTCTCTTTGCTTTTCTTTCCTTCTCTGCCCTTTTATTTCCTTTCTTATCCTTTTCTTTCCTTTTCTCTTCTTTCCTTTTCTTTCCTTTTCTCTTCTTTCATTTCATTTTATTTCCCTTCTTTCTTTCTTTCTTTTTTGATCTTTTTTATTCTTCTCTGTTCTTTTTCTTTCTTTTTGTTTCTTTTATATTCTTACCTGATCCTTCTTTCCATTCCATTACATTCCTTTTTTCCTTTTATATTCTTTTTCTTTCCTTTCCTTTCGTTTCCGTTGCTTTAGTTTCCTTTCATTTTAATCATTTTTTTTTTTTTCATTTCATTCCTTTTCTTTTATTTTTTTCTTACCTTTATTTTCTTTCACTTTTTTTCTTAAATTTCCCTTCTTGTCATTTCGTTCCTTACCTTTGCTTTCCTACCGTTTCCTTATTTTCTTTTGTTCCTTTCCGCAACTCCTTTGCTTTTCTTTTTCTTTCATTCATTTCCTTAACTTATTTTTTTTAGCTTTTCATTACCTTTCTTTCCTTTATTTTTCTTTCTTTTTATTTTCATTTATTTTCCATACCTTCTTCCTCGCTACATTTTCTTTCCCTTCTTTTTTTCTTCTTTCCTTTCTTTGTCTTTTGCTTCTCTTTTCCACTGCTTTACCTACATTACATTTCCTTTCTTCCCTTCATTTTTTCTTTTCCATTCCTTTCCTTTCCCTTTGATTTTTCTGTCATATTTTCGGTTCCTTACTTTAACTTACCTTTATTTTCCTTTTATCCATCCCTTTCCTTTCCTATTATTTTCTTAATTTAATAATTTTATTTATTTCATTTTGTTTCATTTTTATTTATTTTATATTATTCCCTTTCCTTTCATTTCCAACAAATTTTATTTTTTTACTTTCAACCACTTTTCTATTTCTGATTTTTTTTTTTTTTTAATTTTATTAATTTTCCATTTTATTTTATTTCACTAAGTGTAGCCACGAAGGGCCTTGTGCATGATCTAGCTTATTTGTGCTTTTTTTCAAAAGCATTTGCTTCTCTGAATCCCCACGCACAGATTTTGTTTTTGTAAACACTGTTTGTACCTAAGCTCAATAAAGTTGACGCGCTGGCTCATGTTATCTTATTGCTGCCAATAAAACAACTCACCCTACTGCAATGAATGCAAACACAACAATGCAAGTGGTCATACCTACATACACCCATAACAGCGGCTCTATAAAGCGAATGCGTATATAGCACTTGTAGTGATGTGATTTTCAAATCATATTATAGATAATTAATTTTTTTTAAATTTTTGGTTTGTTGTAGAACACCCTGCTCGGCGAGACATATCGATACATACCAAATTTTATATACCTTAGAATTGTGGTTATTGCAAAAAAGGGAGAAACCTGTTATGTTTGCGCATTTATATATAATAGATTTTATCTTATTTTATTTTATTTTATTTTATTTTATTTTATTTTATTTTATCTTATTTTATTTTATTTTATTTTATTTTATTTTATTTTATTTTGTTTTATTTAATTTAATTTTATTTTATTTTATTTTATTTTATTTTATTTTATTTTATTTTATTTTATTTTATTTTATTTTATTTTATTTTATTTTATTTTATTTTATTTTATTTTATTTTATTTTATTTTATTTTATTTTATGTTACTTTATTTTATTTTATATTATTTTATTTTATTTTATCTTTTATTATTTTATTTTATTTTATTTTTATTTATTTTATTTTATTTTATTTTTTTATTTTTGCTTCTCTGACTACCTACCACAGATTTTGTTTTTGTAAACACTTTGTGTAAGCGCTATGAAGTTGACGGGCTCGTGCTTATTATAGTAAACAAAACAACTCTCGTTTTCAGCAACAGCAATCAATGCAATTTTTCATGACTACACACACAATTGCATTGAATGCAAACACAACAATGCTAGTGGTCATACCTACGTACATTCACACATAACAGCGGCTCTATAAGGTGAATGCGTGTTTAGCATTTCATAATATAATTAATTTTTTTTAATTTTTGGTTTGTTTTCGGCCACCCTGCTCGGCAAAACATATCGATACATACCTTATATACCTTAGAATTGTGGTTATTGCAAAAAAGGGATGAACCAGTTATGTTTGCGCATTTATATATAATAGATTACTCTAAAATCTTGGAATAAATTGCAAAATTGTACACGGATTTAAATTTTTGGCGTTTTTGCAATTCAGATACTAAAATTTTGAAAAAGTCTTTAACGGACGTTAGAATCTGATTTAACAGAAAAATATGTCGGTATTTAGGGCTATTCAAGCATTCTGTCTTGTGTTTGTGAAATTCAGTATCAGCCAAACGCGTTCCTAATTTGAACAAAAAACTTGAACCGCTCCTGTGAAAATGTGAAAATTAATTTTATGAAAATAATTTTAAATTCACACGTATCCCTGTCTCCCTTTGATGGTGAGCAGAAAACTCATTGCGAGTATATTGTACTGGCAATATAGAAGTATTATATATATGGATGGAACAGGATTATCAATTTTTATTGAATGTGGAATGTAAGAATTTCAGAGTTGTATTATATTTGTACCCAAAAAATTTAAAAACCAAGTGATGGAGAAAAACCGCAAATGGGGTAGTGTTTTATGGGCTATAACCAGAGCTGGGTGGTAATCATTAATTTAGGAATTAAATTACTCCCAATTGTAATTGGGAAAGTAATCAATAGCTTTCCTGAATAGAAAAGGGATTGATTAAATTTAAATTCCTAAAAAAAATTACCAAAAGTATTGCATGGTTTCATGGCTCAAGTACACAGAGCCAAAAAATCCTCATAAAAATAAGAAGATTGTCTCTTTGAACAGCTTGGAGGCACAAAAAGAGGACAGAAGTCAGAGACAAAGATATTTCCATAGAGATTTCTTCTAATTATTGGGAGGTAAATCTTTTTAATTTTATTAAAAAGTATACCTTCTTACAATAAATTTTTCGAAGACATTTCCGTAGAGATTTCTTCTTATTTTTGGGAGGTAAATCTTTTTAATTTTATTTAAAAGTATACCTTCTTCAAGTGTGTAATTCGACGCTACCAAGCACTAGTACACGATAGCATCATGGTAGAGATCTCCGTTCAGCAGTTAATCATTTTTAGTTCGATTCGCGGTGAGGGCAATATGGCAAGTGCACATGTGGTGAGGCAAAAAGAACAAAGGTGTAATTAGACGTTGGCAAGTTAAGTATACGATGGCATGGTAGTGTAGATTAGACTAAACATCTGGGTTGAGCGTTAATTTTTTTTTTTATTTGAAATATTAAACAGAAAATCCTCTCAATATTATGTTATTACTCTTTGAAAACATTAATAAGATTTTCTCTACAATAATATGTGATATCTCTTTGAAAACATTAATAAGATTTTCTCTACAATAATATGTGACATTTCTTTGAAAACTTTAATAAGATTTTCTCTACAAATATATGAAGCCCATCCTCTTAAAGAAAAACTATAGAGATATCTTCTTACTTTTGTTCTATTTTATTAGGTGGTTTTCGCTCTGTGTACAAGGTATTTTTTTAAGGAATTGAAAAAAAAAACTTTGTGAAAATGTAATTGTCGCGCCATTACTTTTGAAAGGAACTGAAAATGTAATTGAATTTTTTCAATTATATTACAAGGACTGGAAAATGTACTTTAGAACTTTCAATTCCTCAAAGGAATTGCAAAAGTAATTGAACTTCATTACTTTTTTGCAATTCATTTTGGGGTCTATAGGAATCATATTGGGGTCATTTTGGGGTCCTTTTGGAGTCATGTTGGGATCACTTTGGGGTAAATTTCAGGTAATTTCGCGGTCAAATGATCGAAATGTAGTAGCAAAATGATCCCAAAATAACCCAAAACGATCTCAAAAGACCCTTAAACTGATCCCAAATTGACCTGAAAATAGGGTTACCAGATTCTGAAGTGGAAAAAGAAAAACATTTATATTTCGATTGAAAAAATGACAAACGTAAAAAAGGAAGGACGGTTTTTTCGTGGACAATTTATTGTTTTAAATTAAAAAAAAAAGCGAACATACATTTATTCTCATATTTGAGGTCGTTTTCATACATATTTTATTATTATATTATTACTAATTAAACAAAAATCAATATACACTGATCCGTTATTTTTGAAAGTGGCACAATTCAATTGTTGGGGTAATGAATTATTGAAGGCTTTGCGTTTGGACTAAAGCCAAAACATTGCTAAAGGCCAACATACAAATACCTTAATGGTAGAACAGCACTGAGAGAAAAGCATTGAATGTTGTGACAATATCACTATTGATAGCGCCGAGTTTAATGCAATATTCATTCAGAATGAGCGAGTTATCAAATATTATTTGGTCCCAATAAAAAGTAAAATGACATGTCAACCATTTCGATATGATGTACTATTTTTTATATTTATGGATAGAATACCTACTAATATATTTGAACGGCTGTCAATATCTATGGTCGTGATATGAATTTCTATTGTCGGTATATCCATATCCATATTTACTACATAGTAATAATGGTAGAGCCAGCGTATTAATATATATGGACGAAATGTAAATTTTTCTGGGACGCATAATCATAATAGTTCAACAATTTTTATTATGGATTTTCTAACAATATTACAACTTGTTGGAGCGGTTTTTTTTTAATTCAAAATTTTTTGAATTTCTTATGATTGAACATTTTTCTAAAAATTGTATAAGATGCCGTAGTTTTGTAGCTCACTTAATTTTAATATAACAAGATACTAATCCCCTAGCAAAAAAAAAAAAAACGGAAAAAGAAGGACAAAACTTAAAAATAAGGACATTTCGGTACCACGAAATAAATCCCGAATGAAATAAGTCCCATGAAATAAGTCCCAATGAAATAAATCCCACCAAAAAATGAAATAAGTCCCATCTTTTAGAAATGAAACAACTTCCAAAGAAGGAAGTGAAATAAGTCCCAATATTTGGTAGTTATTCCATAATGAGGCCCCAGTTTCCAAAAAAATGAAATAACTCCCAGTAGATATACATATCGCACACCTAGATCTAAAGGAACCACCGATCAGTATACTCGATTAACTAATAGCTACACTACTCACCGAGAAAGGACTATTAAAAATGTTGTGGGAGAGGCAGCGAGTTTTTGAACATTTTGATTTTTTGAGTTTATCGCTGCTTAGATCTAGGTGTGCGATATGTATATTTATACATAAGCACACTGAGTGAAATGCCTTGAATGTTGTGACAATATCACTATTGATAGCGACGAGTTTGATGCAATATTCATTCAGAATAAACGAGTTATCAAATATTATTTGCTCCCAATAAAAAGTCAAATGAAATGTCAACCATTTCGATATGATGTACTATTTTTTATATTTATGGATAGAATACTAATATATTTGAACGGCATGTCAATATCTATGGTCGTGATATGAATTTCCATTGTCGCTATATCCATATCCATATTTACTGCATAGTAGTAAGGGTAGAGACAGCGTAATATTATATATGGGCAAAACGTAAATTTTTCTGGGACGCATAATCATATTAGTTCAACAATTTTGACTATGGATTACCTAACAATATTAAAACTTGTTGGATCGTTTTTTTGAATTCAAAATTTTTTTAGTTTCTTATGATTAAACATTTTTCAAAAAAATTTATAATATGCCGTAGCCGAATAGTAGTACACTGGGCTAACGTGCCAGAAGAGCAAGGTTCGAATCTTACCTAAACCAGATGTCAAATTGTATTAAATTTTGTTTTTTAAACTTTTTAGAATTTATCAAAAGTTTATATGGATACCACTTCAATAGTGATTTATCAAAAATGTATTGATGGAACATCCATATTCATTGATGGGACAGGATTATCAATTTTTATTTAATGTGGTATCAATAATTATGGATGTTCGATCCACAGATTTCCCCCCGTGTTAGCGCTCTAACTTAACCCTTAGGGGTGGCTATTTTTTTCACCCTTTCCCATACATTTTGTATGGGAAAAAATGGTATTTTTTCAAAGTGAATTTTCTTTTAATTTTTGAAACTTTTTTTAAAATATTTTTACATATTCTTAAAGTTGAAGGTTTGAAGCTTCCAATATGCTAAGCCATGTGCGATTATCTTGACTATTGAAATAATTACAGCCATTTAAAATTTACTAGATTTTATACGTGTGTATGTGTGTGCATTAGTACCAAACTCAGTAATTTTTCAGGTGCGGGCGAAGCAGCGTGGGGACCGCGCCGCGCCGCGCCCCCTCACCCCTCAAACTCTTTTTTTCTGCCTGCCGGTTATATCTTACCTTTTCATAATCTCTACAAATAATAAAATTGTAAATTTCTGTCTGTCTGTCTGTATGCTTGTGGACGTATCACTCGAAAACCGCTGATTGGAATTCAATGAAACTTTAAATTTAAATTTAAGATATCGATTATTTCGATAACTCAACCGATTTCAAAGTTATTGGTCGATATCTAAGTTATCGGACAATATGGTAATTTGGGACTGTGAGTACCCTAATTTTAAATTCCTTTCAAAAGTAATGGCACGACAATTACATTTTCACAAAGTAATTTTTTTTTCAATTCCATGAAAAAATACCTTGTACTTAACCTCAAAACGTTGAAATACTTTTAGTATTTTTTCTTAGGAATTGAAGAGTAATCAATTCCTTTTCTTTTCATGAAAGGAATTGATTACATTTTCAATTACTGATGAATGTAATTGTAATTGCAATGGAATAGATTTTACCCAGCTCTGGCTATGAAGAAACCAAATATCTATATGAGAGCCCCTCCATACTTTTTCTTGGATTTTGTAGCACTATGTTATTATTATTTAAATCTTAAACATCTCATCAAAAGTTTGTTCATACATATTAGAGGCATACGCCGCCGCCGCCGCCCACTAGAGTTACTTTTCGGCGCCCCCGCCGATCGGCCTAATACACCAAAGTAGGTTTTGGGGAGTGGCATCGATAGTGACACTCATTTGTCGGTACTTGCCAGACTGTCGCGGGAGCGGTTTGGTGTGACCAGTGGACTCTACTAGGTCATTTTACCCCCTTCTTCTGTAAGGATAGGTGGGAGCCATCTTATCTGAAGGTCATATATTAGTTTCAGTGGTGTTCAGGAAAGTATATGGAAGGGCTACCCTGCAGCGAAAGCAACTAGTTGAAAACTACTTTACAACTAGTTGGTGCACCGGGCCCAACTAGTCAGTGTTCTGTCTTTTTTCCATATAAGCAACTGGTATTTTTTACGTGTTGATGTCCTACGAAATGTCAATTGACAGATTTCGACCAGAGTATACCAGTCATCTACTAGTCATGATAACCTAGAATTATACTAGTTGTAAAATACCAGTTCCATACTAGTTCAACCTGGACTAGTATGATCTCCATAAATTGAACTAGTCCCCATACTAGTCCAAAAAGGACTAGTATGAGATATACTAGTCCCATACTAGTCCAAAAAGCATTGAACCTGGACTACCAGAATTTTCCTGACTTACCCTTTAATTTATCATTTGCCTTTATTTTCATGTTTATTCTTAAGAAAGCAGCGACTGTTTTTATTTAGTAAATACTATTTACCCTATCACGAAAATGCATCTATGAATTATGAGAAAAAACAAGCAAACGAAACGAATGAATTTTGTATTTTTTAACTGGTATGATTTCATCCAGAAAAATCTAGTTGTACTAGTATCGCCTGTGATCGAAAATGCGAACAATAAAATAGGGGGTCGTAGGGTCGCTATCCCCGTACGCCCATTCTTAAATTTCGGGGGCGCCCCTGAAAATATACCACACCAAAAGAAAAGTCGCTTGTAAAACTAACATTTCTGCTTTATCAATTTTACATTTCAGCAAAAAATGTCGTAATAATATTGAAAATTATCAAATAAACAGGATTCACGGTGAATTGATACGAAAGTTGCTGAATCAACATTAGCGTGTATGACATTGTCATATCAATTTCTCATGTTAATAATACATTACTTCGAAAAGTTTTATTTAACATTAAAAATTATGTAAACGACCAGTTTCATGTCAAATTGATAAAAAAAACCTTGTTGAGCCAACTTAGTACGTCATATCAATGACTCATGATAATACACATTTCGACAACATATTGATATAAAAACTGCCAATCTCACATTTGTATAACATTCTCATGTTAAAACGGCATAAACCACGCTGCAATTGACATTTATCACGTTCATAACACATTTCGAAAACCTGATTCACGTAAAAATCCTATGAAAATTGTAATACTAACATTTGCAAAACTATCTCATGTTGAAATTACGTGAATTGACATGTTTCATGTTTATAACAAATTTTGACAACATGTTTCACGTAGCACGTTAGCATTTGTGTAGCTGTTTCATTCTAAAATGAAATAAATCGCGCTGCAGTTGACAATCAAGTTCGGTCGTTGTAAAATAATTTATTAACAAAAATAGTTAGCAGAAAACCAACTGTGAAAATTGAACGTGAAGTGAAAATGGGTGATGAATGTTGTTTATTTGTGGAAAGCGTTTCGCCGAAATGAAGGCCGCCGACCAGCATATGGTTTATGAAGCATCGTCTGTAGGAATTGGTGCTAATGAAGAAAATTCATCTGTGCTACATTTACGAAGGAGCAACTGTAATAAATAAGAACTTTAAGTTCCTGTGTAATGCAGAATAAAAATACAGTTTGCCAAGAAACTTCTTTTATTATGTGCTTAATGTTAAGTTTGTCACCTTATCGAATGTATTACATTAATTACATTAAATATGTACCTATTTAAAAAAAAAAGTTAATAAATTTACCAAATATAATATCATTTCGATGTGATTATCATTAATTTTATTTGTAGCTTCAACGTTATTCCTACGTAAGTATCAGTATTACATACTCTCACGTAAATGTACATCATGGTCATGTTCATTTTACGTTTTTCCTGTATATACATACATACATTTCATGTCAATTATACATGAGTATCCCTTCAATAATACATAATGGTCATGTCAACTTTACGTTTTTCCTGTACGTTTTTACGTTTCATGTCAATTGTACATGAGAATGCCGTCATTAATACATGATGGTCATGTTCATTTTACGTTTCATGTCAATTGTACATGAGAAAGCAGTCAATAATACATAATGGTCATGCTCATTTTACGTTTCATGTCAATTATACATGAGAATGCCCTCAATAATACATGATGGTTATGTTTATTTGACGTATGTCCTGTATGTTTTTACGTTTCATGTCAATTTTACATGAAAATGGTCATTTCAACTACACGTTTTTCCTGTACGTTTTTACGTTTCATACATGAGAATGCCCTCAATAATACATGATGGTCATGTTTATTTTGGTGGGGTCGCCCCTCGGCAGGTGGAGAGCACGTTTCCAAACTAAGGCAAACAATTTCTGAGAGCCTAAATAGAAGTTCAGTTATCGACAAAACATTTAAAGCCTATTAATTGCACTCCTCCTTTATATTTTCAAATCTCAAAAATTTATTACAATTGGTATGACTAAAATTTCAAAACCAAAAACACCGAAACCATGTCTTTGTTTAACGACAAATTTGCTGAGGTTTTTTGACAGCATTCATATAAAGGTTGTCTTTAAAATTTTTTATCATCTTTTTATTCAAATGAAATGAAATGAATTTGACTAGAAAAAGGTTTCATTTCATTTGAAAACGGTTTCATTCGACCTGAAAATGCTATATACTGGTATGATGTGGATATTTCCTAACTAGTATGAATTCAGCCAGAAAATTCTAGTTGTACACTAGTATGAAATGGATATTTCCTGACTAGTATGAACTCAGCCAGAAAATTATAGTAGTATACTAGTATGAAATGGATATTTTCTGACTAGTATGAGTTCGGCCATAAAATTATAGTTGTATACTACACCTTTTTCAGTTTATATTCAGAAAGTTACACTTGATATTCAGAATTTACAATTGATATTCAGAAAATTCCAATTAATATTCAGAATTTCCATTTCATATTCAGAAAATTACAATTCATATTCAGAATTTCCATTTGATAAAGTTCCATTTGATATTTGTATGAATTGTAACTTTCTGAATATCAATTGTAATTTTTTGATTATTAATTTTAATTTTCTGAATATTAAATGGAACTTTCTGAATATCAATTGTAATTTTCTGAATATCAAATTAAATTTCTGAATATTAATTAATATAAATTGTAACTTTCTGAATATAAACTGAAAAAGGTGTAGTATTTTTCTGACTAGTTTGAGGTTTCGCTGCAGGGTAATTCCAGAAACCTTACCAGAATATAATAAATAATAGCAGGATAATGTCAGGCCATGCTATTTTACATTAAGTTTGTTTGGGTGATGCCACTTATTGAAAGTTAAATTTTTTTAATTACGGTGATTCTTCCTGCTAAATTAAGCTTTGTAATTCAAGCAGCAAAATTTATCATCATCGGTGCGTACTTACTTTTCGGGAGTTATAAAAAAAGGGGGTGTGGATGGATTTTCGGGAATATAGTATTGGCAGTAGTTTGTGGTGGTTTGAATTATAGTACCATTTACCAGTGAAATTTACATATAGAGACCAGGTGTCTGCTTTTATATCCCGCTGTGTTACGATTGGAACCGCCCTAGTAATTTGATTGATTATCTCTTGTAGTCGTTTGAGACAAAATTTTGACTTGTTTGGATTTATGTCTCGAATACTTTTGGAGCAATCTTAGTCTCCTTTTAATTGTTTTAGACCTTTTTGTATTTATTGTAAGATCTGGAATACGGTATCAGGGATCCAAATCCTTAAATGCTACGCACCCATATGTTTTTCCCTTTTTGCTCTATTACAGTGCTGCGTAGGCCCTAGTTATACCCTTGAAGCAATTTTGCTTTTGTTTTGCCCTGAAATATAGGCAATGATACAAATTTACACTTTGAATTTAAAAAAAAAATTTCAAAGCACTCCAATTTGCCCTCAAAAATTAAAGTGCCTGAGTTTCTTATGAAAGAGCAAATCAAAAACCCTTTGGTAAGAGCTCAGGCCAGCGGTGGTCAGAAAATTTTATATGGAAAGGTAAATTCAATACATAAGCTAGGTACTAACTTCGCGTTTCACGTGAAACAGCTGTCAAAATCCATACAAAATTTCTTGTCGTGAAATAGCCGTGAAATTTCGCTTGTACTTCACGGCAAAGTAGTACTAAGTTCACGACTTGAAAATATTACGTACATAGTTAATATCGCATTAGCATAATTTTTTCAGGACATTTTTATTTGTCCATGCCATTTAAAACAGTGCGAAAAGTGACATTTATTGGCATTGACCCTTGAAATTAGAAAAATAACAGAAGAGAGATATATAAACAAAGAATTAATAATATAAAAAAATGAAAATAGCTAGCAACATTTCACGACAAGCCAATTGCATGTTGCTGGCGAAATTACACGGCTATAGACAAAAATATGTATACACTGGGATTTTTTTTGTATTTGAGTAAACAACATTTAAAATTTAATTAAGTAAATAAATTTCACTGTACAACTAAGACTAGCCAATCTTTTATATGTACATCAACAACGGAATACATTCTTATTATTATTTAAAAAACATTATTTGAGAGATATAACAAAATATATGATGCAAGGGCGGATCCAGAATTTTCTTTTGGGGGGGCACGGACACCCAACATGCAAAAATATCAACAACTGAAGTATGTTTTTCTATATCCTTCCTTGCAAAATACAAAGTTTTTACATTTTTCCAAAAAAAAGGTAAAAATCCTTATTGATTGCTCATTATCTTCGAACCGGCAGGACCTAGCGAAAAGTTTTGTATGCATGGCTTACAGCAAATTTTATTAGCTTTTAAATTTTCAAACCGTTTTGGAATTTCTCAATTTGTTCTTAAGATATACGTGATAAGGTGGAGCCATCCTTTTTTTTTGAAATCGTAAATATCTCGAAAACTATAGCCGTTAGAAAGAAACAAATAATTTTTTCGTAATCAGCACCCTTAAATTGACTTGAAAAGACTAAAGGAAGTCTGGAGAATTTTTCGCTCTTGACCACTGTAATTCCCACAGAGCCAAATTTTTCCTACATCTTAGGTTTACCTTCAGATAGAAAACCTCAAAAGTCCTCATCGATCCCATCTGTGCTAAAAAAGTTATTCGGGGTCAAAGGTCAAAATTTTAGGTTTTTGGAATTTTATCGAAAACGGTAAGTTTTTTCGAAAAATTACCTGAGACCAGGTTGTAGACCGGGAAATTCTCTACAAATATGGTCCTAGTATTTTTTTTGCAAAAGTTACCACTTCTGAGATAACGCGACTGTAAAACTAGTTCTGGACCTTTCAGGTTTTCTCGAAAAATTTAGTAGGCGTGAAAAATTTTCTTTTTCCGTTTATTTGTCACGAAATTCCCCATCGAAAATGAGATGTGTTTCTTTTTTAAAAGCCTATAGTTTCCGAGATAGAGTCACCTTTTCTCCATGCATAATATCAAAAAATAGTAGTCCGGTAAATTTAGTTGGGTCAAGAAGGCTTCTGTCTATTCCTGTAAAATTGGCCCATTTTCTTAAAAAAAAACTAGTTCAAATTGTTATTTACAGCTGTGCATAGTGCAAAAGTTATCACACGTCAATTACCCTTTAAGGTTCTTGGTGGGCAATTCTAAATGTGGAACACAGGCAGAGTTGCTATTTCGAGGAACTGTGGATTGTATTGTTCGGCAAATGAGATCAAATGTGATGGAATTTGGAAAATGAGATTTGTATGGAAAAAAGCGCCAAATTTGCAATTTTTCGCCAAACAGATATTTAGGGGTTTTCCGTTCCAGCCACTTAAACATGAAAATATAGTTCCTGGCAGCAGTGGCGTGCCTACGTGTATCAATCAAGGCAAGCCCCAGTCTTTATAACCCCAACGAAAGCACATACTGCTGCCAGAGAACATTTCAGACAAAGAAGAGTTCAGGATATTTATCGACTTTTGCAGACGGGGAAAAACTTACCCCCAAATTCATAAAAATAAAATTGGTTTATAAAGCTTTTTAAAAAGACATTTTCATACAATTTTTGAATAATAAGAGCTCAATAAACCTTTTATATTTTTTATGAATAAGGGGGTAAAACTTTTAGGTTCCTCTAATAGGCACGTTATTGTTTGCAGATTTTTTAAGCTTTTCCAATCCAAGGGAACAGTTTTATTGGCACTATTTCCCATTTAGGTACATTGCAAAAGCTAAGAAACCTTAACAATCTTTTTTATATTTTATAGTGCCTACCTAGCAAATAAAAAAAATTACAGCACCTACCACTATTGAATTCTTTTTTTCAACTTTAAAATATGTCCCAATAGTTTTTGAGTAGAGCGCTTTGCACGTTAAAATTGTAGATACATACATAAACAAATTTCATTTTCGTTTTCGCTTATGGTAACACCAGCCAGAAGCTGGCTTCAAAGTTTCATATAAAATTACTTCCAAATTCAAAAAAAAAAAAAAAAAAAAATTGCTTCAGCACACAGATTCGTTCTAGATTTGAAAGCCCGGTAAAAGCCAATAAGTAAAAGCGAGATGGCCATCATTGCCTAGGCGGTTTAAGGCTTTTTTAAGTAAGTAAGTAAGAGATGGCCATCACGCGCTGAAATAATTTTATGTAAATGAGCTATCAGCCGACAGGTGGCAGGAAAAGCTGTAGGTATGTTTCTATGCTACTAACAGCTATTAAATAGTAGGTGGCAGGCAGGGAAATAAAAACCGGATATCCTTTTAAGAACCCAAATGAACATATTGTAGTTCATAGGGGATTAGCTAGGCAAGCCGGGCTTTTCGGCTTATATGGAAGGCAAATATTGCGTAATACTACAACCTAAAATTTTATCGTGCCATGGTGATATGTGGGCATAACGACTTATGTTACATTGTTGAAAGCTACATTTACCTTGTTTGCAGATCGCGAGTCAAGTCACAAAAAAAATTTTATACCTTTCATGAACATGAAATGGTATTATAACTTCTGTCCGATGTTTGTAAATATGAGAAGAAGAAGAGATAGACCCATCAATAAGTATACCGAAATGATCAGGATGACGAGATGAGTTGATTTAGCCATGTCCGTCTGTCTGTTTGAACGCAAACTAGTCCCTCAGTTTTTGAGATATTTGGTTGGAATTTGGTATGCGGCCACCATTTTCCAATATAGGAATCATTTGTCGGAACCAGCAAGATCGGACCGATATTACATATAGCTCCCATACAACCGATTATTCCGATAAACGGATTTTGGGCTATAACTCCTGTAATTAAACTCGTAGGAACGTGAAATTTAGGAAGCATCGCTATTTTTATATGTGAAATATCGATGTTGAAAATCATCGAGATTGGATAAATATTTCACATAGCCCCCATACAATCGATTGTTCCGATAAACGGATTTTGGTAGATAACTCCTGTAATTATGTAGGTAGGAACGTGAAATTTTGGAAGTATGGCTATTTTTATATGTGAAATATTGATGTTGAAAATCATTGAGATGGGATAAATATTTCACATAGCTCCCATACAATCGATTATTCTGATAAGCGGATTTTGGGCTATAACTCCTGTAATTAAACACGTAGGAACGTTAAATTTTGGAAACGTCGCTATTTTTATATGTAAAATATCTATGTTGAAAATCATTGAGATGGGATAAATATTTCACATAGCCCCCATACAATCGATTGCTCCGATAAACGGATTTTGGTAGATAACTCATGTAATTATATCGGTAGGAACGTGAAATTTCGTAACTGTTGCTATTTTAGAAAGTGGAATGTCGATGTTAAAAATCAATAAGATTGGACCAATATAACACATTGCTCCTATATAATCGATAGTTCCGATAATTTCAGTATGAAAAAAAAAAAAAAAAAAAAAAAAAAAAAAACTAATGGCGGCGATATACCAACAGGTTATCATAACCTCTAACGAGATTTTTAGCCGAGCTTCTCTTTCCAACTTGTGGTGTGTTGCCTTTGAGTTTTTCCTACAAGTTGGCGGGACCTACAGTTTTTTGCCGACTCCGAACGGCACTTGCAAAGCAAATGAATTTTTTGCTGAGAAGCTTCTCATGGCAGAAATACACCCGGAGAGTTTGCCAAACTACTGCCGAGGGGCGACCCCGTTTTAGAAAAATTCTCTTTCTAAATAATTTTTGATGTTACTTTTGCCGGGCATCGAACCGCCACGACTTGGTGTAGATGGCCGAACACTTAACCGCTACACCACGGCGGCAATTTCAGTATGAGCTAAAGTTAAATTCACACAGGCTGCACTGGGATCATCATCATCATCATTTATTGGCGCTTAACCGCCTAAGCGATTTTGGCCGTCGCCTATCAAAGCACGCCAGTCATTCCTTTTTAGCGATAACTGACGCCAATTGGAAACCCCAAGGGAGTTCAAGTCATCCTCCACCTGTTGTTTCCATCTCAGTCGAGGCCTCCCCCTTCCTCTGCTGCCGAATTCGGGTGACGATTGGAAAACCTTCTGGGCTGGAGCTTCTTTGTCCATTCGCATGACGTGAACCAGCCAGCGGAGCCTTTGGGCTTTAATTCGCTGGACTATGGTCAGATCTGCGTAAAGCTCGTACAGCTCATCGTTAAATCTCCTTCCATACTCGCCGTCGGCATCACGGGAAGGACCATAAATCTTCCGTAGAACTTTTCTCTCAAATACTCCAAGGGCCATCTCATCTTCTCTTGACATTGTCCATGAATCTGAGCCATACATCAGGACAGGTATGATGAGAGACTTATAGAGCGCGATCTTTGTTCTTCGAGAGAGGACTTTACTTCTCAATTGCCTACTCAGTCCAAAGTAGCACTTGTTCGCAAGAGTGATTCTCCGTTGGATTTCTAGACTGATATTATTTTCGGTGTTAATGCTGGTTCCCAAATAGACGAAGTCCCTCACAGTTTCAAATTTGTAACTATCAACAGTGACGTGGCTGCCAAGGCGCAGGTGCGCCGATTCTTTCTTTGATGACAGCAAATACTTCGTCTTGTCCTCGTTGACCGCAAGACCCACTTTTTTCGCTTCTTTATCCAGTCCAGAGAAGGCAGCGCTTACGGCGCGGTTGTTAAGGCCAATGATATCAATATCATCGGCATACGCCAGCAATTGCACGCTCTTGTAAAAGATTGTACCATTGCGGTTTAGCTCTGCTGCTCGAATTATCTTCTCCAGCATCAGGTTGAAGAAATCGCACGAAAGGGAGTCGCCCTGTCTGAAGCCTCGTTTGGTTTCAAATGGCTCAGAGAGGTCCTTCCCGACTCTGACGGAGCTGTTAGTATTGCTCAACGTCATTTGGCAGAGCCGTATAAGCTTTGCAGGGAAGTCAAATTCAGACATGGCGGCATACAGGCAACTCCTTTTTGCGCTGTCAAAAGCGGCTTTGAAATCGACAAAGAGATGGTGTGTGTCGATTCTTTTATCATGGGTCTTCTCCAGGATTTGGCGTATCGTGAAAATCTGGTCGATGGTAGACTTACCAGGTCTAAAGCCACACTGATAAGGTCCAATCAGCTTGTCTACGATGGGCTTCAGTCTTTCACACAATACGCTAGAAAGAACCTTATATGCGATATTAAGAAGGCTGATTCCGCGGTAGTTGGTGCGGTTAGCGGGATCGCCTTTCTTGTGGATTGGGCAGAGCACACTTAAATTCCAATCTGGAGGCATGCACTCGTCTGACCATATTCTGCATAAGAGCTGATGCATGCTTTTTACCAGCTCTTCGCCTCCGTGTTCGAACAGCTCGGCGGGTAGTCCGTCTTTCCCAGGCGCTTTGTTGTTTTTGAGCCGGGATATAGCTATCCTCACTTCATCATAGTCAGGTGGTGGGACGACTTTTCCATCGTCAGGGATTGGGGTATCGGGTTCGACGTCTCCCTCGCAATTTAGCAGTGAGGAGAAGTGCTCCCTCCATAATTTAAGTACACTCTGTACGTCGGTTACCAGGTCGCCATTATTGTCCTTACAGGAACTTGCCCCGGTCTTAAAACCTTCCGTCATCCGCCGGATCTTTTCATAGAATTTTCGGGCATCATTCCTGTCAGCCAGCATCTCAAGCTCCTCACACTCACGCCTTTCGGCCTCCCCCTACCCCCCCTAATGGCGGCGATATACCAACAGGTTATCATCAAGTTTTGAAACCGATTAAAATAACGTTCCGGTTTCGGTTTCGGTTTTTGCAACGTGTTTCGGTTTCGGTTCCGGTTTCGCTCTACAAAATTTATTTCGGTTTCGGTTACGGTTTCGTTCCGGTTTCGGTTTCCAAATAAAAACAGGAAAAAAAAATTTTACTACTAAAATACTCAAGTACCTATGTAGCTACGAAATAGGTCTGAATTTTCATAACTTTTGTCCTGCGGCCATGATGGGATTTCTCCAATATAATAATACATTTATTAACGCTATGCATGGATGAAATTTCTGCAAAACAAATTCCTAAAGTTAACTCTACTTTTTTATTAAAAATGGAAGCCAAATGAAATGTATGTAACATTAAAATTAGTGGCGCTTTCTGAGACAAGCCTGAACATTTCTTTTACGGATCTCGTAAATTTGTTTCGATCGCTTCATTCAACTATAGTCAAACTTCCTCTTTCAGAATTTTGAAAAACGTGGGTCGACAATCTTCCATGAAAACTTTCAGGGTACCTGTTTGTAAAAGGAACTACCTATGTGCCCACTCACAGAAGTAAGGTATTGAGAAAATTCAAAACCGTTTGGAACCGGTTCCGGCTTTTGAAACGGTTTCGGTCTTTTCCAGATCAAAATAACGGTTACGGTTTCGGTTTCGGTCTTGAAAAATTAATCGGTTTTAATCGGTTACGGTTACGGTTTCGGTTTCGGTTTCAGTCCTTGGTTATCATAACCTCTAACGAGATTTTTAACCGAGCTTCTCTTTCCAACTTGTGGTGTGTTGCTTTTTGAGTTTTTCCTACAAGTTGGCGGGACCTACAGTTTTCTGCCGACTCCGAACGGCACTTGCAAAGCAAATGAATTTTTGCTGAGAAGCTTCTCATGGCAGAAATACACCCGGAGAGTTTGCCAAACTACTGCCGAGGGGCGACCCTGTTTAGAAAAATCCTTTTTCTAAATAATTTTTGATGTTACTTTTGCCGGGCATCGAACCGCCACGACTTGGTGTAGAAGGCCGAACACTTAACCGCTACACCACGGCGGCCGCCTTTCGGCCTCACGTTTCTTTTTTCTGAAAAGGCGTCTCTCTTCCTTCTTTGCCTCACGATAGCGTTGCCATACACTGCGGGTTGCGCCCGTTCGCAACGTCTCCCTGTAGGCAGCGTCCTTTTTGTCCGAGGCAGTGCTGCATTCCTCATCGTACCAGTTGTTTTTGCGGGCTCGCTGAAACCCTATAGTGGCCTCAGCGGCGGTACGTAATGAGTGAGAGATATGCTTCCATTGCTCGGTTGCATCGTTAGGTCGAGGATTGCTCTCCGATAGCAGGTGTGAGAGTCGAGTGGAGAAATTGTCAGCTGTCTGTGTCGTGCGCAGCTTCTCGACGTCAAACTTTCCTTCCGTTACTGTCGCACTTTCTTTGCTACACAGAGGCGTGTGCGTATCTTGGCTGCAACAAGATAATGGTCCGAGTCGATATTGGGACCACGAAGGGTACGCACGTCCAGAACGGTGGAGCTATGTCTGCCGTCGATCATGACATGATCAATCTGGTTTCTTGTTCTTTGATCAGGAGACAGCCATGTGGCTTGGTGTATTCGTTTATGCTGGAACCTGGTACTACTGATGACCATATTGCGAGCAGCGGCGAAATCAATCAACCTAGTGCCGTTGGGGGATGTTATATCATGGAGACTAAATTTTCCAACTGTTGGACCAAAGACTCCTTCCTTGCCCACCTTCGCATTAAAGTCGCCGAGCACGATTTTGATATCATGTTGGGGGCGGCGATCATAAGTCTGTTCAAGTTTATCGTAGAAGGAGTCCTTCTCTGCGTCGTCCGTCTCCTCAGTCGGCGCATAGGCGCAGATAAATGTTATGTTGAAAAATTTCGCTTTGATGCGGGATCAAACAGTAAAAATCGTAACGCTTATTCATGAAAGGTATTTAGCCTTCGGCACAGCGAAGACAGCTTTCCTTACTTGTTTTTAAATGTCTTTGGGGATCACAAAAAAACTTAGATTTCGCTTCGAACTTAAAACTTATATGGTGTTTCCACCAAAAGCAAACACCGTGTTTTCTAGCCCTAGCGTGTTTAAAATCAAACACTACTCGCAACCCTTGTCTGATCAAATACAAATTTCATAACCCAAACCCATTTCACACCCCTTTTTAAAGCGTGTTTGATTTGGGTTTGCATACTATCTATCATTAAAAGATGGCAATAATGTTCATTTACGTCATTATTTCCTTTCAATTTTAAAATTCTTATCGAAATCATGTTACCGTTGCTTTCAGTTTGCCAAAATTGTTGACAATTAAAATTAAATTAATTTATATTTAACATGTTTTAATATTTTTACAAAATGCAACGCAAAATCATAGGTTATAGCTTTTATAAGACCTAAATGGCTACCAGTGGGTTTTCGTGGCTGGATCTGCCTTTTGGCGTAAATAGCATTTTCCACTAAATTTTCGAATAATAAAATTACACGAATGACAGAGCTCCATCACGTTGGAACCCGCTTTGAAAAAATTCAAATTCATTTTTTTGTAGTTCTTATAGTTACTCCGAAAATATAATACATTGTGCAGAAACCAAGCAAACTAAGTAAATTTGAGTTTTTTTTGTTAAAATATGTTTTAAATCGTTTGTAGTTTTTTATACGAAAAAAAATTTTTTTTTGCTCCAAAGGTTTCGGAGATATGGCCTAATGCACATCACGCTGGAACCCGCTTTGAAAAAACTCAAACTTTTTTTGCATTTTTGTGAACTACAAACGATGAGATTGATTGTAGTGAAATTCATTTTTTTTTTGCTGCAAAGGTTTCGGAGATATCGAAAACGCATGTTAAAAAAAGGCAGAATTCAGCAATTTGAAAGCACTAAAAGTACTTTTCCTACAACTACAAACGACAAAATTGATTGTAGTGAAATTTTTTTTTTTGTAGCTTTTATAGTTACTCCGAAAATACAATATATTGTGCAGAAACCAAGCAAATGAAGTAAATTTTGTTTTTTTTTTTTGTTGAAATATGTTTTAAATCGTTTGTAGTTTTTTATCCGAAAAAAAATTTTTTTTTTGCTCCGAAGGTTTCGGAGTAATCGAGAACGCATGTCAAAAAAAGGCAGAATTCAGCAATTTGAAAGCACTAAAAGTACTTTTCCTACAACTGCAAACGACAAAATTGATTGTAGTGAAATTTTTTTTTTTGTAGCTTTTATAGTTACTCCGAAAATACAATATATTGTGCAGAAACCAAGCAAATGAAGTAAATTTTGTTTTTTTTTTTGTTGAAATATGTTTTAAATCGTTTGTAGTTTTTTATCCGAAAAAAAATTTTTTTTTTCTCCGAAGGTTTCGGAGTAATCGAGAACGCATGTCAAAAAAAGGCAGAATTCAGCAATTTGAAAGCACTAAAAGTACTTTTCCTACAACTACAAACGACAAAACAGATTGTAGTGAAATTTTTTTTTTTGTAGCTTTTATAGTTACTCCGAAAATACAATATATTGTGCAGAAACCTAGCAAATGAAGTAAATTTTGTTTTTTTTTGTTGAAATATGTTTTAAATCGTTTGTAGTTTTTTATCCGAAAAAAAATTTTTTTTTGCTCCGAAGGTTTCGGAGTAATCGAAAACGCATGTTAAAAAAGGCAGAATTCAGCAATTTGAAAGCACTAAAAGTACTTTTCCTACAACTACAAACGACAAAATTGATTGTAGTGAAATTTTTTTTTTTGTAGCTTTTATAGTTACTCCGAAAATACAATATATTGTGCAGAAACCAAGCAAATGAAGTAAATTTTGTTTTATTTTTGTTGAAATATGTTTTAAATCGTTTGTAGTTTTTTATCCGAAAAAAATTTTTTTTTTTGCTCCGAAGGTTTCGGAGTAATCGAGAACGCATGTCAAAAAAAGGCAGAATTCAGCAATTTGAAAGCACTAAAAGTACTTTTCCTACAACTACAAACGACAAAATTGATTGAAGTGAAATTTTTTTTTTGTAGCTTTTATAGTTACTCCGAAAATACAATATATTGTGCAGAAACCAAGCAAATGAAGTAAATTTTGGTTTTTTTTGTTGAAATATGTTTTAAATCGTTTGTAGTTTTTTATCCGAAAAAAAATTTTTTTTTTGCTCCAAAGGTTTCGGAGTGATCGAAAACGCATGTTGAAAAAAGGCAGAATTCAGCAATCTGAAAGCACTAAAAGTACTTTTCCTACAACTACAAACGACAAAATTGATTGTAGTGAAATTTTTTTTTTTTGTAGCTTTTATAGTTACTCCGAAAATACAATATATTGTGCAGAAACCAAGCAAATGAAGTAAATTTTGGTTTTTTTTGTTGAAATATGTTTTAAATCGTTTGTAGTTTTTTATCCGAAAAAAAATTTTTTTTTTGCTCCGAAGGTTTCGGAGTGATCGAAAACGCATGTTAAAAAAAGGCAGAATTCAGCAATTTGAAAGCACTAAAAGTACTTTTCCTACAACTACAAACGACAAAATTGATTGTAGTGAAATTTTTTTTTTTGTAGCTTTTATAGTTACTCCGAAAATACAATATATTGTGCAGAAACCAAGCAAATGAAGTAAATTTTGTTTTTTTTTTTGTTGAAATATGTTTTAAATCGTTTGTAGTTTTTTATCCGAAAAAAAATTTTTTTTTGCTCCGAAGGTTTCGGAGTAATCGAAAACGCATGTTAAAAAAAGGCAGAATTCAGCAATTTGAAAGCACTAAAAGTACTTTTCCTACAACTACAAACGACAAAATTGATTGTAGTGAAATTTTTTTTTTTGTAGCTTTTATAGTTACTCCGAAAATACAATATATTGTGCAGAAACCAAGCAAATGAAGTAAATTTTGTTTTTTTTTTGTTGAAATATGTTTTAAATCGTTTGTAGTTTTTTATCCGAAAAAAAATTTTTCTTTTTCTCCGAAGGTTTCGGAGTGATCGAAAACGCATGTTGAAAAAAGGCAGAATTCAGCAATCTGAAAGCACTAAAAGTACTTTTCCTACAACTACAAACGACAAAATTGATTGTAGTGAATTTTTTTTTTTTGTAGCTTTTATAGTTACTCCGAAAATATAATATATTGTGCAGAAACCAAGCAAATGAAGTAAATTTTGGTTTTTTTTTGTTGAAATATGTTTTAAATCGTTTGTAGTTTTTTATCCGAAAAAAAATTTTTTTTTTGCTCCGAAGGTTTCGGAGTGATCGAAAACGCATGTTAAAAAAAGGCAGAATTCAGCAATTTGAAAGCACTAAAAGTACTTTTCCTACAACTACAAACGACAAAATTGATTGTAGTGAAATTTTGTTTTTTGTAGCTTTTATAGTTACTCCGAAAATACAATATATTGTGCAGAAACCAAGCAAATGAAGTAAATTTTGTTTTTTTTTTGTTGAAATATGTTTTAAATCGTTTGTAGTTTTTTATCCGAAAAAAAATTTTTTTTTTGCTCCGAAGGTTTCGGAGTAATCGAAAACGCATGTTAAAAAAAGGCAGAATTCAGCAATTTGAAAGCATAAAAGTACTTTTCCTACAACTACAAACGACAAAATTGATTGTAGTGAAATTTTTTTTTTGTAGCTTTTATAGTTACTCCGAAAATACAATATATTGTGCAGAAACCAAGCAAATGAAGTAAATTTTGTTTTTTTTTCTTGAAATATGTTTTAAATCGTTTGTAGTTTTTTATCCGAAAAAAATTTTTTTTTTTGCTCTGAAGGTTTCGGAGTAATCGAAAACGCATGTTAAAAAAAGGCAGAATTCAGCAATTTGAAAGCACTAAAAGTACTTTTCCTACAACTACAAACGACAAAATTGATTGTAGTGAAATTTTTTTTTTGTAGCTTTTATAGTTACTCCGAAAATACAATATATTGTGCAGAAACCAAGCAAATGAAGTAAATTTTGTTTTTTTTTTTGTTGAAATATGTTTTAAATCGTTTGTAGTTTTTTATCCGAAAAAAAATTTTTTTTTTGCTCCGAAGGTTTCGGAGTGATCGAAAACGCATGTCAAAAAAAGACAGAATTCAGCAATTTGAAAGCACTAAAAGTACTTTTCCTACAACTACAAACGACAAAATTGATTGTAGTGAATTTTTTTTTTTTGTAGCTTTTATAGTTACTCCGAAAATACAATATATTGTGCAGAAACCAAGCAAATGAAGTAAATTTTGTTTTTTTTTTTGTTGAAATATGTTTTAAATCGTTTGTAGTATTTTATCCGAAAAAAAAATTTTTTTTTTGCTCCGAAGGCTTCGGAGTGATCGAAAACGCATGTTAAAAAAAGGCAGAATTCAGCAATTTGAAAGCACTAAAAGTACTTTTCCTACAACTACAAACGACAAAATTGATTGTAGTAAAATTTTTTTTTTGTAGCTTTTATAGTTACTCCGAAAATACAATATATTGTGCAGAAACCAAGCAAATGAAGTAAATTTTGTTTTTTTTTTTTGTTGAAATATGTTTTAAATCGTTTGTAGTTTTTTATCCGAAAAAAAATTTTTTTTTGCTCCGAAGGTTTCGGAGTAATCGAGAACGCATGTCAAAAAAAGGCAGAATTCAGCAATTTGAAAGCACTAAAAGTACTTTTCCTACAACTACAAACGACAAAATTGATTGTAGTGAAATTTTTTTTTTTAGTAATCGAGAACGCATGTCAAAAAAAGGCAGAATTCAGCAATTTGAAAGCACCAAAAGTACTTTTCCTACAATTACAAACGACAAAATTGATTGTAGTGAAATTTTTTTTTTTGTAGCTTTTATAGTTACTCCGAAAATACAATATATTGTGCAGAAACCAAGCAAATGAAGTAAATTTTGTTTTTTTTTTGTTGAAATATGTTTTAAATCGTTTGTAGTTTTTTATCCGAAAAAAAATTTTTTTTTTGCTCCGAAGGTTTCGGAGTGATCGAAAACGCATGTTAAAAAAAAGGCAGAATTCAGCAATTTGAAAGCACTAAAAGTACTTTTCCTACAACTACAAACGACAAAATTGATTGTAGTGAAATTTTTTTTTTTGTAGCTTTTATAGTTACTCCGAAAATACAATATATTGTGCAGAAACCAAGCAAATGAAGTAAATTTTGTTTTTTTTTCTTGAAATATGTTTTAAATCGTTTGTAGTTTTTTATCCGAAAAAAAATTTTTTTTTTGCTCTGAAGGTTTCGGAGTAATCGAAAACGCATGTTAAAAAAGGCAGAATTCAGCAATTTGAAGGCACTAAAAGTACTTTTCCTACAACTACAAACGACAAAATTGATTGTAGTGAAATTTTTTTTTTTGTAGCTTTTATAGTTACTCCGAAAATAAAATATATTGTGCAGAAACCAAGCAAATGAAGTAAATTTTGTTTTTTTTTTGTTGAAATATGTTTTAAATCGTTTGTAGTTTTTTATCCGAAAAAAAATTTTTTTTTTGCTCCGAAGGTTTCGGAGTGATCGAAAACGCATGTTAAAAAAAGGCAGAATTCAGCAATTTGAAAGCACTAAAAGTAATTTTCCTACAACTACAAACGACAAAATTGATTGTAGTGAAATTTTTTTTTTTGTAGCTTTTATAGTTACTCCGAAAATACAATATATTGTGCAGAAACCAAGCAAATGAAGTAAATTTTGTTTTTTTTTGTTGAAATATGTTTTAAATCGTTTGTAGTTTTTTATCCGAAAAAAATTTTTTTTTTGCTCCGAAGGTTTCGGAGTAATCGAAAACGCATGTTAAAAAAAGGCAGAATTCAGCAATTTGAAAGCACTAAAAGTACTTTTCCTACAACTACAAACGACAAAATTGATTGTAGTGAAATTTTTTTTTTGTAGCTTTTATAGTTACTCCGAAAATACAATATATTGTGCAGAAACCAAGCAAATGAAGTAAATTTTGTTTTTTTTTGTTGAAATATGTTTTAAATCGTTTGTAGTTTTTTATCCGAAAAAAAATTTTTTTTTTGCTCCGAAGGTTTCGGAGTGATCGAAAACGCATGTCAAAAAAAGGCAGAATTCAGCAATTTGAAAGCACTAAAAGTAATTTTCCTACAACTACAAACGACAAAATTGATTGTAGTGAAATTTTTTTTTTGTAGCTTTTATAGTTACTCCGAAAATACAATATATTGTGCAGAAACCAAGCAAATGAAGTAAATTTTGGTTTTTTTTTGTTGAAATATGTTTTAAATCGTTTGTAGTTTTTTATCCGAAAAAAAAATTTTTTTTTTGCTCCGAAGGTTTCGGAGTGATCGAAAACGCATGTTAAAAAAAGGCAGAATTCAGCAATTTGAAAGCACTAAAAGTACTTTTCCTACAACTACAAACGACAAAATTGATTGTAGTGAAATTTTTTTTTTTGTAGCTTTTATAGTTACTCCGAAAATACAATATATTGTGCAGAAACCAAGCAAATGAAGTAAATTTTGTTTTTTTTTTTGTTGAAATATGTTTTAAATCGTTTGTAGTTTTTTATCCGAAAAAAAATTTTTTTTTGCTCCGAAGGTTTCGGAGTAATCGAGAACGCATGTCAAAAAAAGGCAGAATTCAGCAATTTGAAAGCACTAAAAGTACTTTTCCTACAACTACAAACGACAAAATTGATTGTAGTGAAATTTTTTTTTTGAGTAATCGAGAACGCATGTCAAAAAAAGGCAGAATTCAGCAATTTGAAAGCACCAAAAGTACTTTTCCTACAACTACAAACGACAAAATTGATTGTAGTGAAATTTTTTTTTTGTAGCTTTTATAGTTACTCCGAAAATACAATATATTGTGCAGAAACCAAGCAAATGAAGTAAATTTTGTTTTTTTTTTGTTGAAATATGTTTTAAATCGTTTGTAGTTTTTTATCCGAAAAAAAATTTTTTTTTGCTCCGAAGGTTTCGGAGTGATCGAAAACGCATGTTAAAAAAAGGCAGAATTCAGGAATTTGAAAGCAATAAAAGTACTTTTCCTACAACTACAAACGACAAAATTGATTGTAGTGAAATTTTTTTTTTTGTAGCTTTTATAGTTACTCCGAAAATACAATATATTGTGCAGAAACCAAGCAAATGAAGTAAATTTTGTTTTTTTTTCTTGAAATATGTTTTAAATCGTTTGTAGTTTTTTATCCGAAAAAAAATTTTTTTTTTGCTCTGAAGGTTTCGGAGTAATCGAAAACGCATGTTAAAAAAAGGCAGAATTCAGCAATTTGAAAGCACTAAAAGTACTTTTCCTACAACTACAAACGACAAAATTGATTGTAGTGAAATTTTTTTTTTGAGTAATCGAGAACGCATGTCAAAAAAAGGCAGAATTCAGCAATTTGAAAGCACCAAAAGTACTTTTCCTACAACTACAAACGACAAAATTGATTGTAGTGAAATATTTTTTTTTGTAGCTTTTATAGTTACTCCGAAAATACAATATATTGTGCAGAAACCAAGCAAATGAAGTAAATTTTGTTTTTTTTTGTTGAAATATGTTTTAAATCGTTTGTAGTTTTTTATCCGAAAAAAAATTTTTTTTTTGCTCCGAAGGTTTCGGAGTGATCGAAAACGCATGTTAAAAAAAAGGCAGAATTCAGCAATTTGAAAGCACTAAAATTACTTTTCCTACAACTACAAACGACAAAATTGATTGTAGTGAAATTTTTTTTTTTGTAGCTTTTATAGTTACTCCGAAAATACAATATATTGTGCAGAAACCAAGCAAATGAAGTAAATTTTGTTTTTTTTTCTTGAAATATGTTTTAAATCGTTTGTAGTTTTTTATCCGAAAAAAAATTTTTTTTTTGCTCTGAAGGTTTCGGAGTAATCGAAAACGCATGTTAAAAAAAGGCAGAATTCAGCAATTTGAAAGCACTAAAAGTACCTTTCCTACAACTACAAACGACAAAATTGATTGTAGTGAAATTTTTTTTTTGTAGCTTTTATAGTTACTCCGAAAATACAATATATTGTGCAGAAACCAAGCAAATGAAGTAAATTTTGTTTTTTTTTTGTTGAAATATGTTTTAAATCGTTTGTAGTTTTTTATCCGAAAAAAAATTTTTTTTTTGCTCCGAAGGTTTCGGAGTGATCGAAAACGCATGTTAAAAAAAGGCAGAATTCAGCAATTTGAAAGCACTAAAAGTAATTTTCCTACAACTACAAACGACAAAATTGATTGTAGTGAAATTTTTTTTTTTGTAGCTTTTATAGTTACTCCGAAAATACAATATATTGTGCAGAAACCAAGCAAATGAAGTAAATTTTGTTTTTTTTTGTTGAAATATGTTTTAAATCGTTTGTAGTTTTTTATCCGAAAAAAATTTTTTTTTTTGCTCCGAAGGTTTCGGAGTAATCGAGAACGCATGTCAAAAAAAGGCAGAATTCAGCAATTTGAAAGCACTAAAAGTACTTTTCCTACAACTACAAACGACAAAATTGATTGTAGTGAAATTTTTTTTTTTGTAGCTTTTATAGTTACTGCGAAAATACAATATATTGTGCAGAAACCAAGCAAATGAAGTAAATTTTGTTTTTTTTTTCTTGAAATATGTTTTAAATCGTTTGTAGTTTTTTATCCGAAAAAAAAATTTTTTTTTGCTCTGAAGGTTTCGGAGTAATCGAAAACGCATGTTAAAAAAAGGCAGAATTCAGCAATTTGAAAGCACTAAAAGTACTTTTCCTACAACTACAAACGACAAAATTGATTATAGTGAAATTTTTTTTTTGTAGCTTTTATAGTTACTCCGAAAATACAATATATTGTGCAGAAACCAAGCAAATGAAGTAAATTTTGGTTTTTTTTTGTTGAAATATGTTTTAAATCGTTTGTAGTTTTTTATCCGAAAAAAAAATTTTTTTTTTGCTCCGAAGGTTTCGGAGTGATCGAAATCGCATGTTAAAAAGGCAGAATTCAGCAATTTGAAAGCACTAAAAGTACTTTTCCTACAACTACAAACGACAAAATTGATTGTAGTGAAATTTTTTTTTTGTAGCTTTTATAGTTACTCCGAAAATACAATATATTGTGCAGAAACCAAGCAAATGAAGTAAATTTTGTTTTTTTTTTGTTGAAATATGTTTTAAATCGTTTGTAGTTTTTTATCCGAAAAAATTTTTTTTTTTTGCTCCGAAGGTTTCGGAGTAATCGAGAACGCATGTCAAAAAAAGGCAGAATTCAGCAATTTGAAAGCACTAAAAGTACTTTTCCTACAACTACAAACGACAAAATTGATTGTAGTGAAATTTTTTTTTTGTAGCTTTTATAGTTACTCCGAAAATACAATATATTGTGCAGAAACCAAGCAAATGAAGTAAATTTTGCTTTTTTTTCTTGAAATATGTTTTAAATCGTTTGTAGTTTTTTATCCGAAAAAAAAAATTTTTTTTTTGCTCTGAAGGTTTCGGAGTAATCGAAAACGCATGTTAAAAAAAGGCAGAATTCAGCAATTTGAAAACACTAAAAGTACTTTTCCTACAACTACAAACGACAAAATTGATTGTAGTGAAATTTTTTTTTTTGTAGCTTTTATAGTTACTCCGAAAATACAATATATTGTGCAGAAACCAAGCAAATGAAGTAAATTTTGGTTTTTTTTTGTTGAAATATGTTTTAAATCGTTTGTAGTTTTTTATCCGAAAAAAAAATTTTTTTTTTGCTCCGAAGGTTTCGGAGTGATCGAAAACGCATGTTAAAAAAAGGCAGAATTCAGCAATTTGAAAGCACTAAAAGTACTTTTCCTACAACTACAAACGACAAAATTGATTGTAGTGAAATTTTTTTTTTTGTAGCTTTTATAGTTACTCCGAAAATACAATATATTGTGCAGAAACCAAGCAAATGAAGTAAATTTTGCTTTTTTTTTCTTGAAATATGTTTTAAATCGTTTGTAGTTTTTTATCCGAAAAAAAAAAATTTTTTTTTGCTCTGAAGGTTTCGGAGTAATCGAAAACGCATGTTAAAAAAAGGCAGAATTCAGCAATTTGAAAACACTAAAAGTACTTTTCCTACAACTACAAACGACAAAATTGATTGTAGTGAAATTTTTTTTTTTGTAGCTTTTATAGTTACTCCGAAAATACAATATATTGTGCAGAAACCAAGCAAATGAAGTAAATTTTGTTTTTTTTTTGTTGAAATATGTTTTAAATCGTTTGTAGTTTTTTATCCGAAAAAAAAATTTTTTTTTGCTCTGAAGGTTTCGGAGTAATCGAAAACGCATGTTAAAAAAAGGCAGAATTCAGCAATTTGAAAGCACTAAAAGTACTTTTCCTACAACTACAAACGACAAAATTGATTGTAGTGAAATTTTTTTTTTTGTAGCTTTTATAGTTACTCCGAAAATAAAATATATTGTGCAGAAACCAAGCAAATGATGTAAATTTTGTTTTTTTTTTGTTGAAATATGTTTTAAATCGTTTGTAGTTTTTTATCCGAAAAAAAAATTTTTTTTTTGCTCCGAAGGTTTCGGAGTAATCGAGAACGCATGTCAAAAAAAGGCAGAATTCAGCAATTTGAAAGCACTAAAAGTACTTTTCCTACAACTACAAACGACAAAATTGATTGTAGTGAAATTTTTTTTTTGTAGCTTTTATAGTTACTCCGAAAATACAATATATTGTGCAGAAACCAAGCAAATGAAGTAAATTTTGTTTTTTTTTTGTTGAAATATGTTTTAAATCGTTTGTAGTTTTTTATCCGAAAAAAAAATTTTTTTTTTGCTCCGAAGGTTTCGGAGTGATCGAGAACGCATGTCAAAAAAAGGCAGAATTCAGCAATTTGAAAGCACTAAAAGTACTTTTCCTACAACTACAAACGACAAAATTGATTGTAGTGAAATTTTTTTTTTTGTAGCTTTTATAGTTACTCTGAAAATACAATATATTGTGCAGAAACCAAGCAAATGAAGTAAATTTTGTTTTTTTTTTGTTGAAATATGTTTTAAATCGTTTGTAGTTTTTTATCCGAAAACAAATTTTTTTTTGCTCCGAAGGTTTCGGAGTAATCGAGAACGCATGTCAAAAAAAGGCAGAGTTCAGCAATTTGAAAGCACTAAAAGTACTTTTCCTACAACTACAAACGACAAAATTGATTGTAGTGAAATTTTTTTTTTTGTAGCTTTTATAGTTACTCCGAAAATACAATATATTGTGCAGAAACCAAGCAAATGAAGTAAATTTTGTTTTTTTTTTGTTGAAATATGTTTTAAATCGTTTGTAGTTTTTTATCCGAAAAAAAAATTTTTTTTTGCTCCGAAGGTTTCGGAGTAATCGAAAACGCATGTTAAAAAAAGGCAGAATTCAGCTATTTGAAAGCACTAAAAGTACTTTTCCTACAACTACAAACGACAAAATTGATTGTAGTGAAATTTTTTTTTTGTAGCTTTTATAGTTACTCCGAAAATATAATATATTGTGCAGAAACCAAGCAAATGAAGTAAATTTTGGTTTTTTTTTGTTGAAATATGTTTTAAATCGTTTGTAGTTTTTTACAATATATTGTATTTTCGGAGTAACTATAAAAGCTACAAAAAAAAAATTTCACTACAATCAATTTTGTCGTTTGTAGTTGTAGGAAAAGTACTTTTAGTGCTTTCAAATTGCTGAATTCTGCCTTTTTTTGACATGCGTTCTCGATTACTCCGAAACCTTCGGAGCAAAAAAAAAATTTTTTTTCGGATAAAAACCTACAAACGATTTAAAACATATTTCAACAAACTCTTTGTTGCTTTTGACTTGTAGTCTATTGCTGTAAATACCGACGGTATTGTGAAGCAATTTTCGGGATTGTATGAAAATGTGTTTTTTGAGAAAAATTTACCCACGCGCTGCAGGAACCAGACAAGCCGACATATGTTTCGATGATACTGGAATTACATCTCTTCATGGACTTTTCTTCCCGGCATTGTGAGAGTCGAACTCACAACACTGTAGTGACTTGTATGCTAGAAGGTCTAACACCTTAGGCCACTACCCAGCTTGAAGGTAAACCCTTCTCAGTGTCCATTTATGCATATATTTATACTTCCATATAGAACATTTCTTTAATTTCAATGCTAACTTATATGAAAGATTTGCGAATTTTTAGGACTTGGTGTGAAACCTATGAAAGAATTTTCTATGCTTAATGCACGAATATTTTTTCATTTTAAACATTTAAACTCTTTGTTGCTTTTGACTTGTAGTCTATTGCTGTAAATACCGACGGTATTGTGAAGCAATTTTCGGGATTGTATGAAAATGTGTTTTTTGAGAAAAATTTACCCACGCGCTGCAGGAACCAGACAAGCCGACATATGTTTCGATGATACTGGAATTACATCTCTTCATGGACTTTTCTTCCCGGCATTGTGAGAGTCGAACTCACAACACTGTAGTGACTTGTATGCTAGAAGGTCTAACACCTTAGGCCACTACCCAGCTTGAAGGTAAACCCTTCTCAGTGTCCATTTATGCATATATTTATACTTCCATATAGAACATTTCTTTAATTTCAATGCTAACTTATATGAAAGATTTGCGAATTTTTAGGACTTGGTGTGAAACCTATGAAAGAATTTTCTATGCTTAATGCACGAATATTTTTTCATTTTAAACATTTAAACTCTTTGTTGCTTTTGACTTGTAGTCTATTGCTGTAAATACCGACGGTATTGTGAAGCAATTTTCGGGATTGTATGAAAATGTGTTTTTTGAGAAAAATTTACCCACGCGCTGCAGGAACCAGACAAGCCGACATATGTTTCGATGATACTGGAATTACATCTCTTCATGGACTTTTCTTCCCGGCATTGTGAGAGTCGAACTCACAACACTGTAGTGACTTGTATGCTAGAAGGTCTAACACCTTAGGCCACTACCCAGCTTGAAGGTAAACCCTTCTCAGTGTCCAAAAAAAAACAAAATTTACTTCATTTGATTGGTTTCTGCACAATATATTGTATTTTCGGAGTAACTATAAAAGCTACAAAAAAAAAATTTCACTACAATCAATTTTGTCGTTTGTAGTTGTAGGAAAAGTACTTTTAGTGCTTTCAAATTGCTGAATTCTGCCTTTTTTTGACATGCGTTCTCGATTACTCCGAAACCTTCGGAGCAAAAAAAAAATTTTTTTTCGGATAAAAAACTACAAACGATTTAAAACATATTTCAACAAAAAAAAAACAAAATTTACTTCATTTGCTTGGTTTCTGCACAATATATTGTATTTTCGGAGTAACTATAAAAGCTACAAAAAAAAAAATTTCACTACAATCAATTTTGTCGTTTGTAGTTGTAGGAAAAGTACTTTTAGCGCTTTCAAATTGCTGAATTCTGCCTTTTTTTAACATGCGTTTTCGATCACTCCGAAACCTTCGGAGCAAAAAAAAAATTTTTTTTCGGATAAAAAACTACAAACGATTTAAAACATATTTCAACAAAAAAAAACCAAAATTTACTTCATTTGCTTGGTTTCTGCACAATATATTGTATTTTCGGAGTAACTATAAAAGCTACAAAAAAAAAATTTCACTTCAATCAATTTTGTCGTTTGTAGTTGTAGGAAAATTACTTTTAGTGCTTTCAAATTGCTGAATTCTGCCTTTTTAACATGCGTTTTCGATCACTCCGAAACCTTCGGAGCAAAAAAAAAAATTTTTTTCGGATAAAAAACTACAAACGATTTAAAACATATTTCAACAAAAAAAAAACAAAATTTACTTCATTTGCTTGGTTTCTGCACAATATATTGTATTTTCGGAGTAACTATAAAAGCTACAAAAAAAAAATTTCACTACAATCAATTTTGTCGTTTGTAGTTGTAGGAAAAGTACTTTTAGTGCTTTCAAATTGCTGAATTCTGCCTTTTTTTAACATGCGTTTTCGATTACTCCGAAACCTTCGGAGCAAAAAAAAATTTTTTTTTCGGATAAAAAACTACAAACGATTTAAAACATATTTCAACAAAAAAAAAACAAAATTTACTTCATTTGCTTGGTTTCTGCACAATATATTTTATTTTCGGAGTAACTATAAAAGCTACAAAAAAAAAATTTCACTACAATCAATTTTGTCGTTTGTAGTTGTAGGAAAAGTACTTTTAGTGCTTTCAAATTGCTGAATTCTGCCTTTTTTTAACATGCGTTTTCGATCACTCCGAAACCTTCGGAGCAAAAAAAAAATTTTTTTTCGGATAAAAAACTACAAACGATTTAAAACATATTTCAACAAAAAAAACCAAAATTTACTTCATTTGCTTGGTTTCTGCACAATATATTGTATTTTCGGAGTAACTATAAAAGCTACAAAAAAAAAATTTCACTTCAATCAATTTTGTCGTTTGTAGTTGTAGGAAAAGTACTTTTAGTGCTTTCAAATTGCTGAATTCTGCCTTTTTTTGACATGCGTTCTCGATTACTCCGAAACCTTCGGAGCAAAAAAAAAAATTTTTTTCGGATAAAAAACTACAAACGATTTAAAACATATTTCAACAAAAAAAAACAAAATTTACTTCATTTGCTTGGTTTCTGCACAATATATTGTATTTTCGGAGTAACTATAAAAGCTACAAAAAAAAAAAATTTCACTACAATCAATTTTGTCGTTTGTAGTTGTAGGAAAAGTACTTTTAGTGCTTTCAAATTGCTGAATTCTGCCTTTTTTTAACATGCGTTTTCGATATCTCCGAAACCTTTGGAGCAAAAAAAAAATGAATTTCACTACAATCAATCTCATCGTTTGTAGTTCACAAAAATGCAAAAAAAGTTTGAGTTTTTTCAAAGCGGGTTCCAGCGTGATGTGCATTAGGCCATATCTCCGAAACCTTTGGAGCAAAAAAAAATTTTTTTTTCGTATAAAAAACTACAAACGATTTAAAACATATTTTAACAAAAAAAACTCAAATTTACTTAGTTTGCTTGGTTTCTGCACAATGTATTATATTTTCGGAGTAACTATAAGAACTACAAAAAAATGAGTTTCACTACAATCAATCTCGTCGTTTGTAGTTGACGAAAGTGCAAAAAAAATTTGAATTTTTTCAAAGCGGGTTCCAACGTGATGGAGCTGAATGACAGATTAAACACAATTTATATCAAACACGCAGTGGAAACAGTTGACAATTGTTTCAAACCCAAAACCTACAAACACGGTGTTTGTTTTTGGTGGAAACACCATATTACACCATAAACGGTATCTTGACAAAATATCATCGACTTTAAATAAATAATTTTCAAGCCATGGTATTTTACATAAAGTTGGTTTGGGTGATGCAGCTTTTTGGAAATTAAACTTTTTCAATTACGGAGATTCTTTCTTCCTGCTAATTTTAGCTGTGAATGTATTTTCGTGAAGATAGTATTGGCAGTAGGTAATTGGCAAGACAAAGTTCATACAAATTTATAAGCCAACAGGTTTGAATTAAAGGACCATTTACCAGTGAAATTTACATTCAGAGAGGTCTGTTTTTATACCTAGCTGTACTAGTTACGATTAGAACCGCCCTATTAGTTTTATTGATAATCATTTTCAGTCTTTTGAGACAAATTTTTGACTTTTTCAGATCTATGTCTCGGTGCAGTGACGCTGGCGCCACGGTACGAAACTAATGTACAATGTATTGGGGACATATCCATGGTATTTATGTGCAGACCACCTTTCTTAAGACCCTCATACAGTTCCGTGTAAACGTGAGCGTGAATGAGTGGAGACTTTCTATTGCGTACGCAAAGGAAAAGAATTCCAAATCAATTCTTTTGTGCGTTCACGCACATTTGTCAAATGACTTCAACTCTCCAAAAAATGTAAAAAAAAAATCACAATTTGGCGTGGTAATTGCCAAATTTCAACACTCACTTGCGAAGGGTTTGTGCATTTCAAAGCATATTTAACACTTTCACTTAAATTTAAATGCAGTAATATCAAAGTTATTTTAGGTGTTTATCCACTTACGGATGATTTTTTTGGAAAAGTGGAGTAATATCAACATATTACACAAACAAAAATTGTTCACGTTCATGCTCAAAAATAAGTGTATATAGGGAGGGCTTTAGTTGGCAGCCTTTGGCCGCACTTATTATAAATAACCCTGGGCTACGCCTTGCCAAGTCCGGGTGGTTGCCTGAACCGCGGCGCTGGCGAAACTAATGTATTTTTGCCTATAACTTTTGAACGGATAAACAAAATTAATTTCGGAATTTCGAAAAAAATTTCGGATACTTAATCTACTCGTGAATACGCGTCTTTTGATTTCCCAATTTTCTACGTTTGATGTATGTATCTACAATTGTAACGTGCAAAGCGCTCTACTCAAAAATTATTGGCGCATATTTTAAAGTAGAAAAAAAGAATTCAATAGTGGTAGGTGCTGTAATTTTTTTTATTTGCTAGGCACTATAAAATATAAAAAAGATTTTTAAGGTTTCTTAGCTTCTGCAATGTACCTAAATGGGAAATAGTGCCAATAAAACTTTTCCCTTGGATTGGAAAAGCTTAAAAAATCTGCAAACAATAACGTGCCTATAAGCGGAACCTAAAAGTTCAAGTTTTTCCCCGTCTGCAAAAGTCGATAAATATCCTGAACTCTTCTTTGTCTGAAATGTTCTCTGGCAGCAGTATGTGCTTTCGTTGGGGTTATAAAGACTGGGGCTTGCCTTGATTGATACACGTAGGCACGCCACTGCAGCCAACTTAACCAAAAACTTTTAGCCAGATGTATTTCTAACTCTCGCAAAATTCAAAACTCTATAATTACAAAAAAAAAATACCTACACCCATTTATGTTCTATAAAGCCAAAATTACTAATACTCTACACCTTTATAAAAAAAATATGTGAAATTGTAAGCTGTGTAGCCAATATATTTGTTTTGAATCAGAATGAATAAAATTATTTTCATTCATTCATTCATTCATATTTTTGCATGTTTCGTAATAAATGCATATTTTTGAATATTTCTTTAGGGGGATTTCGCTAATAGACCAAGATCCCAGAGCCTAAAAGCGTCACTTATTTTATAATGGATGAAACCAATACCGATCGATAGTCGTCCCCGAATCTAGAAAGAATGTGAAAATTTTAAAGCTGTACCTATGACAAGGGCCTAGGAATCGGGGGTCAAATTCGCCAAAAAATTACCCTAACTTCACTTATTTTATAATGGATGATTTTCACATATTTGACGTAGATTACCACCCCGCGTCAGTATCAAGTGTTGTTAGACCCGTACCAGTGACAAGGCTCCAGCCAGACACCCCCAGTTCGCGGATTTTCCTATAGAAATTTTTTCTGTTTTACCAATTTCACGAATTTGGGCCACTTTGGCAGCTTTTAACTACCCAATATTCCGCCATTTTTTGTAGAACACTACCCTCAAGTAGTATCAGGAATTTTTGGACTTCGTCCCATGGCAAAAACTTCAGCCAGACACCTCAAAACTCGGGAAATTTCACTAATTTTTACTGCGCTTTCACATGTTTAAGCGGATTTGACCAACTTTGGCCTCTTTTAAATAACAGATCTTTACACATGTGTCGTAAAATGCTACCCTTAAGTAGAATCAAGCATTTCTAGACATCATCCCATGGAAAGGTGTCTGGCCGAAGTTTTTGCCATGGGACGAGGTCTAAAAATTACTGAAACTACTTAAGGGTAGTGTTCTACGACACATGTGAAAAGATCTATCATTTAAAATTAATAAAAGTGGGACAAACAAGAGAAAGCAAATTAATAGGAAAATAAAAGTTCTCGAACTTTGAGGTGTCTGGCTGAAGTTTTTTCCATGGGATGATGTCTAGAAATGCTTGATTCTACTTAAGGGTAGCATTTTACGACACATGTGTAAAGATCTGTTATTTAAAAGAGGCCAAAGTTGGTCAAATCCGCCTAAACATGTGAAAGCGCAGTAAAAATTAGTGAAATTTCCCGAGTTTTGAGGTGTCTGGCTGAAGTTTTTGCCATGGGACGAAGTCTAAAAATTCCTGGGTGCGATTTAGTTTAGACTCGAACGAATTTTGGACTGTTTTTGGTATGGAACGAAAGAGGGAGTTCTCCAGATCACAAATATATAGGTCTTAGAGTCAGGCGGTTTATAGTTCTCCGGTAAAACGTTGTTAAAGTTAGTAAATTTTGCACGCTTTTTTTGTATGTATATATATGTATGTACTGTTTTTGACATTGAAAGAGTGTTGTCACATCCAAAAAATTTTAATAAAAAATAATAAGGCTTACAATACTTTCCATGCGCACCAATTAAGTATTTGAATAGGGTTTGCAAGCCTCACCTATACTAAAATAAATGGGTGTACTACGCAGAAGGACTCACCGTGGCGGTAGCCACGGTTAGAGCACACGTCCGGACTCCGCCAAATGGGTTTACTACGCAGAAGTACTCACTGCGGCGGTAGCCGCAGTTGGTGCACGCGTCCGGACATGGGATGGCGTAGCCAAGGGTTATTTTAAATAAGCGCGGCCGAAGGCCGCCTATGCGGAAAGGTGTTGAAATAAAAAAATATGTTTTTTTTTTTATTTTTTGTTTAAGTGTGGCAACATCCTTCTTTGACAACAAATTTGTTGTGAAATATCTGTGTATAGCTGTGCGATGGTGAAAATTTATAATTTTGTGAAAATAGATGTATATTTATACATATTAATATTATTTTCTGTTAATCATATGCAATTCATAAGTGTTATGGTAACATTATGCGGAAAAATGCGTGAAATTTAAAAGTTTGTGCGTTAGTTACCTATAGTGCCATGCAAAATTTGCAAAACTTCAACAACCATTATCTCAGTAAATATAAGGCTCCTTACGCTAAGATTATATATTTGTGTTCAGAAAAAGCTCCTCTATCCTCCTGCAAAAACCGTTTTTTTCTAGCTGTGCGAGTCTATACTAAAATTTCCCCAAATTCCTGATGCTACTTGGAGATAGTGTTCCACGACACATGTCCAAAGATGTGCCTTTCAAAAAAAGCCAAAGTTTGACAAACTCGCTTAAACATGTGAAAGTGCAGTAAGAATTATAAAAATTCCTCAGTTGTGAGGTGTCTGGCTGAAGTTTTTGACATGGGGCGAAGTCAAAAAGTACCTGATACCACTTAAGGGTGGTCTTCTATGACACATGTGAAATTATCTGCCCTTTAAAAGCAGCCAAAGTTAGACCAACGCAGTTAAACATGTGAATTCGCAGCAAGAATTATGAAATTTCCTCAGCTTGGAGGTGTCTGGCTGAAGTTTTTGTCATGGGGCGAAGTCTAAAAATGCCTAATATTAGTTAACAGTAATGTTATACGATACATTTGTAACGATGCGCCATTTAAAAGCAGCCAAAGTTGGGTAAACCCATTTGACCATGTGACAGCACATTAAAAATGATGAAAAGTCCCCGTTCTTTGGGTTGTCTGGCTTAAGTTTTTTTCATAGAATGAAGTCCGGAAATGCATGATACTGTTTAAGGGTAGTGTTATTCGACACATGTGTAAAGATCCGCCGTTTAAACGTGGACACAGTTGGAGAAACCTGCTGAAACAAGTGAAATCTCTGTAAAAATTAGTGAAAATCCCGAGCTTTGAGGTGTCTGGCTGAAGTTTTTGCCATGGGGCGAAGTCTAGAAATGACTGAAACTACTTAAGGGTAGTGTCCTACGAAACATCTGAAAAGATCCGTCGTTTAGAAGTTGTAAAAGTGGGACATACAAGAGAAAGCAAATTAATAGGAAAATAAAAGCTCCCGAACTTTGGGGTGTCTGGCTGAAGTTTTTGCCATGGGATGATGTCTGGAAATGCTTGATTCTACTTAAGGATAGCATTCTATGACACAGTTGTGAAGTACTGCTATTTAAAAGTAGTCAAAGTTTGTCAAATCCACTTAAACATGTGAAAGCGCAGTAAAAATTAGTGAAATTTCCCGAGTTTTGAGGTGTCTGGCTGAAGTTTTTGCCATGGGAAGAAGTCTAAAAATTTCTGATACTACTTGAGGGTAGTGTTCTACAAAAAATGGGAAAATATTGGGTAGTTAAAAGCAGCCAAAGTGGCCCAAATGCGTGAAATTGGTAAAAAAGAAAAAATGTCTATAGGAAAATCCGCGAACTGGGGGTGTCTGGCTGGAGCGTTGTCACTGGTACGGGTCTAACAACACTTGATACTGACGCGGGGTGGTAATCTACGTCAAACATGTGAAAATCATCTATATATATAAAAATGAAATGGTGTATAATTGTAACGCTAAAACTCGAAAACGGCTGAACCAAATCATATACTTCCTTTAGGGGGTTTGTTTATTACCACGCGCAGGTCATGTTATAAAATCAGAACGAAATAATAGGGGGCGTGGCACCTCCCATACAAACATTTTTCTTCAAGGTGAATATCTCTAAATGGGTTTAAGGTAGGGACCTGGAAATCGATACAGACCTATAGGATAACAACACCATTCTCACCCATAAAACTGGGGGTTAACCAAAAAGGGGGCGTGGCACCTCCCATACAAATGAAATATTTCATAGTCGATATCTCTGGAAGTATTCATTTTAGACCACTGAAATTTGGTAAGGGGTTATATGAGATCGATCCCTACCACCTCCAAAAAAACTAGGGTAACGAAAAAGGGGGCGTGGCACCTCCCATACGAATGAAATACTTCATAGTCCATATCTCGGGAAGTGTTTAGGTTAGACCAGTGAAATTTTGTGAGGAGTTATATAAGATCAATCCCGGACACCTCCAAAAAAACTGGGGATAAGGAAAAAGGGGGCGTGGTTTCTCCTATATGAAGGAAACATTTCATAGCCCATATCTCTGCAAGTATTTATGTTAGACCACTGAAATTTGGTGAGGGTTTATATGTGATCGATCCCTAATACCTCCCAAAAAACTCGAGTTAACGATAAAGGGGGCGTGGCACCTCCCATACGAATAAAATACTTCATAGTCCATATCTCTAGAAGTATTTAGCTTAGACCACTGAAATTTTGTGAGGAGTTATATAAGATCAATCCCGGACACCTCCAAAAAAAACTGGGGATAAGGAAAAAGGGGGCGTGGTTTCTCCTATATGAAGGAGATAGGGATATGGTTTAAAATAGATATAGGGATCGGGTTAGAGAAACAGACAGGGAAATAAATTTGTGGCAGGACAACGTCTGCCGGGTCAGCTAGTCCATTATAAAATAAGTGAAGTTAGGGTCATTTTTTGGCGACTTTGACCCCCGATTCCTAGGCACTTGTCATAGGTACAGCTTTAAAATTTTCACATTCTTTCTAGATTCGGGGAGGACTATCGATCGGTATTGGTTTCATCCATTATAAAATAAGTGACGCTTTTAGGCTCTGGGATCTCGCTCTATAAGTCTTGCAAGGTGCGCGGATTGCATGGTTTGTACCTAAAAGTCCTATTTCGAAATTTACAATACTACGCGAGCGCCCCATAGTATAATCGTAGCAAGCTTAAATGTAACAGAAGATTTAACTGTCAAACTGTAAATAGAAAATAAAATAAAATTCGAAAAAATGCCGCGAATCTCAGAAAAGCAAAAATTTTTTTCTTTTTTAAAGAATTTAAATCAAATCGTTAACAAACGTCAAATAATTTTCATTAAAGCTGAAAGTTTTTTTTCTGAAAAAAGTTGGCGCTGACAATTACTTTTACTTTTTTGAGCGAACTGAGAGGATTGAGAGAAATACAGGGCTGCTTTTTATTTACAATTCTTTCATTAAAATATACATAGGTTTGAGCCGAGGCATTTTTGTAACTGAGGTAGTTAGTGCGAGCGGACCAATGAAATGCTGTCGTTTCCCAGCAAACCATAAGTTTTCTAAATGAGCGCATATACGACTCTTTCCGAATATATTTTGATCCCTTGAAAGTGTGCATAACAGAGTATATTTTGAAAAAAATTTTGTACGAATAACTATCTTCCCTCTCTCTTTCATTTTTATTAGCTTCCTTTTATTTTTCTCTTCTTACCCTATCCCAGTGGGAAAGTAGGTAATGCATTACCTTTTTCATCCACGAAAAGAAGCATGAGTAAAGTAACGCATGAACAAATATTTGAAAAATCTTCCCATGTAATGAATTTCATAAGGTTTATTTTTCAAAAACATTACTTTTCCTATGACATTGCTGTAGAAAAAGTAATGCATGAATTCCATTATACATAAAAAATTGTATAGGGGATATACATTACCAAACATTACCTTTTCCCACTGGGATATTTTCCTTTTAAATATGTAGAAACAAAGAGATAAACATGCATTTTAATGCTTATCTAACATTATTATTTTCCTAAAAAAACTTATTTTCAAAAGAAAAATCATAACTAACATACCCTGCAGCGAAACCTCAAACTACATTTCATACTAGTATACAACTAGAATTTTCTAGCTGAACCCATACTAGTCAGGAAATATACATTCCATACTAGTATATAACTAGATTTTTCTTGATGAAATTATACCAGTTGAAAAATACAAAATTCATTCGTTTCGTTTTCTCTTATAATTCATAGATGCTTTTTCGTGATAAGGTAAATACAAATAGCAGCTGCTTTCTTAAGAATAAACATGAAAATAAAGTCGAAGGATAAAATAAAGAGTAAGCCAGGAAAATTCTGGTTGAAATTATACTAGTCCAGGTTTAATGCTTTTTGGACTAGTATGTGAAATTATACCAGTTGAAAAATACAAAATTCTTTCGTTTCGTTTTCTCTTATAATTCATAGATGCTTTTTCGTGATAAGGTAAATACAAATAGCAGCTGCTTTCTTAAGAATAAACATGAAAATAAAGTCGAAGGATAAAATAAAGAGTAAGCCAGGAAAATTCTGGTTGAAATTATACTAGTCCAGGTTTAATGCTTTTTGGACTAGTATGTGGACTAGCATTTTATGGAAATTATACTAGTCCAAGTTGAACTAGTATGGAACTAGTATTTTACAACTAGTATGAAACTGGTATTTCCTGACTAGTAGATAACTGGTATATTCTGGTCGAAATCTGACAATTGACATCTCGTAGGACATCAACACGTAAAAAATACCAGTTGCTTATATCCCTCTGATCATTTTGAAACTTTAGCAGCATACTGATATATAAACAGAGAATGTTTTGAAAAAAAATTGTCGATATCCGATAACCGGTTTTGGATATATCGATAAAAGTAAAACCCGAAAAATCGTTAAATATTTTTGCTAACTTGGGCACTTCTCTACCAATTATGTTAAAAGTTTAGCAGCATGTAGATATTTATATAAAGCAATCTTCGGTACACTTTTTTTGATACCCGAAACCCGGTTTTTGAGATATCGTCGAAAATGTTTAATTTTTCAAAAAAATTTGTTTGCCAATTTCTACTGGTGAACCAGTGAGAGATTCAGAATATTGCAAAAGGCATCCCAATAATAGAAATTTGAATGAATTCTGACCGAAAAATATCTAATTTTTCTAAATTTTAATAAAAAATTTCAAGTTCTCAATAGTAAAATATCAAAAAACCAACGAAAAGTATGAAAGCCACTAAAACTTCGGTAAAGTTGTCATTCAATATTTTGGGAGAATTAGTGGTTTCTTTAATTAATTTTTTTTTTATATGTTTGTCTTGTTGGGATAACTGTACTAAAATTGTATTTTAGGTCACTGACGCTTAAATAAAAGTTAGTTTAGAAGTAGTTAAATACATGTCTTCCAATTTTTTTTGCGGTTTCTGATATCTCTCGAAAATTCCCCATATTTGCCCCTTGTACAAATTTCAATAACTTTCGTTATGTTAATCTTTCAAAATGAGGCATTCGGTTTTATACTACTGTAGTGTAGGACAACAAATTACAAAAGTGTAACACGTAATAAAAGTAACACTGTAGCTGTGCCTACAAAAAAACATGCTACCGTAAAAAAGTTACGCACCAAAGTAGCTCGACATTTATGCCCCTACCTTGAAAACTAAAGAGAGCACATCAAATTCAAAACCACCGAAAGTTTTGCTGTATATTAGGCCATCATTGCGTACAACGAAAATTGTAATACTCCGTTGCCTCAAAAAGCTATAAGCACAAAATCACAAATATTGAAAATGGCCAAAAACAGAGTATCGCTACTTTCATTGATGATAACATTTAATATTGGCGGAGCACATTAACCTCGCTTACATTTTTAGAACCTCCGTATCAAAAACTCAACCCTGGTAAAATTTTAGAGCGATGCATTGATGCCTGTGATAAATTCGACGTTTTTCGAGTTACAAAGTTCTGTAAAAACTTATTGTCTACATTTTTTTCATCCAAATCTTCAGAGAGGATAGTCAATACGTAAAACTAAATATCCATACCCTTTTTCCCCGCTTTAATTCATTAACCGATGTGGAGCATCCGAGTATCCAAAAATGTAACACTATTTGGGATATGCCCATATGTCAACAAAGTAATTGGCGCAAAACGAAAATTATTAAAAAAACATAACAAATGCAAAATAGAAGCAATGGAGCTTTTCAGGCGGCTTTACAACCGCAGATGGTGGGTACGTCCATCTTTACAGGACAGGAACATCCACGGCTTTTTTGATGTGAATTTTGCATTCCCTGAGGAGTTCAGAATTAATATTAGAATGGAGAAGCCCATATTTGATCTACTGCTGAACCTGCTTAGGGAAAAACTAACAAAGCATTCAAACCGCAAATCTATAAATAACAAATAAGGAAGTCTAAGTTCGGGTGAACCGAACATTCAATCCCCAGCGGTAATTTTTAGAACGGGATAACAATCATTAGGCCCTAGGAGGATTTACCTAATTTCCGTTACCGAATTATTTCAATTTATGTGATTTTCGATATCAAAAGTGGGCATGGTTGGAAGGCGATTTTATCCAATTTCATCAGATATACTCCCAACGATACTTGTATGCATTGTGTCAAATTTCATCGTTCTATCTTAATCGGTTTAAAAGTTACGACCAGTCAAATTTTCAAAAAATCCACCCTTAAAAGAGGGCGGTGCCACGCCCACTATAAAAAATTTATGGAGAAATCATAAGAGGATGACCAGGGCGATTCACCTGTGAAATTATATCATTTTAGCTATTTCCGTTACCGAATTATGTCAATTTAGGTGATTTTCGAAGTTTTCGATATCGAAAGTGGGCATGGTTGGAGGGCGACGGACGGACATGCCTGAATGAAATCCTCTTTTCAAACTAAGAACTTTCATATATGGAACTCTATATCTATCTCGATTATTTTGTGCCGTTACAAACTACCGTTATGTGAACAAAATTAATATACCCTTGTACTAGTACTAGTACGCTGGGTATAAAAATATAAATCGGCAATTACTTTGGTTAAATTTGCTTTTTCACAAACGCGTTGTCAAATTGGCGGTAAAATTAATTTTGACATTTGTCACGCAGCTGCCGTTCCGTCAAAATAGAAAATTGACAAAGGATGCCGGGTCCGTTGACTGATACTTTGTCAATCTAGCGTTTTACATGCAAAATACACACATCCTACTCGGCTGTCAGTTTCTTCCTTTTCCGGCAAGTACGTGACGGACTGATTCTGCCGAAAGCTTGACGACAGCACTTCATACATCAATGCGATCATAGCGCTCACACAAGCGAAGCAAGCAAAGAGCGTAATAATCTGTGTGAATTTGGTTCTCAATTTCACGAACAATTGTCCCACTAGATGCCTAGATTTTATATCAGGCCGAGGCATTTTTGTAACTGAGGTAGTGTTAGTGCGAGCGGACCAATGAAATGCTGTCGTTTCCCAGCAAACCATAAGTTTTCTAAATGAGCGCATATACGACTCTTTCCGAATATATTTTGAGCCCTTGAAAGTGTGCATAAAAGAGTATATTTTCAAAGACTTTTTGTACGAATAACTATCTTCCCTCTCTCTTTCATTTTTATTAGCTTCCTTTTATTTTTCTCTTCTTTTCCCATGATTTCCTTTTAAATATGTAGAAACAAAGAGATAAACATGCATTTTCATGCATATCTAACATTCAAACATTATGTTTTTTTTTTTTTTCTAGTCTAGGTATAGGTAAAAAAGTAAAGTGAGTGTGCAGTTTAATAAAAAGCTTCTTTTTATAGTTAAAATTCGGTAAATTTTATTGTTATCGGCATTTAAAAATATATAATAAGCAGCAACATGGGTTTATTATATGGAATTGGAGTTAGGATAATCAATTTTATGATATTTTTTCTGATTATACTACTGATACCGGGTCTGCCACTACACACCACACGACGCAGCCGTCCGCACCTCTGAGCAAGTCGGTCCTAACGTGGACATACTAGATGATGGAGAGATCTCCGATGGCGCGTCGTCGATCGCCATCACCGAAACCACCAAATCCTGGGCAGAGCAGGTAGCCGAAGCAGAAGAGGAAGAGGAGGCGGCCAGGTCACCACCGATACGCTCTCCACAGCTCGGCGGCTCGGAAACACGTTCTTTCCGACCGCTACTACGACACGAGCTGTGGAGAAGACGCGATACAGTCCACGGGGAGAACAGAGGAGAGCGTGGCTCGGAAACACATACTTTCCGACCACAGCAAAGGCCCGGTAAGGTGAATCCCGGTGGCTCGGAAACGCGTCCTTTCCGACCATCTCGCCGTCCCACTGCGGTAAGACGCGGTGACGCGGAAACGCGTCCTTTCCGCTCATCACGCCTTACAGCGGGTCGGACGGCACCTTACCCGGCCCACACAGCTGTCAGCGACACCACCATAGTCCGCCACAGGGATCTGCCTGCCACTTTCCGGTCGGGCAGAGCGGCCAATACGCCCACCGAGGGCATTATTTTGAGGTCGTTTGTAGCCATTCCCCCTACTGCTTCAGTGTGCATTGAATCCGGCGGCAAACTACACGTTGTACGTGCCCTGATCGACTCGTGTTCACCCACATCGGTCATTGACAGCGAGCTCGCTTCCAAGCTCGGCTTAGAGCGATTTGGGGGGACTCGGTCGATCAGGTGCACACTCGTCTTGAGAGGAGAGTATGGGGTGGCAAGAAGGGTCACGACACAAGCCACTGTCGTCGCAAACTACCATCGCACGAACCCAGCTTCACATATAGACGCCACCGTTGCCGCGCCGTTTCAATTTATGAAGCTGGCTGACCCCGACTTTTTCCGGTCGTCACCAGTACGCCTGACTTTGGGCGCCGACGTCTACGCCAGCCTTATGCTGCAGGGCACCCCATCATCCACCATCAACGGGCTACTGGCCCAGGCCATGATATTCGGCCTGACTATATCTGGGGCCTACCCACAATAGGGCCTCAGTAAATCGACCCGTCATTTTTGTCGACAAATTTTCCACTAAAGGTGCAATGAACTAGGCAAAAACCACGTTAATGTACTAACTATTCTTTCTCGTCCTCCACAGGTGTCCACCGGCAGCTACGGGAAGAGCAAAGGCTCAGGAGGAAGACACATAGTTATAGATTCATTTTAAATATTTAGTTTGGATTGGTTGCTGGTGATTCCCATTTTTTTCTTTTAATGTTGCTTATCGCAAGGGGGGCCGGCATGTTTAGACCATCGGTCTAAATATATCGGTCGCCCCTCGTAATAGATACTAGTATCTGCTCGCGCGACTTTTTTTATCTTTTCGCCCGATAACAGCTCTTACCCCTTCGAATCCTACGAAAGTAGGCATTCGGCGGCGGTACAGAGCTACGTTTTATCTGAAGGCTCTTTCACTTTGTTGTCGATCACGAAGCACTTCACCAGCAGCCACTCCAGGTAAGACCAATTTCCAAAAGTAGAATTCCAATTTTGTAAAGTTACTTAATAAAATATTATTTATCCATTTTCATAAAATATTACTTGTACGCCTTAATTCTCCAATAATTAAGGTTGTACATTCTACTCAATAAAGAAAGTCACTTGTTATATTGTATCTATAGTTGAAATACAGTATTTTATTATTTATTCACTCGCTGCCATTTCTTCTTCTTTCTCTTTTCATTTTATTACGTGCGAGCAACCCCGCTACTACCCGGGCTCGCCGTAACAAAAACTTATTTTCAAAAGAAAAAATCATAACTAACATATGTTGGTACTTGAATCCGAATAATTAAAGTAAACTCATAAAGCAGTCATATTTGAGCCTCTTAGAACGCAAATGGCATAAGTCCACCTTTTCTCGAACTGAGATATTCAAGGTTTTGTGTTGTTGATTTCACAAGTTAGCTCTGTCATTTATTCGGTTGCTATGAGAGCTAGGAGTTACCTCGTTAGCGTGTTATATAGAACTTAAATTATGGAGGGAGCACTTCTCCTCACTGCTAAATTGCGAGGGAGACGTCGAACCCGATACCCCAATCCCTGACGATGGAAAAGTCGTCCCACCACCTGACTATGATGAAGTGAGGATAGCTATATCCCGGCTCAAAAACAACAAAGCGCCTGGAAAAGACGGACTACCCGCCGAGCTGTTCAAACACGGAGGCGAAGAGCTGGTAAAAAGCATGCATCAGCTCTTATGCAGAATATGGTCAGACGAATGCATGCCTCCGGATTGGAATTTAAGTGTGCTTTGCCCAATCCACAAGAAAGGCGATCCCGCTAACCGCACCAACTACCGCGGAATTAGTCTTCTTAATATTGCATATAAGGTTCTTTCTAGCGTGTTGTGTGAAAGGCTGAAGCCCATCGTAGACAAACTGATTGGACCTTATCAGTGTGGCTTTAGACCTGGTAAGTCTACCATCGACCAGGTTTTCACGATACGCCAAATCCTGGAGAAGACCCATGATAAAAGAATCGACACACACCACCTCTTTGTCGATTTCAAAGCCGCTTTTGACAGCGCAAAAAGGAGTTGCCTGTATGCCGCCATGTCTGAATTTGACTTCCCTGCAAAGCTTATACGGCTTTGCCAAATGACGTTGAGCAATACCAACAGCTCCGTCAGAATCGGGAAGGACCTCTCTGAGCCATTTGAAACCAAACGAGGCTTCAGGCAGGGCGACTCCCTTTCGTGCGATTTCTTCAATCTGATGCTGGAGAAGATAATTCGAGCAGCAGAGCTAAACCGCAATGGTACAATCTTTTACAAGAGCGTGCAATTGCTGGCGTATGCCGATGGTATTGATATCATTGGTCTTAATAAGCGCGCCGTAAGCACTGCCTTCTCTGGGCTGGATAAAGAAGCGAAGAACGAGGACAAGACGAAGTATCTGCTGTCATCAAAGAAAGAATCGGCGCACCTGCGCCTTGGCAGCCAAGTCACCGTTGATGGCTACAAGTTTGAAACGGTGTGAGACTTCGTCTATTTGGGAACCAGCATTAACACCGAAGATAATATCAGTCTAGAATTCCAACGGAGAATCACTGTTGCCAACAAGTGTTGCTTTTGACTAAGTAAGAAATTGAGAAGTAAAGTCCTCTCTCGACAAACAAAGATCACGCTCTATAAGTCTCTCATCACACCAGTCCTGATGTACGGCACGGAATCATGGACAGTGCCAAGAGAAGATAAGATGGCCTTTGGAGTAAGTTCTCCGGAAGATTTATGGTCCTTCCCGTGATGCCAACGGCGAGTATCGAAGGAAATTTAACGTTGGCCTGTACGAGCTTTACGCAGACCTGATCATAGTTGAGCGGATTAAAGCCCAAAGGTTCCGCTGGCTGGGTCATGTTATGCGAATGGAAAAAGAAGCTCCAGCACAGAAAGTTTTCCTATCTACACCCGAATTCGGAGAAAGGGGGAGGACTCGACTGAGTTGGAAACAACAGGGTGACTTGAACTCCCTTGGGGTTTCCAATTGGCGATAGTTATCGCTAAAAAGGAATGAATGGCGTGCTTTGATACGAAACGGCCAAAATCGCCTAGGCGGTTAATCGTCATTACGCAAGCCAAGATTAGATTTGATTTATTTTGAAATTAAGGTAACTTGGCCAATGGTCTTCATAAAAATGACTTTAGGTTGAAGTGGCTGCCGCAAAGGCACACCTAGGCCAGTATTAAAAGGCCCGTTGTGATACCATCAACACTAGGAAAGTCAGTCCCGGGACCCAGCCATATGGAAAATCCCAGTGATATTGGGACTCTCCACATAGCAGAATCCCGGGGCTGACACTCCTAAAACCGACACCATTACACCTCCTCGAACCATTTAGAAGACTTGATGAAAGCCATCAAGTTCTTTATGTCCAGCTCCGCTACCTGGCGTAGGCTATCCAGGAAGGGAACTCCGAAAAAGCGCCTTCTCGCGCCGCTTAAAGCCGGGCAGTTGCAGATGAGATGCTCCACCGTTTCCTCCTCCTCATCATCTTTGCAACTCCTACAGCATCGTCGGTAGGGTACACCCAGCCTTGCTGCGTGCCTTCCAATAAGGCAGTGCCCGGTTAAAACCCCTATTAATATAGATATATCCCTTCTTCTTAGGGTGTAAATATATTTAGATCTTTTAATATCCCATTTTGGCCAGGATTGTTTGGATACTCGGCACCCTGGCGATAAAAGCCATCTTTCCTTGGCTTGTCGGAGTGTATGCTCCTTCAGCATTAGCTTGCATGTGGCAAAGGGCATACCTAAGCGTTCTTTATCCTGAAGATCCTGCTTGGTCGTGCCCTGCCTAGCAAGTTCGTCTGCCCTACAGTTTCCCTCAATGTCCCTGTGTCCCGGGACCCATGTGAGGCTCACGCGGTTCTGTTGGGCCATCTCCTGAAGAGATCGACGACAGCTGAGCGTCAGTTCAGAGTTGAACAAGTAAGAGCCAAGGGATTTGACTGCCGCTTGGCTATCGTTGAAAATAACGATATTCTGTCCGATAGCGTGTTGCCCTATCCAAGCCGCGGCGTCCATGATTGCTGAGACCTCAGCCTGGAAGACGCTGCAATGATCAGGCAGTCTGAAGGAAAGCTCAAGGTCCAGATCCTTGGAATAAATCCCTCCTCCAACTCTGCCGTCCAACTTCGAACCGTCGGTGTATATGGAAATGCCGCCATTAGTAGCAGGACACCGATCCGTCCTCTCCCAGTCTTCCCTGCTGGGAATGTTTATTCTGAACCAGCTATCTCTGACTTTTGTTTCAGAAAATATATTCAGAAATGTGATGTTTGCAAGAATTTGTTTATTATATAGTTATTAATTATTATATATATAATGACCCTTAAAAGCTATACGCTTACCAGACGTATCGATATGAATTAAGGGGTAAAAAATATGTATTTTTAATTTTTTTTGCTGGCTCGAGGTCAGATTCAATTTGTAGAAAAATAAAACACACAATTTTCCACTTTTTCATCGATATATTTCGGTTACTCAACGGTAACCTTCTTCAGAAGAACTGGGTATAAAAAAGAACATAAACAATTTTACACAAACAACAACAAACAATGATCACAAATATTTTCATACATACATTGTTCAAACACGTCTGTTTAGCTTGGCGGGTAGCTTTGTACTGTTGATCTGTTCGTGAGTAAATGACGGAATAGGTGAGCAACACCATCGGTATCAGTTCGGTAGTTAAGTCTTGTTGTTGGTGGGGTATTTATAATATGTAACATTTGCAATGTTAGGCGTTTATTCAAGTTTACACTAGAATTAGAATAAGAAGAACAACTACCGTACTTAGATTCCATTGTAATCCGCGGGGGAAACGAACTAAAACTAAAGTGGCATAAGAAACCAATAGCGTCTGGAGAAGTCATCAATTTTCATTCAAAACACCCTAAAAAGATGATAATAAATACAGCAATGGGCTGTATACGACGCATGTTGGAAATATCGGACGAAGTTTACCACAAAGAGGTTGAAAATGAGATAATGACACTACTAAAGAATAATGATTTCCCGGAAAAAATAATCAAAACCTTTGTTTAGACCATCGGTCTAAATATATCGGTCGCCCATCGTAGCAAGCCTTACTATCTGCCGCGCTATTACTTTTTACTTTTTATCTTTATACCGATAACATCTCTTACCCCTTCGAATCCTACGAATGTAGGCATTCGGCGACGGTACAGAGCTTATATTTATCTAGCCACTCTTTCACTTCTTTTCCGATCACACGAGGAGCACCAGCAGCCAAATCCAGGTAAAATACATTTGTACATAATTTCCATTAAAAATTCTTAAGTGATTTCCATTTAAAGTTCCATACTTTTTATTAATTTCCACAATAATTAGTGCACATTAATTTCCATATAATTCTGTGTGTACTTTGCATTGAATAAACTAATTATAATTATACTGTTTTCATTGAAACCAAAGTGTCTATTTATTTCTCACTCGTTGCACTTTCTTTCTTTCTTTTGCATCTTATTACGTGCGAGCATCCCGCCACTGAAATTGGCCGCACGTAACATTGGTCCATCTCACCGGGAATTTCATCCAGCGACCTAAACATTGAATAACAAAACTCACTGCTCTATCGAGGATATAAATATATTTATACGAATTATGCAGCCACTCCAGATTTTTTAATTATTTTCTTCCGAAAACTTAAACGAGCAAAACGAACAATCAGCCATATCATCACATCACATCTGCATCAGATCACAAACAGTCCAATTGACTTGCACAACACATTATTACCAAGGTACGTTGGTTTGTTTAGTTCATGCACCACTTTTTTTATACGTACAAAACGTAAGTGAACTTTGTGAGTGATTTTTTTAAAGAACAAAGTAAGTGAAAACCTTGTGTGCTTGACAGCGCAATATCGCCTTTTGACTATCGGTTAAGTCCCCCACCAGTGGTAAGACTTATCCGACACAGCTCAAGGCAAGTAGTCAGTGAATTTTTTTGTTTTTTTTTTTATAGACATTTATCACTGCACTGAACATCTGTCTGCTCTACCACTTCGTGTGGAAACGTTCTCCAAAATAACTTCCAATTTTCACTTAGTGGATGCTTTTTTAAATAATCCATCACAAAGTTCACATCACATGTATCAGTTCATCAACACACCATTATATTCATCACTACGTTGGGTGGCTTGTGGTATAAATATCTAAAGCGTACACAATTCACAACTGTCGCTTAATTTAACACATTTATTTGTATCTTTTCAAGTTTAAATAACCAATCATCACTAGTCTACGATTATCTGGACAAATACAATTGCGTTCGTTTTTTGTTTGGAAATTTCACTTTATTTTGCCCATACAGGGTTCATACTACCCAAAGCACCTTAAATATTCAGAGATTTAGATCTGTGCCACATACAATTTTTGTTGATACATTAATAGGCTCATTCTCTTTGACGATATCGTCCCCAAAACAATCATCGTCGGTGTGTTGCTATTCTGAATGGCGAACGATAGCCAACACGATAACAGCTGACTCTTACGTAACGATGTGGGGTTAATGGTATTCTCTTTGACAATTATCGGCTGTTGAGGCGAAAACGAAGTGTCATAAGCAAACAATAGGTAAATTGCATAAGTTATTGATATAAAAGGGGCTCTGTAAGCAAAAAAAGTAAGTTTAGTTAGCAAATTCACTATTATTATTTTTTTAATTCTTTTTTATAAAAGTAGGTGGGGCCGTGTGTAGAAGTCCACGCAAGTGGGAAAGCTTCTGATCGCCATTCAACTGGGAATGGCCAGAGCGATTCTTCTATGTGCGGTCCAAGCCGCTCACTATGTCCGGGAAAGCCCACGTATCCTCTGGATAGCCACTGAACACCCGCTCGGTGGTGAACTAAAGTGAGAAGGCGACAACCTGATAAGGCCACTCCGACATATTTGGTATAAGGGCTTGCCAGGGAACTTCAGCAGCAGCGTCTGTCAACATGAGGTGCGGCTGCAAGCGGGCGTCTGTCTTGAACCAAGCGGCTCGCTATATAAATGTGTAATTTAAATCAAACCCCCCGATAAACGGGTTGTGCGTAGGGTTTGGGACCCACCACATAAAAACAAACTTCCAATGAGATCCAATATTCAGGCCTCGGATATGATAACTCACTCTTTAGATAACGACCACTGCAAACGAAATAGGAATATGATCAAGGAAATCAGGGCATGTTCTTGGAATTTCCGAACCCTTAGCAGGGAAGGTGACGATGCCCGCCTAGTTGGGATCCTCAAACAAGCAAAACCTGACATCACCGCTATACAAGACATGCGATGGACGCGGCAAGGTTATAAGACCATCCAAACCTGCAATGTCTACAGGAGCGGCCACACTAATGAGCGCAGATTCGGCGTCGGTTTTGTGGTGGGAAAGAGGCTTGTGAAACAGGTAGTGTCTTTCACAGCCGTGAACGAGCGTCTCGCCACAATCCGAATAAAACTTCGATTTTTCACCACATTGTTTATCTGTGCGCACGCACCGACCGAGGACAATGACGACGTGGAAAAAGATGCATTCTATGCGAAATTAGAAGAAACTTATGAGCGCTGCCCCCGTCATGATATCAAAGTCGTGCTTGGCGACTTTAACGCCAGGGTGGGCAAAGAGGGTGTATTTGGCCCTACTGTTGGAAAGTTCAGCCTCAGTCAAATCAGATCGATCACTTTGTGATAGACGGCAGGCATGCTTCCAGCGTTATGAACGTTCGTACGATGCGGGGTCCAAACATCGACTCCGATCACTACTTGGTAGCAGCCAAGATTCGTACTCGCCTAAGTACAACGAAAGAGGCACCACAAAAAACGCAAGGAAAGCTGGACGTCGAAAAGCTGCACTCACCACAGACAGCCAATCATTTCGCAGAACGACTCGCGGACCTGCTTTCTGAGAGCACAATTCAACCCAGCGGAGTGCACGAGTAGTGGG